>CAJQUN010000005.1:21607624-22807624 GCA_907163345.1 Haberlea rhodopensis | reverse complement strand
AGTATTTATTTGACTGATGAGGATTGGGAATTTGTTGAAAATTGTGTATCATTGTTAGGTACTTTCAAAGAAGCGACGGAACGTTTCTCTGGTGTTACTTATCCAACTTCCGTTTATTTTCTTCCTTTAGTATTTAACATGTTTGATAAATTTATAGAATTTAGAGATGACTATGACTTGCATGCTTTTGTTAATGCAATGGAAACTAAATTTAAAAGTATTGGGAACAAATCCCACCCGTGCACTGCATCGCAACATTGCTAGATCCTAGTCAATGTTTAACTTCATTTGAGATATTTTTTGAATATTATGCTAAATTTTTGGGGAAGGTTGTTGACGATCAAAAGACGTCTACAATGCAATCTCTCCAAAATATGTTTCAATTGTATTATAATCAACAGGCAAGTGAATCATCGCAACAAAGGCCTGTTGAAGAACAACCCCAAGCTCAATCTAAAGGTGGGGGCATCAATTTGCTTAGAATGCTGGGCAGGAAAAAACTTAAGGGAAAATGACCTTCTACTAGCACGTCGACTGAGTTGCAAATTTATCCGAATTATCAATTTCTAACCGAAGACAACTTCGTCGTCTTACAATGGTGGAAGTCCAATGCAGCACAATTCCCTATCTTAGCCAAAATGGCTAGAGACGTGTATGATGTACAAGCTTCAAGCGTCGCTTCTGAATCGGCATTCTCAACATGCGGCCGTATTATTGGAGACTACAGAAGTAGTCTATCAGCTGATTCGTTATGCATGCTCACGTTACTTAAAGATTGGTTTGAAGCAGAATGCAAAAATAGAAGAGATGTGACGGTTGACGAATTCGTAAATCATTATGACGAGCAAGAAGAAGAGATAGCCAAAACAATACTTATCAATTATGAAGACTGCTAAGTACTAAATTGTAATATTTTTTTATTTAGATTTTCAATTGTCATGTCTTTACAATTATTTGTATGCTAGAAGTATTTAAACACATAGACATGTTTAAATAACCCATAAAAATTGTTAAATTTCTAAACCCTTTAAAAATTACCAAAATTCCGAGAGGCGTAACTACGCCTCCAAAGTGGCGTAGTTACGCCTCTTAAAAAAAAAAGCCGTAGCTTAGGCGTAGCTACGCCTGAATGGGGCGTCTTTACGCCTCATTTAAAAAAAAAAAATACGAAAATCCGATAAGGATCCGAACCAAACCGGAACCGGTTGGAACCAGAACCGGTTCGATCCGGTTCCTTAACGGACCGGACCGGTTCCGCCCATAACGGGTCCGGAACCGGCCGATTCTGGACCGGACCGGACCGGTTCCAACCGGTAAGCAACCCTAGTATCCGTATCCCAGAAGTATCCGATACTTGACCGTGAAATTTTTTGGAGTATCGATGCAACATAGGTTACAATGCAGTTACAATTGTTCTAGACTAGAACTCATCTTTGATATCATTTCATAATAGCTTCTTTGTCGATCCAATCAAAAATTCTTTTTCAACATATGTAACCAAGCAAGCTTAACAAGTCATCTCTCATTCAGCTATATAATCGATTTTTAACAATGTTCATATTAGAATATGTTATTTATACGCTCGCGATATCAACATATAAAGTAATGCCAAGGTAACAAGTATATAAATCAACTATTGAAAATGCATTGTTACACATGTTAATGATATAAGTCTCGAGTTGATTATCAAGTAACAAGAGATCATATGCAAAAATTCATTGGGGTATAATCGAATAATTTCCATAAATCTTTTTCTAACGCTCCATATATCATTTTCCTGCACACAATTGTTTAACCCATTCTTGTCCATTTACATTAAATTCAAACTTTTCTTTAACAAAAAAAACAAAAAGTCTTTCATACACCAAAACCTCTTGTTTTTTGTCCTCATCTAACGAGGAGAGGAAATGTTTTTTTTTTCCTGAGAAAACCCATTTGTCTTCAAGATTCAATCATTGCAGCGAACCAAAACATTTTCAAACGTCATTCCAGAAATTTATTACTTCTTGATGAAGTAATTTAAGAACAGCCCTTTTTGTATTTAACCTCTCTTTTTTACTTGGTTTTTTGAATGTTCGGTACTTGTGCAATTCTTTGTACCTCAAATTTAAGTTTCTCCCTGCAAAAAGTAAATAAAAGAAAATACATGGCCTGCATGAAATTGATGGCTTCGGTGTTCTTAGCAGTATCAAGTTAATATTCGTGTTTCAAGATAAGTAAATACGCAAATAACTCTTGCCCATTTTCCAAATTCTTTTAAAGAATTTCTAAGTGTGCTTTCTGAGAATCCATATAAAAAAAAAATTTGAGGGGCAAGTGTAGGTTCGTCCCTGCCCTCATCTCTCCCCCTTTGAGCTCACGGCCTAGTCGGGATGGATAATAGTTCATATCTATTTTGAGAAGACTTAGTTCGAGTCGCGTTTAGTGCAAAAAAATGTGATTTAGCCCTATCCCCACTAAAAAACTCCACTTTTGGAAAGACTTGTGTTCAAGTTTCGTAGTACGTAGAAAAACTTTAGCTCCTACCTAATCCAAAAAAAAAATCTCTCCAATTTTAATTCAATTACTTTCTATTATTATTAAAATAAATTTTGCGCATTTAATTTTGTATATTAAAGAACTCAAAAAGTAGAATTGATAATTTTACTGCTAAACTAAATTCACTTTTAAGTTATATATTTTAAGTGATATTTGTGGTTGAATAGAATTTCAGAATAATATTTATATGTATTTGTAGGATTAAGCACCTCCTAAATACACTAAAAATTTAAAAAAATTGATGATATATATATAGTTCAAAAATATTTAAATGATATAGCATCTCAAACTCGATATTTGATAATTGCATACTATAAACAAATACACAAAACATTGGAGAGATATGTTATATCATTGCAATCTATGTTCTTATTTAAACAAAAATTATCTTTTTTTTTATATAGATGAATGGTTCTCGTTTTTTAATATACGGATGATTTTACAGATATATTAATTTAATAATTCATATTTTTAATTTAAATAGCAGGTAATATCTGTTACACTTTAATTTAATAAATTTTATTTTATTTAAATATCATGTAAAATATGTGTAGAGATAAATAGCAGTTAGACGAGGACCTAAAGCTGCCCCCCAAATCACTGTCTTGCCCGCCATGATTCATGCTTTCTCGCATACCATTTCTAAAAAAATATAAAGACTTAATATTTCTTTTTTTTTTTTTTTTTGACATTTGGGAAAGATTTTGTAAACAGTTCTGGGCCATTGACTCGAACCCGAGTCATCCAAAGAGGAATATGAGATTTTATCATCCCGTTAAGGCTGCTTCCAATTTCAATATCAATAATAATTCCAAAAGCATGACATTTGTTGCATTTGACTGTTTGAGTTATGAAGTTAATATTTTTTTAAAAAAAAACTTATAAAACCTCAATCTTTTTTAGATTTTAGGAGCAAGTAAATCTTTAGTCTAGTTGCAGCTTTAATTTTTTCAAGAATTACATTATAATCTTAATTATTTAAACTAATATCGATGGACGAAACTCCGAAGTGTCCTCTTATATAAATGTCCTGACGAATCCTTGTCAAATATAACCCATTGGCCCAGGATAAGGGTAGTAAGATGCTATAATGATTATCCAAATATTCAAATTTTATTTTGATTTGTGGGTCCATTTTTTAACGTAGATATCAGGACCGTTAGAACATTGCTTTTATGTTAGCAAGAACTCACCTAGGACACCAAATCTAGATAGCCAGAATAGATTAATCAACTCGAAAACTCTTAGCATACAAATACTCGAAATATTATGCTCCATTTTGATTAAAGGATTTGATGGATTTGGATTTCAAATCCATAATATAAATCAAATCTATGTTTGGCTAATTTTGAAATAAATAGATTTTAAATCCATAATATTCAATTTTAAAACATTTTTTAACAATACCAAGTATTTTGAAATTCCTAATTATTGAAGTCATTTCTCGCTGTTTACTTTTAAAGTCATTTCAAATACAAATTTTGAAATCTGTTCTTGAAATGAAATCCTCACATCCATCCATATGTAAACCTAGTTTTTTCTTAGGACTACTACTATCTGCTACGGGTCTGTCTTGGGTGCACCCAAGACACATACATGTGTATCTATATGTATGTATAGATACACATGTGTCTTGGGTGCACCAAACACCGGGTGCACCCAAGACAAACCCTATCTGCTACAATGATTTGCGCTAACCTTGTCTGGGTTTGATACTTGACGAAATTCAATGTTATGTTGGGCTGGATTCAGGTAAGATCCGCTCATCTAACCCAAGATACCTCCTTGGTATGGCCTTGTCAACCGAAAACAATCTTCATTGATTTCAAGATTGCATTTTTTTTTAGTTACAAAAAAAAAAAAAAAAAAAGATTAGGAAAAAAAAACTATGAAAGAAACCAACAAATATTTCAGAAACCAATAAATATTTCATTCTTCTTCATTGAACAGAATTTATATGGGATGTAGAGTGTGGAATCTTGGTCCTACTCTCTCACTCCAAGCGTTTTAGTAGCATAACTGTGACTTTTACAATGATGGGCCGCCGGGGCGCACCGGACACCACGCGACATGCGGTGCTCTTCCAGCCGCTGGACCCTACCTCCGGCTGAGCCGTTTCCAGGGTAGGCAGGTGATTTATAAATTGTTTTAAGGTTGAATTTGTTACTGCATGTCAAAACTTATCTTCAACGAAAACGGATTTTTACGAAATTGCGCAGGAAACATTAATAAACTTCATAAGTATGTCCTTGTTTTAAACTCCAAAACTTCTATTAAGGTTTGTGCCAGTAGTATCCCTAAGATAGAATGGACTGTGGAAATTGATTATCGTCCTATAAAAATGATTGAAGATCCATTATATCATATGTTAGATAACTTCATTCAATATTCCGGTATAAAAGAAGATGGTAGGAGAGGATTAAAAACTAAATATTAGACATTAGATTAAAATTGTATTAGTATAATCTTAAGGAGATACCACCGATATAAACATGGTGTTGTGTGTTGAATTGCTCTATTATCTAAAAGCAAGCTTTTAGATGGATTAGACAATTTATTTTTAATCTCTAACACTCTAAATCACTTGTGAGCCAGTTTGTTCCTTATATTTTGAAGGCCACCAAGTATATAGATATATAATGTGAGTAAAGTTGTTGTTTATGAGTTTAAACACATGACCTCGGCTTTAGCAAGCGGCTTGATATCAAATTGAATTGTCGTTTTATCTAAAAGCCCGAACTTCTAAATAGATCGTATAATTTATTATTTATTTCTAATATGGTTGTTCTTTTGGTATCAAGCCAAGAAAACTCTTCCTTAAAATTATAATTCCTTCTTTAACCTTTTTCTAGAAACCTTCTCCGTTCCAAGATTCATTACATGAAACATTCATTACATGAAGCAGATGAAAATGGAAGCAAGTAAGATATAGAGAGCTGTAGACACCTGCTGGGTTCTGGAAAGGCCAAACTCAGGGTGCCACAGCCACCCTCTCACTCTCCTCCATTGCACCAATACCAATCCTAATCCGCCTGAGCGCCTCCGCAACAGGAACGTCATACAAACCACGCCGTTGCCTAACATTCTCTATTCTTCTAGCTTTGGGTCTCGGCGGTATCTTCAGACTGGATTCCAACTCGCGCGCAACATCCCCATTCCCATAGACAGGAATCACCGAGCTGTCCGACACCTCTCCTTCACAAACCGGGCATTCCTTAGATGTCAAATACACATAATTCATATGATAAAAGCAAGCCCAACAAAACAAGTGACCGCAAGAAGTAACCACAGGATTCCTCGCTGTCTGCAAGCATATATTACAATCATAGAAACATCCTTCCTCCTCAAACATAACAACATTGTTAACCTCGTAATCCATCTCCAATGCCTTAGCCACCAAATGGGAACTATCCCTTTTCCAACATTTCCCCATCTCAACCATGTTATTATTGCTTGGTTGATACTGACGCCGGCGCCGTTGAATGGAACGACCTGTAACAGCTTCGAGAAAACGAATTCTATCACCTATTTGGCCATTATAAGTTTCCTGTTCATTTAAAGAGGACCCCAAAATGGGAACCTTGAGCAACGGTGAATCCGACGACTGTTGGTTCAGATCAAGATCCACGACATCGTCGCTCGTCATCGATTTGTTATCTTCCATCGCAAAATGAAAAGTGAATCCTTGAGTATCCTGCTTTAATTGGCAAGAGAAATAATCCAACAATCAATAACTGTAAATAAGAAATTGAACATTAAATCAACAAGATCAGGGTTCGTAAACCCGGAAATCAAACAAAGGAAATCATAATGATGATGAAAAGAACAGAACCACGTAAGATTTCCTTGCCGTTTGGAAAGTGAATCGTACAGTTTCAGTAAAATTTCTCTACGGGAGAAATTATGAGGGAAAGCGGTAACTAATTGTATTTATACTATTCGAGTTCCCAAAATAATAGTAGATATGTATAATTTAATTAATATATTTTTTTTTTATAAAAAAAAAACGAACATACAACTCAACTAGTTTGCGACTCCATCGTTCCCATTATTTTTCACCCTAAACAATATTCGAAAAAAAAAATTCTGAATATTTTGGATTCAAATTTCTTAATGTGTAGCACACATATCATGGTCGAAGGTATGCATGTATTTTCATGTATTTTATGTATGAATTTTATTAGTATACCCATCAAAGAATACATGAAAATACATACATACTCTCGACCGTGGCATGAAGTTGCATGTGGGTTAAATGCATTAAGTGCACATTTTGACAGGTTGGAGAGTGAAGTGCTAAAGTGTGTGAATGTTAGGAAGTGTCCGCTATTTACTCATTTTTTATCCAATAGTTGTTATCCTCATCGTGACACTCCCCTGGAGTAAGCTATTCAACCGCCAAAAAGTATGATACTCTATTGTTTGGCTAATAACAAAAGCTACGCGTTTATACTGCACGACGCTTGTGATTCGAGCTTTTAGATGAGATGGAAGAAACGGTGAACGTCATGAATATAGCGAGGTTTAAGTTGATTAAAATTTTGTAAGGTTGAATTATATCATATTGCATGAAACTAAAGTTAAATCTACGAATTTGAGTCATTTACTAAGAAAAACCCGAAATAATTGGTTTGGTTCAATTTTGATTTTAAAAATACAAACCAACCCGAACCAAATTGATTTTTTAAAAATAAAAATTTATTTATTACATTTTTTTTTTTCAAGAATAAAAAGTTTTGTTGTAATTGATTTTATTACTTCTTTTAAACTTTCAGAAATATATGATAACGAATAAAATAATTTATTTTAATGATTTATCTTTCTTGTTGCTAAATTTATTATGTTATTATTATAAATTAAATTGTTACCAAATCCAACCAAACCAAATAAAAAATTCTAGATTTAATTTGGTTTTCTTTTTTTATTTATTAATAATTTGGTTTTGATTTGCTAATAAAACCAATAAACTTGTGTCGGACCTCACCCTGTGCTAAATTTACTAATCTAAGATCGTGTTTGCGCTCTATAATCGTCGGAAGAGTAATGACGGAAAACGGCAGAACAACGCCGCCGGCGGTTGCCGCCGACGCCCAGCTGTTTGGGCTGCTCTCCAATCTTCTTCAGCAGGTGCACCGATCCGAAAATATGTTGAATATGTTTGCGCATATATCGATGTGTGTGTATGATTTTGCCTTTTCGTTTCACTTTTAGGTCTCCAGTTAAGGATGCTTAACGATCATTGGATTAATGATATGAGACATTACTTTTGATAAATTTTGTTATTTTTTCCTTCGATATTTAGCTGCGAGATCTGTTACGATGAGTTTAGTTTCCTCATTATTTTGTTAACCTTGATATGATTTAAACATATAAAAGCCAAGATTTTATTGGGTTGAGAAAATTAAGCAGATAAAGTGATACAGCTCTCGTTTTTTTGTGGTGATTCATATGTTGATTTTGGTGTAATGCTATGTGCCCTGATCACGAAATTTTATACTACATTGTATTTATCTCAATATGTGTGCTGATCGCCTTTTGTAGGTTTTTTCCTTCTGAAATCCATCATTATTGTATTCATGGTACAGAGTCGATTTTTTAGATACATTGCCTCTCGTTTTGTACCATTGATCAAATTTAATGATTATATTCGGTTTGCGACACGGGAGGAAACATAACTCAAGTGATTGAGTTACGCCAAGCTGACTGCAATGTTATAAGAAATCTGATGGTGGATAATATTTTGTTTATTTTTGTGTGGGTTGGGGTGTCATGTTGTGATTACAAGTTCCCATATTGGCTCTAAAAGACTAGAGCAGATTTCTTGTTACAAGGACTGGGGGTTCCACGTGTGTCTGATGACACCATGTCCCTAGAGGCCTCTTATGATATGACACTCGTGCAAAATATGCAGTCAATGTAACTGATGTCGTTGCATTACATATTACAGAAAATTTGAAACAATGAAAGTTGTACTTGTCTTCCATGCATGTCATCTGATGCAAATTTAGATTATGGATTCGGTTTGCAAAATGAATTTTATGGCTTCTTGAACTTTTCAAGGAACTGGTTTATGTGTAGAATGAAGTCCATTATGCATATATGTTAAAGAAGAGAAGAAGAAACACGATTGAAGAATGGAAGATGAATTTGAAATATTCTAAAATTAATGAGTACATTACTACTTATTATAATTGATGCTTATAGCTTTATAATGTAAGGAGATTGATAGGCTTACACAGGTATTGTACAAACAAGATGATTAGTTCTATATGTGTAGCTTCCATTGCCTTCTTTGAAAGAGTATCACGCTCATAACAAAAGGAACCGGTGTCTATGTGCAATTTATTTGCATATTATCTTATATGGCGCCATATTTGATGTTGATTGTAAATTGAGCCATGCTTGGCCTCTGTAAATGCAAAATTGATTAAAATACATGAAATGTGATTCATATAAAGGCCTAATGCCAAAATAGTTGGGTCAATCAAATGATCATTCTTATGTATTATGCTCTGTTTGTAATAAAAAACTCTCATCAATTTCCAATTAACTTAACTAGGCTTCCATAATTCCTACTAATCTAGATTTCTCTCTTTGAGTCTATTTATCACATCTCACATTTTCTTTTCTTTTATATGTTTATGTTAATTTAAATTCGATCAATTTTCATATCCACCTAAATATTTTCCAGGTAGAATCATTAACAAATCAAGAAGAAGTTGAGCTGCGTGCCAAGATTGAAACACTGGGGTTGGAGATTAGGAAAGTTCCTCCCAAATCCGTTCAACATCTTAATGAGGTAGTTCAAGTTCAGTCGCGGAAGTGTTTAATCTACGTAACATTCTGTGATACATGATAAGGCATGATTCAATCTGGTATTACCTTGTCCATTCAGATGGAGATAGCAGAGGAGTTGGACAAATTATCAGCGAAACTAGACAATGTGGATGAGATGATATCCTCAGCAATGGCTTCAGACCCACAAGTTAAGAATCTCTTAAGCAGCACAGCTGATGTTTGGATTCCGGTTATTACTGCAACATCTGATGAAAGGCGTAAATTTACTTCCACGGTTGTAGATGAAAACAGTAGTGAAGGCCAAGGTAAAGGTATTGAATAGCTATTGATCCTATGGCAATGTATTGATTCCTCCCTTGCAAGTTATTTCAAGGATCTCATACGTTAGTTTTGATATTGAATTGAGAGTTCAAATATGTTTTATAGTTTCTATGATTCTGCGAACAGAATAAACGATCTTAAGATTGTGTAATAACCTTCTTTCTTGCCCTTTTTCACTTATTTGGAACCTATATAGTTTCTTCGAGTGTATAACAAGCGGAATTAAGTTGGACTTGAGTCTTCAAATTTTTTCCCCATTTTACGGTACGTTCTATTTGGTTACATCCAGAAAGTTTTAAATAGTAGAGATAATTTAAGTTGACATATAAAAAAATTGCGTACAATGGCATTAAAAAGTAGGGGAAAAAGGTGCAATAAATTTTAAGAATTTTCAAATTGAAGGCAAATTTCAGTGCAATGCCAGTTGTCAATGCATGATTTCATATATATATATATATATATATATATATATATATCCAAGTCAATTTGATGATGGATCCCACAGGGGTGAAAGGGGTTCCAATATGCTGAAAACATATGTGAATACGCAAGTATATTGACTCGTGCCATCAGCCAAATCAGGAAACCAAGAATATACAAATGTGGAATTGGCCTGTTTTTGTACCAAGTAAATATCAATTTCCATGCATTCGATGGCATTCAAAATTTGGGTTATTAGTAGATTCTACTTTCCAAATCAACAATCTAATGAGAAATAACTCGTTACATTTCCGACAAAAAATATGCTTTTCCCAAGCGCTCATTATTAAAATTGTTATAATACCGGATAGTTTTGTGAAACTCAGTGAAACTTCAAGCAGAAGCCGTTTTCTTGCAGTAGCTTTCAATCCATTCCATTGTAACACTCTTCGGCCTCTCGAGGGGCAAGCCCAGGGCTCGATCCCATATAAGCTAAACAACATAAAACAGTAACAAAAACAAATCTCTGTTTAATTTTCACATGAAAAATATAGAATACTAATAAGAAGAAGACTAATATGGAACAGAACCTGAGCACCAATGCCAATAGCTCTCGACACACCAAAGAGAACAGTGTAATATCTGTCGAATAATAGAAAGATTGTTACACGCATAATCCGTCTTTTTTTTCATCGGACAATTATTAAAACGGATAAGGATGCAGAACTACTCTTTATTCGGAGGATATGACATTTGTACCTTGCTTCCGTTAGACCATAATGATTAAGCAACACTCCACTATGGGCATCTACATTGGGCCACGGATTTTTTACCTACAAGAGTCGGATGATAGAGAAGACAATATCAGGACAAGGCCAGAAAAAAATGAGAGACTAGACATCACAAATCAGCATGTTGGAACTTCCACTGCTTTTAGACAGGAATCACAGTTCATTGAATCGAACAGACCTACTTTTGATATTGTAATCCATTCATGTTGAAACCCTACTTCATCCTCTCTAAATAATTTGACTTCTAATCTACTTTGAGGTTATACAGAGAGACTCAATCACAGTCCAGATGGCTATCACTCTCTTGGTTTGCATACAGGAAATTTCCTGTTGTAGAATAGTCACCACTTACCTTGCCTAGCTCCAACAGTATAGGGGGCACTACTTCATAAAGATGTGAAACCTACATGGAAAATAAATGAAGGAAAACAATTACACATAAGAATAAACAATTTCGAGTCTCCAAACACTACATGTTCATAAGGCTAAAAATAAACCAGTTTAAATAGTGGATCATCAGGCAAGTGTTTCAGAGCAAATTCTCTCTGGCATGTGTATCTTGGATCTGTCTTGCGCAGAACTCCATGTCCAAATCCAGGAACAACCTTCAATATCAATATGAGATGAGAAAGTCACAATAAAGAGATTAAAATTAGGAGATTGAAGATTTTTCCAACATTCCTACATTCTTTGCTCTCCAGCTCGCTGCTCCCCTCCACACAAATAAAGGGGAAAATAGAAACGAAAAAAAGCCAAAGAAAAAATGATAAAACAAAATAAGTACGGCAGGTATGACGAAATTGGAATAACAAAACTTAGCACTAAGGAACAAAGACACGTGAAATTCTCAAACAATAAGGAACAAAGATACGTGAAACTTCTAACAGTGAAGAACAAAGACACGTTAAAGTTACATGTATATGTTTCACTGTATATGTGTCTGAAACTAAGACAGAGACTCCTTTGGCTTATAAGACTATTTAACCAGCTCGAACCCTTGTCACAATTTTGTGTTGTTAGTATATCATGTCGATTTTAATCCAGATGACAAAAGATGAGGTTTGTATATAGTATATATCTTCCCTCAAACACGGTCAAGGTTATTACAAGTGTCCAAATGAAATTACTTTTTCCCTTGGAAGGTTCATGTTCTCTGATAAAGCAAACGATTCCGTTATTAGTCATAAATAAGATCACTTGAGCTTCAACTACTTTCGAGCTGAAATGGCAAGCTAGAGAAAATAGTGTCTACAGATGGGAAATCGCACCTATTTTTAACTCAAGTAAACAACAATGACGAATGAAAAAGAATTTTGAGATTTATAATTTAGTCATAAAATTTGAAGCAAATTCAGATACACAGGAAGCTTGCAAGCAAGCTGGCGCGCACATACAAAAGGAGAGATTGCCGATTTCAAGAATATTCACACGCTACCTTGCCACTGTTCAATGTTTTCCAGATATAGTCTTTCAAATTTTCCTTGCTAACATTCTTCCCACATTCTTCTACCACAGATTTAATCCACAGTAAGACCTCCTGCGATAACCAAAGACAGTAGTCAATTAGATATAAGAACGTCTGCTTGCTACCAGAGAAAGGAATTGACAATATAGAAAAATTTAAAGAAATGAAATAACGAAGCCAAGGAAACTCATGTGAATAGAAATCGATTACTCATCCACTGTAATAGCCAGATCAAAATGCTCAACTCATGCAGACATTAAGGGGCCACATTCTCACACATGTAATGAAACACCACATGCTTGAAAGACAACTAAATGCATATGCTATCCCAACGTGCAATGAGCAACCTATTCCCATAGAGATTTTCTAATGCTATACATGGACATGTTAATTCTCTCTTTTCTTAACCATACAACATCACAGAGAAATATAACTTCACTGACCTTCCAAGAAATTAAATTCGCAAACTTGCACTTTTTTATATATCATGAGTTATGAATTATGGCCTCTAATTTTCATTAAAAATCTTTAAGCGACATGCCCTCCAAATGAATCCACAAAAAATAATGTTTTATGTACAAAAGAATATTATCTACGTTTTTCCCGTACTAATAGGAGGAATGAACCTAGTCTCTGAAAAAAGGAAAATACTTTATAAAATTTAACTGTAGTGATAACATTTTTATAGCAAAAGGAGAAACCAATTGTAATAAGACGACATTTTTAAAGTCTGCTTCATAAAATCCTAAAATATAAAGATTAACTAATTAACAAGCAGAAGAAACATAGTATAGCATCACCGTAACTCCAACTTTTAAGTATCTACAATTATTCTTTCCAGGGTATATCGTTTATCCTTTGATGCACCAATAGAAACAAAGGTTAAAATTCATTGGGACAAATCAGTTTCACATTTAATATGTAATGTATTCAAATAAATTCAATGGTCAGCTAGCACGCAGACATCTACTTAGAAGTTCCATTTTTACAAAACTATCTCAAGAAGAATTTAAACCTAAAGTGCATATCATAAATGAAAATTATGCAATAAATGCTGCCCCCTCCAAAAAAAAAAGAAAAAGAAAAGGAAAAAAGAAACCAATTGGAAAAAGAAACATTTTAACACCTGATTAGCCAAGCCGTGAAGAGGACCAGCTAAACCATTTAATGCAGCAGCAAATGATAGATATGGATCTGAGAGGGCACTCGCAACCTGACAAGGATAATTTATCGAGGAGGAAATAAAATCCAATGGAACAAAGGGTAAATTGCACAAAATTGAAGTCCTAAATGTTGGAAAAAATAAAAAAATAAAAAAAATTTCTCATTAAAATCATTTACATAGGAATCATAGAAAGAGAAACCACTTACAAGATGAGCAGTATGGGCGCTAACATTTCCGCCTTCATGATCACTGAACAAATTGTACAGAGATGGTTGTATGTAAGCCGATTCAGAATCAGTAGGCAAAAATGCATGTCAGGGCATAAATTACTTAAACACACCTATGAATGGTGACATAAAGCCTGATAAGCTCTAGCATGGACGGATCATCAAAACCCAACATGTGGGCGAAATTTCCACCGTAGTCAAGGGAGTCATCGATTGGTATAACTTCTCCATTCTTATACATTCTTCACAATTTCAAACAACATTTTTACACGAAAAATGACAAATATGTAAAATTACCCCAAAAAAGTGATCATAAGACCATCAGCATTCATGAATAATGATATACATGCAATTGTAATAAAATAATGAGTTGAGTCACCCAATGTTAAAACCAACTATCAAACCTGCGGTAGACATATGAAGCTATAATCGGAACTTGAGCAATCAAACTAAGGGAGTCCTCATATGTTGGTTCCCAATACCTGAAGGTCAAACCAATAGCATCAGAATACAAAATGAAACTAAAATCAGAACACACAATCTAATAAAAAAAACTCACTGAGATTTGTGGATCCCTTTCTCGTATGACTTCTGAAATTCACTTCGAACCTTCACGAAACATGTGAAAGTGAATTTTGAGTCGATGTCTTCTTAAATAAAATCAAGAATCATGAATTGTTTCCATAAATTGATGTTCCAAAATCAAGAAATATAATCATATGTTGTACGAAATCAAAATTGCTTGAACAAAAAAAAATAAATGATTTAAAACACATCATATAGAACAAGCACAAAAGAAAGCAATTAAGTGACACAAGCTACTGATACAAAGCTATGCCATTGGTAATCGCCAAAGCATATATAAGCTAACAGTCTAATCCAGCACCTGCAACTAGGTGCCTTGATAGCTAACACAAAAATCAGCTGATTATAAGTATGACCAAAGATCACAGGATTGTGAGAACCAAATCCTGACAACCTTCCCTCCCCATCAGTTCCTTTTACCAAATGACAGGAATGACAAAAGTTAAGCCACTAAAGTCTATGAGACATCTTATTAATGGACAAAGAAACAATCAGTATTTAGTCAAGGACAAAAGATTATCCAAGAAATCACTGCTAAATGCTTTCTGTACTCATACAACACAATAAGACAGGAATTATACATATGCATCTGAGTGTCTTATTACTCCCACAAGGCAACTCCAGACCAGCTACATTACCACTGACCTGCTACGTCTTTCTTTTTCTTTTTTCGCTCTCGCAGTTTAGTACTATTACTAGTATTCCAAATAAATCCAGGATATCAATCAAGACCAGCTATGAAACATAACTCATGGCCAAATAAATAACCCAAATAAATACGGTAATTCATCAATTCACCTGAAGAGCCATGACACCGGTTGCAAACTGAGTCATTGGATGAGCAGTAACAGGTAAGGCATCAATTGTTTTGTACACATGATCTGCAATCAAGTATGAGAATTCAAAGATGGAATCATTTGCCTGGTGCATATAAGCACTATACACTTTTATGAAACAGACGCGACAGAATTAAAACTTCAAAGACAAAACAGAGCATGGTCAATAAAAAACACAGCAAATGAAGTGAAAGAGCTTTCTTCTCAATGAAAAAGCAATTTGAGTAAAAAAAAAATTGATGAATGGATGAACTGACTAAGCCTCTCATATTATGAATGAATTTCAGAATTTGATGAATAAGGGAGGCATGTTTGAAGGCTGTCTTATTATGTGAGATCATAGTCTAAGCAATTTGACGTAAATTTGTGAATTTAGGAACCTGGGACAATAGCACGACTTCTCAGATCCTTCGACAGCGAACTCACTTGTTCTTTTGTTGGAACCTAAATGAGATTAGTAAAAAACGAGATGATTAATTTTTAATAAAAGAGTATAGAGGATTGGAAAAGCACAAGAAGTTAATCAGAAAGTCAACAGCAAGCCAACTGCTAAGCAGTTGATAGAACAAAACTAGTACCTAACCCAACGTACAAGTTAAATAGACAATACTTGTGCTTTCCAGGAAAATAAAACAGAGATAAAAAAAAATGCTCTGAGAGAACTTAGCAGCCCACCTTCCCTGTTAAAAGTAGCCAGAGGAGACCCTCAGGCAATGGTTCTCCACCAGGCTTGGCGGCAGGTAACAACTTCTGACATTCAGGAATAGACAAACCCCGAAAACGAATTCCCTGAATAAATCATTTGAACAGTGAAACATGTTAGTAATTAAACAAACAGCAGCCTACTTCTTAGGGAGTAACTTATTCCTCAAGCCATGAGCCTTATATATTTAGGAACTGCGTGAATATTTAAATCTTAAATCGTGTCAATAATTTACCTCTTCTGGGTCAAGCAACGAGGTTTCCCACAATAATCCGGTCATTCCCCTCATCCCACCAAGTACCTTTGCAAATTTGCAAACAACTCAATTTTTGCATGCTCTGTCAACTTCCCTATAACCACCAAATAATTGATGGAAAAAATAAATGCAACAAAAAACAGACCATATCAACTGTGATGTTTCCCAGATGAACCTTTCCATGTTCAGACTTGAGTTTTTTTAGGCGTTCCTGTGGAAAACAAGGGTGGGTGCAGTTAATGTCACCAGACCAAAATCCCTTCATACATCAGTAGTTTGATCAATTCATCAAACAAAAAGAAAAACTACGCATACATGGTTAGATATCTTTCCATCAGTTTTCAGTTATTTCAATTAATATATTACTAGTAAAAGTACCTGCTGTTCTGGAATCAACTCCTTCAGCTGAGAATGAAGGTCCTACAAATGTCAATAGCAAAAAATAGCATGAGTAACTATATTAAGTCTTCGACACGAAAACAAAACAAGAAAAAGGATTAAAACTCTTGGTAACGAGCAGAACTCAAAGGAGCAAAGCAATAATATTATGCAATTCCTTACCCATTTTAAGCCCAGTTTCATCCAGGATCACACAACATCAATACTAGGCATGGTTTTTCCCTCTATAGTAGTACTACTTCTTTCCCAGTGTGTACATCATAACACTGGTTTGGAAGATTAATTTTAACATCTTACAAAAGTAATCATACTAATTAAAATTCCCAAATTCAGGATTCTTCCAAGCAAACAAATGATCCACTTAAAGATTTTCAAACACCAAGAATCCACAATATCATTATGGCTCTAAACTGTCCATTTTGAGAGATTAGATGAGCTCCATATCCAGTTAAAAACCTGAACTCCTAATGGGCAGATTAAGCAGAGGAAAAGACAAAAAATCAATTTTTTATGTTTTCCTTCTTATCCTAGCAAACAAGAGCTTCAAATCATGTAAGGCTACAATAGATTTTACGAAACAAATTAAATTTGAATCTTATCCCAAGTTGTTTATTATTCTACTGCTGAAGTTGGAGCAACAGATGCCTGAATACCACTGAGCTGCCAAAAAATGACCGATATATGTGATAAATCAATACAATATCCACAACAGAAAACCTTCTCATGTTCACTGATCCAAATGGAAACTATAAACATAAAAGATTGACAGATGCTTACAACATCAGAGGAGGTTTGAACTTGAAGCCAGCGAACAGAAGTGCTGAGACCTGGCTGCCGAATCTGTTGTTTATACAACAGATATTCACATCAACTTTATTGCATAAATGAAATTCAATCAATTATTCCACATCTTCTGTACTTTGTAGATAAACACAACTGCGACAAAAATATAGATACAGCCAAGCCTCTAAAAGTACTTACAGCTTGTGAACGCAGCCTGGATGATAGAGAAATGCTTTTATAGAACACCATCGCACGCCGAAATCAATTTGTACTGCATCAATTCAGTTATTACCAAAAGAATCAATTACTTTACACAAAAAAAAGACTAAATCTTAGCACTCATAAAAACACAAGACCCCAAAATAAAGATTTAAACATAGTATTAACAATGATGTACAAGAGATTTTCAGCATATCAGGATAACAACCGAAAATACTAAACTGAAAATCGCCCCCCCCTGCACTCTGCAAAATTTTACATCTTCAAAGCCGCTGCTTTAACCCATATCAATACTATGAAAAAAAATTGCAATTAAATTAAATTACATAAAAGTATCAAATATTTCAAATAATATTACCTATCCTAGCACATGGTACAAGTGTACAACACACGAACCACTTTAAAGCTTCTAATCATTCATTTCGAAATATAGAGGGATTTTCATCTGTTCTGCTGAACAAACATTACAATCAAACATATAAAACAGATATTCATCAAAATAGCTGAATGCAACTAAACTCGAGAGCCACTAGTTCAAGTTAACAAATTATGATGCAACCTGCAATTGAATGTCACTCAAAAATCAATCATTTTGCTCAAACATGACTCAAATCTAGCACATTATTTCACATGTTACCACTGTGAAGCTTCTAAATATTCGTAATGGAAATTGAATACATATATATTTTCAGCAGACGAACAGAGCAAAAAATAGAAACAGACGATATTTAAATCGTCCGGACGCTGACTCAAAAGAATCAAATAATTTCCATGAAAATTACCACATCTAAGCAGATATTACAACGCATGAACCACTCACTGTTAAGCTTCTACTATTCGTTTTGAAACATGAATGTTCAGAGATTTTTCAGCAGATCATCTGGCAAAATATAACAATTTGAAACAATTAACCTGAAAATTCCACATGCTTACCTCGAAAAGAGACGAACTTCAAATGCCGCTACTCAAATTATTGCAAAATTACAAAAGCAATTTCAAATTAAATGTGGCTCAAAAGAATCAACTAATTTGACAAAAAACGACTAAATCTAGTAAGATATTAGAACACGAGAACCACTGTCAAGCTTCTAAATATTAGTTTCAAAAATCGAATTGATAATTACGTTCAGAAAATCAGCTAAAAAAACTAACTAAAAATTCATCCAGATTCTTACCGTCAAAATCGAAGAAATTCAACGTTCAATACTTCCAGATAGGAACAAAATAGGCTAGGCAATGATGGAAAAGTTAGAGACGTGAGGGAAATGAGTACTATATTGGCCAAAATCGTGCGAGTTATGAATGAACGAACGAGTAAAAGTATTGCAAGGCCTTATTTGTTAATGATGATCAACGGCTGGCGATTCTAGAAAAGCATAATCCTCGTCGCTATGGTTTTCTGTTATGCGTCTCCATTTGACTTCCAAAAAGTGTAGGTTCTGCGCGGAAAAATCGCTCTGATTGTGATATGATTTTGTAAATATATATATCAGAAAAGTGGTGGAAGCCCGGTCAAAATTTTTATATGGGTCTTATTATATACCAATAAATATATATATATTGGTATATGATACGATTCGATCTATACAAAAAAATTTCGATATTCTGTTTACGAATAACGGGTTATATGGAAATACATTTAATATTTAGAAAAATTACTTATTCTAGCATATCTTAATAAACTATTTTCGAAATAACCCTTTTTTACTCATTATTATACAAATAGCATTATATTATTTAAATATCCTAAATACCCTTTCTATACACATTTACCTTCATATTCAACAAATAAATATCTACAAAACCCAAAACATTTGACTCTTTGCCAATGAGAAATTTAGTGCATTCTTAGAGGATTACAAAGTTATTTACATAACAAACTTATAGATTACAACATAAAAGTTATAAATAAAAATAAAACTCATAACTCAACACAAAACCATCACAATTAATGTAACTTTCACTAAAGAACCAAAATTTCGCTATCGAAAATTTTAGGAATCAAAAGCTCAGAAAATTGTTCAAAACATTTCTGTCAGACGTGACGTGAAGTTATTGTTCTTATCGCATCAATTTATTTTAAACATGCAAAAAACTTATTATATGTTCATGAATAATTTTTTTTTTAAATTAGCTTCATGAAATTGGTGTTATCTTTGCTTCATATAACTCATTCAGAAAGTTGCGAGCTTTACATAATTCATCCATGGAAATCGACTATTTGCGAGGCAAAAAAATAAAATCAAGTTAAACAATGTTTGTGATGATCAAAAGCTTCTGCACAAGTTATCAAGTGAATTAATGGTAGTTAAAGTCTATTTTAAAAAAAAAATTAACTTAAAGGATAAATTTAAAAGTTAAGACTATTTTTAAAAAATATAATTCATTATAATAATTTATATTAGATCATTTTAAAAATACCTCTTTAATTTACTCAAAGTAATTAACAAGAAACCATCTGTAAATTTTCTACATTAATAAGATCGTCAAATCGTACATACTAACCCACAACTCGGTGGCCTCATCATCATGTTGCTTATTGAAATGAATTAGAACATACAATTTGAGATTGATTAAGTCGTGATGTATGGCGTAAAAAATGATCCAATAAGTGAACTGAAGGCACAAGTTTAGCAAAATGTGCATGGGTTTCGAGGCAGGAGATTGCAGTGCAAAGGCAGGGTGCTGTCACGTTACATGACTTTCTAGAAGATTCCGACGAACTTGGAGGCTTCAAGACGTTCTGCAAGCTTGAAAACACTTTGGATACCCCGAAAGCTTCTAGGTCTTACTTATAATTTCTTTTGTTTAGATTGAATGGTTTAAAATAACACATTTTAGATTGCTCTTTGTTGTAAATATCTTATGAATATGACGGAGACCATATGATGTATTAGAGCTTAGTCATGCATTTGGAGGATTAGTAGTATAAATATGCTTGCCGTCATCATTTGTAAAATGTTAGGAAATTCTTGAATGATTATGAATCTTCATAATAGTTACACATATTATGAGTTGAAAACAAGTTAGTAAATCTTGAAATTAAACAGAACTCCAGTAACTTGTATCTTGAAACCATATGGGAACAACTTGTATTTGATGATGCAGATTTAAATGCTCGATCATTCAAGTCACACCAAAACATCCATATGACACATAGATACAATAAGAAACACAATCATACACAGAAAGAATAAAAATAAGAACAAGAACGAAAGAACACGAGACGATTTTTACGTGATTCGATCATTAACGATCTACTCCACGGGAGGTGCCATTTTCATTGAATCACTTGAGTATACAAAGCAATTACACAATCAGAAGTTCGCCCGAGATTCACTCCTATAGATTCCAGTGAATCTCCCTAGAACTCTCTCCTACAATTGCTTCCCAAAAAACTCCATGACTCGATCCTTTTTCTTCTCTATTTTTCTCCTCTCTCGTGCATCTCTCTTGTTTTATTTTTTTTCTGCTGAGAATGACTCCCTCACTTTGCAACTCAAATCTTCTGTCCCTTTTATAGCACTTGATCAAGGTCACCTGATGAGCATGTAAAACTCTCGTTTAACAGCAACAGCCGGTTAGTTACTTGCCCTTGAACCAGTCAACTCTCAACTGCCATCATCCTTTCGTTCTTGAAGATTGTAACTGTCATCTCTTGACTTGACCAATAACCACACATATGGATCAATCTTCTAGTTCTTGGATGGAGAAACTTCCTTCAAAGATTTATCACTTGAATAAGTTGACACCAATTTCAACAGTAAACAATCCAAGTTTCTAGCATTCAAGCAATATACATATATTCTCTCACAAAGCTTTCTTTCCAAGTTCTTAACTTCTTTGTATCGCTTAAGTGACGCATGATGTATCGATCTAAAAGAATCAACATGTGACAAGTATACTACTGTAGAGTGTGGTCCATAGTGCCGAGTGCTAAGATGCATAAAAAAATTAGGTTATTGATAACCAAAAATTGCAGCATAAAGCTTTCGAATGCAATTACAAGAATTATTTACTCTTCATGCTACACGTAAAAGTACAGTGAGGGTAAGGGAGAGAAGTGAAGGCATGATCCACACTTTCAGGTCACTAAAGAGAAGAAGAGACATCCATCCATACACTTCACTGGACCATTATTGGTGATGGAATACCTCAGGCCGCTTTAGAAGAAGTATTACCTGAAAACAAAATGAAAGTGATTTTCTTTTTTCAGATTTGAGTATTTTCATGTACTATTCCCAACATATAACCCAAACCAAATAGAATAGAACTTCCATTTTGCACCAGAAAACCCAACGCACGTGTTCGGTTCTAAATATGTTGTCCAAGAATGTGAGCTTTGGCTACTTCGTGCTCTTTTAAATTATAGTGTCGATACATCTAATTTTAGAAAGAGAATATGATTGAAAACGTTATTATTGAGAAAATGAAGCAGAGAAGACATCATTACAAATGAGTTCATATTGACCTTCTCGCTGATTCGTCTGATATATAGCACAGCAGTGCCGATATGATACTCTCTAATCTTGTCAAGAAAGCATAGACCGGCCATCCAAAGAAATCCCAAAAGCCATGCATCAACTATGATGAAAATATAAAAATAAACGTAGCCAATGTGCGGTTACCAAATTTATTTTATCAAGTTCCAAAGACATACTCACCATGCCATTGTAGCATTTCTAGTCGCAGCCCAGCAATTCAGAAAGCCAGAAAAAAATAATAATAAGTTAAATTTAAGACACGAGAGCCCTGACGATTACCGAAGTAGTACTTTCTAGTCCGAGTTCATGTTGTTTGCGTTGTATGAAAATCCGTCTGCATTTATGGAAGGAAATGACAAAACTTTTGCATTTATGGAAGGAAATGACAAAAACTTTTAACAAGTCGAGGCAACAAGTGTAGAACACTTTGTCCTTAAAAGGGATTTGCCCCCTAGGTGCTTTCGATATGTGAAAAACATCTCTCAAGATACAACGATTTATTCTTGTGATAATAGCACACCAAATCACAAGATCTACAACCACAAAAATTACAAAATCTCTTCTTCAATAACAATATGAATATCTTCTTTTTCTCATTCAAATTGTGGTATTTAATTTCGAAAATCTGATGTTAATTCAACCTATGGATGTTATATATATATATATATATATATTATTACTATATAATAAGTCAGGAACGGTTACTGTTCCAATGAACAGTAACCGTTCCAATGAACAGTAATATTCTTGTTTTTTTTCGTTCTTTTTATTTGGTTTTTTAGTTTTATTTTTTCTTTTATTTTTGTTAATTCATTTTCATTTATTTTTGTTATTTTTTCAATTGGATACTGTTCCGTGAACCGTAAATGTTCATCTTAAATACCTATTTGTTTGAAAAGATTTGACTCTTGACCCAACAATTCATCCATTTTATCTCAATTTTTTAAATTTAAAATGTTCTCTTTTTTTAGAAAAAAACTTGTTGTTTTTGTCAAGTATGAATTGATTTTAAAAAAATTGAGATTTCAAATTGGGTTTTCGTCGTGGCAAATTTTAATAATAAATTTTTATATGAATTGATTTAAAAATTAGACCATATATATAAGCCGCGTATGGTTATAAGTTTTTTTCTTTTTTAATTTTTTTATTTCCTTTTTCTTTTGTTTTTTCTCTTTTATTTTTGTTATTTATTATTTTTTTGCATCGGACACTGTTCCTATGAACAGTAAACATCTATCCTATTTTCTTTTATTTTTGTTATTTATTATTATTTTGTATAAATACGGATTTGTTTGGAAAGATTTGATCTTTGCCCCAATAGTGCATCCCTCTTATCTCAATTTTTTTTTCTTTTGTTTTTTTCTTTTATTTTTGTTATTTATTGCTTTTTTGCATCGGGTATGAACAGTAAACGTCCATCCTATTTTCTTTTATTTTTGTTATTTATTATTATTTTGTATAAATACGGATTTGTTTGGAAAGATTTGATCTTTGCCCCAATAGTGCATCCCTCTCATCTTAATTGTTTTAGATTTAAAATGTTTTCTTTTTTTTAGAAAAAACCTTGTTTATTTTGTCAAGTATGAATTGATTTTTTTTAAAAACAGAGAGTTTAAAACATGTTTTCGTCGTGGCAAACTTTAATAATAATTTTTTATATAAGCTGACTTCAAAAAAAACAGAGAGTTCAAAATATGTTTTCGTCGTGACAAACTTTAATAATAATTTTTATAAATATTCGGCATGATAAATTTTTGGTAGATTACAGGTCGTTAGTTTTGCTTGTTTGTATACATTTTGATTTTTGGCTTACCTATGACATATTGCTAATATGTGCTTGTTCTCGACTAACTATATATTATAATAATAATAATAATAACTATATAATAAGTGTGTAAGAGTTTGGAATAGTACTATTGCAAGGAATAGTAATGAATAGTATTTCACTATTTATTACAATTATTTTTCTTAAAAAATGTTTTTTTTTCAAAAATTTATTTTTGTTGATGTGCGGGTTTAACCTGAACCGACATGAAAAAAAAATATATTAATCGATTGTTGATACGCGCAACTTCAATTTATAGTAAGATGAACATCATGTTTTTTTTAAAAAAAGTTAGAGTCGGTCCTTTGGTTATTTTTTTTTCATTCAATTACAGTAGCATGCTCGCTTTAATTTTTTTTGTTGATGACCGGATTTGGCCTAAACCCTAGGAAAAAAAATCTTAATTGGTTGTTCATGCGCACAACTTCAAATGTTTTTTTTTTCAGTTTTTAGTGAGATGAGCATCATTTTTAAAAAAAAAAAGTTAGAGCAAGTCCTTTGGTTATTTTTTTCCAATTCAATTACAGTAGCATTGTCGTTTTTTTTTTAAAATGTTTGTTAAAATAAGTTATTTGAAATGTTATTTTCGATCAATTTAAGAAAAAATTGATCAACGTGTTGGTACCTGGCACCGCACCTTGTGCGGTGCTAATAAACTAGTATATATATAATAGGCCACAAAATGACACCGAAAGATACCATTTGGAGGCACTAATCCCTGAAAAATCACATCTGCACACCAAAGGGTGCATGGATTCAAAAAAATGCCAGAATGGCGCTGGGGAGCTGCCCTAGCGACCCAGGCAGTCGCGTTGGGGAGCTACATACCAGGTGCCCCAGCGCCTGGTGCATTGCCCGGAAATTTTCCAGGCAGTGTTTTAGCACCCGAAAAATTCCGTTTTCCCCCTCTTTTTTTCGTTCGATTTTTCTTCGCTTAATTTCAATTCATTAAACCTATTGTTATCTTGCTTAATTTTAATTCATTAAGCATGAAAATTTCCAACAGTTCAGGACTTTTACAACGCTAGAACCTAAGTAGTTATGCCCGGCTCATAAACCTGGTTCGATTGACATGTCTAGAATTTGGGCCTAACTCGTGGATCTACAGTTTTTTGAAAAAAAATTACATCAAAATTTAATTATTATTGTTGAATCATGGCTTGTATACAGTAAGATATATAGTTACGGTGTATGGTTCCTCAAACATCGTATCTTGTTGGTAATTTTTTTTTGGATGTATCTTTAGGTAAAGCGATAAGATAAAGTAACAATATGATTTCGTGAACGTTTGTTGAGACGAAATTTGGAATCTTCGTCCTTAAAACAAGATTGCCCTGCAACAGTATTACGATATCAATGAATATTCGTTTATCAAGACACAATGCTATGATTCCTATGATTCATAAGCATTTCAAATCACGAATCCTTAAAACGTAAAAGGCTAAAGACACTCAAACTTTGAATACGAACGATATGATGAAAAATGCATAGAATTTTGCTCTCGAAACTTAGA
Organism: Haberlea rhodopensis; assembly: GCA_907163345.1. Lineage (NCBI taxonomy): Eukaryota > Viridiplantae > Streptophyta > Magnoliopsida > Lamiales > Gesneriaceae > Haberlea > Haberlea rhodopensis. Next base: position 22,782,296 of record CAJQUN010000005.1, on the reverse strand, counting down.
CTTTGATCATGCAAAAGTGTGTTTAATCTAATATGGGTATGGTCTTTTTATACTAGACCAAAATATGACATCAATTGGACGCAGTATTTTATGAAACTGCACTTGCAATCGAAGGGACACACCCATTCCGCAACTCTGCACAGGACATGCAGGATCGCCACATGGGGCACGATCGATCTCGCCACCCTTTTTCAACAATCTGTCATGCGCGATCAGATTTTAGTTGCCTCGTTTTTCATTTGTTGCTATCGATCGCGCCAACACATGAAGATCGATTGCGGCCTCCAGAACCTCCGATGAGCAGATTCCTTTCGTTTGGTCTCCCACAACATATCCTATTATCCTTGATTGTATCTAATTTATTTATTGGCTTCTAATTTGTTCAATTTAGTGGAACTTTCAGTATAATATTAGGTTAGTTTGATAATAGTTTATACTCGTTATTAAATGAACAAAATCCATTTAAACTAATCTGATCATAATAATTATACGAAGAATATGTTTGCAAATATTAAAGTTGTATTGCGTTATTCTACAAGCTTATTCTACAAGGAGATTGCTGTAATTTCCCCTTTAATTAATTACAAGTGGAAGTTATCGTCGAAAGACACAATTGGCAACAGCTCGTGTCAAGAATCGGATGTTTTTTCTTTTTTTTAGAATAAAAAGAAATGGCTTAGGGAACATCAGATTCTTGTTCCTTGAGCCATTTTGATTATGATATTTTGGGGCTTAAAAACAATTTCTCCATACAAGAGAATCATTTATACAAGATAGCGCCTGCTGCAGGCTATATATTTAGTAAGGTAATTTAGAAATAAAGCTACTTCGAAAAGTCAAAAAATTAGACGAATGTACGGTAAAACATTCATAAATTAATAATTGATAAATTAATAACATCTCTAACAATAATACTTTTTTCGGTCCTAACTTGGTCTAAATATTATTAATTTAATTATCTATAAATTAATAATCTTTTTAAAAAGTTTATGGTTTTCATATTATTAGTTTATAAAGTATTAATTTATAGAGTTTATACTATAATTAAAGTTTTTAGTGGTGATTTAGATTTAAATGAAATCTAAATTAACGGATTCTTATTCTTTATAAAGAAATAAATTAGTTGTTGTTTGATGTAATATTTAAAAATAAAAATTCTGTGGACAAAGCCAAGAGGCCAAATCACAAGCAGACAAAGGAGGAGTAAGTTGTAAACTCTTGCCATGTCGTGTTCAGATCCACACCCTTGACTTTTAAAGCTACGCTGTTTTTAACTTTTAAGTATTTACATTTTGATTCAAAACCATTCCTATTATAATCACAGTGGGAATCAATATATATTCTAAGTTTTGTTTATAAGAGCTATGTTGACATCGATTTAAATATATGCTTTTTATTTTATCTTTTTTATAAATTGAAAAAATTACATTTTATACCATATACTTTTGATCCAAATTTGACTTCGTTCGCAACTATTGTCTATTTACATCCCTAACTTTAATGAACTGTAGCACTTTCGTCTTCTTAAATCGTTTTTGTATTTTTATTGAAGATTCGTTATCGCATTCCATTATCACAGTACATTCTCAAACATAGAGCCCTGTAAACTAGTTTTTGCTAATTTTTAAAAAAGTCAAAATAATTTTTGGGGTGTCAAAATTCTTTTTCCCGAGATCAAACAACTAGAGAATTTTGATATGTAAAATATTTTTTATTTTTTAAAATTTGCAACCTCTAGTTTAAGGGGTTTTAAATTTGAAGATGAAAGACGATGTTGAAATTTAATGATGAATCTTCGATAAAAATACAAAATGCAACGTATAACAATTCAGACAAACTATTTATAAGCAATTGTGGTTTGGGAATGCAAAACCATTGAACCAAATAATAATGTCTCACACAATCTTCTCCTTCCTATTCATTTTCTTGACCTGTGCATCAATATTGACTCTTCCTCAAATCTCAGCCGTTGGACATTATCCACTCAACATCTGGCCGAAGCCCACCACATTCCAGTGGACCCAACCGCAGGCTATCTTAGTCTCTCCCGATTTCGTTATCTCCGCACCCGTCCACCTCTACCTCACCCCAGCCGTCCAGCGCTACCTCCGACAGGTCCTGACGGAGCACCACCGCCCACTCATCACGCCACTCCTCAACCTCACTTCATCGCCGCCGCTGAAGAACCTCGTCATCGCTATTTCTGACCTTTCAGCCACCTTGACCCACGGCGTCAACGAGTCATACACACTCACCATCCCGTCAACTGGAGACGACGCCGTATTGACGGCGAAAACAGCATGGGGGGCAATGCGTGGACTGGAGTCGTTCTCCCAGCTCGTGTTTTCGAATCCTTCGAGTGTTGCGTGCGGGTTGTACATTTCCGACGCGCCGCTGTTTGTGCACAGGGGAGTCATGCTCGACACGTCGAGGAATTACTACGGCGTGGAGGATTTGCTGAGGCTGATTCGAGCTTTGAGTATGAATAAGATAAATGTGTTTCATTGGCACATTACGGACTCGCACTCGTTTCCAATTGTGGTGCCGTCAGAGCCGGAGCTGGCGGCGAAAGGGGCGTATGGAAAGGAGATGACGTACACGGCGGCGGATGTGAAGACTCTGGTGGAGTATGGAATGAATTATGGAGTTCGAGTTATGCCGGAAATTGATATGCCTGGTGAGAAAAAATCTATGATCAACCTTCATCTCAAACTAATTTCTCTAGACTTGCAAAGTTCATAAACACGTTGAACAAGTTTGACGAGCTTGGGTGATACACCAAGAAACGAATTCACATGATAACCTTTTCTTTATAGCTCCCACTTATCTAATTTCTTGATAATAGTAGCCGACATGTCAAATTAGACAAAACCAGAATTTACCTTTTCCCCGTTAAAATACAATATCCTCTGCCAAATGCATAGAATCATCTGTTTAATACTTAAAATCATTGTAATATTTGATCTTCGAAATGCACATTTATGTTTCATTAAGCTCATTAGTCATAGGTTTGCGAAACACAGTAGGAAATCCATACCCGATTGTTTAACGAAACTTGTCATGCAACATAATTTTGGACTAAAATCTTAGTTATTTGTCAAGTTAGTAGTGTTCTGCTACATGTTGCAGCTATTTAGTTCTTTTGATTTGCACTTTTGCAGCACATACGGGATCGTGGGCTGAAGCCTATCCTGAAATCGTGGCTTGTGCAAATAAGTTCTGGTGGCCTGCTGAATCTGATTGGGATGATCGCTTGGCAGCTGAGCCAGGAACTGGTCAACTGAATCCCTTAAATCCTAAGACCTATGAAGTTGTCAAGAATGTTGTACATGATGTTGTGGCCATGTTTCCCGATCAACTTTATCATGCAGGAGCCGATGAAATCACTCCGAACTGCTGGAAAAGCGATCCTTTAATACAGTCTTTCCTTGCTAAAAATGGAACCTTGAGTCAGATTCTTGAAATGTTTGTTAATTCCACTCTACCCTACATCATTGCTCTGAATCGAACAGTGGTTTATTGGGAGGATGTTTTATTGGACGCTAATGTCAAAGTGAACCCTTCTTTGCTTCCACCCGAAAACATTATTCTACAATCGTGGAATAATGGGCCAAACAACACAAAAAGGATCGTCAATTCTGGTTATCGTGCTATTGTTTCATCTTCTGATTTTTATTACTTGGATTGTGGGCATGGAGACTTCTTGGGGAATAACAGTCAGTATGATCTGCCGCCTGGTACTGATCAAGGTAAAGGCGGATCATGGTGTGGACCATTTAAAACATGGCAAACCATATATAACTATGATATAACTTACGGACTGACTGAGGCAGAGTCAAAGCTGGTAATAGGAGGGGAAGTGGCATTATGGTCAGAGCAAGCAGATCCGACTGTTATGGATCCACGGATTTGGCCTCGAGCTTCAGCTATGGCTGAAACTTTATGGTCAGGGAACCGAGATGAGGCAGGAAACAAAAGATCTGTAGAGGCTACGGATAGGTTGAACGAGTGGAGATACAGGATGGTGACTCGGGGAATTGGTGCGGAACCGATTCAGCCACTCTGGTGTATCAAGAATCCAGGCATGTGTAACACTGTTCATCCGATGTAGATACTCATAATTTGCCGTTGTCAAGAATTTAGTTTTCTTCTATTTATTTGGCCATTGTTGTCGGTACTTCGTGGTTTGAATATTGAGGAATTGGTGTAATGGAGATATTCGTATCAAGAATGTTGAATCTGATACTAATATTTTAAGGTTGTCGTTTGCAAGCATATGTTTAGTTGTCAAGGATGCAAGAGTTTCTAATTCCAAATCCCCTCATATCCCTGCAACCAAACACACTGTAAGAATCTCCTCTGGCATTTTTCGATTAAAAAAACCCATTGAATGATTACAAATAAGTAGGAGTGCACTCCAGCTGATACATATCGAACTGAATAAAAAGTTACCACTTGGACTCGAACTTGATTGATTGTAAATTTGAGCTCGTATGCAACTAAAAAAAATCTGTGAATTTTGTTTTCGACTTCAATTTAAACATATACAAGGTATTCCAAGCTTAACCTCGAAAATGTCAATTTTTTCCGGAGCATGACAATCTTAGCCATAAAACTTTGCACTGGAAGAAAACCAACATCGGTGGCCTTTTCTAAGTTAAAATCAGTGACCCCCAGTCCCATGGTGCTAGTGTTGTGGACGAGGAAACTCTTTTATAGACTGGGTCAGTTATACACTAACACACATACAAACATATACATACATATAGATATATATTTATGTGTATTGATATATGGTATGACCCGATCCATATAAGAATTTCCCATTGTGGATCTTGCGGTCATTGTCCCAAGAGTATAATATTAACAAAACACCATGTTCTACTTTGTTAAAAGCGGCAAGAAACGTGTTTGTTGAGTGAAACTCAAGTCAACTAATTGAGGGGTTATTGGCAACGAATCCCACGTGGTTTACCAAATAGGCAGATTTTACAGTAGTTTGAAAATAGGCAGTTAACCACCACCACACGTGGTTTTCAAAATAATCAGTTTAACCCCTTGTGGTTTGGGAAAATAGGCAAGTTTACCTCCCCCTTCCCCCCTCGTAGTTTGTGAATAGGTGCACCCCTCCGTATGCTATTTTTGTTGAGAGTTATTGTCCCACATTGGGAACTTGAAAGCTATATTTGCTCCTTATAAAAGATTCTGGGAGCTTCTATCATAAACAATTGGTTATGAGTATGATTGTATGAACCCATGAATTCTTAACATGCTTTGCTAACCATAGGGAGGGTAAAGTGCCTATTTACAAACCACATGAGTTAAAGTGGCTATTAGGGATACTACACGGGGTAAAATACATATTTACCAACCAAAGGGTAAATTGCCTAATATCGATGCCACATGCAGTAAATTGTCCCTAGCTCCTAATCAAGCAACAATGTTATTTGTCAAACAGATGGGAAACTCGTGTGATTCAAGAGAGAGATCCCCATATTCAGTATGGTCCCTGGTTCTTTCTTAAGAAGCTATACGATTTTATAGATTTGTGAGTAGCTCGATGCTGTAGTTACTTTGTTCAAATATGTGCGTGATGATAGACATGTAAACTACTAATTACTTCCCGTATCTGTTTTTTTCTTTTGTCAAACAATGAAAATTTTATGGAACATGTATGGAGTAGGTTTATGTTTAATTCTGCAAGTTATGCACCGCTGCATTAACTTAGAAACGTTAACCATATCTCTTGTCCTTAAGTGCACTATTTACTCTGACTTTCGGATCATTTACACTCTTTCTTGCACTCAATCACATAACTGAACATATATATTTTTTCACGAATTCCCCAGATCTTTGGCCTATAAATCCACTAGTATTGGCCCTGATATTTCAAAACTCCTCATATTAAACCATGGCGACATCTGCAGTACCGATAATTCCTTCCATAGCCGCAGCTTTCTTGATCATACTCTATGTTCTACTTCCATCTTCCGAAGCTGCAATTTCGTGCAGTGACGTGATAAAGGATATCCAGCCCTGTATTAACTACTTGAGGAGTGGCAGCGGACTGCCACCGACCCCTTGCTGTGCTGGCGTGTCAAATCTTGCTTCAACTGCCACAACCTCAGCAGATAAGCAGACTGCATGTACTTGTCTTAAAAATGCTTCCAAGAACATTAATCTGAAGCCTGAGCTTGCTAAATCCCTTCCACGGAATTGCGGGATTTCATTGCCATTTGCTGTTTCACCTGACGTGGATTGCTCCAAGTGATGTCCTTTAATGTTTTCCATTCTCCTATATGCAAATATTTTCTTGATTTCTTGAACAACCAAGTAAATTTATATCGTTTTTTTGCAGGATTGGTTAAACAACGGGTGAACTTGCTGAAATTGTTCTGTGATGTGGTGTTTTATATGCTGGATTCATGGAGGAAGATATGAATATTATGAGCTTGAATCTTTAACTCAGCTGTTCCATGTTTATCATTATGCTATTTCGTGTTGAATAAATGTGTGTTTCTCTCATCCGAAGTTAAAACAAGGAGTTGTGCATGAAATTTCACTGGTTCTATAAATCAGTCGAGAATAACAAATTACTGCTCTTGTAGAATACAATTTAGACAATATTTACTTGCATAATAAATTCATATATTCATATTTTGAAAATGTATTTAGAGGAAATGAACTGGGTAAGAATATTTTAATTTTTTTGCACATAAGATATTTTCTACTATAAATATAGTGATGGGCAAGAAGATGTAGGATTTTGTTTTTGGAGTATTTTAAAATTTAGAGACATAATTTATTGGATTAGATAATGTTGCAGTACACAAATTTACAATTTACCGAAAGTAATCGGTCGAACTAAATTAATTCATATATTTCGTTAATTTAAATTTTTATTCTTTAAATATCATTTTGTTAGATTATTTCGATTTGATTTGCCAATTTTTTAAAAGTAAAATCAAGTAAAAAAAAATTAAGCAACTAGATTCTGTCGATTATTCAATTTGATTCTTTTAATTCAAGATTTGTGAAAACTAGTTTAACTTAGATATCCACCGGTTCCGAAAAGTCAAGTAAAAAATGTATCAAATTCTTCAGAGACAGATGAATCTAACTGAAACAAAACAGCCAGACATCTTAAGAGGAGATTGTGAAAATTATCACTCAGAATTCAAGATATCATAATTATCATCAAATCCGCAAGAAACGGGACGATTTAATAGATGTTTAAAACAACAGATGAAAATAAATCATTTAAGTTGATGCAAGAGAGTATCAGTGCTGTTATACATTCCAGCTTAACACTATCTAACACCCTGCTTATGGAGACTGTGCTTGCATGGCCTGCACTTGGCCTTTGGTACAAAAAAGTTACAACTATATACATATAGGAATAAAATACAACCCTACTGTTGCTTCCCTTTAACCGGTTAACTAGATTTCATCGTGTTGGACTGTACCTCAAATGCTTCTCATAGAAGTCTATCAGCTGCAGAAAGGAAAACAATGGTTATATGATTGAATGACTAGAAGTCTGTCAGTGAAAATTCACTAGTTAGCATTGATGATTCATGTCATAAAGGGGTGGACTTGTGTTCTTGGTTATCATGAAATATAATTTTTATGGTTGCAGAACACAAAGTAAACCATTGAGATTATGAAGCTTACCAAGAGGGGATTGTTAGCTTTCAAAAATTTGTTATCCACAGTAACTTTAGATCCATCAGACCTACAGGCAGCATGGCAATCGTGGATCATGATACGAGCACACACTTATCGACGACTCAATATTTCTTAACTAAGATAAATTGTAAAACGCACGTCAGAAAGCACCCTATGCGAAAAAGTTAACAGGCATTATTTAAGGTGCAGTTTTGCTACTAGGCTCCATTTGGTAAGGCTTTCACGTTTCAAAGTCCAGCTAAGTTCTGGGAAATTTGCTAATTCATTATAATTTTGTTTCCAGTCGTTTCAGTCAACACGTCGGTCGAAAAATCAAATATGCATTTTAAACTCGACAATTACAAAGTTATAATTTATTCTTTCTACCTTTTTCAAACCATCATTTCACTATATTACTTTTTCCACACATTCATTAAACATCAGTTAATTATGTCACAGTAAGTCTCAATATATTTATCGAAATAGGATTTCAAAATTATCTTTAAAAAACTTAAAAAATTCTTCATAAGATTTTCTAGTTGAAAGTCGGAGAAAGCCTGACAGATCCTAGATTATATGCAATACGACATATTTTAAAAAATTAAAGAGCTTGCAAATAAGATTCTGAATGTAAAAAACGACAATAGACCTCAACGCATGACCGACATCATTTAGTGAAACCTTGTGATGCTTCCATCGATTCGTCTGTCTTGATTTTTAAGAACACTTTTTTTTTCTGTAGTCCATTACATTCATTAATGTATTTGTAACTAAGTACCTACGAAACCATAAGACCACAAAGCAAGAGAACTAATAGAGAAATATCCATTCAGGAATTTCGCTAAAATGATATACTAATGGTGACTTACCACATGCTATTAACACCACTTTTTTTAAAAAATTCTAACAATCAGGATTCAAGAGTAATGTTCTTTAGTAAGAGTCCAAGAAGTAAATAAACCTAGAACGAAAATGTCTCTAAAGTCACATTATTTCAGGTGCAAACCCCGGAAAAAGCCAAAAGTGTACAAGTTTGTTACATTTATGTGGCATGCACATAGCTGGTTTTCCTTCCAAACCAGGTCAGAGTCTTCCCTTGATTATGACAGTGCATGCAGAGGAAGAATATGGTGAAGCAATTTTTCAAAAAAATCCTCCAAGGTGAAAAACACACAATTTAACAAATTCAATATCCTCTATTGCTTCAGGGTCTATTTCATTAAGTTTAATGTCTACTGATTCCATCCCAGGTGGTGAGACATAGGGCAAGATGATGTAGCTCGCATGCAAATATCTCATATCTTCATCATTGAAAACCAGTCAAGAATATTACTTTTTTTTTCAGAGTTCATTCATTCAGAAGCTCGAAAATTGAGTTCCACCACATTTTCCCACAATATGGGAACTATTCCACACTATACCGGGTACAAAATCTCATTTAAGCCTACATGATTCGACGTTATGGAACGATCGGACCGTATACAATTCGATTCAGCATAGAAAGGGCCCAATTTATGTCAATTATGGTAGCTTCTTCAAATAAATATTTTAGTCAAAACATGTGCTAATGGAAATACGAGATGGCGCCCCAAATAATACATGCAATAATTAATAAAACCACAATTCTAGGGCACGACTAATTCTGAAATGTAAAATTCAGATGGTTTTTTATGCCTTTTCAGACACATAAAAACAAATGCAAAACAAATAATTCCACACACATCAAAGGTCTAATGTTAAATAAACTGCTATCTGACAATCTTATTCTTCCAACTTGGCGCATCCTGTGATTAAAAAATCCACTTTCAATGTGGAGGTTCGATTACCAACATTTCATATAAATCATCAGATAAATACACGAACTAAGAAAGTTAGGAGTTTGATCACAAACCTCATTGCCTCAAAGGCTACCAAGACTTCTTGGACGTTGTTTGATATGGAAGCTTTGTAGCTTATGGGTTTGACAATCTGAGTGATAGAGCATGTTGTTCTGGAATCAGCATACTTATGCTGGCAATTCGGATAACTCCCCAGAAAATCTGGATGTCGAACAACCAAAGGTTCAATTGAAGCACATGTTGCTACTGCATTCTGTGCAACAACTATGGCGTGTGATGTTAGATCTTGCTTGAACCTCTTGACTGAACCAGATTTCCTCTTTTTAGCCCCTGTACAACGACCTGATTGGTAAGCTTCCCCAGCATCAGCCTTGCTCAATCCATTTGGCAGCATATCTCCTCCTTTTGGTTGGCTTTCTTCAGGAGTTATAGCAATCCTATTAGCATCTTCCATGCTGACGGTCATTGCTCCCCCCTTCAATTCACAAAGCTTCAAATTCAACTCATTTAGCTCCTTGTCTTCTTCCCTCTCAACAGACACCATTCTCGCACCATTCTCACTTATCCCCCTGGACACTTCAATGCTGTTTCCACCGCTCACATCTGTTTCCCCACTATTATGTATACTGCTAAAGTCATTCAGCCTGGGAAAGGAAATAAGGTCCTCAGTAATCCTGGAAATAGGGTCCTCGGTAATCCTGACAACATGAGCGGGCACATTATAAGTGGCAGCTGCAGGGGATTGCTGCTGCTTTGGAAACTTCTGCTTCGGAAAATGCTGTTTTTTCTTAATTTGAGCATGAGTAATGCCAGTTTGGCGCTTCCTCTTGCGGGTTGGCCTACTTTTCCCAGCTTTCAAACTTCAAATACAACAGAACCGCAATGATTCAGAAATAAAACCGATAAGACAACTCAGCAATCATAAGGTACTTAGACGGCACTATAATTATTAATTCACAAGCAGATTAAAGCGCTCACTAGCACAAAATGGTACAAGATACAGCAAGAACTGAAGAAAATAGAAAACCTTTCTTCGTACGCATCAATAATATCGTAACATTGCAACAAATTATCCAGAGGTTCCCATGTATTTGCTGCCTCCGACCAGCCTCGCCTTCCCAAAGACACATTGAACATCAGTAAGCAACAAATCATATCCATGTCATGGACACACAAAATCACCCACCCACTTATATCAATTGATGATGTGAAAATCCCATCCTCACAACATGTTATACTCGTGTTGAAAATTACTCACCATTTAATGAGATACTGAACTTGACCCTTCATTTTGCCGCATTCCAAATCAGCTCCAACATTAACAGGAAACCCAAAAATCAAGGTAATAACTTTCACCAAAATAATCGATAACATCTAAAAGTTAAAATCCAAAAATTTCACCTTTCGTACGCGCTTTCTGCGTACGCTCTCAATCTCATAGTATCCCTCAGCAAGCTTCATCCTCTCGCCCTCAGCCTCCTCCGAGTCCATCTCTGCAATATGAAAGGTTTCCGACAGCTCGTACCCTTTCTCAGCTCCCCAATCCTCATACTCCCCTTCTCTCTCTTCAAAAGCTTCTTCAGCAGCTTCCAATTTCTCGCTCCCCTCTCCACTATTGAGACGTTCTCTCTCCTCCGCCCACTCGGTCGCATCACCACCGTCGCTGACGTCGGCTGGGGTGGGAGGTGCGTGTGGGTAAGGGGATTGTACGGGGTCAGCACTGGTGCTTCCCTTTTTCCCACCTTTCATTTTCTCTCACTACAATGCTTCGACTTCTCTCTCTAGATTATAGAGAATCAGTCACGAGTCAACCTACAACAGAGCTTTTCCTATTATTTCATGATTTTTTTCTTTTAAAGAAATTTTGGTGTGTTGATTTCTGGAACTGTCGATTATATATTGTTTTATTTGTTATTTGATTAATTATCTTACATTAATTTTTTATCTGATACTCGAAATTTATAATAAAAACTTTTCATATTAATTATTATAATAACATATTTAATATTTAAAACTACATAATACTATGTTTCTAAATATCATAATAATTATTTTTCATTTCTTTGTTAAGAATAATAAATATTGCAATTATTTCAATGTCAGATTAGGTTTCTTTTAAAACCTAAAAAGAAATCTAGAAGAGTAATTATAAATAGATGGTTAATAGAATTTATTCTTGGCTATCTCATGGAGTAAACTGACACTCCTTTTAATAATAATTATCTTACCATTTGTTAATAATGAGAGTGGTTTACCCTACATTATTTACTTTATCGATTATGTCCCTTTTTTATATATTTTACAAAATTAATATTTATTGAGTATATATGACAACAATGACAATCAGTCATCTAGATCCTTATGTAATGGCTCTAGTTCGAATCTCCCTCATCCCATAGTTACGATTATTCAAAAAATATATATATGTATGAGATGATATGAAATTTTTTGAAAAATACATAATCAACTTCCTATGGTTCCTGATGTTCGGCAACAAACAATTTTATTGAGTTTAGGTCATGTTGAGTACCCTAATGACGAAGATTTTATGTGTTCTTGTCATTATCACGAGAAATGTAAGACAATATTTATATGCCATAGGTTTAAAGAAATATGAGATGAATTTAATACCAATCCAATCCCTTTGTTGGTGTAATGTAAGATAAATGGTTGGAATAAATTCTACAATTATATATACTACCCGACTTGATTTTGTACATAATTCGTTAAAACTTAGTTCAAAAATAATAATGGATCATGAGTTACATGATCTACAAGACTTTTAAGATTAAGCATATTTTGGAATCTCCGATATTAATCGGATGATAAAGACTCGTGTATTCTTTGAAACAGTTAAGCTTCTAGTCCGCCCATTTAAAAAAAAAAAAATTAAGCGTATTTTTGCGAGTTACGACTTGCTGATTAGTGATTACACTTGTCTAAGTAAACACTTGCAATTCGTTTGGCCGATGGCTTCCATTTTTTCCGCCATTCCGAGGTCTATCCGGCCTAGCACTGCCCTTTCATTTGAAAAATCATTGGTAGTTTCATTTACCCCACTGACGCTATCTTTCCCCGCGTTCCACAATTTTACTGTTTCCGCTTCTGCGGCAGTGACGGCTGCGTCTACTCCTTTATCCATATCAGAAAAACAGGAAATCAGAAGCCCCGAACTCGTCGCTCGGGAATACGCGGATCTTAATCTCTCTGAAAAATTATGCCAGGTCTGTACACTGTACATCTGGACCCTATACGCGTTTATGTGTGTGCCTTTTATATTACACTTGATTTAAAATTCTTCTGTGTTTAAGTTTTGTTTACTTTTACGTGGGTTAACTGCGTAATGCTGAATATTTCGGGGGTGGTTCAGCTGGGGTTTATGTGTTTATGTTTCTATCTCTTTTAATTTTCAATTTTCAATTTTCTTTGTGTATTCTTCGTTGAAGTATCTACTTTTATTGATATATTCGGGCTGTTGCAGGAGGTGGGTCATGTGAGAATCCGGCAGCATGTTAATCCTCTTCGTTCCACACTCATGGTAATTTCTGTAAGAGGGATCAGATTTTCGCTTACGCCCTTTTGTTTTTGTGTTGGTTGAGTGATTGTGCACAGGATAAGTGATGGATCATGGATGGGACTAGGAGAGGTTCTGAGTTATACTGTTGATTTGGTATTTAAAGATTGATGCTTTCTCCAACTCGTATAAAAGTTAACATCTTACTTTTCATATGTAGATTCCTGTTGAAGAGCCAGACTGGAGTCTGGTGTATGATGATCCGACATTGCCATTGATGGTGGATATTGGTAGTGGTAGGACCTTATTTCTTTCTCGACATCTGAACATTCTTTTGGTAAATATTTTTGTGACGTGTTACTCATACAATGCCATGTCCTCCCATGATTTCTCAATCGCTTCTTGATCTATGATTTCTGTGATATAAAGCCAGATTTGCGACTAGACTTGACCTATCACATAATAGGATGTGCATGTCTCGAAGTGTTATTATTTTGTCAAATACTGCACTTATAGATTGTTATTTGTATAAACCATGTTTCCAAATTGAGTGCAATGGTCCAAGCAGAGTGTTCATATTAGTTACTAGTTGTGGTATTGCTTTAATCATTGTTACCTTATCAGTGCAAGGCCAGGCACCTTGAACTGTTGGAACAAAATATGCTGGTGCAAGGAGTCATGAGCGTTGGAAGAGTTGCTTTATGTTTAAATAGCGATTGTTCAGCACTTTATTTAACCATTCACGTCGTCTGCTTCTTATTTTCTTATCAAATTTGTTTTCCATGGGCATGTCAATATCAGTAATCTATGTGTTGGTAGCCCACCTATATTTTTCTTCCGACATTATAAACAGGTGCCACCATCATTGACTATGTGCATTACATTAAGCTATATGCCCTTTCTAGTTCAGAACCAAATCTTAAAGTCACAAAAGATATTGATCGTTGTCTCCTTTTTAGTGAAAAACGAGTTTGACCTCTGCAGAAATGCAACTTGATACCTCTCAGTTATACTTTGTTCCGGTCATCTCACTTACTGCAGTTTGTTTCTTATATGTTATCATTTATACACATGATTGAGCACTCTATTCTATGTTGTGGCACTTTCTTATTCAATCACGTGAAGTACGTTTGCTTTTTCACTCTAGGATTCCTCTGCAGGATTTCACCTTTGCTATTTGTTGGTCATCTTTAAAAAAATAATGAAAATTTCAGGTAGTGGCAGGTTTCTCATTTTGCTTGCCAAAAGAAATTCAGGATTGGGGAATTACCTGGGATTGGAAATAAGGCCAAAAGTAGGCAACAGGTTCCTTGGTGGTCTTGCAGTATTTCCTATGTGGAAACTCAAACACATGAGAAATTGGTTATCATTACTTGTTTTGTTTTTGCTTATGCAGTTGGCCAAGCGTGCTGAACATTGGGTGAATGAGCTCGCTATGAGGAACATGTAAGGCTTCAAAGCTTAGTGTATTACGGCTCTTGGAAGTCACTGAAATTGGTGGTTGACGTATGTGCAAATGCAGACATTTCACTTTTGCTAATGCGACGATCTCCTTCAAACAACTTGTCTCCACATATCCAGGCCCTTTGGTTTTAGTCTCTATCTTGGTGAGATCATTTCTTCTCCAGAAACATCCGGCAAGCAATGTTATTTTCAGCTCTAGATATTTAGAAGGACGTGAAAATATAAGAAAAAGATAATCCTTTTTGTTTAGAATATATAATCTTCTCAATAAAACTGAAAAGTTAAAATTCGTTGCATTATGCAGTGCCCAGATCCTCATTTCAAGAAAAAGCATCATAAAAGAAGGGTAGTGCAGAAGCCTCTGGTTGAATCTATTTTAGATGGCTTAGTGCCTGGGGGTCAGGTACAACAATTAAATTTCAGTTTCTTGTGTACGGTTGGTCCTTGAGCTTTTCAACAGCTATTTAATGATCAGCGTGTTCCATATGATATTTCTGGTATTGCTACTTTCCGAGAAACTCGTATC
This sequence comes from Haberlea rhodopensis, assembly GCA_907163345.1. Taxonomy (NCBI): domain Eukaryota; kingdom Viridiplantae; phylum Streptophyta; class Magnoliopsida; order Lamiales; family Gesneriaceae; genus Haberlea; species Haberlea rhodopensis. Next base: position 22,767,286 of record CAJQUN010000005.1, on the reverse strand, counting down.
ATTTTCAAGCTATTTTCCCATCATTCAAGCCAATCAATGAGGAACCTCTAATTCTTTCAGGAGCTTGATTATTGGTTAAATTGTTGAACAGTCGCATTCTTCATTTTATAGGAAAGTATCTCTTCAATTTTTTATCGAAGCACAGTGGCATTTTACGTGATTAATTGGTTGTGTGTGTATATATACAGATGTGCACTATGTTCCTACCATTCCTTTTCTGTTTTCAAAACACTTTTGATGTTAAGCATTACTTAAACATATATAAATGTGTGTGTGTGTACAGATATACATATGCGCACTATTTTCCTAGCATTCCTTTTTCTGTTTTCAAGACACTTTTGATGTTTAGCATCACTTAACCATAATACTGTATGCCTATAGAGATTGTGTGCACCTCAAATGGCATTTTTGTTGGACAGGTCTTCATTCAATCTGATATACTGGAAGTCGCAGTAGACATGAGGAACTATTTTGATGGCAATCCAGACAAACTCATACATATTGACAGAATTGACACTAACATGCGGTGTGACGATGAGGGATGGTTGTTGAGCAATCCAATGGGAATAAGAACTGAGAGAGAGATACATGCAGAATTTGAAGGAGCTAGAATTTATCGAAGAATGTACCAAAAACCGGGGTAATTTCCTTTTTTATATATATGCACGATGAAGAGAATTGCAGCTGTGTATGACAGATATTTGTTGTTGGCTGTAACTCTTCGCCCCGTTTACAGTTGACCTCATGGTCCGTGCATGTTATTGCCCTATAGACGTTGAATGATTCTTCAACGTTATTATTTGAAGAATTGCCTACGTTGAGCTGGGGCGACCCTCTAACAATTCATTAAGATTCTGCATTTTGCTGAAGGCCCCTTTTTGACTCTTCACTCTTTACTCTGGTTCTTCCTCCATGGCCAGAGGCTCTTTTCAAGCTAGGTTTGCTTATCCTTTCTGTTGTATTTTCTTACGATGTACCGAGGTCTTTGTAGATGAATTAGTTGGATCTGCTGTTGTATTAGAGGCCAAGTTGAACCACCTCCAACATTTGTAAAAATATGCTGCTTAATTGATACATTTTAGGGGATACGTGTGTACTTAATTACATCATTTTATTTGAAGCTAACACATATATATAGTGGTGTCAAACCGGCACGGCCCGTTTAATCGTGCTGTGCCGGCACGATTCGAAAATGGGCCGTGCCGTGCAGGCCCATTTCCACAAGAGGACGGGCCCGGCACGGCCAATTTCAAGTTTTTTTAATTTTTTTTTATTTTTTGGCTTAGCGATCGATCGCCACCGTGCCGTGCCGGCCCACGGGCCGGCACCCTATGGCCCGGCACGGCCCATGCTACAGTGTCGTGCCGTGCCAGGCACGACACTGTAGCAAAACGTGCCGCTCCGTGACGTGCTCGTGCCGTCCGTTCCGTTTGACATCTCTACATATATATATATGATATCACATATGGTTTGTCAAATAAATTTCACACGAAAATATAGTGAAGATGCTACCCAGGTAAACTAATGGAAAGAAAATGGAAAAAAAACTGAACTAAAACAAATTCAAGTCACCCAGAGAAAGTTGAATCAATTAAGATAAAATTTAACTTAATGAGTGGACAGAACTGTTGTAAAGAGGGCTATAACGAGGAAAATGTTAATTGAAAGAGGGATTTTTGGCATACGTCAAACTGTGGGTAGTAATATAATATACATAAGACTTAAGGTGGTTCTAAAGTTTTCTTGTATTATGTCAGCATTTTTGTGAAGATGAGTAGGGGATTTATTCTCTTTCACAAAAACTTGTTGCATACGTATCAGTTATTAAGCGGCAAAAATAACATTGACGGTTTTTTTTTAAATATAATACTTGTGGTTGGCTTCGAGACTATCAGTATTCGAGATCACAATGGGACCAGATGCATACATGTGGTCCAAACCAGATGCATACATGGGCACTAACGGCAGTGGCGGAGCGACTCTCAACTTTCAAGCCTAAACGCCTCCGGAACCCTAACATCCTCCACCTTCACCACCCCGCCTTCGCCAGTAACCATTCCCGCTCATAGTATCCCTTATTATGATCAATTCTACTCAATAAGAAAGAGATAAGATTGACTGAATTAGTTTGTATATATTATTGAAGCAGAATGAATGACTAATACATATGAGTATTTCTTCTATATGGAATACAGAACTGTTATATATACAATGCTTTTCAACTGCTTAAATGACCAACTAACCATTAACTATCTACTCAACTAGGTAATTGATAAGTAATTGTAAAACTTCCCCCAAGATGGACAATGAATATCTTTAACGGCCATCTTGGATTACAAAAAAGAAAACAAGGTAGGCTCCGTAAAGACATCTGCTAGCTGTTGTGACTTAATAGACACGAGTTTAATGAATCTACCTCGATATGCTTAGTTCGTTCATCAAATGTTGACTACATGTATTAAAGCTTGATTATCGCAAAATAAAACTGTTAGTGCTGTGAGGATGGATGGAAAAGTCCAACAGAAATTGTTTCAAAATAAAAACTAGACAGTCAATTGAGCTAATTTTAATAATTCCACTCTCAAACCCACTTACAAATGAACACAAAATCGCACCACATGTTGCACATAATTTTCCCCCTTACTTCATTTAATGCTCAATCTTGATGCATCAAGTACGCACCGAACGAGCTTCCAAATAATGCAGCAAGATGTACTACCAAGATACCAACATTAACTTCTCCTAGGTTCAGATTATCTGGCTGTCTGTCTTCATGTTACAATTTGAGCCTAAAGTTCAAATTTCACATTTTCAGTGGTGGTGTCCATTACATTAACCTTGGGCTTGACGGCAAGTTTTCAGCCTTACAAGACTGTGAGAGATGTAGTTAAAGGTGATAGAGAGTAGCGACCCCCGCCCCCTGCCTCTTTCCTCGAATGGTTGGAAAGACAAGAAATGTTGAGGAAGATGCGACAGTGAAACCGAAAACATAACCAAAAAAGAAAATGTAGTTACTTAGAAACAGAATCTTAACAGCAACTAAAATCACCAAAATGTAAAGAAAAACAAATTGCATGAGATACCAAATTGATAAGTAGATAGCCAAAATCATGAAAAAACAAGTAAGCCTTAGACTTATACACAGTCGCAGAATCACAAAAAGATTCAATTAGCAAAAAACTAGAAACTTTGTTTCATTAAACATGTTAATCTAATCAAGAACTATTGGAGAGTTAGACGTCGTACCCCGGGAATCTACCAGTGCCACCAGTTCAGGTGGCAAATCACCCCTAAGGATATGCACCTTGAATTTGAGATTCTTTATGCTGTTCTCCACTAGTTCAAATACACAAGCATCTCCACACTTGAGATCATTATCTGTGACAAATCTTCTCCACTCAGAGTCAAATGTAGGGCGGACGCCGTCCCCACGATACGATGAGTTCCAATTCTTGCCACTATATGTAAGAATTACTGGGACAGTCGCACGGGGAAGCGATTGAACCATATGGGCAGGTAGGTACTGTCAGGAAGATGGGAAACTTCATCTTCTTCTACTTGAGGTGATTCAGAGGTTGGCTCAAATCGAGCCCTGCGTTGCCTCTTCACTTCAACAGATTGGAGGGATGGTTTCTCCTTCCGAGGAATTGCTTTCTTTTCTGAAGCATCGGTCATTGTGCACACCTAAAACATAGTCTTCAAATCAACAAATTCTTAAAAGAAAAAGCATCCATACAACATTACGGATCACTAATTTAGTTTCCACGAACATAAATGTCTTCTCTCACGCACTTTACTGCGTCCGTATGGTTCAAATACTACTCTTCATCAACACATATAAAGAACAATTCAAGGGTTTTCCTCGTTTTTCAACCTCAAGTGTGAAAAACCCATACACACACACAAACAAAGCGAAAACACACTACAAGTTCAATTTTTTGTCAAGAAAAAAGGAAAAAAAATAGAGGGCGCATATAAACAAACTTCTCCTTCACATCAACGAGAGGTCTGAAGAGTATCAGTGTATTTGATAAGAACTGATTTTATGACCAATTCCTTCCTGTATTTCCACTTTTCAAGGGATCATCAAAGAATCGTATTGAACTCTGAAAGGCATTTACGCTTCTCGTTTAAGCGTTTGGGGTGGACGTTTGAGTTCTGACAAATACTATGTTGTCACGTGACTCCAGTCTTTGGGTCATGGGAAGTCTCATTGGTTTGATGTTATCATTACAACTAGAGTAGCTGTTTTTTAAGGGTTGCTAGTTTATGGATATCAGCTTAATATTAGATTTAAGGGCCAAAAAATGATTTGTATATATGGATTCACACAAATCTATAGAAATCATAGGCCTAAATCAATTCTTTACCTTTGGGCGTAGCATCGGGGTAATACCCAATGCTAGCATTTCATTTCCTTTTTTAGAGATAATGCCTACAAGGTAACAATAAATAATAAATTATTAAATATAAATATTTTTATCTAAATGTTACTATCTTTTAAATATAGTGTCCATATAGCAAAAATCAATTATCCGATCTTGGGACATGGGAAGGCTTTACCTGTATTTTTTAAAAAAAATTAAAAATACTACCATCTGCTTTGTTTCGTTCTCTCTTTTTAAATATTTTGATTCATCCATTCAATTATCATTATAACATAATTTCGAAAATAGTTAAATTAATTACTTGAAAAGAAACGCTTATCACTTAAAAGAGGAGACAAGATCCATAGTAGTAGTATGAAATAATTTTAGTAATAATGATAATAACCTCTGCATTTCGATTGGGTTTTGAATACATTATCAGTGATACTTGTCAATTGTCATCCTGTTAAAAAGGGTTTTGGACTATGTTGCACCGATACTCCAAAAAATTTTGCGGTCAAGTATCGGATACTTCTGGGATACGGATACACGCGGATACGGCACCGATACGTATCGATACGCCACGTGGCGTATCCGATGATAAAAAATAAGTTTTTATTTCGGATACGGTCAAGATACGCCGTTGACCGTATCCGACACGGGTAGGATACGAGAACTTTCGAATTGTTTTAAAAAAATAGGGTTGAAATTGCAATTAAAATTAAATTATTTAACTATATCCCTATTTCCTAACCACTTTAATGTGTTTATGTTGATTATATGCTTGAAACTTTTAGATGTCCTGGATTAATATTTTACCATTTGTCGTGAAGTTGGTGAGTTTGCAACTTTATTCTGATTTCTAATGTGTTTAATGTTGATTATATGCTTGAAACTTGATTTATTACAAATATTATTAATTATATATTTATATATATATAAATTAATTAATAATATTTGCCGTATCCAACGTATCGCATCCTACAAATTTTGAAAGCGATACTACAAATTTTGAAAATCTCGTGCAGTCGTACCCATATCTGCGTATCCACGTATCCGTGCAACATAGGTTTTGGATAAGTGTTCGGCTCATTTTCAAGCCAGTCGACCATGCTGTTCTTTTATAAAGAAACTATCGATAACTTGTATTCTAAAAACTAAGAAATATCTGCTTTCTTTTATAATACCATAGCATACTCTATAAAATTCAAGATCAAATGACATGGTAAAATTTAAAATCCAATTCAAATATAAAAAAATGAGCAACTTTATAAATATAATATTAAGTCACTTGTCGGCCAACTATGATATAAACCATACCACATTTCAAGAGGAATCATCGAATCAAGATTGAAAATAAAGTCTGTCAACACTAGCGTCACTTGTCTCGTCTATGTGAACACCTAATTGTTTCCAGACCAACCGAAGTTGCTTATTAACAAACACCTTAACACGCAAGCTACCTCAATCAGGAATCGGTGAACATCATCCTTTAGCAAAAAAACAAAACAAAAAAACATGCCTAGTTGTAGGGAAACGAGAAGATAAATAGATAACCGATGCATTGAAATGTTCGGGCTGGAGAAGATTGATAAAAATTAGACATCTACTCCAAAGTTTTGAGATGCCTGAATAATCCCGCTGCTTCTTTTATCCGGGAGAACTCGATGCAAAATGCTTGCACTTCGCCGAATATATCATGAACTGCAAACACCAAAATCATTACAGCAAAACGCACATAACCAGGTGATATTGATTCATACCATGCATTCGGAAAAGCAACCAATGTTTTGGAATAAAGGTCAATTAGTAGATGCAACCACATCAAGTATGACCTTGGCACACATGTACAAAACGGTAACGATTCATGGGAATTCCACCAACTTATAATTTCAACTAAAATATTACATCCAATTATGCATGACACAGGTCATGGATGAATTATAAGATCAGTAGATCTCAAAATACATGAAAAAATGTAATAGAGAAGGAAATAAGTAAATTGATCTGAAATGCTTCAGAAAGGTTAGCAGGAAATTCCAGCAATAAACACCCTTTGGATTTGCCAATGACGTCTTACAAAGAAATACAGCTATCAAGCATCAGAAAATTTTTGTTGTTCAGAAACAAAACAGTCGATCATTTACTCAATCAAATACTCTATAGTCTCCTATAAAACCCAATTTCCATTAAGTATCAAGTAATTATTGGCAAGAAATAACATATTCATCTCTCGTGTTCTATTTCTGAAGAATTAAAGGTTCTCGATAAACATGCAAAAATTTTTTTCCTTGAATCTAAATATACATGATTTGTTTAATGTTGTCAATTCTACCAACACCACAAGGATAATAATTGGATATTCTACGAGAATCAAGTAACACTCTGTTTCGACAAAACAGGGAAAAACTCTCACAAGCATCAGATTCGCCAAAAACCAAGTTCCAAATTGCTTACCATTGATTATTTTGTTCCGAATCAAACTTTGCAGGAAAACACAAACCAATCTCACGAGTCTATTCTGCGTATATCTATCCTGGAAAAGAAGATGGAGATAAAAGGAAAGGATTATTCCATTATGAAAAGACCAAGAGAGTGAGTTGATTAATATGTAAACTTATAAAGAAAACATATTAAGATGCAGATGCAAACCTTTATACCCTGGCAAGCACTTATACAGCTTGAAATGTAAGTGTGTAAGAACTCAGTAGGAAGTTCAATTGTAGCAGTTAGTCTATTCACTACTTCCATGGAATGAAGACTCATCTCCATGTTAGCAAGAACCGTAAAGTATCTGTCAATTAACAAAGACATCTGCAATATTAGGGTCGAAATAATGCTTGGTTACATAATCAAAAGCCAAAGCAAAATGCACGAGATCATACTCTGATATTTCAGGTGAATTGATGAACTTGATGAGAATTTCAACTGCAATCATAGGATTATTCTCCACTAGTTCCTGCCACCATCGATATAAATTAGGAAAAAAAACCTCGCCACAAATTTTCCAACAATAACTGGGCGTAGGAAATTGACATACTGGAAACTTTGTTGGGGACAGTCCACAATGATATACTAGTTTTGGGTCATTTTCCAACTCCACCAAGACTCTCTGAAGATATGAACAAATTAAACACATTATGAATACCCATAGAATGAATTTTGATACTTGACCAAAGCTTGACGTTCAGAAACCAGAGAAGAAATACACTTATATTTGCAATGTATAAATGCAAATGCACGTGAAAATCAATCATTATCTCAGTCATGCACGCAGAAATATGCACAACATGAGGTTTGCAATGAAACTCATATATGAAAAGAATGAACCTTACTTTTTTTTAATTTTAAAAAGTCGTATAACCATGGTTCAGTAAAATATAAGATGACCAAAGAGCAACTGAAATGACTAAAAGTCCAGCATTAACCAACCAGATCTTTTATGATGGCCCAAACCACGTCTTGTAATCAAGAAAAAATATATTTCGGAGACTATAGATATTTCAGCTAACAGAAACATTTCTGATAAACAATTGTTCCACCCATTCAAATTCGCCACGATTCGTACATCCAAAATCCATCACAGCCATGGTCGGATCATTTGAATCCAGACAATTCTTTAGAACGTTATGCTGCATGATCAGAAATCTTAAAAGTTTCACATCCATATCTCAAATAGAATCATCAAGGCTATTTTCCTCTTCCCCCTTTGCTAACAAATTGACTCCTGGAGGAATTTACCATCTCTACTACATGGTAAGTAAGAGTATTCATTCTAGTTTAAAATTCCTTGGTTAATGTAGTAGTAACCAAGGACCAACAAAGAAATGGTACCTCTTGTTGAGCAGGAACAAGTTCATCCTTTAAAGCTTTTGCAATTAAATCTCTAACTGCTGCCCCTCTGCTTGTATCAGCACACGTCCCATAGTCCCATAAATGCTCATGGTTGAAATCCGGATTCAGCCAACATAGCTGTTAAAAAGCGGAGATAGTTTGTTAGAACAATAAACTATTCATTGGCTAATTGCTGCAAACATTTTAGGTTCTATCAATTTTATAACAACTATCTCCAACATGATGCCTTACTTCTCCATCCCTGACGGGGAGCCTTGGGGGTGAGGGCCTGATCCATTGTGGAGTCAACCCCTCCAATGAGATAGACGGTAACAACCCAGCAATAGTTTCTTCCCTATTCTCATTTCCAATTTTAGATGCAACTCCAGGTCCATCAAACCTGATCCAATTCCTGATTTCGTGAGAAGAGAACAGAAAATTTTAAGAGAACTCTAATGTGAAGATAATTCATACTCCGAGGAATTGCTATCACATCCTTGGGGCAAATCAGGATCAGGTATTACGTTGTTCACAGAGTTGTCCTTGAAAGAACATTTCAATGGTTCTGGCTGGATTTTGGTACAATACTGTTGCTGCATATGCTCACGTTGCGGAAAAGACTGGAAGTTCAAAAAAAAAGAACGAACACTTCAAGCACATAAGTGGGAAAAAAGTTGCAGCATATTTTTTGGCCAATACAACACAGTGCTAGCAGATAAGCCAGTTGCAACTTGCAAGCAATAACTATTGGCACATGTTAGAATATGCATATATGCTCAACTTACTTGTGATGAAAGGTCGACAGTTTTCACGAAATCTGGCGCAGAGTGATTTAGAAGCTGCAGGAAAAAAATACTATCACCAGTAGTTATGATTGATACAAAACACTGGGTAAAGGGAGGCGGCCACCATCAAACTTTTGATTAACTGTAGAAACATGTGAGCTGGAGCTGATATTTTGGGGGAAATTTTATACAAAACGAGTATAAAATAATATTTAAGGCAGGAACTCGGGAAATAGAAAAGATTAGTCCAAATCGAGCATCGATTTCAAAACTTCATGGCTTCACCTGGATGGGAGCCAAGATTACACCACAACATACATTTAGTGATGATCGATTGCATAAAACTACTAAATGTAGCCTATCAATAAATTCTAGGCTTTCTGAAAAGCAATCAAACTTGGTCTTTCCTCACGCGTATAAACACCTTTACCGTTCAGGTGAAACTTCGATCGAAGAAAAAAAATTGAATTACTAAAGTATTTTCCTATGAAATATTTTGAGCATAAGCATGACATACTATTTCAGACAAAGTGTTTAACTAAAAGAACAAATATCTTGTTCCATTCAATAAGTTTATGAATCAAAATCAAGCATGGGATGCTTCCCATGCATTATAAATTAATGGTTGATCCTAGTCGGAAACAAAAGCAACTGAAAAGTAAATGAAACCTCTCTGTTATTTTTCATGGTTGCGGAAGAGCCTAACAATTGAAGAACAAATGCCCTTTCAAACTTTTCCGCTTCTTCATCACATGCTGCCTGCAACTAATGAAAAATGAAAAAAAGAAAACCAAAGCTAAACAGATGTTTAGACATCAAAGTCATCAAATAACTAACAACAAATTACAGTATAAGAAATCGAGTTAATCAAATACATACATAACAATTGAAACGGTAACAGAATGTCAAACAGATGGCGAGTCAATGAGCAAAAACACACATACAAAAAAATTTACGCATTCAATCAGAAAGCGAGTTCGTAACCACATCGTTGCTTAATCAAATCTGTAAAACCTATAAATCGCAAAATAGCATCATAAAATGCAACGAATTACGTGCTTACATCCACAAGCTTAGAGATGAAAGGATTTGAAGAAGGATGCTGACACGCATATGACTGATGAATAATAGTAAAAGCAATTAACCGTTGAGTTGGACCAAGCAATTTCTCCTGCAGTAACGTTAATGAAAACATTGTGTCAATAGCAATATTCTCAGGTCAGATAAATTTGAAAAAAAATGGTGTCATAAAGGAAAAAAAAAACCCTAACCCTGGTGTCTGACAATAAGAATTCGAGGGCGGAGCAGGCATATAAGTGGAGAGAGCGGGGGAAGTTGGAGTTGAAATCTGCCAAGATCTGTTCCAAGGTCCTTTCTTCTCCGCCATTCAGCAGTTTCATTAGCTTCGCGGAATCCTCAAACCCTAACATCCCGGCGCGTTTCCAACTCTTTTTCAACCCCTAGAAAACAAGAAATACACAAAGAATCAGACGCATCCGCTTTACATACCTTCGATATCTCGAAGAGATTAGCACAACGATTTACGCGTCACGATTTCTCTTCGTAAAGCTGAGGCTGCCACTCAAGAGTACCAACAGTTGTTTGGCAAGCTGGGTTTGAGGAGGATTTGTATTTCTAAATTCCCTTTTAGAGTTTGGCAAATATAATTTATAAAGGGAAAATATGGATTTTATGGGATTTTGAAGGATTTGATTTACACTTCTACAAATCTTATAAAAAATATAGGATTCGATAAGATTTGGATTTGAAAATTACAAAAAAGCATTTTAAATATAACTTATCGTTAATTCCTACACACTTTATCATATTTTTTTAGAAAATTTATTTACAATCAAATTAAAACTATTGTTGTATTTAAAAATTCAATTATTCTTTTTTCTCTTGAAAACTCTATTATTTTAAATACTACGGGGTAATACATGAAATGGTCCCTCTTGTTTGCACACATTCCCGATTTAGTCCCTCTTGTTTGCACTAACCCGATTTAGTCATTCTAGTTTTCTAATTTATTCCAAATCAGTCCTAACCGTTAAATGCACCGTTAAATGTTAAAACTAACGGAAAGGACTGAATCGAGTCACTTAAAACATCAGGGACTGAATCGGGAATTGATGCAAACATTAGGGACTGATTCGGGTCATTTAAAAAGATTGGGTGACTTAATTCTTCAAATTATTAAAGTAATTAATATGGATATTGTATTTATAATTTTGGCAATTTTTTGTAAAATTATTATATTTAAATAATGATATAATATATTAAATTCTACATAAAATCATTTTTGCTCAAACAAAACAAAAGAAAAATCAATAGCATATTGATATACAAAATATATTTCGATGAATATTTTACTTATTATACAATATATATTTTTGATTTCATTAAATTATGTATATCAGATGTGTCATCAATTTATTAAAAAAATATTTTCTTTTTGATAAATTAAATAATTTTTTTATAAATTGTTGATATTTTTTATAATTATTTAAATCATGTGAAAAATGTAGAATTTAATATATTATATCGTAATTTAAATACTTATAAAAAATGTCATTAATTTATAACAAAAATTATTTAATTTATCACAAAATTTATTTAATTTATCAAAATGAAATAATTTTTTTATAAATTGATGACACATCTGATAGACATAATTTAATGAAATCAAAATTATATCTTAGTTAATAAGTAAATTAGCCATCGAAATTTCTTTGTATATTAATATGATATTGATTTTTCTTTTGTTTGTTTGAGTGAAAAAATGGTTTTATGAAAAATTTAATATATTATATCATTATTTAAATATAATAAATTTACCAAAAAGTGCAAAAAATCTAAATAAAGTATCCATATTAATTACTTTAATAATTAAAATAATTAAGTCACCCGATCTTTTTAAATGACCCGAACGAGTCCCTAATATTTGCATCAATTCCCGATTCAGTCCCTGATGTTTTAAGTGACACGATTCAGTCATTTTCGTTAGTTTTAACAGTGCATTTAAGGGTTATGACTGATTTGGGACAAATTAGAACACTAGAAGGACTAAATCGGGTCAGTGCAAACAAGAGGGACTAAATCGGGTCAGTGCGCAAACAAGAGGAACCATATCATATATTATCCCAAATACTACCAAACCTAATAATCAAAATTTGGTAATTGTTTTCTAAATTTCAATTACTTTATTTTTTTACTTTCATAGAAAAAATATTTAATAAAAATGATTTCTCTTGAGTGTCTCGGTGGTGCCTTCGCTTTTCGTGCTGGGATAGGTGGAGGTGACAATTGTAGCGGATGCACAGGTAGCGATCTGAGTGCTTGGGTGGTTTTGGCAGTGGTAGTGAAGGCGGCCGCGTAGGGGTAGCGGTTTTGGAGATGGGTTGCGTTTGGCGGTCGTGTTTGTGCTGGTGGCGGGTGTTGTGGCCATCTAGGAGGTGGAGGGGGCAGGCTGGGCTCGTCCTGGTGTTCTGCATTTTGCTTCATGTTTTGGGCTTTGGTTCAATCTTCTGTTTTGGCGGTTGTTGTGTCGCAACCCCGCTTTCATCATGAGGCTTCTCAGTAGTCATGCCTGGGTGTGAGGGGTACCCTGGGCATTATTTTGCGTGTGTCTTATCAATCTTGCGAGTTCCCTAATTTCGTATAGTCTATGTTTATCTAGCTATTGTGTTTATAAGTAGTATTGGTTATGTGTGTAGTTCTTATCAGCTGGCTATCACTGGCTCTCTTTGTGCTACTCTTTTGATTATATGGCAGTGGCTTATTTTGTATGTTTATTGTTCGAGCTATGTCTGGTTTCGACTATGATGGAAGACGGTTTCATGCACCATCAAGTAGTATGGATTTACGTATGGAGTTTGGATGCGAGGGCTTGATGTTTGTCTTCTCTCTCAGTTTATGCACTTCGTCTATCTCTCTTTGTACCTTCATTTGTATTGGAAGATAGACCTCTTACTTGTCCATATTTTGGACTACATGATTTGAGGGGACCAATCCCTTTTTCTGGTCTCAATGCCGTGCTCTTGCCGTAACTCATTTCCTAAATCCACATAGAAGTCATGTTTTCGGTAGGCGACACCGATTGTGTGCTGTTGGTGCACTAGTTTTCTATTTTAGGTTTATGTGGCGTTAAAGATTGCTAGTTTTTCTGTATTATGATTTAATTATCAAGTTGTCAATCATTTAGTTAATATAATTTTCTTTAAAAAAAAAGCCACCATAGAATTTGCTGCAATTTGGACAAATTTCGAGGCGTAAACTGTAAATAAAAATTGAAGTTTTATAGACGTTATTCAAATAAATCAGCCTGTAGTTCAATTCTATCCTCCATGAAAGTGAAACACCAAAAGGTAAGCAGTAATTTACACCGAAGAAGCCAAAGACTCTACGCTTCAATCTCAAAATCATTACTTTCAGTTGCAAAAGTGAAAGATCTCCATAAAGTACATTCCCAAATCATCACTTTTGGTCTACAAAAGTCTTTGTTTTTCTCAGGTAAGTTGATTTCTAAATATTCTCAATTCAAAGATCCTAATTCTGCGTTGTCAGTTTTTTCGTGTCAATTCTTCTACAAGCTATGCGTACATCTGGAATACTATTATTCGGGCGATGACGCATAATGGGTTATTTGCAAAAGCACTGGAGATGTACGGGAAAATGAGGACATCAAATGTTGAACCAGATAAATATACCTTTCCTTCTGTTATCAATGCCTGCGGTGGTTTGGCGGATTTTGAGAAGGGGAGAATTGTACATGAGCATGTTTTGGAATTGGGTTTTGAGTTCGATTTGTATATAAATAACGCTCTGATCGATATGTATTCCAGGTGTAATGCATTGGATCGAGCACGGGGAGTGTTTGATGAAATGCCTCACAAAGACATTGTTTCTTGGAACAGTTTGATTTCGGGGCATACTTCCAATGGCTTCTTCAGCGAAGCCTTGGAAATATATTTTCGCTTGAGAATGGATGGTTTAGTGCCAGACTATTCTACATTTTCGAGTGTTATACTTGCGTGTGGTGGACTTGGGCAGATTATGGAGGGTGAGATTGTCCATGGGTTGGTAGAAAAAAATGGAGTGCGTAGGTATGTGGTTGTCAATAATATGTTGCTGTCAATGTACATAAAGTTTGATATGTTAGTTAATTACCGAAAGATATTTAATGAGATGATTGATAGAGACAAAGTTACATGGAATACTATGATTTGTGGATATTGTGAATCTGCTCTGTATGAAGAGTCAATTAGGTTGTTTACAGATATGGTGGGTCATTTTGAATCGGATATTTTGACAATTACATTAGTTCTCCGTGCTTGTACTTACCTTAGGGACTTAAAGTCGGGAAGATTTGTCCACGACTACATGGTTAGTAACGGATATGAGTGTGACACAACAGCTACTAATATCATTATTAATATGTATGCCAAATGTGGTGATTTGGTAGGTTCTAGGGAAGTTTTTGAGAGCATGAAAAACCCAGATTTAGTATCATGGAACTCTCTTATTAAAGGTTATGTTGAAGACCAGTTTTATGAGGAAGCAGTAAAGCTCTTTAATAGGATGAGAATGATCTGTGAACCTGATTCTGTCACTTATGTGGCACTTCTTTCTATTTGTACAAAATCGATAAATATAAATTTGGCAGAAGAACTCCACTGTGGTATAATAAAACACGGATTCGATTCTGCTCAAATTGTGGGCAATGCTCTTGTAGATACGTATGCCAAGTGCGGAGAATTGGAGTATTCACTGAAACAGTTTGAAAATATGAATATTCGAGATAATGTCTCTTGGAATTCTATTATTGCTGCTTGTGGTTATTCTGAGAATAGTATTCTTGGTTTTAGAATACTTCAAAGGATGAGATTGGAAGGAATGGTTCCAGATGTACCAACGTTAGTAAGTGCGTTGCCTTTGTGTTCCTTTCTCATTGCCAAACGGCAAGGGAAGGAGATGCATGGTTGCATTTTCAGATTGGGTTTTGAGTCCGTTATTCCAATAGGAAATGCTTTGATTGAAATGTACTCTAATACGGGCAATTTAAGGAATTCAGTGCTGGTTTTTGAGCAGATGAAAGCAAGAGATGTAGTCTCATGGACAACAATAATAGCTTCTTATGGAATGTATGGCGAAGGTAGGAAAGCTCTTAAAGCTTTTGAAAATATGAAGGCAACTGGTATTCCTATGGATCACATTGTATTTATTGCCGTAATATATGCATGTAGCCATTCTGGTTTGGTGCAAGAAGGGCGAACTTACTTTGAACAAATGAAGAAAGACTACAATATTGAGCCTGGGCTTGAACATTATGCCTGTGTTGTTGATCTTCTTTCACGCTCCGGCCTATTATCTGAAGCAGAGAAATTCATAGCTTCGATGCCATTGCAGCCTGATGCAAGTATATGGGGAGCATTACTTAGTGCTTGCCGAGCAAGTGGAGCCATGAAGTTGGCCGAACATGTGTCTAACCACATTATTGAATTAAATGTGGACAATCCAGGATATCATGTTTTAGCATCAAATGTGTATGCTGCCTTGGGAAAGTGGAATCAAGTGGAAATGATAAGAACATCTTTTAAAACTAGAGGACTCAAAAAAGATCGGGGATGTAGTTGGGTGGAGGTTCAAAATAGGGTATACTATTTTGGAGCTGGTGATCGATTCTTTGAAAAACGCGAAGAAGTGATGGAATTACTAAAATATCTCTCTTCTTTGATGGCTCTGGATGGATACGCTGCTGATGTCAAATCTGTCCTGTATGATGTAGAGGAGGATGAGAAACTAGACATGCTTTGTGGACATAGTGAAAGGCTGGCCATAGCCTTTGCCTTATTACACACAAAACCTGGTACTCGTTTGATGGTAATGAAAAATCTACGGGTTTGTGGGGATTGCCACACTGTGACTAAGTATATATCAAGATTCATGCATCGGGACATATTAGTCAGGGATGCTAATCGTTTTCATCTATTCAAAAATGGAGCCTGTAATTGTGGAGATCATTGGTGATATCGTTTCCCCACATAAGTTCTTTGAGGGGATACTATATTTTGTTTTTTAGGCTTCAGAGATCTGCCTTTTTGGCATAGATGCATTTCTGCTACCATGCCTATTTCTAAAATGGTTTAAGCACATTGAGTGTCAACCATCAGAGGGACCTGTGAAGAAGTGGGTGGACGTACAAACGATGCAATCAAACTTAAAGTTGCTATGAAGTTATTCAGCTTGACTAACACTCACACTTAAACAGGTTACAGTAAGTTTGGAATCGAGGTATGAAAAGTGTATTATTTCAACCATGTTTCACAGTCAGACCTACATTTCAGAACCCACCAGGAACTTCAACTTCAACTTTAACATCAGCCTAGATTGAAGAGGTTTCCTTATTGTTGGAGATAAATAAATCGTTGAACACACTTTAGTTATTTTTGTATTTTAGTCAGTTCACGTTTTCTGTTCACGCCTTTTACTTTCCTCTTCATATAAATGCAATCAGTTGTGCTGTAAATTAGTTTGTTCGATCATTAAATGCAAGCTGAATTCAGCAGCTAACCTCTCCAACTATGGTGACTTTGTTTTCTTAACACTTATTACTAATGTGAATCGAATTACATGAGATCCATTTTCATACAACTTTTGAAAGATAAGATCGTCGCCTGACCTTAAATTTATCAACCATTCTCTCACGTGGTGGCCATGATTCTTTTATTGTAGGATAATCTGAGAAGTCCAGGCTGATAAAACTGGAGATATCTCTGCATCAAGTAGTGTCAACTCAGATATCTCTTTCAGGATACTGATCAAATTGGCCAACCAACCAAATAAGATATCTAGGTAACCTACTGTGTCTCCACCAGAGAATTTCTTCCCTTTTAGCTGATCTTCAGCTAATTTGAGGTTCTCCACTGCTGAAGCAACGGCTTCCTCCTGTTCTTTTCCTTGAGAGATGAGCAGACTCCATATTGATGGCATAACCTGCATTTCAATTGTATCATCAAAAAGTATATGTTAGACAGCTAGTGAATTTATAAAGTGGTCTTATGCTTTACAAAGATTCTCAGTATCACAGGTACAGGATATGAGTCTCTCATCCATATAAACAGACTACAGAGTCGGAAGTTTCTGTAAGCAGGACAGAATTGAAACTCGTAAAATTTAAGGAACATGAGATCACATCTGCACGGAAAGGTGAAGGGTTGTCTTGATAAACGATACGTTCTCATCTCCAAAATTTGCCCCAACTCTAGCCATTGCTCTGTCCCAACAATGTATTCAAGAAGGGATTCACATATTGGCTTCCCATTGTGCACAAAAAACTGGTATTTTCTTCTCTACAGGATTGTACTCATGGAGTGAAGCACTCTTATTGGTAAGATCTTCCAATATGGTTTCGAATTCAATGGCTTTAATCTTGAGAGCGTTCACCACTCTCATACCATATGGACTTGACCCTGATCTCAAAAGCTTCAAATCTTCTGCCATTTTTGTTTCTTCTTTCCATTTGGTTCTCTGTAGTTAACGGAATATATGTATTGAAAAGAATGTGAATAGCAAAGATTAACTGGCACATTTACTAATCATAAAGAAATATTTAATTATTTGAAAGAGATGATCAGCCTCTTGCTCCCCCACCACGGAGTTATAAAAGATTTTCATAGACTCCTATAGACTTTTTCGTAGAATTCTAATCACAAGATATTTGTAAACCTCCATAGAATTCTGATAATTGACTTCTTTGAACTAACATCAAATAACATATGATATTTCCTCATTTCTAACATCTCATAGGAACATTAAAACAAATATTATTGGTTTACAATCTCATATCTTCGTAACCCACAAAATACTAAGCAATTAAACAAGAAGCAATAATTCTTGAACAACCCACGACTAATCTGCACAGCAGTATTCTATCAAATCAGTAGCCAATGGTTGAAATTGATATGTGAAGGTGCTGCTCTTTTCTCTCTCTTGGTTCACGATAAAAATCCATTTGAAACCCATAGGGAGGGTTGAAGAAATTTTTTTCTTTTTGTAATTGTACCAGGAGTTTCAAAATTTGTACCAAAAGAATTTCATTAAAGTCGTTGAAAATCTATTTTCATTAAACTTTTATAGAATTTCTAAAATTATAGTTAGGATACCATCCGACTTTTGAAAACTTAAAAAAATCTATTTTGAATACCAATAGACTTGTATAGAGTATATAAAAGTCGAGATTGAATATCTGTAGACTTTTAAAATAAAAAAAAGTCTTTAAAAATTATTAGAAGTCATTATTGAATACACCCCTATTAATTTGTTTGGGTAAACTAAATTCCAACTGAATTTCAAATCTATTATTTTTTTTTTGAATCCGGTGCCTGCTATACGTGAGATCCGAGAAATTGTTGGGCTATTTTCTTCCTAACGTATGCAAATCTTATCTCGTGACTCGAACTTTTGATCTTCAGATTACGTGATATCAATTTTATTGATGTGTCAATGCTAACCGTGAGTTTCAAATTAACTTTGATAATATGAAGTTAAACATTTTCAAATAAGCCACCAATTATAACCATTTGATAAAAAAATTATTTCCCTAACTTTCCCCAAAAACTCGATTGACTTTGTAGCATATCAGCCTTGATATATGAAACTCATATGACCGCAAGCAGAAGTGTAGCCTCCATCTATAACCAGATTATGCCCAGTAACATATCCTGCTTCTTCGCTAGCAAGAAACAACACACCTCGGGCAACATCATCAACGCTCGCCTCTCTTCCCCGCAGAAGACTCCCCGTTTCCCCCACAATCTTGCTAACATCTTCCGCCCTCAAATCCTCCCTCCCAAGAATCCTCCTGAATCCACCCACCAGCATCTCCGACGGCACCCCGTGCGGCGAAACGCAGTTCACCCGAATCCCATGCACGCCCAGTTCACATGCCGTACTCCTTGAGAGTCCAAGGATGGCTTCTTTCGACAGTGTATATGCATGAGATGCCAGTCCTCCCATGATTGCTGCGGAGCTCGATGAACAGATGATGCTGCCTCCTTTTTTTCCTTCTATCATCACGCGTGCGGCGTGTTTGATCCCGTGTACTACGCCGTTCAGGTTTATTGCTAGAAGGGTCATCATTTGGTCCATCTCGAGGTTGGTGATGCTTCCTTCTGGCCCGGATATGCCGGCGTTGTTGAACATAATGTCGAGGCGTCCTTTCCATTTGACGGCTAGATGGATTGCTTGTTCTACTTCGGATTCTTTCGAAACATCACAGTGGGTGTAGCGGCCCTGGATTGAGTCGGCTAGTTTTATGCCTAAATCATCTAGTATGTCGGCAACGATAACATGGGCACCATTGTCGGAAAATAGTTTTGCCGTTGCCGCTCCTATTCCCCTTGCTCCACCAGTTATGACGGCGACTTTTCCTAATAACCTGCAAATGAATTGAATACATGAAGATTTCGAAATATATGAAGCATTGGTCAATCAAAAAGTAGCAATTACTCAGGCCACACATTAGTTGAGGTCAGCCGGCAGTCGCCATTAGGAATCAGTCACCGACTAAAATGACAGAGGCCATACCACTCTTTGCAGGTAAAATTTAAATTTTCTGGGTTAGAAAGTTTTTCTGTACCAACCGTTTTGAAGGTAGAATTTGCGTGTTGTCACCTGACTTCCCAGCCGAACCCATTTGATCTGTAAGATGGTTTAAAGCAATTATTGGCTCATATATAAGCAAATTCCTGTATTGAGATCGTTGATTGTTTACTCTTGCACACATTTTCCATGATTCATACAACTAATTTCTAACTACAAAGCCTGCCCGTTTATGCGCGAAATTTCTTCTCAACCAATATAAATATGGTCCCCAGAAAAGAGTCTTCTGCATGGGGAGCATTTTGATATAGATGAATTTTTTGTGTTGTTCGAATTGATTTCTCTATCCTTTGAATTGCTTATTGTTTTTCATTAAATACATGACACCATTGCAAATTGAAAATATTTTTCTCTGGTGAATAATTACTTATACTTTACAGTACATTTTTCCAGCATATGCTTGTAAATTACAAAATTCAAATTGAAAAACATGCGCAAGTTGTTTGATAGAATGCCCCATAAGAATGTGTGGTACTGCACTACATGATTTAGGGTACGTTACAATGGGATGATTCACATGAGGCTCCTTAAGTATTTGAATATGTGCGAAATAAACTAAAGTTTCTTGAAATGTGATCACTCTTAGAAGAAACTATTAAATACTTCATAGGTTACTTGTAGTGTAATATAAGCCAGTATCATATTTGTTATGCTGTGTCGAAGCGAAGCGATGTTATGCTATTGTTATGGAAACTCGAAATGTTATGCTAATACATAAATTATGCATTGATAGCTTGCTATAAACATAAGATTTTCCAATTAAAAATGATAATTTTGTTTAATGAAGATTTTTTTTTCAGAACTACTTTTGTCATGAAATTTGCTGGTAGTGATATTGAGCTTTGAAATACTGACAAGCTAGTTTTCTTCCTTGTTTTTCAAATCATTTGGTCAGTGAAAGCTATGACAAACTTTAGGGTCGTCAGTAAGCCCTTGATTGGAGTATTTCTTTCTAGTTTTTAAGAATGCTAACATTTTATTCTATGTCATAACGTTACTATTTTGATGGTGCTGGGGTAACTGGATAAAGGCGATTTAACCTTTCCTTGCATGTTTTTTGAGAGGATATCTAGAAAGTATGAGACCTCATGGCATAATGGAAACTCTGGCACCGTAATCAGTATCATATTTTTATGTGGTGTTCTTGGGATACAGGCCGAGGAAAACTAACGCATGTGTTGTTTTCAAGATTGGCAATCAAAAAATGAGTCCACTAATATCCATGCATTCTTGACGTGGCATCATTTTTTCTGCCACTCTAGTTTTTAAAACAATTATGACATGAGATACAATGGCATGGAATGCTATAATTATTCCGCAAAGAAATCACTCGACCTTTTTCTTTGTTTTATTTGTGTTGTATGTTGCTTAGTGTATGTAATGTTTCACATGAAGTGCTTAGGTCATCATGTTGAGGTGCATTTCCAATAAAATTAACATTCTGCTAATGGGTTATGGAAGGAAGTTGCACATATTTGAGAAGAAATAAAACTTCAAAAAAAAAAAAGTGAACTGGGATGTAGATGGATTACTATAATGGTAGTTTTTCGCTTCTCATACTCTGGTTGAGGCTCATATCTGCTGGCCCATTCCATCCATCCAGCATTCCCTTTGGCATTTCCTGCCACCGATTCATCACAACATCGTAAACTGCCCTTGTTTTTCCCCCTTACCTTTTACATTTACCATGCATAGTTTACCTCTGTATCCTAATGTTTCGTCAGCTTCTAGAGTCCTAGATTAAACCTTTCATCTTTGAATGAAGCACTTGCTTCACAGTGCCAATCGACATCTTTCTTTGACATTTCCCATCTTTCCATGGACTGTGCTACTTCACCATGATATTGTGTGCCCGTAGCCCTTGCCACATATATTCCACCACTTATTGTTCCGGCGAAACACCAGCGACGAGGACTAGAGAATGGAGGTCCAAAGTTCCACTTACCTGACGAAAGGTCGAACACTAATGGATGAATTAGAGCTGGGAGAAGCTTGTGGTGGTGGCAGCTGTAAGCACTAAACGCCCCGACATGTTTAAAGATTAAATAGATAGAATTCTTGATATGAAAGAAGGATGTTGACGTAGGATGCATATGGGTGGATTAATTGGAGGAGTTGGGAGTGCTCTCCATGTTGTGGAAATGGGATCAAAAGAGAATAAGGCAATTGAATTTGGTTGGCATTGGCATCGGCCTAATTGGACAGATTTGATGAAGGGATACTTAGTTGATGGAGTTCGGCAAAGGATGGCATAAAAAGAGAAAAATGGTGGAAAGGAGGCAGAATAGATGGGTTGACGCCATGAAAGACAGACGCTGTAGAGAAATGAAGGTTGAGAGTTGAAAGACATAGCTGAGCTAGGTGGTCAGGTAAGCCAGGTAGTAAGATCGACATGGTTTGCAAGTTTATTTGCGGGTTTTCATAGTTTTCATTGATGATATCTTTGTTCTTGCAGTGGCTTTCCGTAACCATATTCATATGTTTATGACTATAGGAACACCTTGTCTATCAGGAGTATATAGATAAGAGTGGTTTCCATAGACCAGGTACTTCATTTTTTACCACTTCAACTCAGTACCTGTGTCCCACTTTCACCGATGCTATTTCGAATGTGATTGGTGTAAGCTTTTACTAAAAAAAGGAGCATTTTCATATTTAATTTACAGTTGTATTTTAAAGCTGTATTTAATGAATTTTTTAGGCAACCTTCACATCCAACTGATATCTTAGTCCGAGGGGATAAAGGGATGCATCCACCGTGTGGGTATTATGGAGTTCACATATCTATATCAAATTTGGATCATTGGATCTAGCGTAATGACATTATTTATATATTAACATTACAGATATAGCGGCATTTAAGAGCATTCTCTATCAATTATAAATTTTTAATTTGACATATTATCGGTAAGCTATTAGAATAAAATCAGTATGTCATATTAAAATAATCGTAGCTTGCACTATGTGAATAATAACTTTATTTGACGATTTCAGCCCGTGTTAATTTAATATTTTCGTGCTATACTATACTCAAGTTCATTCAAAAGAGAAAAAAGGAAAAACAAAATCTTACGTCCATTCAAATTTGTGAGATTTTGAAGGGTTTCAGCTTATATATACTTAATTTGTTCTTGTTGGTCGTACATGTACAGAGGCAACTATGCAGCGGCGGACGCAGAAATAATCGAATGGGGGCGGAATTTTTAATAAGGCAAAAAAAAATTTTAAGGGGTTAAATCAGAAGAGGCAAATTGTAATTTTGGGGGGATAAAATGAAATTTTAAAAAAATTTAGATAATTTTTTTTTTCTTGTCAGGACTGTATATAGATCCGCCCCGCAAGTATGTCAATATCTTAAAATGAAAATTTAAATTTCACTTAATTTGCACTTAACTAACCTGATTTTTTAAAAAAACTGAATTTTAATGGCGTCATAGGGTTTTAATGTTAGTAAAGTGAAATATAGTTTAGACTTTAGGGATGAAAAATAGTATGCTTTTAAAACACAAACTGAACATGTAAGTAAAAAAATATCGCTCAAACATATTCAATGTAAAATGGAAAAAAAAAAACTAATAATAATAATAATAATAAAAAAAAAGAAACAAAAAGAAGATGAACTATGGTTTTACCTCAAAAAACTGATTTTTCACAAAATTTGTGATTAAAGTTCAGCCATGCCCGACGAGATATAATCAGAAAATTTATAAATAAAATAACTGAGCAAATTTACCCGCTGAATAATTACACAGAGTAGGTCAACGGCATTTCCGATTCCCTGGAAGAGGCGACGGACGAATTCACTACACCGCCGCCACCATCACCATGATTCTGCATGGCGGAGGCGGAATTGGAAATATTCCGGGTGGTTTGTCTCCTGGAGATCTGTCGGCTGTCTACTGCGCCACCGTCCCTGCCGCCATAGCAGCCCTTCATACAGGTGTATAGGTAGGTTAAGAGCCAGAATAGCCAGGGCAATCCGATGAGAATGAAGGCGGTTATTGGGTACCAAGGCTGAGAAAGGTTGGGGACGAAGACGTATAAAGCAAGGAATATTCCGCCGGTAATGAGGCACATGCAAAATAGTAAAGAGATCAATGGAACCCTAATATCTCCTTCCCTGTCATCCTCCATTAATATTCAATTTATCTCCCTATTTGTTTTCTATTTGGCATTGATTTTGATTATGAATAGATGATTGATCCTCTTCTTGTTAAATTCTGTGTGATCTGTATCTTAATTTGATGTTGGTGAGTTTCAGGCAAGGATGAGATTGGTGGGCTGCCGATCCAACAAGGGAAGCCGTCCAAAACCGGTGCTACTGGGATTTTCATGGGCAATATGCAATTCCATATGTAATTTAAAAATATTAAATAGTTGGGATAAAATGTCAACCTCTAAACTTTTTGAATTTATAAAATTCCATGGAATCGGATGTTGACCCGGGAACCAATTCTGAATTTTTATATGTGTAGTCTATACATGTAAATTACATGCATCGATATACTCATGTACTATATTTAACAAAAAAAACATAGTCTATCGGTGCATGTACATTACATGCACTGTTGAGTCTATCGATACATGTAAATTTTTACTATAAAAAATTAAACGTCTATGTGTACTGAAACCCTCATTACCACTATGTTTTTTTGTTGAATAAAGTACCTGAGTCTATCGGTACATGTTAATCGCTTAAAATATTAACAATCAGCAACTCTCAAGAATCTTTACGTCGGAACTTCTAGTTCCATATTTCAATGTCATCGACTTCGAGATGAAGAAGCGCAGGATTAGAAACAAAATACACAAATATATATGTTGATGGACTATATCGAAAAAAGTTTTACATTTTGGTATCAGTCCAATATTTGCCCAACAAATATATATATATATTCAAATGAAAATTAAATAATATTTGAATATTTTGTAAATTAAGATTTTGTGAATGAAGACGAAACAAGGTTATATGTACAAAATTGTGCGAACCCCTTTTCGCCCTATACGAGAATAATCAGGGAATGTCTGCGCCAGTATCTTCAAATTCATCGTCCTATTCCGATCTTCTCAAGCAGGTATGTCAATCAATTACCCCTATTTTTCTCCGTTATGCATGAAAATGTGTCATTTCTACTTTAGACTACTGTTATTTTAGATGGATATGGCGTGACTGAAACAATTTTGTTTTTTCCTTTGCTTTTTGGTGGTGAGGGGGCTCACGTTGGCTGTATCGATTACCGTTTTTTTTTCTCCCTTCTGCAACTTGTCCAACTCATGGGCATAGATGGACTGAGAGAGTGGTGTGAGATGATTAGCTAACAAATGATTTTTTATTTTAGTTTTATATATTTTCTTAAAAAATAAGTTTTACGGCTAAATTTTGGTCAATCCTGATTTTGAGTGTGTCCTGTGTATTTGGGTTCCGTCTCAATGAAATATTAATGGGTTATAGTGTTCGTACTCACAGGTTAGAAGTCATGAAGTTGCTCTAGTTGAGCTTAATAACCTTTCTTCCTCTCGGGTATGATTTTCTAATTCAGTAAATTGTTTCACTCTACTATTTTTGGTGTTTTGTGCAGTATTGATGCATAACCATGTGTTGTAACTTGGTTTGAATTTTACAAATTTAATCTTTATCTCCGTGCAATAATGTTAGGTTATTATTTTTTGAGTGGGTACGTTTTGAGTAGCTTAATCCTTTAACAGAGTCAAAAGGTGTTTTGTTTCATGAGATTCAGTCGGACTGAGGTGGTGAAGTAGCCAAGGATGGAACTAGTTTGTAGATTCAAAGGCCACCGAGGAGATATGATGTTGTTTGCATTCATTCATTCATATAAAAGAAAATAGAAATTATTTTAAGGATTCCGTCCGCCTTCGTGTCACCAGTTTCACTTGATGACAAGAGACAAAACAGAAACACAAGATAGGATTCACAAAACAGAAATCAAACAGGACTTGAATCGGATCAACAGGCTCAGGTCCAAGTGTTTTCCCCTAAGTCGTCACTAAGAAACCAAGGTAATGCACCGGAGGTGGAGGACACACCACAACCACCAGACACAAGCCACGCACGGAGAAGGAGAGCACAAAGCTCACTGCACACAACACACCTCACCCGAACAAAGGAGCACAAAGCACCGAAGCACACACAGTGCAACACACGAAGGAGCACAACGCACCGAAACACACACAGTGCAATACACGAAGAAGGAGCACAAATCACCGAAGCACACAGTGCAATACATGAAGGAGGAGCACAAAGCACCGAAGCACACACAGTAACACACGCACGATGAAGGAGACACGACCCACCAGTGCACCAAGCTACTGGACAAGGAAGCACTCACACAGAAAGCACAAAGCACACTGCCAAGAGTGAACACAGAAAGCACAAAGCACACTGCCAAGAGTGAACACACGCTCAACTCTTTCTTTTCCTCTCACAAAGCACACGGCCAGTTTCCCTCTTTTTTTTCCTTCCTTCACTCAATCTGGAAATCAAGTTATAATGAGGGAAAAAGGGGGGGGCAAGTCCCAAGAGGGAGAGTAAAGAGGGTAGATTGAAGGTCAAGTGGGTATACAAGGGGTCATGGTGGGCATAGTGTGGTATTGGGACAAAAAACCCAACAATTATTATTTCGTAGAATTTTGGGGATTATAATCTGGACTTGTGTGGAATGAGGTCAAATTTGAAACAGTTTTTGCGGCCTTATTTTGATTAAGTATTCATGGTATTTACTCTATGGCTTCTTGTATCTTATCTGGTTGACCAAGATGTTTCGAGCTTCGAGAGATTCTTAACTTGTTATTGAGGCTCTAAGAAAACTTTTTAATTTAATATGTGGAATAGGTTGCAACATTATGTGGAATGAAGAGCAATATTTTGAAAGAAGAGGGGATTAAAGTATGAAGTGTGATTCAGCTTAGATTTGGCAGCGGACTTACTGTTTTTGCTAGCTGCTTTTGATGTTAAACTTTAGGCAGATCCTCGTTATAAAAGTTATTGTTGGTTTTAACTAGCCTCATGTAGATTTAATGGGTGTCTAATTGCAATACGTGTTGACTAGTGAACTTGAAATTTGGTTATCCTCGTAAACTCTCCGCCTGTTGAATAGTTCTATGAACACATTTTCATGTTATTTATCCCTTTAATCCAAGTTCTGCACCTGATTCTTTAATCCCATTTCACGAGCCTAGCTTTCACAATCATCCTCAAGATTTCATCTGGAACCTTAGTTAATCCTTTGGTCACATTTAATGCTTTATGTAAGTTTAAAAGCGGAGCGCCCAAACAAAATCAAGAAAGTGGTAGGAGAGGGAGAATAATCGCATGCAGCATGCTTTCTCGCAATAGTCAATTATAGGCCATATTATTTCGATACTACAAGAGGAAGGGACAAAATTCCCCCAACCTATTTGTTTTAATTTGATAAACTTGAGGTTTATTTGTTGTAATAGTCAGACGTGTGCCACATACAGTTGTAGGGTAATATGTCAGCATATAAACTTTGTTTGCTTTCTAATACCTTTTGACAACCATGACTTTTTTCATTGATAACTTTAAAAGCTGGATTTGAGTTTCACATTAATTCTAGTTTCCCAGTAAGATTAATGTACCGTACAAATTTCCAAGAAACAGTAGTTTTATGGAACAATTCTGTTTCTTCATACAGGCTGTATATCAGACAAATGGGAATATATTTTTTCGAACCACCATTCAAAAAGCAGTGACATTTGAACAAAGTAAGTATACTCTTAATCATGTCAATATGTAGTCTAGTTTTGTTATTGTCTTTGTTGATTATTTGAGCAGCACAATTGGATACTGCGAAAGCTAGGCTGCAAAAGCTGTGATCATCTTGATATCATCAACCCTGTCCCTATCTGCCCATTGTGACTGGTGTTATGGGTACCTGTATAATCCGTTCATGAGTGGCGTCTGCCAAAATAAATCTGGCATCAACGCCCTTTATGCCCTGCTCTCTTGTAATCATCATACTGCGAGTGCCGTGGATACATAAGCAGTGATCATAAGGGTGACAAGGATGCTCTAATATTTTGTATCTTGTCAGTTTTGTGCTAACTTTATTTACTGTTAACCTTGTGAAACTTTCACTAGAAGTTTTGCTTTTGCTCGTAGTCGATTTGAATGAAGTTCACTTATCCAAGGTACCTAATTGTTTTGCTCTGAGCACATTGCTTTCTGGCCCTGACACTTTCGTTCTCTGTTGGAACTTGTAATATTTAGGGAATTTTATGAGGCAATTTGTCGAGATCCATTTTTAGCAAAGCATAAACGACAATGTACTTGGTGAATTAGGCAACAACTATTCCTTGATAAGTGCTCGAAAGTTTCGTATGGTATCATGAAGTAAAGTGGCTTTTTTCTTAAACCGAGACAGATTCAACTAAATGGTTTTTTTCCCCATATCTTCTTTTCGAATAGAAAGAAGAGTTCACAGAGACCTCCTTGAACTAATCCACTGCTACACAATCCGTGAACCATAAGGATCGATATGAATCGAGTTGATCTGAAAAAGTTCTCTGGGCGATATACTCAAAATTGTAGACAAATGAAGTAGCATTCAAATACTATAAAATTAATGAGAAAAAATTATTTAAAATACATATAAAATTTTGCTCAAGTTCAAGCAGCTCAACCAAACTCTGGATTATATATGAACAATTATTTCAGTAGCTGGATTAAGCTTGATCATACCATCCGTGAGTTACTTTTGAGCGAGTTGGGCCGTACGTCCCCTAGTTCGCCTCTCCTATTCCTTTTTCAGGTAACAAAAAGAAGAGCTCGAGGCAAAGTGATATAAACTTATTTACAAGCCATATTCCTGTTAGGATTATTGGGTTTTAATCATTAAAAGCCCAATATTATTATTAATTTTGTTAATGAGAACAAAATTATGGTAAGTTAATTATGAAAGGCAATTAGGCTAAAGAAATCCCACATTGAGTAATTGAGGCACTTATGGTTTGTTTATATTGAGATACAAATCATTAGAGTGTAGTTAAGTAGAAAAGAAGGGTGCCCCTCGCGCGCCATCCGTCCGTCCGCTCGCCACGCCCCGCCACGCCTCGCCTCGCGCGTGTCGCTTGCGCGAAGGCAGTCCTATCTTTTTACTACTCGGATTTCTGAAATGACTTTTCATATGCCTGACTTTTCATATTCTGCTGAGTATTAAGTTTGAGACTTTTCACCTACCTGCAGAATTGATGTCAGATTTAAGTGTGAGACTTAAATCCGAAATGAATATGATGTTAAGTGTTGAGACTTTTCATCTAACCCACTATGCATTGTCATTTAAGTTGTGGCCTTTGGTAGGTCTGCTGTTGCAGCTATATAAGCTGCTCCAGCCTCATTCTTTATCTCATCCCGAATTTGCATATCATATCATCTTTTTGAGAGTACTACACACTTCTTAGTGTTCGAGTGAGTCTGTCTGGGTTTCTGCTTCAACCCATACAGAGGTGTTTGGGACGTTGTACCTTGGAACTCTCTTGTCCAGGAGGCCAGAAGTTGTAGGAGGGCAATTTAGAGTTTACGGGCACACGGTTTACTGTGGCCTCGTCCAAAAACAAAGTTTCTGTCCAGTTTATTTAAACTGTTTGTTGTAAGTTTTTATTGTTTCGAGCATTTTATTATAACAGAGTATTTGTGATCTTCTTATGCTTTGTCTATTTGTTTTTTTTTTAAGAAAACAGAACCAACAATCGTAAACTCTAAATTTTTTTGTTTGTTTTGTTCTGTTTTATCAAAACTCAGCTTTCATATTTACTTAAGATATTGTTCATCAATTTTTCAAAGGTTCAAACCTACTGTTTCAAAACTGCTTTGATATTATTTGTGCTCTCCTATTTGTGTTCTGTTTTAGCTTATGGCTGACCAGTTTACCCAACCACCTGCTGTGATTAATGAGATTCCGGTGATCAAAGCTAGCAGTACTGAGGCCGCAATGCCAATTCTGAGAAGTCCAATGCCGTTTTCTCAATTTGAGAAACCGAAAAAGTTCAAGGGTTCCAACTTTAAACGTTGGCAACAGAAGATGATGTTCTTCCTTACCACCTTGAACTTGACCAGGTTTCTGAAGGAGGAGAAACCGGTGGAGGACAAAAAGGATCCTCAATCTACTGTGATAGTTGAGTCCTGGATGAGTGCCGACTACCTTTGTCGTAACTACATACTGAATTCTCTTGACGATGCACTTTTTAATGTGTATTCCCCCAAGGAGACTGCTAAAAATCTTTGGGAATCGTTAGAGATAAAGTACAAAGTTGACGACGCAGGCGCAAAGAAATTTGTAGCCGGGCGATTCCATGACTATCGAATGGTAGATGGCAAGAGCGTTGTTGAGCAATGCGAAGAGCTGCAGCTGATATATCATGAACTTGCTGCCGAAGGTATGGGGCTAAATGATGCTCTCCAAGTGGCGATGATGATTGAAAAATTACCGCCATCTTGGAAGGACTTCAAGAGCTACCTAAAGCACAAGCGAAAGATGATGAGTCTAGAGGATCTTATCAGGAGGCTGCGCATCGAGCAAGACAACCGAAAAGTTGACAAGAAATCATTTGGAATGATTTCCAAGGCCAACGTGGTTGAAGTTGGGGACAACTCCCATGGGAATAAGCGCAAACGTACTTTTGAACCCAAGGGAGATACTCAGACAAGGAGGTTCACCGGTGACTGTTATGTGTGTGGTAAGCCTAACCATAAGGCCAAGGACTGCACTCAACGTCAAAACAACTGCACTCAACGTCAAAACAATGACGGCAAGAGGAAGAGAGTCCCTTACAAAGGCAAAGGCAAGAGGCCTGCACATGCCCACATTGCTGAGGACAATCTGAGCTCTGACATGGATGACATGCATCTGAGTGTTGTGGTATCGGAGGTGAATCTTGTTGGAGGGAACTCCAAGGAATGGTGGGTGGACACTGGGGCTACTCGCCACATTTGCGCCAACAAATGGATGTTTAAGACCTATCAACCGGTGAATGATGAGCACTGCTACATGGGAAATTCAGCAGTCTCAAAAGTTGAAGGCAAAGGGACGGTTGTGCTAAAAATGACTTCCGGAAAAGAGTTGACTCTTACCGAGGTGCTCCACGTGCCAGAGATCCGAAAGAATCTCATCTCCGGAGCAGTGCTGAACAAGAAAGGCTTCCGGCTTGTGTTTGAGTCCGACAAAGTCATTCTGTCCAAGGGTGGTATGTTTGTGGGCAAAGGCTACTTGGCCAATAACCTTTTCAAGATGAGTGTAATGACTTTATCTCCTAAGGCTAAGTCTAGTGTAGATGTTGAGGTTGATGTTAATGCAGCAAATGAGGCTAGCACAAGCAAAAATAATGTAATGATTGTTGCCAATGTGGCTAATAAAACTTTAAAGTTTGATTATTCTTGCGAGTCTTTACATTTGTGGCATGGTAGATTAGGACATGTGAATTATAAGTCCTTACAAAGGCTAATGTCTCTTAATCTATTGCCTAAATTTAACATCAATCATAAACACAAGTGTGAGACTTGTGTAGAGGCCAAATTAACCAAGTCATCATTCCACTCAATTGAGCGAAGCACCGAACCGTTAAACTTGATTCATACAGATGTATGCGATCTAAAGTATGTACAATCTAGAGGCGGTAAAAATTATTTCATAACATTTATCGATGATTGTACAAGATATTGTTATGTCTACTTAATAAGAAGTAAAAATGAAGCAATTGATATGTTCATTCACTATAAGAATGAAGTTGAGAATCAACTTGATAAAAAGATTAAAATTCTTCGAAGTGATCGAGGCGGTGAATATGAGTCACCATTTGCACAAATATGTGCTGAGAGTGGCATTATTCATCAAACCACTGCGCCTTATTCTCCCGAGCAAAATGGTATTGCTGAAAGGAAGAATAGAACGCTTAAGGAAATGATGAATGCAATGCTTATAAGTTCCGACTTACCTAGGAATTTGTGGGGAGAAGCTCTGCTTTCCGCCAACTATGTGCTAAACAGAGTACCACATAAAAAGTTGGATAAAACGCCTTATGAATTGTGGAAAGGTCGTGCACCTAGTTACAAGTTTTTAAGGGTTTGGGGCTGTCTAGCAAAGGTACCAATTCCTCCTCCTAAACGGACTAGGATAGGACCTAAGACAGTAGATTGTGTATTTATCGGATATGCGCAAGATAGTAGTGCCTATCGTTTTCTAGTGCATAAATCAGATAATGCAGAAACGCATGTAAATACTATCATTGAGGCTAGGGATGCTTCGTTCTTTGAGGAAATCTTTCCCCACAAAACTCCGACAATGCCTGAAACCAATGTTGAGAGAAATGTGGGGGATAGAGAATCTCAAGAGAATGTAGAATCGCCTAGACGAAGCAAAAGAGCGAGAAAAGAGAAATCTTTTGGCTCGGATTTTCTAACATATCTGTTGGAAAAAGACCCGACTACTTTCAAAGAAGCAATGTCTTCACAAGACTCTGATCTTTGGAAAGAAGCGGTGAACAGTGAGATAGAATCTATCTTACATAATCATACTTGGGAACTAGTGGATCTTCCTGCAGGTTGTAAACCACTAGGACACAAGTGGATCTTCAAGAGGAAGATGAAAGCTGATGGTACTGTAGATAAGTACAAGGCTAGACTTGTAGTAAAAGGCTACAGACAAACTGAAGGTGTTGATTATTTCGACACATACGCTCATGTATCCCGGAAAACGTCTATAAGGTTAATAATTGCATTTGCTGCATTATATAACTTAGAGATCCATCAAATGGATGTTAAAACGGCTTTTCTAAATGGAGAGTTAGAAGAGGAGGTTTACATGGAACAACCTGAAGGGTTTGTAGTTCCAGGTAAAGAAACGAAGGTGTGTAAACTTGTTAAATCCTTGTATGGATTAAAACAAGCACCTAAACAATGGCACGAAAAATTTGATAGCGTCATGCTTTCAAATGGGTTTAAAACAAACCAATGCGATAAGTGTGTCTACGTGAAAGGAGACAATACAAACTATGTGATAGTATGTCTATACGTAGATGACATGATAATTGTTGGTAATAACGATAACATCAAAATTACCAAGAAAATGTTGTCACAAAATTTTGAGATGAAAGACCTAGGTCTTGCAGATGTGATTCTTGGAATGAAGATCACCAAACATGCAGATGGATATTTTCTCTCCCAGGGTCATTATGTCGAGAAGATACTTGACAAGTTTGACAAGGGAAATAATACCATCGCTAGAACACCTATGGAAGTGGTGTCAAATCTTTGCAAGAATCGCGGAGAAGGTGTGCAACAACTTGAGTACTCTAGAGTCATAGGAAGTCTAATGTACCTCATGGATTGCACTAGACCTGATATAGCTAATTCTGTCAATACATTGAGCAGATATACGAGTAATCCCAGTTATGAGCACTGGAAGGCAGTAGTTCGAGTTCTTAGATATCTAAGATATACTTCTAACTACAGACTACATTATACGAGATACCCAGCAGTAATTGAAGGGTATTCAGATGCGAATTGGATATCGGACTCCAAAAATATAAAATCTACGAGTGGATATATATTTATAATTGACGGTGCTGCTATTTCATGGAAATCATGCAAACAGACATGCATTGCTAGATCAACTATGGAATCTGAGTTAATAGCTTTAGATCTTGCGGCAGAAGAAGCTGATTGGCTTCGGAGTTTCTTGGAGGATATTCCAATGTGGTCAAAACCAATGCCACCCATTAGTTTGCACTGTGATAGTCAGTCAGCTATGGGAAGAGCACATAACAATGTGTATAATGGGAAATCACGACACATTCGTCGGAGACATAAATCCGTGAGAAATTTACTAAAAACCGGTGTCATTTCTTTAGATTATGTGAAGTCTAAAGAAAACATTGCTGACCCATTTACGAAAGGTCTGACAAGAGACCGAGTAGAGGTTTCATCGAGGGGAATGAGGTTGAAGCCCATGAAATTGATTTCCAACCATGATGGCAACCCAACCTGAATTGTAAAATCCAATTCGCAGGTTCAATGGGATAACCGAATTGTGGGGGGGGGTCGAACAAAGCACTCGGGAAATTGAGTTCCTTACCTATTCCTGTGATGAAAGAGTGATAGACCTGTACTTTGGGAAGGCTGAGCTCATGCTCTTAATGATTCTTCTATCTCGAGATGATAAAGTGGGGTATTACAGGATACTCTTTAGGAGAAATCACATATGTCGAATGTGAGGGGCCGCTTCTATGAGATGACTTGAGGGCTAAATCTCTAGAGCATTCGATGAAACATCCAAGTCAGTCCAGGGCAAAAATGGACAACAACGAAAGAACCAATAATAGTGTGGAGATGAAGCTGTGTGAGTATTGTTGTCTTGTTATACATAAAACGTCGAACAGTTCAAGGCATCGCGTCCACTGGTTGACAAGTATATCCGATGATACTTTACTAAGGAAGGTTCAAGGTTAATCACCACCTATCCTGATGCAGTGGATTCTCAAAGTACTCTCAAAACTTCATCTAGGTGCATTGTGTAATTTTTCGACATATTGCATTCATGTGGGGGATTGTTAGGATTATTGGGTTTTAATCATTAAAAGCCCAATATTATTATTAATTTTGTTAATGAGAACAAAATTATGGTAAGTTAATTATGAAAGGCAATTAGGCTAAAGAAATCCCACATTGAGTAATTGAGGCACTTATGGTTTGTTTATATTGATATACAAATCATTAGAGTGTAGTTAAGTAGAAAAGATGGGTGCCCCTCGCGCGCCGTCCGTCCGTCCGCTCGGCTCGTCTCGCCTCGCCTCGTCGCATCGGGTCGCGTCGCGCGTGTCGCTGCCGCGAAGCCAGTCCTATCTTTTTACTACTCGGATTTCTGAAATGACTTTTCATATGCTTGACTTTTCATATTCTGCTGAGTATTAAGTTTGAGACTTTTCACCTACCTGCAGAATTGATGTCAGATTTAAGTGTGAGACTTAAATCCGAAATGAATATGATGTTAAGTGTTGAGACTTTTCATCTAACCCACTATGCATTGTCATTTAAGTTGTGGCCTTTGGCAGGCCTGCTGTTGCAGCTATATAAGCTGCTCCAGCCTCATTCTTTATCTCATCCCGAATTTGCATTTGCATATCATATCATCTTTTTGAGAGTACTACACACTTCTTAGTGTTCGAGTGAGTCTGTCTGGGTTTCTGCTTCAACCCATACAGAGGTGTTTGAGACGTTGTACCTTGGAACTCTCTTGTCCAGGAGGCCAGAAGTTGTAGGCGGGCAATTTAGAGTTTACGGGCACACGGTTTACTGTGGCCTTGTCCAAAAACAAAGTTTCTGCCCAGTTTATTTAAACTGTTTGTTGTAAGTTTTTATTGTTTCGAGCATTTTATTATAACAGAGTATTTGTGATCTTCTTATGCTTTGTCTATTTGTTTTTTTTTTAAGAAAACAGAACCAACAATTCCCAATTTCAATTTAAAACACATACCCGTAGGCCGAGGTCACATATTTTCTGGTAAAGAGTGCTCTCGGTTGGAAGTTCTTAAAGACTTCTGAGCACATAACAAAAATACAATACCAAATTGCTAAATTCAAGTATTTAATCTTTTTGAGATTCCGCACTAGTTTATGAGCATTGATAGTAGAAAAAAGTTTGAGAGGAGGTGACCCCTTACACGTTCTCTGTACTTTGTTGCAATGCAACAACCACAAGGGTCATAAGTGATGCGTAGACAGAAGTGGGTATTTTCTGCACCACCTTCCCAACACCGGGGACATTCTCTGTTGTCCTTTTAGTTAACAAAGCCAGAGTTGGAGCTGCAACTAAAGCAATGATCAATCCCCGGCTCACTGTCACAAATGTATCTCTTGTTATATGCAAGATGAAATTTACGAATTCTGCACGGTCGAGTTCACCATCAAGATTGATATCACTCTCCTATATGTTACAAAAAATTATCATTTTCAATATAATTCTAACGGGAACTTGGAACGGTTTTGTCATGGACTGGACAACCGTGAAGGTGGCATGAAGGAACGCGAATGCAAGAATACCAGTGTGGAAAATTTTTAACTCACCAGCAACAGATTTTTTACTTGTTCCTTTGTGGGGGGGTCGAAATGAGGACCAGGCAAACGCTTATTAATGTCACTGCAAAGATAGAAACAATTTCAGAACAACCCACCAATCTAGAAGACTTGGAAAATAAAAGAAGGCAAACCCCGGTGCACGAAGCTCCCGCTATACGCAGGGTTCGGGAAGGGGTCGAGTCACTTTGAGCTTAGGCAGCCTTCCATTGCAATGCAATGGGCTGCCGTGACCTCCAAGGAGGTCAGGCTCACCACATGGAAAATGGAAACATAAAATTATCCTGTCAAACGTGTATGGATAGAACATCATGCAGATGAAGCTTCTCACTTATAAACGAGTAACACAGCTATATAAAGCTCATCAAACGTCAGACTAGCCCTATCAGAATCTTGGTTCACACGATCAAAGACTCTGTCGGATATCGCTCCTATCTGCCTCTTTTTCCAATCCTCTCCTGCATAAACATAATATTCAATTTTCTTTGTTAGAATGACTACGATTGCTGCTCGGCATAACCTCGAGACCGTGATGTTTCACAAGACAAGTTCCCATCTGATTCTAGATTAGGCTTCCAAAATCGAAAATCCACAAGGGACTTGTATTGTAACAAGATTCTTAGAATTCTTTCATGACACCACTGAGTTTATTTTATAAATAAGTCAACGTTATAGTCTGCTTGGATTCAACTATCCAAGAATTGCGATAACGGCGACATGCTGTAATTTTGTTCAAAGATTAAATCGGCGAGACAAAAAGCATCAAAATTTCGATTCGACAGCTCTCAGATCGGAAAAGTAAAACCCCATTAATCAGGAAATTATACCATTTTCCCAGTAATTTCAAGAGGGAGGTTCAAAGATTAAGTGTGATTAAAGAAAATTTACCTTGGAATTTTTCAAGAATCTGTCCCATGTCTTTCAGAGGGCTGCAGATACAAGTGCTACAAAATGAAAGATCTTCCAAAACTTGTAAAAATCTTTAAATGGGTGGCTGAACAAGCTAGCGTGTGATTTGGAGATTTAATTTTTCTTTGATAGCGACGTTGTGTGCACCAAGCCACCAAGCCACCAACCATGGAGCTTTAGAATCTATCGGGTTCCACCCAGGGTTCGTATCACAGTGTGTGGTTTGAGACCTCCACGGCTCCACTCCCATCCCATGATTAACGCAGGATTGTACTAAAAAGAAATAACCATGGAGCTTCAGAATCTATCGGGTTCCACGCAGGGTTCATATCACAAGGCCACCGTACTCATTTCAGTGGTTTGAGAGCTCCACCCTCTTCCCATAATTAGCGTATGATTGTACTAAAACAACCGGGTTCCAGTATTTGTTTTTAAATAACATAATCAGAATAGCATTTTATCTATAAAAAAGATACCAATATACTCAAGCTCGAACATATATTAGAATATTCGAGCACTGATATAACTTATTTTAACAGCTCGTTCAACGATGATTTTAGCTAAGATTTAGGTGATCTTAACATCCATCAACATGATGTAAACCGTGAGTTTACTCGCAGAAATAGAGAATTAGGTTAAAGAAGATTTGAACAAAATGAAAGCACGAAAAACAGTTGATCTTGATGGAATCTTTGTTGAAGTATGGAGATACTTATGACCGACGTGGGTAAAGTGGCTAACAGATATATTTAACAAGATTTGGAGGAGTAACAAAATTCCAGATAAATGGAGAAATAGTACTCTAATTCCTATCTATAAGAACAAGGGTGGCATTCAGACTTGTACCAACTATCATGTATAA
Organism: Haberlea rhodopensis; assembly: GCA_907163345.1. NCBI lineage: Eukaryota > Viridiplantae > Streptophyta > Magnoliopsida > Lamiales > Gesneriaceae > Haberlea > Haberlea rhodopensis. The sequence continues at coordinate 22,729,765 of CAJQUN010000005.1, read as the reverse complement.
AACTCATGTGTCACACAATGAAGCTTTGGGAGAGGATAATTGAATGTCGTTTAAGAAGGGATGTTAAGATATCGGAGAACCAATTTGAGTTCATGCTAGGACGGTCAACTACTGAATCTCTATTTACTTCGTCAACTTGTCGAGCGCTATCGTGAGAGGAGTAAAGATCTGCATATGATCTTTATAGACTTGGAGAAGGCCTACGATAAAGTACCAATGGAGATATTATGGTGGGCTTTGATGAAGAAAAAAGTTCACATCAAATATGTCAATATAATCAAGGACATGTACGACGAAGTAGCTTCAAATGTGAGAACGTGCAGTGGGGTGACAAATGAGTTCTCGAGTCTTTCCTGTTCGCCCTAGTGATGGATGAAATAACAAAAGACATACATATTGAATTACTTGGAATATACTTTTTGCTGACGATGTTGTGTTAATCGACGAGACAATGGCAGGGGTAAATGCCAAATTGGAGTTATGGAGAGAGACGTCGGAATCAAATGGTTTTAGATTAAGTAGGTCTAAAATGGAATATATGGAGTGCATATTTAGTGGTCGTTCCTTTCAGGATTCCGGTGTTGTAGCACGCAGTGGTCAAGAGGTATCGATGAGCATCAAGTTTCGATACCTAGGTTCAGTTATCCAAAAGGATAGAGAGATTGACAGTGACGTTAACCACATGATTCAGGCTGGCTGGTTGAAATGATGAAACGTCACCAGAGTTCTATGCGGTCGTAACATCCCAGTGAAATTGAAGGAAAAGTTTTATAGAACCGTTGTTAGACCCGCAATGTTATATGTGACGGAATGCTGGCACCCATGAGAAATCACATCCAAATGATGAGTGTGGCAGAGATGCGTATGCTTCTTTGGATGTGCGGTAAGATCAGAAGAGATAAATAAGGAATGGAGTTATTCGAGCCGAAGTAGGTGTAGCTTGTACATAAGAGAAGATGCAAGAAATCAGTTTATGTTGGTTTGGTCATTTCGCGTAGGCCCAGCAGTGCACCTGTGCGTCGAGTGGAGTTCATGGATTTCGGCCAGTTCACGAGAGCGAGAGGACGACCGAAGAAGACATGGCTTGAAGTTATACACAAAGACTTCGAGTGCAAGGGGATTACAGAAGATATGTTGACCGATAGAATCGTTTGGAGAACACTGACGCATGTGTCCGACCCAACTTGATTCTCTCTATTGTTCATGTAGCCTACCCCAATTCATTGGAAATAAATGTTTAGTTGTTGTTGTTGTTGAGCACTTATATAACTTCTTGAAACCTAATATGCATAAAGTAGAGCACAAGAGACAGATACTCATTCTTAAAACTATATCATAATCTAAGAGCGAATCAAACTTAAATATCAAGAAATATTTTTCTGTTTCCTGGCAGAACATAACTTGGATTGCTTATAAATCCTAAAATCAAAATCAAACTCATAAGTCATAACCCATCATATGTGGGGGGCAATTTATTTTCTTTACATGGTAACTACAATCACCATACTTGTTACACAACCTAACTTCCAATTCATTTCTCTCCATAAACTCGGTTTCACCCCATCTCTCTCTATTTCCCTCCCCATTTCATTCCGTTCTTGCTTCTCCGCAGTTTCTTCCATGTCTTCAAATTTTGATAACCATCCATCGCTAGCTCGCACTTCTTTTGCTATGGTGTCACTTAACTTCAGCTGCCTCATAAGGAGAACCTAAACCACGGTGGTATCCTCTCGTTCTGAGCAGCATGTTTGCATGCTTCGGTAGACATCTTGTTGCAATCCAAAACCTTACACACTTCCTCTGTTTCTGATTCTGTCAGGTGCCGGTGCTTGTCTAAGTAGATGTCAATGGCCCTGTAGATCCCATCAGAGGTTCTTTCAATTCCTGTGTATGTTGCAACCAACATATCTGCTACTTCTACGAATGTGTTTACTTTTATGTTTGCATTGGACGATTTTAAGTTTGTATTGGATGATATTTTTACCAAGATTTTGTCCATGAGTTCTGCAATGGCAGGCCATAAGCAACTGGACCGGTGTGGGCTTGTGGCTGCGGTAGAAAATTTTCAGAATCCTTCCCAAAAGCTCGGTGTCGTCGGGCTCATCTTCATGTATCCTCGGGAAGAAATCAACAGATCATTAATAGACGATTGATCTAACTGCTTTCGATTCTCATCTCCAACCCATTTTCGCATTCATCATTTCCTTCCAGAGAGACGAGGCACCAGTCTCTATAAAAGTTCAATTATTTCCCTCTGAGCATCCCTCTTGTAAGTTGACATTATCAAGGAAGATCCTACATTATCCTACATACATGATCTCTTATTATCTTATACATTATTCAAATTGGTTGTATTGTATCTTTAGATAATTATGGGAGATTCTTTCCTATCTCTTTGTCAAATCTATATGTAATATAAATGAAATAAATTGAGAGGCCAAAATATTATTACTTCAATATGGTATCAGCCTACCATCGGTCCTCCTAACCTAACCTGCGCCGCACAGCAATTCCCATCCAGCAACCTGTCAGCCGTGCTCTTTCCCTCACGTCCAGCCGCTGCAACAATTCCTTTACTTTCCACCTTACAAGCTGCAACATATTATTCACGTACAGTACCCTACATACACTAACCCTATTATCTTCTCACCTATACTTTAATCTCTAGTGGCCTCCTCCACTACTGATAATACATCATCAGAAACTCATGTACCTCTCCTCCTATATCCCTATCACTGCACACCAACACATCCCTATTAAATTAACCACCACCAATTTTCCTTCATGGAGAGCACAAATTGTTGCTCTCCTTAATGATTATGCCCTTATTGGCTTCGTCGAAGGTCGTGTTTCTCGACCACTGGTGATCCTACCCTTGAATTCTCTCATTGGTTCCAACAGGATCAACTCATCCTATCGGCCATCTTTGGATCCCTAACGACTGAGATTATTCCGTTAGTCGCCTCGGCTATATCCTCGGCCGATGCATGGCAAATTCTAATTCGCCTCTTTGCCGACAAATCCCGCACACGAGTAATGCAGTTGAAAGACGACCTTTCGCGCGCTACTCTCGAGTCAAAAAAGGGTCGCTACCATTCTTCAAACCATCAAGTCCAATGCAGATGAACTCGCCATTATTGACAAACCATTTTCTTACGATGATGTAACTCTCTCTATATTGAATGGTTTGGGTCTAACTTTTAGAGAAATTGCTGGCCCAATCCGGATGCGTGAATCCTCGTTTCGCTTCGAGGAATTACACGATCTACTTGTCGCTCACGAAGATTATTTGAAACGACTTGACAACGCCTCCAACTCTCTTGTTGCCACGGCTAACCCAGCCGTTGTATCCGGATCGAAGCAATCTCCTCGTGGCCATGCGAACCATGCAGTCCGTGTTGGTTCCGGTTGTGGAAATCAGCCACAACAGCGTCGCGGATATTCCAACAACTACCGTGGTCGTGGCTCTGGCAGGGGGTAATGGTTTGACTAACTCTTATAATCCTAAGTTTTCTAATGGTTCACGCCCTGTTGTCATTTGTCAGTTGTGTGGTGCACCGGGACATATTGATCCATATTGCCCGCAAATTGCAAGCATCCTCCAACCATGCCCAAAGTCTTCCAAACTTTAATCCTAACCCCTTCTGGTTAGTCAATTCCGGCGCATCTCATAGTCAAAATATCTCATTTATATGTTCAATGATAATCCCTTAATCAATTGAGTAGTCCATTTTATTAAAGTTCGACCCAACCCATTTCATTATAAAGCGTACTATTCTCATTGGAATGTAGACACCGCCCCGAAAATCTACTAAACAAACTCCAATTCTAAAATCCCGATATTTTCCAAAAGTTTGAAAAAACACAAGTCATCGGGCAACGATCAATCGCCGTTTCTCGGGATCGATCGCACAAACCCACTGCCAAGATATTCATCCTCGCGATTGATAGCTGAGTCTTAGCGATCGATCACCAGACCCCTCGCGATCGATCGCCAGACCCCTCGCGATCGATTGCCGAGACTTCGTGATCGATCGCCGACACTGTACATCTTCTTCAATTTCCAGCGTAATGTCGCAATCGATCGACACCAAGCCGCGATCGATCGCGACCAGCGATTGTCCGAAAAATACTTTGCTTCAATGGTGTTTTTCACCCCAAATTCAAAATCAATCCCCCCAACACATCCATAACTTCAAATACACCAATAAAACTCAATAAAAACACCAATATCAAACTTTAACAAATTTACCAAAAAATCCCCAAATCCCAAAACCAAAACAATACCCAACCAAAATTCACAATATCATAATCAAAACGAAGATAAAGGCGAGGGGAAGGACATTACCCAATTATATTCAAGAAATCTCGCTCCGAAAGCGAGCCTCCAACGATTTTCTTTCCAAGAGGAAAAAGAAGGAAAGGGGGGAGAGAAGGGGAAGAGAGGGGAAGCGTGAAGAGGAGAGACGAAAGTGATGTGGGGAATGGTTGAACACTGAGTCCACTTGGTATATATACTACCAAGGCTCCAAAAACCCGAGTCTCGCATACTCGCACTCTGACTCATTAAAAATCATATATGTTCAATAATTATCTCCCACTCACTATTTTCATTACCAACCTCAATCCAAAGCACCCCAGACTCAGATTTCACTACCAACATAAATTCCAAGGTTTGCACCTTAATGAGAATAAATCTCAACCCTTGGGTCCAACGACCCCAATACCGAATAAAAATTCTTGGGAGCCCCAACACCGTAATTATCTCATAATTACTCCAATTTAAATCCATTAAGGATTATAACCACTCCGGGATTTATTTCTGGATATCACATGATAAATTAGTAATTGTGAAGTAAATTAAGTGCTTTTATCTACTCAGTTTAATAGATATATACTAATAATAATAATAATAATATACAAGTGATAAGTCATTCCATGTAAGTTTTTGAAGATGACACGTAACCTATTTATATATTAATGTGTTCTCTCAACTTTTACTAAAGAGTAAACCCATCGGACTAGGAAAAAGACTCATTTCTCTCGAGAAATTAAGGCTGTAAAAATTAATGAAAACCCCACCCAAAAAATCGACAGAATCTTATTGCTCATGTGGATAATTGTCGTGTAAAGTAAGTCTTCTTATTGACTCTCAATGTTAATTAGGAAGATCCTATAGATGAAAGTTATGAACCTTCAATGTAAGGGATAAAGCCAACAAACATTGTTGTATGTTGATTCCATGAGTTATTTAGCATAATATAAAACAAATAATTGTTGAAGAAATCATTATTTCAAATCATTGGCAATATGTGAAAGGATATGAATTTTTGAAGGAATTTTATCATGTAATAGGGTTTATGTGGAATGCTAAGAAATGTAATGGAATCAGAAAGTACTAATTGCTTTGTTTTGTCCCATGAAGTAAACAACCTATACTTATTATTTTGTAGTGCTTTGTCATTAATCAAGTGAAAATATATTGGCTATCCATGATGTTGGTAGCATATTTACATTTCTAATTCAAGAATTTATATTACTTATTAGTTGAGGAAAAGATGGTTGAGTGCATGATAGTATTTGGTGAAGGATTATAATTAGTGTTAGTATAAAATCGAAATACTCATGTTCTTAGTTACAATCTATATCTTCGTAGAGGAAATAATGTTTAAGTTGTTATCTCCTAGCTGATTATGGAATAGTTGAAAACCTATGAAAAATTAAAATGATTGTACAAGGGATTTTGTATGAAGTAATGTGGCCTCCTAATGTAAGTAAGTATTATATCCAAAAATCCTAACTATATAATTATGTGCAAAATAATGATACAGTTATTATGATTCTCTAGTATGAACATATCATAGATGACATGCATATATTGAAATGGGTAGTAAGTTGTGCATTTGAAATGCGTTTATATGTCATAATCTCGATCAGAACAATATAAAGCAAATTAAGTGAATCATCGAGATAGATGCAACAACCGTGAGTATATCCTTATAACTTGGCATTTAACTTTATTTTAGTATGTGACTTGTGTTATATGAGTACCTTGCATTGGTGAATGGATTGATATGAATGCAATATGACTTAAATGTCCATGTTGGGATGTGATGTTATACGATCTATATGATGTTATCATTATTTTTACCGTATTATTACGATGTTATGCCATGTGCATTCATAATAGATTAAAGAACTCTGTTATGGCCACAAATGACCTTGAAACATGTGTTATTGCATTCTGAGTACGGTCAGAATTACAGAATCAAAGAATACATATCCCGAGTTCATTGAACTCATGGGGATTATACACTACAGAGTGACATGGCCATAATCGTGATCACGAATTGTTCTTGGTATTACTTGGTTTATAACAGAATAACAATACATACATACATGTGCATCATTTTGTTTTATACGAATCATGTGAATTGATGTAAAGATTATGATGAATCATGTAATTATATTCATGTGCATATGTGGATATGAATTATATGCTTATGTGGTGTTAAATACTACGTTCTTTAATATGCTCATTGAATTTGCAACTCACCCAAATGCAAATGTTGTCTTTCAGTTGATCGTGAATAGAAGTCGAATTTAGAAAGTATTTCTACAGTCTTTTGACACGTTATGGATCCAAGGTCGGCCGGCTGACTCTAGTCATTCTCCCTCAGCTCATCATTTGCATATACTGTATATGTTTTTGGTTGGGTTGTAAGGGGTACAACCTTGGTAATTTTTGTGGCATATATATGTCTATATGCCTTTTAAATTATAATATTATAAATGTCTTGATTGGATAATATGAAAATTGCAAGTTTCGCTGTTATTAAATATTATGCTATAGGCATCATATGTATGTATTATTCACATTGCTACAACTTCATAGATGGAATTTAGCCATCTGTTCAACAATATGTACCACAATAACTATTTAAATTAATCACTAAAAGGAATAAATACCCTTTGGAAAATAGGGAGGACCCTTCAATAAACTCTTATACAAAAATCAGGAAAAAAATGGTGATAGTAATGGACAAAGTGAAAAAATGGAAAGAATGGGGGATGAAAAAAATTAAGAGATGTTAATGTTTTAGTAATAATAATTGTTTTATAGCAATAAACTTATACAACAGATGTATAAGTAGTTAAAAATTATGGCTTATATCACCTTTATTGATGTACCAAACGGTATGTTATAGTTTGAACAAGTCTAATAGCCTTTGCTTAGTGATTGGGTTGCTGGGATTGCTTCAGATAGTAATCGTATTTCTTCATATTTTGTTGACAAACAAATATTATTTTCCGAATTATAAGTGAACTAAGTTGTTCAACGAAAAACTCAAATTCAGCCGATGCTTGTAGCTCATCTGCAGCGAGTCGCAATTTCGACCCAAAAGTCTTGTGTTCGAGTCTTCATTCCCCACCCCAAATAGTTGTAATAGTTGCTAAAAAAAAAGTTCCTCAAGTTCATTACAAAGGCATTAGTCTTCGAAATTGTACTCTGAACTACATGATTCAATCCTAACAATTTACTTCTATTTTACAATACCATAAAAAATTAAGCAAAAGAATATCGTCTCCAATCTAATGCTCCCAAATGTAAATTTATATATAAACAAATTAAAAAGAAAAAAATAATAATAAAAAGAAGAAAAAAAAACAATTATATATCACTATACATGAAATTTGGTGTATGAATGTATTTCAGTCTTCTTCACTTTCATAACGCTTAGCTTTCACAATCTCGCCTCTTTTCTTGAAACTCCGCCTATGAAATTTATCGAACTTCAACCGTCCATTATCCTTATACCGCCGCCTCTCTGCCGGATCAACATTACATTCCGGCGGTGGCACGGGATACCTCAGGATATCATAACAGTACGAGTAATACACGTACTTACTCCTAAATCTTTTCATGGCCGACCTCTGTTTCGGGGTTATATTTGCAAAATCAGCACTAGCAAGTTGGGTATCTTTTTCGGCACACCCCGTGTCGATCACCTCTTCTAGTGGATCCGACGTGCATCCATGGAGAACGAGGTCGGTGAATTCCGCTACAAATGGCGCGTACTTGTAATTAGCTCTGTACTTGCCGCCGGACGTAGCCCAGTCGGAACCATCCCAAATGGTTGCATATAATCCCATAGGCTTCGACGGGAAATCGCCTCCCACTGCTTCGTTGCGTACCATTTCACGAATAGGGACATCATCTATATAGAATCTGCGAAGCATTAAGAAAATTATAATTTATATAATATAATCTACGAGAGAAGATTTAATTTTTTTAAATATTATTCATCTCTTGTTGCATAATCTAGAAAATGCATGGATTTATGTCTTTACTATTAAGGAATAATCAATTATTAAGGAATAATCAATTCATATCTTTCCAATCTTGCTGTACATAGAATGATATCACGTTATTTAGGGAATAGATTGATTCTTTGTTATCTTGCATTATTTTATAATTATTCTGATAGGATTTTGTAATCTCTATTTAAAGACCTCAAAGGCAAGCAATACAATTGAATGAATTTTCCACAAAATCAAATCTCTTATATGGTATCAGAGCTTCCCTTCTCTCACGAGACTTTTGATCCTTCCCCTTCATTCACTACTTGACCGCTGTCTCCACCATGTCCGACGCATCTGCAACGTCCACTCTACCCACAGAACCATCTCCTTTGGCTATCGTTTCCATCACAGCCCATCAACATCTACCAATCCGACTCACCTCGTCAAATTTTCCGTCATGGCGCGCTCAAGTAGTCGCTCTCTTCAATGGTTTAAATCTCACGGGATTTATTGATGGATCAATTCCCTGTCCAGATCACGGGCCATCCTCATCGCCTTCTCCGGCGTTCCTGTCTTGGTTTCAACAAGACCAACTTATTCTGGCAGCCATCTTCGGATCTCTTGCCGCTGAAATTCTCCCTCTTGTCGTCTCCACAACCACCTCTGCTGCTGCCTGGACCACTCTGACTCGATTGTTTGCCAACCGTTCTCGTGCCCGTGTGATGCAAATTAAAGATGATCTTGCCTGTGTGAGCCTTGGAAATCAATCTGTTAGTTCGTTCCTGTAACAGATTAAGACAAAAACGGATGAACTCGCAATCATCGATAAACCAATATCTGATGACGATGTTACGTTATATGTTCTTAATGGTCTCGGGCCAACCTACCGCGACATAGCAGCACCCATTCGCGCCAGGGAGACCTCTCTCCGCTTTGAGGAACTTCATGATTTATTGGTTGGACATGAAATGTATCTGCGTCGCCTTGAGTCGGCTACAACCAATTTAGTTGCATCCGCTAACTCTGCACAAAATACCACTTATGGCCGTCCCAATTCTCGCAATTTTCAGCAGCCTCGCAACCACTCACAGCCTCACCGAGGTCATAGAAATTTCTCCAGCCGCGGTTCCAACCGCCCTCGAAGTGGTTCTACTAATTCGTGGCCCTCTCCACAACGCCCTCAAGTCACATGTCAGCTTTGTGGTCATCCGGGTCACATTGCTCCTTATTGTCGCAAGTTCTCCGCTACCGCCAACGTAGCTAAGTCCCCCACCGGCACCTATCACACCACCGGATCGACTTATCCGTCATCATCCGCTGCTATGCCACTTTCTCCTTCTTGGCTCATGGATTCTGGCGCCTCTCACAATCTCACCGCTGATTTTAATAATATGACCATTCACTCCGAGTATGACGGCACCGACGAAGTCCAAATTGCTGATGGTTCCGGACTTCCCATTACTCACACTGGTACGGCCACTATTCCGTTTCCGCATCGTACTTTTACCTTGCCTAATGTTCTTTGTGTACCCACTGCTCAACAGAACTTATTGTCGGTCCATCAGTTCACGAAGGCTAATAATGTTTCTGTTGAATTTTTCCCTTATCATTTCTCTGTGAAGGACCAGTCAACGGGGGCGGCTCTGGCTCAAGGAACATGTGAAAATGGCGTTTATGATCTTCGTCCACCATCCTTTCATTTAGTCTCTACAGTGCATTTTGCTCAGCTTGGCCTTCGTGCCTCTACCTCAACTTGGCATGCTCGCCTCGGTCACCCGTCATCTAGGACAAAGGTCTTTTGTTATTTCTCATTTTAAGTTACCAATTTCCTCAAAGAAACGCATACATGACAATTTTTGTGATTCTTGCAATATTAATAAATCTGAGCAGTTACCTTTTAATAATTCTTCGCTTATTGGCTTGCATCCGCTACATTATATTTATGCTGATGTATGGGGTCCTGCGTCTGTGCCTTCCAATATTGGTTCTCGTTATTACTTGTTGTTGGTAGATCACTTTAGCAAATATTGCTGGTTATTTCCTATGACTGTAAAGTCGCAGGTTGCGTCCATATTTCAACAGTTCAAAATTCTGGTTGAAAAACAGTTTGGCTACTCCATTAAAAACTTCTACAGTGATAATGGGGGTGAATTCACAGCTCTCCGACCGTTCCTTCTCGCCAATGGTGTAAGTTGGCTCACTACTGCTCCTCACACGCCTCAACAAAACGGCACAGCTGAACGTCGTCATCGACACATCATCACCACCGGTCGAGCCTTACTTCATTATGCTCACCTTCCTTCTGATTTCTGGTCTTATGCCATGGAAACAGCAGTCTACCTCATCAATCGCATGCCCACTCCCATCCTACGGTCAAAGAGTCCGTTTGAAGTACTCTTCAGTCGGCACCCTAACTATCTAAAGCTCCGCACATTTGGATGTCTATGTTATCCTTGGCTCAAGCCCTACATGAACAACAAACTGGACTACCCTTCTCGCCTGTGTGTCTTTGTGGGCTACTCCACATCCCAAAGTGCCTACAAGTGTCTTGATCTGGACTCCAATCGCGTGTTTATTTCACGTCATGTGCGCTTCTCGGAATTTATTTTTCCCTTTCGCACAAATATTCTGTCTCCATCCTCCACTTCCGTCTCAAACGACGGGTCCCCTTGTTGCTCCACACCATTACCCCTTATTTCGCAATCCCTTACTAAACAACCCACTGCCACACCACAACCTCTACACTTACCCCCTTCACCTGATGACCAACAACCACCATCAAATATTCCACCACCACCGGCCCGCTCCCACTCTATGCGTACTCGCAGCCAAAATAACATTTTTTGCCCCAAACAAACTCATACTGTCACTAAACATCCTCTAAACACCGACCTCGAGCCAACCTGTGTTTCTCAGGCTCTTACTGACCCTCGATGGCGCCACACAATGGCTGAGGAATTCACTGCATTAACACGTCATGGTACTTGGGATCTTGTTTCCCCTCCTCCCAACACCAATATTATCGGATGTAAATGGGTGTTCCGCATCAAGCGCAAACCCGATGGGACTATTTATAAGTTCAAAGCTCGACTAGTTGCTAAGGGTTTTCATCAACGTCCAGGCGTCGACTACACTGAAACCTTTAGCCCCGTTGTCAAGCCAGTCACCATCCGGACAGTTCTTTCCATCGCCTTAATGCACCACTGGCCCCTCAAGCAACTTGATATTAGCAATGCCTTCCTTCATGGCAACTTATCTGAAGCTGTTTACATGTCTCAGCCACCAGGGTTTGTTGATACTACCTGTCCTCATAATGTTTGTCACCTCAAAAAATCTTTATACGGCCTCCGTCAAGCACCACGAGCTTGGTATCAAGCTCTCAGCTCTGCCTTACTTGCCTTCGGTTTTGTTCGGTCAGTCTCTGACACATCCTTATTCACTTTTCATCGGCATGGAGTTCGTCTGATTATTCTTGTTTATGTGGATGATCTCATACTCACTGGTTCCAGTGCCTCACATGTGGATGCTGTCACATTACATCTCCAGGAACACTTTGCTGTCAAGGATCTTGGCCCACTTTCTTACTTTCTTGGTGTTGAGGTGGCAACATGCAAGGAAGGTCTCTTCCTCTCTCAGCACAAGTACACCGTGGACTTATTACGACGTCACCGCATGGACGGTGCAAAACCATTGGGTACTCCGATGTCTGTCACTCCACCTACTCCGTCCTCGAAACCTGTCACTGCAACTGAGTTTCGGCAGGCCATTGGTGGCCTCCAATACCTTACACTCACACGTCCTGACATTGCCTTTACTGTCAATCGATTAGCTCAGGCAATGGCTGCTCCCTCTGACACTGACTGGGCCGCCGTCAAAAGACTCTTTAGGTACCTCAAGGGTACACTTCATCATGGGCTCCTTCTTCGCAGCACTCTAGACCTTCGTCTTACTACATACTCTGATCTGATCATGCCGGAGATCGTAGTGACTGCAAATCTACGTCAGCTTATATTGTCTTCCTAGGGTCCAATCCTATCTCCTGGCGCTCTCGGAAACAAAACGGAGTTGCTCGATCCTCTACTGAAGCTGAATATCTTTCTCTCGCCTCTGCTGCAGCTGAAGTTTGTTGGATCACTCACCTATTTCGTGATCTTGGTATCACTTTAAAGGAACCCCCTCGGATTCTTTGTGATAACATTGGTGCCACTCGTTTGGCTTTACACCCCGTCATGCACTCTCGTATGAAACATATATCTGTGGATATTCATTTTGTTCGTGATCTCTCCAGTAAGGGTCACCTCTCGGTTGCTTATGTCAACACACGAGATCAGCTTGCTGACCTTCTCACCAAGCCCCTGCCTCGTCTTCGCTTTGACACCTTACGCTCCAAAATCTCTGTTGCCGATGGAACGTCGATTTTGCGGGGGCGTATTAAAGAATAATCAATTATTAAGGAATAATCAATTCATATCTTTCCAATCTTGCTGTACATAGAATCATATCACGTTATTTAGGGAATAGATTGATTCTTTGTTATCTTGCATTATTTTGTAATTATTCTGATAGGATTTTGTAATCTCTATTTAAAGACCTCAAAGGCAAGCAATACAATTGAATGAATTTTCCACAAAATCAAATCTCTTATATTTACCAGCTCCGCATAACAACGCCAAGAAGGCTTGATGATGCCATATGACATTATTTTTTATGAAACTTTTTTTAAAAAACCCAAAAATGTATCTCCTACATTTTTATTGAAGCTTTTTTTTATTGTTACATGGATTTATTAGTCTCCCAATTTTTCTGAATATTATTTTCGTATTTTTTTAACTCATCAAATCCACTTCTCCCTCTTAATTACCCTTGTTGGGTATTGTGGCCCAAACATAACTAAGCCCATAATTGTTAACCTTTATTTAACCTACCATAATCCCCCACTTAAAACTCTAACCCAAAACCTAAGCCTAATTAGCTAGCCGCCTCCTTCTTCTCGGTCTGGAGATTTCGTCCGCCTCTCTGTCTGATCTTCACTTCCAGAACGTGCGCTCCTTCTTTTCCCTTCTCTACCTTTTGTGGTTCAACGGGTTGAGCGTGGTGAGGGGTTGAGTGTGAGTTTTGTTCTTCGCTGGTGCGTTCTGTGCGCGTCTTGTTTGGTGCGTTCTGTGCGTAGCTTTGTGCTGTGTGGGTGCACTGGGTGAGTGGAGGTAGCTGGCCGTGTGGGTGCGGTGGTTACCTGGCCGTGAGCTTTGTGCTTTTTCTGTTGAGTGGTGGTCGTTGGTTGTGAGTCTAGTGGTGGTTCTGGCAGGGCGTGAGGTTCTGGCCGTGAGAGTTTCCTGTCCACTGCTGTGTGCTTTCCTTGGACAGTGTTCGGTTGAGTGGGAGTGGTGTTGGGTGCTGCCTTAACCTTTCGGTCTTTGCCGAGGTTTCTCCGTGACGTAGATTGGGAACAGCAGATCTGAGCCGGAATCTATATCGTTTTGGATTTAGTATTATATTCGTATACTGTGTGTATTTGTATTTGCATTTGTCTTTGTTTTGCAGGTATACATGGCGATGCCAAGGCGGATACCCTCCTAACAGTGGTATCAGAGCGGCTATCCGCGCCTGGTGGGTGAACAGCGACGCTCGGGCAGCGGCTGTTTGACGGTTCAGATTCTGCGCCAGTTCGGCTTTTCGGTGGAAAACCCCAGAGCGTTGGCCTATGGGTTGTAAGTGATTGGCTTGAACCCTAAAACTTTTACTGCTTTGTTGAGCGTCTAGGTCTTAGGTTCTGAGGCTTGCTTGCTGGTAGAAAACTAGGATTTGTGTGATTCTGTGTTTTCTGTATTTTTCAGTGTGACTCACTGAAATTTTAAAATTGTCTAAAACTTTCAATTTTTTCATTATCTGTGCCTATTTTGTGTGGTCCTACTTCTGCTGCTTACTTTGTGTAATTTTGGTAGCCTGTGATTTAGTGTGCGTAATTTTGCTTGTGTGCAATGGCTTCTATATCTGGCTATAACATGGAACCATTTAATGGAAAAGCTGATTTTTCTATTTGGCAACAGAAAATGAAAGGAATTTTAATTCAACAGAAAGTATTTAAGGCTATAGGTGGTAATTATGCTGATGATATTACCCCTGCTAAGAAAGCTGAAGATGATGAATTTGCTTACTCTTCCATAATCTTGAACTTATCTGACTCCGTGCTTAGAAAGTGTGGTAAACTTAATTCTGCTAAACTTCTTTGGGAAAAATTAGAAGAGCTTTATACGGAAACCTCTTTGCCTAGTAAATTGTTTTTACTTGAAAAAAATTTCAGATTCAAGCTTGACTTGAACAAAGATGTTGATGAGAATCTTGATGTGTTTACTAAATTGATTCAAGATATTAAGTTAACTGGAGATAGGAATATTGATGATTATACTCCTATTGTGCTTTTAAATGCTATTCCTGAGACATATAGTGATGTCAAATCTGCTATTAAGTATGGTAGAGATTCTATTACGCTTGACACTGTGATTAGTGGTCTTAAGAGTAAAGAACTAGATTTAAAAGTGAACAAAGGTAGTAAGCAAAATTCAGATGAAGTTATGCATGTTAGAGGTAGGTCTCAACATAGGTATAACAAGACTAGGTCTAAGTCTAGGCCTAAGAACAGAAAGTGCTTTAACTGTGGTGATCCTAATCACTTTATTAAAGACTGTCCTAAAAGAAAAACCAGAAACAAAATGGTAACAACCAATCTTATGAACAAGTGAATCATGCTTCTTCATCGGGTGAAAACTCGGATGATATCTTTATGGTGTGATTTATGTGATGCTGTGAATTCTGTGCATTCATCTACTGTGTGTGAAAATGAATGGCTAATTGATTCTGGTTGCTCTTATCACATGTCACCCTTTAGAAATTTGTTTTCTAATTATAAAAAAGTTGAAAATGGTTCTGTGTCTATGGCTGATGAGAAACTTTGTAAAGTTGCTGGTATTGGTGATGTTTATTTGAAGTTTGATTCTGGTTATTCTATGACTCTAAAAGATGTAAGACATGTTCCTGCTTTGTGCAATAATTTGATGTCTTGTGCTGCTTTAGAATCTGGTGGTTTTGAGGGTAGATGGGGAAATGGAGTTATGAAAATCTTAAAGGGTTCTTTGGTAGTTTTCAAAGCTGAAAAGAAAAGAAACCTGTATGTTTGCAAAACTGAATCTGTATATGATAATGTGAATTCTGTGACTGATGACTTGACTGATCTGTGGCATAGAAGATTAGGTCATATGAGCGCTAAAGGTCTAGAGATTTTGCATAAAAAAGGTTGTTTTGGTAAAGACAAGTTGTCTTGCATGCCTTTCTGTGATTCTTGTGTTTATGGCAAACAACAAAGAGTTAAATTCCTGGTTTCCCCTTCCCCTAATGTGACTAATAGTTCTGTGATTCTAGAGTACTTGCATGCTGATGTGTGGGGTCCCTCTAGTGTTCCTACACAAGGTGGTAATAGATATTTCCTATCTGTTATTGATGACTTTTCTAGAAAAGTATGGGTTTTTCTAATGAAAAATAAATCAGATGCTTTTGAAAAGTTTCAAAATTGGAAGATTTTAATTGAGAACCAAACTGGTAAAAAGATTAAGAAACTTAGGACTGATAATGGCTTGGAGTTCTGTAATTCTTTGTTTGACAATTTGTGCGATGAATCTGGGATTCAAAGGCACAAGACTGTTCCTTATACCCCTCAGCAAAATGGTGTTGCTGAGAGGATGAATATGACTCTCCTTGAGAAAGTTAGAAGTATGCTTGCATCTTCTGGTCTCTCAAAGAAGTTTTGGGGTGAAGCTGTTGTGACAGCTGCTTACTTGATAAATAGATCTCCTTCTGTGCCTTTAAATGGTTTGTGTCATGAATCTGTTTTTGTTGGTAAAGAATTTGATTTTTCTAATCTTAAAGTGTTTGGTTGTTCTGCTTTTGTGCATAGCAAAGATGATAAACTTGAACCTAGATCTACTAAGTGTGTCTTTCTAGGTTATCCCGAGGGAGTTAAGGGATATAGACTTTGGCTAAGAAGTGAACCTGGTTTTAAAAGCATTATAAGTAGGGATGTAATTTTCAATGAGTCTGAAATGCCTTGCTTGCTTCATTCTGTGCCTGTTGATGAGTCTGAGTCCAGTGCTACTCCTAGCAAGGTGGAGCATTTGCCTGGTGTGCTTCCTGTTAATGATAACAATGTGCCTTTTGCTGAAAATCATGTGAACTTGCCTGTTAATGAACCTGAGATTCATGGAATGCCTGAAAATCATGATATTGTTGTTGAACATGAACATGTTGTGCATGATGAATTGGTTGCTAATGAACATGAAGATTTGCATGATTATCAATTGACCAGAGATAGAGCTAGGAGAAACATAAGACAACCTGTTAAGCTAAGTGACTTTGACATTGCTTCTTATGTGTTCAATGTGTTTGAATCAATTGATAACTGTGAACCTAAAACCTACAATGAAGCTTTGAAATCCAAAAATGCTAATGACTGGCTGTGTGCTATGAAAGAGGAAATGCATTCTTTGATTGTGAATCATACGTGGATTCTTGTTCCTAAACATGTTAATTGCTCTGTTGTTGATTGCAAATGTTTGTTTGAGGTTAAGAATGTTGATTGCAAATGTTTGTTTGAGGTTAAGAATGAAAATGATTCTGTTAGATTCAAAGCTAGGATTGTAGCTAAAGGTTTTAATGAAAAAGAAGGTGTAGTTTTCACTGATGATAAGCCTGTTAATGTGCCATTAGCTGCTCACTTTGTGTTGAGTAAAGATCAATGTCATAAATCTGATTTTGACTTTGATTCTATGAAGAATGTGACTTATTCAAATGATATAAGATATGTTATGTATTTGATGGTTAGTACTTGGCATGCTATATCTTATGCTGTTAGTTGCTTAAGTAGGTATGTGTCTAACCCTGGCATGTTGCATTGGAATGCTTTTAAATGGCTGTTGTCTGTAGTTGTTAAACTCAAATGATATGTGTTTAATCATGCTGATATGTGTACTAAGTGTTTGTCCCTTAGTAAGTTTCAATCATATATAAAAATTTTAAAATTTGATACTGGTGATTGATGCATGTTTAGTCCCTTGGTTAGTGTTTTATAACCTGATGTGTGCTCGTTATAAAACTGTTACCCTGGTTACTTTCCCACTTTAACTTGCTATGTGCTTGTTATTGTTTTTTCCTTGTCTTTACTTTGTGTTTTGACAGGAACTTGGTCCACACAATTACTTTGTGTATTGTGGGGACCATAAGGCGATGATGATGTCTGCTTGTGTGTTTTTCCTACGTCTGAAGAGAAACCGGTATTGGGCCAAGGTGGAGATTTGTTGGGTATTGTGGCCCAAACATAACTAAGCCCATAATTGTTAACCTTTATTTAACCTACCCTAATCCCCCACTTAAAACTCTAACCCAAAACCTAAGCCTAATTAGCTAGCCGCCTCCTTCTTCTCGGTGTGGAGATTTCGTCCGCCTCTCTGTCTGATCTTCACTTCCAGAACGTGCGCTCCTTCTTTTCCCTTCTCTACCTTTTGTGGTTCAACGGGTTGAGCGTGGTGAGGGGTTGAGTGTGAGTTTTGTTCTTCGCTGGTGCGTTCTGTGCGCATCTTGTTTGGTGCGTTCTGTGCGTAGCTTTGTGCTGTGTGGGTGCACTGGGTGAGTGGAGGTAGCTGGCCGTGTGGGTGCGGTGGTTACCTGGCCGTGAGCTTTGTGCTTTTTCTGTTGAGTGGTGGTCGTTGGTTGTGAGTCCAGTGGTGGTTCTGGCAGGGCGTGAGGTTCTGGCCGTGAGAGTTTCCTGTCCATTGCTGTGTGCTTTCCTTGGACAGTGTTCGGTTGAGTGGGAGTGGTGTTGGGTGCTGCCTTAACCTTTCGGTCTTTGCCGAGGTTTCTCCGTGACGTAGATTGGGAACAACAGATCTGAGCCGGAATCTATATCCTTTTGGATTTAGTATTATATTCGTATACTGTGTGTATTTGTATTTGCATTTGTCTTTGTTTTGCAGGTATACATGGCGATGCCAAGGCGGATACCCTCCTAACAACCCCCTTTATTGAAAACTGCCAAGGAAAGTTTTGTTTCATACACCATCACGTTTGTTTCATCTCCATTATTTTAAATTTTAAATCTGAAACAAGATCTCTTTTAGGTTATGATGAACCGAATGAGGTTACAATCATAACATATGTGTGTCGGTACTAGTATTTAGAACATATGTATAAAATTTGAAAATATATATAATATTGTGGCTAAATGATGGTGATGGAACATTATAATTACCAGTTAATTACGCTAAAACATGCCGCGACATATGTTTTCCTTTATCTCCATAAAAGCATGTGATCACCCATTATATTAAATAAAAAAAATTCAAATTTCACGTAAATTTTTTAATTTTTAATAAATCTTGAATGGGTCAAAGTTTATACAAGGAAGCAATTGACAATTACATGTGAAAAGGGGCAGTTTATGTTGAAAGAGTTGGAAAAATAAGATTAAAAAAAGAAAAAAAAAACTTACATAATATTGTTGATGGTCCATAGTATGCTGTAACGGTGGAATTCTTTAGAAGGATCAAACCAAAGATAGTATCTCTCTTCTCTTCCTCTGTCTGTGCTTCCATTTCCATACATATTTGTCTGAAACCTCCATGCTTTTCCTTTTATATTCCCCAAGAACTCAAAGTCCAATTCGTCGTGCGTCTTTCGAAATATATCTCCGTTAGTCGTCTGCAACATGTATAATATATATACTAGTTAAAATTCAAATTTTACGTACATAAAAAGTAGATTATATTGTTACGTACATAGAACGCGACCACGATCCCAGCAGTATAATCTGATGGGAGCTTGATTTTTGCGCTAAAGAAACCATGGTTGTAAAGGTCGGAGGATTTAAACCCTGATCCTGCGTAAAAGTAAATGAAATCAAAGCTGATTAAATTGTATAAATAAACATTAATTATCATCAAATCAGTTCATGCTTACGCTACATGCCTGTGAATTGGTTGAGGTGAAGTTGAAGAGATCGATCATCGGCGGAGCGGAAGATATTCGCTTCGCCAAATAAATCTGTGAAGCCTTTTTTGAATGGAATAGTGGATACGTTGAAGGCTGCAGCAGCAAAGACTGCGGATAATACATGAAGAACAAGGAGGAAAGACAGAGAATATTGTAACTTATCCATGTCTTATAGTCTTACACAACTGTTTGGATTTCTGATGATTCTTTTATATATATGTCGTGTAAGTTATTACATACAAAATAATTGGTAAGAAGGATGAGGTGGTGTAATGATCATTTGTTTAATCAGTGGGCATTAGAAAAGTCAAGAGTTACAATCAATGGTCTTTATGGGAATTATAGGGTGTTTATGGAGATAGTGGGTTTTTATGGAAATTAATATTGGAATTATCATAGATCCAATATATTTTTGGATATTTGATATCTTGATTTCTCTCTTCCAGCTCACAGCACCCCCGTTAAGGCAATACACATATCCAGATTGCGATCGAAAATCATCTTTGTCGGTTTGGAAGCTTGCATCAGTGTAACCCATTACATTGAGCTCTTCCTCACCTCCATAAATCAAGAATGTATCCTTAGTCCTTCTCAAGTACTTCAGGATGTTCTTGACAGCAATCCAGTGACCTTCACCTGGATCAACTTGATATCTGCTCGTCATGCTCAAAGCATACGATACATCGGGACGAGTACATATCTATGGAAGACAAGAGGGCTAGTGACATGTTATCCCATTATGGTTTTGAAAATAGGTAAATTAACCTAATATGGTTTGAAAATATGCATTTTACATCATCGTAGTTTTGAAAATAGACAGATTACCCAATGTGGTTTGGAAATAGATATTTTACCCACGTATGTTTTGAATATAGACACTTTACCCCTTGTGGTATGCAAAAAATGGCATTCACGGAGGGAAAATTTTGGTAACTATTCACAAATTACAAGGGGGTAAAGTGTGTATTCAAAATCACATGCGCGTAAAATGTCTATTTTCAAATCACAAGAAGGTAATCTGTCTATTTTCAAAACTATAATAAGGTAAAATACATATTTTCAAAATTGCAGGGGTAGTTCGCCGATAGCTCAAGAAAATAACATGGTAATTTATGAAAAAAGTACACAAAAAAGTAAAAAATCTAAAAATCAAGAAGCGATTACTGTTATTCAAATGAAATTAAAATTGCATATGTAAGCTTTTAAAAAATTCAAAGTTCATCACCCAAAACAGTAATTGACTCATATAGAGATTTTCACAACAGTACAATATATAATTCTTGAAACAAAAAAATTATATATTATGAATGTTTTTTCTTTCTTTCTTTTTTTTTTATTTATTAATTTGGGTGGCTAGCTGTAACTCTATTGGCATATTTCATGGGAAGTTTAATTATTTAATTGATGTATTGTGGGTTACAATCTGTTTTTCAGAAAAGAAAGTTTTCGCACATAAAAAAGGCGTGGAAACCAAAGGGACAAGCCCCAACAAGAAAGGTTGCTTTTGAAAGACGATTTAGGTCTGTTTAATGGGTCGGGTTAATTTAGACCCGACTCAAAATTGGACCGGTTAGCCCGGTTTCGGAATCGGTAAGATACCGGGTGGATCGGTTCTATCATTCCGGATCAAACGGATCCAGTTCCGGGCTGAACCGGAACCTGATCCGTTATTTTTTAAAAAAGTAAATTTTTTTATTTAGATAAATATATCCTCGCTTTTTTCAACAAAAAAAATAGTAAAACAAATTTGCTTCCGGGTTGGAACCGGTCCAACCCTGAACCGATTGGACCGGAACATGATCCAATCTGGTTTCTTAACGGATCGGACTGGTTTCGGGATTATAGGATCTGAAACCGACCGATTCCGTACCGGACCGAGAGATCTTGGGTAGTCGAGAGAGCAGTTGTCGGTATTGGTAACCAGTTTCAGCCTTGGTAAAAATATCTGGTTTTCGTAATGTAGAGTTGCTGGAGGGAACCCCAGTGGGTAGAGTAACTAGCCGAGAAGGTTAGCGAGGTCCCTGCTATGGTGAAGTGAAAGATCTTTCACTATAGTGGGGCGAAGCCATGTGAAATCTTTCATTGCTTTTTCCTCTAGCTAGAGCTAATGTGGAGTGAGCATAGTTGAGTTATTGAGTGCCAACCCTGCCCAAACAAAAGAATCTTTCCCTAAAAGCAAAGCTCGACCTTATAACAAAAATACACAATTATAGTGTTTGTGTTCAGTGTCATTTATTGTTAAAGTGGTCCAGATATGTATATTTTACATTTCGGTCCATATGAAGTGTAATTATGGTTGGTATTGGGGTAACTATTATATAAAGGTTGCAGAGAAGGGGCCCCATTTACAAATAAGATGGCCCCCAATACAATATACGTAATCACAAAATCCGAAAGAGGGATCAGGAAGCGGAGCTGCTACGTCAGCTCCTTATAGGTTACAGAAATAGCCGATGGATAAATGGAATTATGCACATCTATCGCTATTTATTATTATTATTAGGTTCGGAATTAGTCCTTTTGAAAGGGTTATTCTTTCCTAGTAAACTATCCCAAGCATGGACGCATGAATTATAGGAATGAAGCAAAAAAAAATTTAGGATAAAAAAATATTTCAGATGGTCAAACAAAAAATTTAAGAAAGGTATGCAACCCGAAACCCGATCCATATAAGAATTTCAATCATGATTTGAGTCCAATCATGTATATTCCCATATTATTTTAAATAAATTATTCTATTCAATTATCCCTCAAATTCTAATGTATTTGCTTCGGCAAACACACTTAGCTTATACTTTACGAGTCATAATTCAAGCTATGAATTAATTTCTCTTGATTGCGTAGATATTTAGTTTGACTCAAATTTATGATTTAAAACATAGTGTTCAACTACTATATAGCCCAATTATTGATTGGTGTGATGGTTATCTGTCTTTATAATTATACTCGGATAATTATCTGTATTACTAACTTAAATTCATGGATGATGGCTATGCTAACTTAAATTCATTTTTTAATGAGCCTTTAGATTTCGTGACATTCAGTAATGTTCCTGGTTTATTGGCTTTAAGCGAGGAATTTGGAGACGAGAACTTGCTCGGTTGTTTCTCTCTATCAGTTTAGCATTTGCTCGACTACACCCTGGTCCGCATAGTTTGAGGGGACATAGATTGTTTCAGGTGGTTTCTACACTCTCATGGTCAAGGTCATGTATTGTTACGATGATTTTTGTTACCATCTCAGCTTTTCACCCACCCATTATTAGATGTGTATTAGTCAGTGTTAATGCTAGGTGATCGTCTTTGCAGATGTTTTCGGTTGTATTGTCTGGTTTTGGCGTATGTGGCTAGCTTTTCGTTGTATCTGTTTGTTCTTCCAATATAATACCTGTTTTTGTTTACAAAAACAAAAACAAAAACTTATTCGAGGATGGATAATCGCATGCCATTAATTTATAATAACCACTAATATAACATAATCATCAAGTACAGTGTCATGCAAAAATGGCCTTAGTTGTTAGAAATTAGAATATTGATGTTTTTTGTTTCATTCTCACACGCAAAGTATATAAATATGAATGTCATCAATATATTAAATATATATATAAAATTTATATATATATATATATATATATATATATATATATATATATATATATATATATATATATATTTGAATCTTAAAATTGTTATGCCATAAGGTTTATAAGGAAACGGATGGGAATGTACATGGATGAAATCCTACTGATTAAATTTTGCCACTCATTGATTATTTCGTATCTATTATTATTCTGAAAAAATGTTTAGTTCAAATTTAATTTTAAATCCCATACATATATTTTTATAAGTGTAAACTTCCGACCCAAATAAATATAATACCCCCACTCCCCCGGGCATAGAGGAGATGGTAAAAGAGGTGCAATTTTCCACGCTGAAAGTCGGCCGAGTGGGTTCGATTTCAGGAGGGATAACTTTTGCTCTCTTTAATGGGAAGGATCTGGTTGGGCGTTTGTAGGGGTTGTCTCAACACTGACCATTCCTTGCACATCCTACGATTTACCCGGTTGTTGTTTCTAAATTGATGACTAGTGAGGTGTAAACCTGGATTCTTGATTATGAAATATATATATATATATATGTAATTTTATCATCATTGGTAAATAATATAAATTATGTACGACAAATTATCATGTAATGTCTTGTTGTCGTGATACTTAAAAAACAAAGTTTGAGGTTTAGTGGTTACAACAACTGAGCAATTGGTAACATGCAAGAAAGATATGATGAAAAATCAAAATTAATAATTGAGTTGGTTCAATGGTTGATTTAACTATTGTGGGCAAGGTTATAATTAACAAAGATCTATGGAGCTAGTTTGAATTTAAAGTTTTCCATCACAAAGAATTTCATTCGATTATGCGTGAAATTTATTAAATTAAGAAGGTTAAATCGTATCTTATATTCATCATCTTTTGGCCATGAGGCACAAGGTCATGTCTCAGCTAGGGGTGGGAAATGGGACGGGTTTCGGGGAATCGAGATATTCGGGTTCGGGTATATGATATGCTAAAAGCATACCCGAACTCGAATATGTCGGGTACCCGAAATCGGGTTCTGATACCTTAATTTGGGTACCCAGACCATGAATTTTTTATTTTTTTAATTTTTTAAAGAAACGTACAGAATTTTAACCTAAAAAAATATTTTTTTTTTATTTTAAAAAGGGAATCGGGTTCGGGTACCCGAACCCGAACAATTTTTCTCCCAACCCCCTACCCGAATCCCGTCCTGAACCCGCCATTACCCGATCGGGTCGGGTCGGGTCGGGACCCGAACTCCCGAACCCGTTTTCATTCTTATTTTTTTTAAAGATAATTATAACAAATTGTTACAATGGTTAAAATGTTATTAACAAAATCATTAGAATAATCACTCATGTCATCCAAGAAAGTCTAACAATTTTTACGTATCTATCTATCCACTAACACGGTTAGGTTGATATTGCCCTTCAGGACAATGATAAACCATGAGATGAGAATTTTTCAGTCAACATAGATGAGAATGTTCTAATCCAAATGTTGTTATGGGTAGCAAATACTCAACCCACTAGCACAATTATTCTGGGTGTGCATATCATATTTGCATAATCAAAATGTAACTCGACGAGCATAAATATTAAAATTTTATATATAAATATAGCAATTTTTCGGCATAAAAATAGGATGTGTGCATAAATATTAAATTTAATATATATAAACATAGCATTTTTGGGCATAACATTAAAGTTCTAATTTATATGTTTGTTACTATGTTTAATATCATAGCAATTTCTAACTGGCATATGTTGACCACGGTCCATGTATAACATGCATTCCATTTGAGAAGCGTGACTTTGGATTAACAAGATCGCAAGATGCCAACACTTTGTTTTCTTGTAGAATGATATCCGATACTAATAGGCCCATACATAAACCCGTTCGTTGGCCCACATAATCAAGCCCGTAGGACGCTCTCAGTCTCCTCCCAAGTAAGCCCAAGTTCTAAAGGTTGACCCATAGCATATGTCGGACCATCTTAACGAACTTGTAGATCGGCCCATACGTTTTTTCATCTTCCACTTCACGAATTATACCCAAAGTTCAGTCCGGTACCCAACGGTAAAATTTTTCATCCTAGTCCAGGAAAAAAACTTGTAATCATTTAAGTCAACTTTAGGTTAAAATGACAAAACTGTCGTTAATAAAAAAGGCGACAATCTCAAAAAATTTCAATCTCTTACTTTCAGCACTTCGTTCGATCTCTTTCTTTCGCCACTGCGATTCAAATCTCATCGTAAGTCTCTCTCGCCAGTTACGGTTTCTTACAGTTGATTTTTCTCTTCATCTATTCGATTTTCAGTTTAATAACTTCGTTCCAGATTTTTTTTCAATTCTGTATCTGTGTGTGTGTTTGTGTGTAAGAGTATATATATATTTATATATATATATATATATATATATATATATATATATATATATATATATATATATATATATATATACTGGTTGTTGCCTTTTGAGGTTTTTTAGTTATTATTAGGGGTGCTTAACGGATTGGTCCGGTCCAGTCCTGAACCGGCCGGTTCCGGATTCGATAATCTCGGAATCGGTCCGATCATTTAAGGAACCAGATTGGATCCGGTTCCGGTCCAACCGGTTCTGGGTTGGACCGGTTCCAACCCGGAACTGATTTTTTGTTTTTTTTTTTAAAAAAGTAAAAAACGAAGGGAATTGTATCGATTTTTTCTTTTTTTTAAAACGGATCTGGTTCCGATTCAATCCGGAACCAGATCTGTTTAGTCCGGAATTGGTAAGATACCGGATCCGTTTGGTCCAAAACCGGTAATATACCGGATCCGGAACGGTAGAACCGATCCGGCCCAGTATCAAACCGATTTCGGATCGGTTCGGAACCGATTAGTCCGGTTCCAATTCCGGACCGGACTAACCGATCCGGTTTTGGGCTGAGTCCGGATTGACCCGGCCCGTTAAGCACCCTTAGTTATTATGCATTGGTGTCCGTGCTTCTTTCCTCATTTTCAGAATTTATAGTCTGAAACTTGCAACGAAGAAGATGACCCATATAAAAATTAATTTGTGTACAAAATTTATAAAAAATAACTGGTGCACAAAAATTATTAACATAACTGGTGTACGAAAGATTGAAAATCAGTAACTGATGCACGAAAAATGAAAATCAGTAACTGATGCGCGAAAATTAAAACCAGCTACTGATACACGAAAAATGAAAATCAGTAATAAATGCAAGAAAATTAAAACCAATCAATGATGCACAAAACAAAGAAAATGTATTTGATGCACGAACCATAATCGCAAGTGGGTGATGCACGAACCATACAATTAAGTAGGTGATGCACGAACCATTTAATTTCGTGCACCAGTTATTATAATTCATGCACCAGTTTGCTTTTTGTTAATTTTGTGCATCAATTAATTAACACAATATTCGTGCATCAATGCTGTATTTTCGTGCATCAGTGTTATATTTTCGTGCACCAATGTTATATTTTCGTGCACCAATTACTTTTTATAATTTTCATGCACCAGTTATTTTTATCATTTCATGCACCAGTTATTTTTTTATAATTTTCCTGCACCAGTTATTTTTTTATCATTTTCGTGCACCAGTTATTTTTTATGATTTTCGTGCACCAAGGTTATATATTTGTGCACCAGTTACTTTTTATAATTTTCATACACCAGTTACTTTTTATGATTTTCGTGCACCAATGTTATATTTTCGTGTACCAATTACTTTTTATAATTTTCGTGCACCGATTAATTTTTCTCCGGGTCATCTTCTTCTTTGCAATATCTTGCTGTCAAGCTGTAAATTTTGGAAATGAGCAAACAAGCTCGGACACCAATGCATACCTTACTTCTTCATCCATATGCATCAGTCAAAGCCATGAGAGATTTTTTTTTAAAAAAAACATACCAACAGACTTTCGCTATCTAAAATTTAACATCGGTATTCAAATTTATAATTACATACACACACAGTATACACACATACGATGGAATGTGCAGAGCAGATCCAGAAATTATATGTGCAGAGTAGTCCGATTCAAAA
Source organism: Haberlea rhodopensis (assembly GCA_907163345.1). Lineage (NCBI taxonomy): Eukaryota > Viridiplantae > Streptophyta > Magnoliopsida > Lamiales > Gesneriaceae > Haberlea > Haberlea rhodopensis. Next base: position 22,702,796 of record CAJQUN010000005.1, on the reverse strand, counting down.
GATTCCAAATGCAACGAACAATTTAGATACTTCGATTCAAACATATTTCATGTGCATAACAGTTTAGCAAATAATTTTTAGGTCGGGGCAACGAGATGAGATGACAAGATGATGAAAAAAATAATGATCTGAGAATCGCTTGGAAATTGGAGATTTTACGTGCAGAGGGGGAAAATAGATGATGTAAAGAGTTAATCTGAATTAGGTTTATAGTTTTTTTTATAACTTAAGGGTATTTTGGGAACTAAAAACGACATTTGCAAACCAACTCTTTAAAAAATGAACTTATGTGAATATAATTATCTCATAAGTGTATTTTTTTGTAAACATTATTTTTGTCAGACTTATTTTAAATTAACTTTCTGAAAACAGCACCAATAACAAACAACAAATTCTACTCCAACAAGTCTCATCGAATCGCGCTTGATGACTCAAAAAAGAAAAGAAAAGAAAAACAAAAACAAACAAACAACAAATTCTACTCCAACAAGTCTCATCAACAATATTCACATAATTTAATGATCGTACATTGATATCAAGGAATTATTGTCTTTAAATTTCTATTAATCATTTCACTTTAAAGTAGATCTTCAAGCCCATTTCATATGTTATCAAACCTTCTTCATCTTCCAAGAAATTGGAAATAAAATCAGGCCAATAATAATTACCTTTGTATTTGCAAATTTTGATGTTTTTTTACAAATAATTAGAGCAAACTGTGCTCACAAAAGTTGTAAATTCAATTAGTAGGGAACATAGAATTCTTGCCTTGGTGCTGAACTGTGAACAAAAATCTGTCACTGGAAACAGACCTTTTTCATTCCAACTTCACTTATTCCCTTTGAGGAACCAATCGCTCTCCAAGACTCATTGCTCGTTACTTGTAAATCTTCACCACCTCCTTCAAGTTTCAAAATATCAGAGATCATATAACGTCGTTGACTCGAAAACGTCCCGAAAGAAACCGACCTCTTAATCTGCCTGCCACTTTCTTGGTCACTTCCAATCTCTGAATTCAAGTTTTCTTGAATTGGGTTCTTTGAAGATACGTCATCATCACTAACAAAACTAACAAAAACCGGTTCTTCTTGGTTATCCACCACCAGGATCAGGTCATTGGGTGGCTGATTCTCATAAGAACTCATGTTTAAAGCCGATGAAACTTGAGTAGTACTCGACATCGGTGGAGGCATCGGATGTGGCAAAGACACAACGACACCGGCACGACACAAGGGACAACTTGTGTGAGATTTAAGCCATGTATCAATACAAGGCAAGTGAAAGGCATGGCTGCACTTAGGCAAAAGCCTCAAAGATTCCATTTCATGAAATTCACTAAGGCACACAGCACACTCAGTCCCTTCGATTAGGCCATCACCTTTTTGATATTTACAAACTGTAATAGTCTTGATGAGTGACTCATCCAATCCAGCTGAGGCAACTTGCCACTGTTCCTGCCCGGCTTCGTCTCGATTTTCTTGATTCTCTACTCGTGCTGTGTGGTCATTTCTCTTGCAGTATCTTGTTACAATGGTGTAGTAACTTACTAAGATAAAGGCGCTGGCGAGAACGCCTATTATGGCAATGATTAGAGGGGAGAAAGGGGTAGAATCATCGGATGGTGGCGGAGGGAAGATTGTATAGCAAAATTGTAGGCAGAATCTGCTGCAAATTCCCTGTGAGCAGTCTCTATAGTTGTCGAAAGGTGACCAAGGAACTGAACCCATGCTTAAATTTGTTGTTGGAGAATATTTTCGACAACCTGCGAATAGAAATTCCAATGTGTTCAACAAAAATTTCAGGATTGGAGGTGTTAGGAAATTGGAACTTGAGAAGAATGTAAGTTAAGATAAGAGGACGTGGAATTGAAGAAAACTAAAGTATGAGCAAGGAAAGTGAAAGCTAAAGTTCGCTCCTATATCTTTTTTGCCATGAATAACACGTCATATATGTGTGTTTTTTAGCATCTTATACCCAGCAGCGGCGCAAAATTCTTGTATGGACCAAGTTCTGCCATATTTCAACTCTTATGTGTGTTGGTATATGCAGAACCCAGTCCATATAAGAAATTGCTGTTGGAACAAATAAAATAAATAAAAGAAGGAAAAAGAAATTTTGAGCTCGATCGATCGAGCACTATGGATCGATCGATCGAGCTAGTCAGAAAATTTCGTGTTCTTTGTTGAAGGAGCTCGATCGATCGAGCCCTGTTTCTTTTGCATGAAATGGTGTGTCCATTCATATTCGGATGCGATTTTTCGCGATATAGTGCCTCCAAATGGTGTCCATTTGGACTTGTTTTTTGCTTTAATATAAATATAACATATCCCTCACTTGATATATTGGATTTCAAAATCTACATCATATAAAAGATCAAATTATGAGCATTTAGTTTGTTCATCATATTTCTTCTTGTTGAGTGCTTTGAACCTTTGTGGTTTGAGTACTTGTGATTTGGAGTGCTCATATCACAAGTCATAGTCGTTGTATCTTGGGAGACAAATTGCCATAGCAAACCGTTACACAATAGCGGGCACTATTATCTTAAGGGCGGATATTACAAATCTTACATCGACATAAAACTTGAAGCCTTTGTTATTTGTTACTAAATTCCTGAGATGCACTTTGAGGGAGAACTATTACAACAATCTTAAGACAATATTAGCAATAAATGGCTTCGTCGAGTGCAACAACGACTACAGTTCATCATTGTGAAAGACCTGAAAAGTTCAATGGGAACGATTTCAAGCGATGGCAACAAAAGATGTTGTTTTACTTGACAACCTTGGGGTTGACAATGTCCCTCAATGAGGATGCTCCTACTGTCATGGAGAGTGAAACTGAAAGCCAAAAGAGGGTTGTAGTTGATGTGTGGAAACAAAGTGATTTCCTGTGGAAAATTTATATTCTCAGTAGACTAGACAACACATTGTACAATGTATATTGTCTAGTGAAGACGACCAATGAATTGTGGCAATCCTTGGAGAAAAAGTATAGATCTGAGGATGCCGGCATGAAAAAATTCATCGTTGGACGATTCCTAGATTTAAAAATGGTTGATACAAAGCCGGTGATAGCACAAGTGCAAGATTTGCAAGTAATCATGCACGAAATTCATGCGGAGGGAACGGTTCTAAGTGAATCATTCCAAGTGGCCGCAATGATTGAGAAGTTGCCTCCGTCATGGAAGGACTTCAAGAATTATCTCAAGCACAAACGAAAAGACATGAATCTTGAAGACCTTGTGGTTGGCTTGAGCATCGAAGAGGACAACAGAATTTCTGAAAGGAAGGAAAATTATAAACTCCAGAATGGAGTGATCTAAATAAATGTAATAACATAAATTTTATTGCTTTCAACAAAATCGTCATTACATTTATTAGAAGAATTGTAACGTCTCTAGAGCTAAACTCACAATGATGTTTGTGATGGAAAGATTGTGCAAACTATAGATGTGAGAAAAGTAATTTGTTACTTTATCAATATTTGCACATGATATTGTTGTGACTTTTTTGTTATGAAGCAAAAACGAGGCAAATGAGGTGTTTAAACACTTCAAGAATGAGATTGCAATAAAAATTAGCAAATGAGTTTTCCTATAGGAAATTGTGAGTAAATTATACTTGTGTTGTCTAAGAATTTGACGCTTAAGCTTGAATCTGCAAGACTATAAAATCTTGAATTCGAGTTTCAAAGATTTATACGCTTAAAACGCAAGTGATAATTCGAAGCCACAAAATTTGACTAGGCGTTGTAATATGTCAAATTGGTTCATGTGGAAGTTTATCGAGGGGAATGAGATTAAATCCCTATAATCAAATCTTGTGGTGGATACCCAACCTATGTGACTGGAGATCCCAATATCTAGGTTCATAAGGGACAACCAAACTACGAGATTGTATAAACACCTTGGAGAATTAATCTCCGATTCATTCATATGATAAGGGGTGCAGCCTGCAAAAATGCTACGAGGATATGCAAACACCCTTTAGTGATTCCTAAGACATATTAGAATATGTTGGAGTATAGCGGGATACCTTTATAAGATCACCTACGTAAGTGCGAAGTGTGGCCGCTTCAAAGAATGGAAAGCACTTATGAAACAAAATGTGATCAATGACCGAAACGGACACAACCGTGAGAAACCAATACGAAGGTTAGAATTACTATGGCGTGGGTTCAATTGTCTTGGTTTACACCAACGACTAAATAGTTCAAGACTATAAGTTCACTATTAAGTCAAGTATATCCGATTGAATACTATTATAGAAGATTCAAAGCCGCAAGCTATCTCTCCAGATGCCATAATAGTTCATCAAATCACTCAATTACATACATGCATTAATTTAATTCATGTGTGGGATTATTGGAAAAAATGAATTAAACAAAAGAAGATAAAAGAAATTTTGAGCTCGATCGATCGAGCTACTCTGAAAATTTTGTGTTCTTCGTTGAAGGTGCTAGATCGATCGAGCCCTGTTTCTTTTTCGTGAAATGGTGTGTCCATTCATGTTCAGGTGTGATTTTTCGCGATATAATGTCTCCAAATGGTGTCCATTTGGACTTGTTTTTTGGTTTACTATAAATACAACATATCCCTCACTTGATATATTGGATTTCGAAATCTACATCATATAAAAGATCAAATTGTGAACATTTAGTTTGTTTATCATATTTCTTCTTGTTGAATGCTTTGAACCTTTGTGGTTTGAGGACTTGTGATTTGGAGTGCTCCTATCATAAGTTATAGTCGTTGTAATTTGGGAGACAAATTGCCATAGCAAATCGTTAATACCATAGTGAAGCAATAATGTTTTAAGTACGGAGATTACAAATCTCACCTCAACATAAAACTTAAAACCTTTGTCATTTGTTATCGGTAACTTGAGATACACTTTGAGATAAAAGTGTTACAATAATCGCCACCAGTGGCCGAGAGAGATGGCCAGCAAAACAATCATCACACTTTTATTAAACTTTCGAAGTATATTTGATTATATTCTATAAATTATAAACATAATACAAATTTGTTTTCGTCTTTTTAAATTTAAAAAAGTTTCCAGTGGTTGGCTCCACCACGAATACATAGAGCATCATCATTTTTCAGTATTCTCTCGACAAAATTGGAATCTTGATTTATCGGACTTTAAAAAAAAAAATTAATAATAATAATAAGGGAATCCTTAAAAAAAGTATTATTATCTTCATTTAAGATGTCCCAACTCCGCTTTATGGTCTCTCAATTCTGGCAAATACATCAAATTCTATATATGCACAAGAATTTTGTTTCTTTATACAGTATACTTTGGTCCTCGTATACTTTTACTTTATTTGTATTGGCTTTTACTTTAAACCTTTATTCTTCCAATCTTCACTCGAGATGATCGTTCGTTGACCAAAGAGAATGTCGGTTGAGCTCCTTCGAGCCAAATTTAAAATTATTGTTTAGGAGACAAATACTAATAACATGAAAATTTGAAGGGCAAAACAAATTTAAGAGTCAAAATATAATTTTATTAGGAACAAAATCCAACTTTTGCGGGTATATGGCTATTTTTTTCTTAAAAAATTTAGGGTAATAAAAATAGTTTTTTCGAGGGGACACTCACTCCCCCACCACATTACGTCTGTTCGCCCCGGAGAAGAGCATGACTATGAGGGGAGCCGATCGATCCAGTTGAGATGAATAAGTAAATTATGATAAGTTATTCTCAAATGAAAAATAAATAAATTCTAAAAAATTCAAGATTTACATCCCTACAAGTAAAATGTTATCTTTATTTAATTAAAAATCTGTCAATAGTCGGGTTCATGTTAGTTGATCGATTTTGATATGTGGAGTGTATTGCTTTTTAAGAAGAAATCCGAAAAAGAAATGCGGGTTTGCCCCACCATTGAAAGCGATGGAACAATAATTTTTCAAGCTAAGAATGCTTGAAGATTTTATGTCATTTTACCAGTTGAGAAGTAGCTGTCATCTATCTATAACCATGATCAAGTGAGTAATCTTTTTTTTTTTTTTTCTTTTTCTAATACATAGTTGTTAGGTAGTTTAGTGAGAATAGAGTAGAAGGGGGGATTAGCAAATTAAGAAAAGTTATAGAAAGTGATTGTGATATTCTTAAAATTATTTGAACTTGTGTGCAATAATTTACTTGATATGTAATGAATTATTTGTTGGGAATTTGATCCTCAAAATTCAACCTCCAGGAACTGCACCTTTTATGGGACAATGAAAGCAAAAAGAGAAATAATAACGACCCAAGTACTTAACGCGAAAAACTCCCAAATCAGGAGAAAAACCACAAGGATCAGTGAAGAAAATACATTATATGGAAAATTATTACAACTATATAACTTTTTCTTCTCACCCCAAACACATCCACAAAGCTTTCTCACTAGCCACACTTTATAACTCACATCTCACCCCTTACAAGAAAGACACCTAATTTTATGATGTGGAAGCTCAGTCACAGCTGCAACCACAGAAAATACAAAGAATTTTACTAGATTCCACAACAAGAGAGGAATTTATCTAAAGCCAAAAGTTGCTAGATAAGCTATTGATTGGTGCACTTAAAACAGAAGGTCAAAGCCTTCTTTTATATCCAAAGTTTGGCCCAATTTTCCAAACCCATCGATGTAGGACAAAATCCCAATTCTTCAATCTCCACTTTGTGACTTTGTTGTCCCACAACACTCCACTACGATGAAGATACATATAGCTCATGCTACTAATATGGCAAGACAGTCATAATTCTCAATGTACAGAATTAACATGCTCCACCATACAGAGCATATTCATTCAGAATAAACTATTCCAAGAATTTCAATTCGGCAATGTCAAAAAATAACCATGCTGACAATTATGGTGCAACTCCTACATGTTGGCACATATATTTCCACCACACACCCTGCATCAATGCCAAACCAATGCCCAATGCTCGTGTGCAAAACTGTGGACCCGCTAACATTATACATCCTCTATCACGGTAACTTGGGGACAACGGTATGCCATAAGCATGTCCTTTTTCATTAGACATCAAAAGATGAGACAATGTTAGCTTCATTATCAATATCTCCCTTTGCTGATATGGAGCAATTTGCGGAACCCTACCATTGCAAAACTTTAATGTGGACTGTTACTCCTGTCAAGTCTACTCATTTCAGAAAGAAGCTTACTAATAACCTCTAAGAAAATGATTTTCTCTTTCCCATGAACCAAGATCGGCTTCATGTGCTCATATGAACGTGGAAGAGACCAGATGAGTCTCAAGGTCTGATCCCCATCATCAATTCTAACTCCAATAGATTCAAGCTCTGAAACAATGCCATTGAGAACACTTAAATGATCTGAAATAGTAGTACCCTCATTCATTCATAATGTATGAAACTGCTCTTTCAGATACACCCGATTTGAGATCCCCTTTGTCTAATACAACTCCTACAGTTTTTCTCAGAGTTCCTTTGCCGAAGACATTCCATGCACATTTGCAAGAACATTTTTGACCAGTCACAAAGGATTGCACTTGCGGCTCTCAAATCCAAATCCTCCCAATCTTCATTGCTCATTACAACATTTCCTGTTGCACTAGACGTTTCACCAGTCGAACTAGTATCATTGCTACTTTCAAGGATTACTATGTCCTTCAATGCCTTGTGTAAACCAGATTGAATAAATACATCACTGACTTGTACTTGCCACAAGCCAACTTTGATTTTCCCATCAAATTTATCCACATCAAATTTGACTGCATTTGAAACTCTGCTTACCGACATTGTCTTGTGATACTTTGATAAATTTTATTGTAAACCTGAATAGTACACACTAAGTAAGCTCACAAGAAAGAGAGAATCATGATATTTCCTGGACAGAACTTCAAGATTCCCAGGAAAATTGATGGGGTCACACTGATCCCACTTAAATATCGATTTTCCTAGACAGAACCTCCTTAGTCAATACGTATTTTCCTGCCACGCCAAAGCTCCATCGCAGCAAAAGTACCCAGGCTCTGATTCCACTTGTTGGGAATTTGACACTCCAAATTCATCCACGAGGATCTGCATCTTTTATGGGACAAGGAAGGCAAAAGGAGAAATAATAACGATACAATGATTTAACATGAAACACTCCCAAATCAGGAGAAAAACCACCAGGATCAGAGAAGAAAATACACCATATGAAAAATTATTACATCCATACAATTTTTATTCTCACCCCAAACACACCCACAGAGCTTTCTCACTAGCCACACTTTATAGCTCAGACCTCGTCCCTTACAAGACATAATAAAATCTTTTCTGATGTGGAAGTTCAGTCACAGCTGCAACCACAGAGCATACTAAGAATTTTACTAGATTCTACAATAAGAGATGGATTTATCTAAAACCAAAAGTTGTTAGACAAACTATTGACTGATGCACTTAAAACAGAAGGCCAAAAGCCTTCTTTTATATCCAAAAGTTTGGCCCAATTTTCCAAACCCATCGATGTGGTACAAAGTCCAATTCATCTTTATTTTGTATAATTGTTTACAAAAGATTAAACATCAAAATGAATTAATGAATTCAATTCAACTATTGACATATTTTAAACTCGTACTATAAAAAAAAAAAAAGGGCAAACCCAATGCACGACGATCCCGATGTGCGTGGTCCAAAAAGGGGTTGGGCCATTTTGGGTCTAATATGCGCAATATGTCCCTTGCAATGTAAATAGGTTATATCCACGACTCGAACCCGTGATCTCAATTATAATTAATGAATTCAATTCAATTATTGACGTCTTTTAATTCGTACTATAATAATAATGATGATGATGACAATTCTTTTAATATCAAAGATTAGCTATGAAAAATTCATAGTAAACTAACAGATGATGAATTCCTGTGCAAGTTAGTAATTTGTTGGACTGTATGGAATGCACGAAATAAACGAATTAGGGGCGAATTTACATATGAGGCAAAAGGATGTGTGGAATTTGCAAATGAATCTCATTTAGTTCAAGACAACGACAACATTGCTTTCTACGACCCCAACAGTAAGGATACCAACAACTTGGCAACCGCCCCATATGGTGTTATAAAATTAATTGTGATGCAGCCATTTATACATGGATCTTCTGCGGGTTTTGGGATTATTGCACGGGATCATCACGAGACTTGTGTAGGTTGGAAATGTCTGCATTATAGTTATCCAATGACAAACGCAGTGGTAGAATCGATGGCTATACAAAAAGGGAGTGGAAGTGGCACGACAATATGGATGGCACCGGATTGTAGCATAAAGTGATTGTATGATAGTCATTCATGCCGTAAACTCAAAAAGGCAGAATCATCTTTCATTGGTCCGATTATATCTGATGTGCAAAGGTTGATGAGAGAATTCTCAGACGCACAGACACAGTTAACACGACGCACTGGAAACAAAGTTGCACATCGATTAGTGAAGCATGCATTGAGTACATCATCTGGACTATCAAATTCTCTGATATTAATTCATAATATTGTAATTGCATAAACTTTAAGTTGATAAATGAAATATCGTTTATTTCTATAAAAAAATTAAATTAAATTATAAGAACGCATTATCTATTTATACTAAATTCACATACAAACATCTCCGTAATAACAAAAAGTAACAATGATAAAATTTGCGTGTTAAGCACACCTAATACGTAGCATTAATTTTAGTTAATTGGCTAATGCTTTTTTAATACATGTTTCTGAAAATATAATGATGTATGCTCCCCTCATGTCATCAAATGAAATATTCTAGTGTGGAAGGAATAATCCACGTGGATAGCATACAGAGATCGGATCAAATTTGGATCTGAATAAATTTGGGAGGATCCAGCAAATTGGGGCCGAATTTGACATGTTCATTACCCGTTAGTCATATCCGGGTCGGGTCCTCTGGCCCTGCTGTGTTCGGCCAAAAGTTATATTGGGCTTTAGAGGAGCCCAAAAGTATTACTGGATCTAATCAAACTATGTTTCACATCCAAAAATAACTGATATATTACCTAATAACATTAATTAAGCTATGATGGAAATTTGATGTTGGCCGTCAAGGACAGTGCTATGAAGTATATCAACCTTTGATATCCTATTTGATGCATGTTGAAATCTAGTCATATTTAAAAATATATTGGACAGTAATTCTCCCCAACCAGATAATTAGTGGTTAATCATAATCATTTTTAATGTTTATGTTATCATAATAAAAAACAAAATCATAATCATTTTTAATGTTTGTCGCCTACAAGCACTTACTTTATTGAACCAACTCTGTATTATATTTTGTTATCATGATAAAAACAAAATCAAAATATTTGTTACTGAAAATTGAACTAATAGATGGCAAAACTCGACTTTTTAAATTTGAAAAATAAAAATAAATACTACCGTCTCCCAAAACACTTATTCCTATTCAGCGACATTTTTATTGTGGAAAATAGTTAAAATTTTAATATGTTTTATACTAATAAGTTACACACAAATATATATGCATACTGATACCCCTGGTACTGGATGTCCAGTACGCCTTTAGATCCAAACTTTATTTGGGCCTAATCAGCTGGGGAGAGGCCCAGTTACAGAATCCGAGGTCATAGAAAGTAGTTATCGAGACGGAAGCCGGGCTGAGTGCTATATCTTCATCAACCGAGCCGAGTTGTCCTTAGTGCGTTAATCACCTCGGCAGCCGAGGCTGAAGGTCACCGCATCTCGGACCGTCTACCGTAACCCTTCCTGTCCAACAAGAGCCCAACCACTAGCATTCCACGGAAGCGTTCATGAGTCATCGGGACGGCCCCGGGCTGAGCACAAGGCGGAACTCATGTGGCCGAGGCAGGGCTCTTTTGGCCGAGCTATCCGAGCTGAGGCCGAGGTATTCGCTGAGACCTGCCCAAAATCCCAGGTTATGGTCGCGTGACACACCTGTGGTGGTCCCGTGTGCCAGGACTGAAGCTACAGAAGTCGGACACCTATTAAAGCAAAGGCTATGCCTATCAACCAATCAGAAGGCGGTCAAGTACCCAAGTACAAAAATCATATCTCCAGGCGCATGCAGGATCATAAAAGTTGGGAAAAAGCCGTACAAAATAGGCAACAGTTGTTGGTGGTCCCCCAGTTTGTGGCTCTCACCCCCAACATCAGATACTGTCCCCTAAACCCCGACAAAGCCAGGACCACTGGCTCCCTCTTCTCCTATAAATATCAGGATTGTTAGTTAGCACAGGGATCCGAAAAACTTATCCGACAAGCTCATCGTTTTTGTTTTTCCTGCCTCTCCAGTCAAAACTCGACCGTCGGAGGGGTGTTTGCTGGAAAACTTTTCTCCGTCTCCCATCTAACATCTGGTCTCGCAGAACAACTCAGCCATTCCGCATTTAAATTCATTGTTACGAAGCGAACCAAAATACAGGGTAACACATACATTAACACACACACACACACACACACATATATATATATATATATATATATATGATAGCACGATTTATATTAAAAACGACTCTGCTAAAAAAATGATTGGATGATTGATGACCTCTTGCCCATATAGCACCACTCGCCATTGAGAGTGCGGAGACTCGGGTTCGAGTCTGCCGTCCCTTCTCCCCTTGTAGTTATAAAGTGCTAAAAAAATTTACTGGATGGGGTGAAGTTAGAAACCTGCACATTTTAATTTACTGGAAGAAAAAAACAACCAAAAAGGAACACTAGAGTTGTTTGATATAATTGCCATCACATTGACAAAACCTTGGACTTGTTTAAAATCAGCATAAAAGTTGGTGGAACCAATATCTAATCTTGTCGTTGAAAATATTTAAAGATTCATTAAATACACTTATAATTGCTCGATTAATATATTGTTAAAATACATGGGTTTCAACTCAAAATCAACTGGCAATGAGTGGAGTGACTAATATATCATATAACTAGCTAACATAGCTTGTAATTCCCCAATGTGGGACAACTCTCAACATGCCCCTCACGTGTGACATTATATAAGTCAAACAAGTGGATTGATAACGCGGGTGACAGTGAGCATGCGGGCGGAATAATCAATCACATGAAAAGTCTGCTCTGATACCATGTTAAGTATACATGTGATTTCAACTCAAAACAATTTGACAATTAGAGAGTAACTCGTGTATATCTTATAAAGATCTAACATAACTTCTAGTTTACTAAAGTGGGGCAACCCTCAACACGCCACTCACTTGTAACATTATATTATATTATATTAGTCAAACATGTGGATTGATAATGTTGGTGACGGTGAGCATGTGAGCGGAATAACCAATCACATGAAAAGCTTGCTTTGATACCATATTATGAATACATGAGTCCCAACTCAAAAACCAATTGATAATAAGTGGAGTAACATTAGTATCTTATAAAGAGCTAATATAGCTTCTAGTTTCCTAATGTGGGACAACTCTCAATATATATTAAATTTCACTCCACATGATCGGTCACAAGTCGCATATAAAATTAAAATAAATCGCTTTTTAATTGTTATAAATTATACAAAAAATAAAATAAAAAAGCAATGCATGTTAGTTTAAAAATAAGGAAAGTTCTAGGTAACAAACATGGTGGGGAACCACGGATTTAAGCATGAGATTATGAGAAATTAATGGGTTAATCCACGTCCGTAGACTCGTTGTGATTGGTGGATGGGTTGTGATTATCGAGAAAAAAAGTTAATTAAAATAGTATTATGTCACAAGACGACATGTTAAGCACAAGTCATTAAAAAAATATAGTGACAGATCACTTGGGTGGGTGAAGACATGTCGCGAATAAACAATCCAACTAATAAAACAAAAGGAGATAATTAGTAAAAGCGTGTTTAGTTTAGATGACAATTAGTATAAGGGTATGTTTAGTTTAGATAAGGCAAATATATTTTCAATTCACGATAAAATGGATCACATTAAGTAAATAATTTGAAATAGGGCGATCGATTGATGGTGATGTGTGATCTAGACAATATTGATCTGAAACTAGATTGGATTTTAGATACAGTAATCTCGGTCCCACTTCTATATACACGATTTTATAAACATCAATACACATACAAATATGTACATGCATATTTATGTATCTTGGTGTTTAAAAAGATAATTCGGCGCTTGATATCATCCAAAGACACTATTTTAAGGACGACCTTAAACAAACCCTAATATGTATGCTCGACCATCCTTGTCATCGGTTAAAGTTACAAAATAGTTTACCAATTACTTAATATTTTTTAATTATATAACAATGATACTCCAAAATATTTTTAAAAAAACAGCTTTTGCTTGCATATCCTATAGATTAAATATTTAGGTAATTTTTTAAAAAATATTCCCATATCATATAAATTTTTCCAATACCATCAAATATAGTCCCATAGAAATTGTTTTTAATGACAAAGAGTTCCGCATAAATGATTTTATAAAATTTAGTCATATAGAAGTTATTTTTTAACAAAAGTTGAATATGGGGTTTTGAGACTATTTTTTATTAAAACCAAAAACTTGGGATCAGTATTGAATAAAAACAAAAGTGTGGGATTATTTTTGATTAAAAATATTTTTTGTGAGACTATATTTGATTAGTGCTAAAAGTTTAGGACTAGTAATCCAAAGGCATCTATTCTCTGAGACATTTTTTAAAAAAAAATTTACCCGATATTATATTATTAAACTTAAACTCTTCAGCAAGTCACACTAAATAGCTAGTGAAATAAATAGGGTCTGATTAATTAGATTATCATTCAAAACTAATTCATGCCCTGAAATAATTTGTATTATTTGGAATTAAACAATTTAAATTTAAAAATTTAAAAATAATTAAAGAAAACAAACATTTTTTTTGGGGAGAAAAGACTAGTGTCACCCAAAATTCCTGGTTTTTTTTAAAAATAATTCAAAACAAAAATTTATTTTCAAAAATACTTCGAAAATGAAAGTGTTGCAAATATAACTCAAACCGCCATCTGAGACGGCGGCTGAAGCTTCATTAGGGCCGGCTCCTCCTTTACAAGTAGCCGCCCTCTGTGAGGGCGGCCCTTTCTTTCTTAGCGGCCAAAATTGTATATGTTTAATACAAACTTCACGTGTAATAAGTACCAAAACAATATATGTTTATATCAATTTAAAGTGTAACTAGTACTAAAATTGTATATGTTTTATACCAACTTCACTTGTGAGAAAGCAATGGTATTTTAGTATTTTTAGGTGAATAGGGAGTTAGAACTAATGCAATATATGACATTTGGATTGACATCAAAAGTTCTCTTACACATAGACTGATGATCAATTTTAAATTGCATTTGGAGATTTAAACTGAATTTGCCCTAATAATAATAATAATATATATAATATTATATTAGTATAATTTAATAATATATAATAATAATAAACATAATATATATATATATATACACACGTATATATAATAAAAATAATATATTATATTAATAATATATATATATCAAAAAAATAAAAATAAAAATAGAGGGGCCGTCCTTTGTAAGGACGACTCCTCAATGTTGTAGCAGCCGCCTAATGAGTAGGCGGCCACTAAGAAAGCAAGGGCCGCCCTCACAGAGTGCGGCTACTGTAAAGTAGGGGTCGCTTCACGTTGAAGAAGCGGCCCCTAATGAAGCTTCAGCAGCTGTCTTAGATGGCGGTTTGAGGTATAATTGTAACATTTTTATTTTCGAATTATTTTTGAAAAAAAAAAAAAATTTAATTAGTTTTTTAAAAAAACCCAAAATTCCTCAACGGGTATCCAAAAGTCTTTAAAGAGATGGAGTATCAGTCTGAGTAGACGTTTTTGTTGCTGTCTGTCTTTCTCAATCAATGAAAGCAAAGTACAACTCGTGTGGTATGCCTGATTTTGATGAATTTGATACCGAACTAGATTCCACTTCTGCGCACCTAATCTTATAAACACCAATATATATATAAATTTATATATATATATATATTAATGTATATTGGTCTTTATAGACACCCGATCCATATAAGTATTTTTCGAACAGGATTGAAAACGAAGAAAAGACTATGTTTTTTTTTTCGGAAAACAATTTATCATCTTTAAACACAAAATAACGTTATGGTCTTTTTTATTTATTTTATGTTTTAAATATGTATTCTCACATCTCAACTTAAACATTATTTTTAAGTCAATTTTTTTATTATTTCCTTTCAAAGTTTTAAACACCTCAAATATTACTAAAATATCAATCCCAAATATTTTTTTTAAAAAAAAAACAATTTATAAACTAACCTACCGTAAAAGATATTTTTTCTAAAAAAATCAAAAAATTATTTCATTCTCGGATATATTTTCGAAAAAATTATTTTCTCAAAGCAAACATGTGAAAATTTCAAAACAAAATCAAACAGTCAAAAATTCTTTGAGATAAAAAATAAATTAAAAAATAAGTTTGATGAGAAGAGAACCTATGATTGGGAAATGAAAAATATTTCAATAAGACAGCATAATAAATAAATATATATATATATAATTTGAAAATTTAAATTTATAAACATTGTGTATATATACGAGAGTTTTCAGCAGTTATTATTGTTGCTAGGGCAATTTTCATAAATAGTTAAAATAATTATTATTATTGTTAAATCAATTTATAAAATAATAATTGATTCAATAATATCATAATACGCTATGTCCCACCAAATCAATTGTCCTTAACCTGCATAGATCGTGGTGCCCGGTAATTGTGCGGGTTAGAAGAAGGAGACAGCGTGGGGTGTCATTTGGACTTTCTTTTAAGTTTTTGTGCAAGTGTGGCAAAAAGGACACCTACCCACTACTAAGTAGTAGCTACACCTGCCAATCAGGGAACATCAGAAACTAGGGTTTATTAAATTTCTCGTATATTAAAAAAAAAATTAAAAGGTAAATTACAAAAGTATTATCCTAAAGTTTTTATGTTACGTAGAAATAAGTGTAATAACAAATTTACGAGAGACACATAATTTTTTACGTGAAAAATTCTACAAAATGAAGGGAAAAATTATGGGACTTTGTCAAATATAAATTTTCCACTATGAACGTTGATTTGTTACATGACTCTGACACAATATTTGAACAATGAATTAAACAAAACACAAGAACAAAAAAATCGAACATACAGTATATTATGCTCTATTTGGAGTCTTTTTTTGCCCAAAAGTCCAACCTTTTGTAATGGCACCATGTGCTTGTATTTATATTGCTGAATCTGGAAGTTAATACGCGTCAAATCTGGGACACGATTTCCTCTGATCGTGACGTTATTGGCTCAAGAGGTGTCCGAGAAATCCACACGTCATCAATACACGTTCGCCTGCACCTGTTGATTATCAGTTATGTCCAAGTTTTTCACTATAGTTTGACCAATAAATCGAGCAGGCATTGATAATACTCGGGTAACTTGTATTCGGGACTCTTTGTTCGGGGTATTTCTTGCTCGGTACTTGCAAGTGGTTTTATCCGAAGAGAACATCAATCTCATAGTATGTTTTTTTGTAGTATAGAGTAATTAGGAAGATGTTTTTTGTTGGCTCATAATTATAGTTCGGCTAAGTTGAATGGATTATTTTGCTGATAAAAAAAATAATCATTAAAAACTTAATTATCGCCATTAAATTATTTTCGGGACAACTTTGTAATCTCCACGAAAAAATATATAATCACAAAATACAAATATAAAATATGATATTACACAATATATAACTGAAAAATTGGAAGAAATTATAAGGGGAAGTGCACGTGGAATGGTTCAACGCTAGATAGAATGGCATATTGTTGACCAAGTCGAAATCTAAAGGGTACGGTGGTCAACGCAGAGAAAAAAACATATACACAGGTACATACGCTATATATCTGATACACATGTTGCGTAAATGCAATTTAGTAAATGTAAGATTTGTGTGTGTCTTTTTTGTACAAATGTGTGTCTGAGATGGGAGAAGGTAAGAATTGACTACATTGCTTGTTGACTGAATCTTTTTGATTGACTCGATTGAATTAATAAGGGTATTATGTGTATCTTTGACATTGTTTTTGTTAAATTTTATTTTTGAGTTATTGGCATCGATCCAAATATGGATTATGTGGAAGGTATTATTTTCAAAGGGTTTAATAGTTAAGCACAATTTAACTATTTTGACCCAAAAAAAAAAGTTAAATTGCCCATATTTGCAATAAATAATTATCATTTGAATAGAGAAATAAAACAAAACATTTGTTGAGCTCATAATCTTGAACTAAAAGAAATGAATTACATTTGATAAAACCATAGAGTGTTTGATACAAACTTGAATAATTGAAATGAGGTGCAAGTGATGACTATTTAAGTGATAGTCTGGAGGGGCAATATTGTAAATTCTATACATTTTGAACTAATAGAATAACTAAATGAAAACTAATTTGTTGAACCGGAAGTTAATCTTGATGATCGTTCAAGGTTCGATGATCTTGACAGCCAACCACAAGATGAACATGTATATTTTTCATGTTGATATTGTTTGTGAACGAATGGAATTGCTGAATGATGAGTGGTTTTGTCAGTATGTCTGCGATTTGGTCTTCAACAAGAACATGGATGATCTTTATCAATCCTTGTTGAATTTTTTCTCGAACAAGGTGACAATCTATCTGGATGTGTTTTGTTCTTTCGTGAAAAACTGGATTGTTTCATATCCATGCTGCAAATTTGCTATCAATATATAGTAATGCATGACAATTATGTGGAATTTTGAAATCATCTAGTAAATAAAGTAACCATTGTACTTCACAAGCTGTAGATGCCAAAGCTCTGTACTCGGCTTTGGCTGAGGATCTACTTACTTACTGTAGGTTGTTTCTTAGACTTCTAAGAAATGAAGGAATCACCAAGAAAAATGGTCATTGGCCTAGTTTAGATTTTAATTAATGCAGCACTCTATGAACAACAGCCATGTGAGATTGGGTCGGCTTTGACACAAACTGGCTAAGAATCTGTATGCTAAAAGCCAAGTCAGGTCTGGTTATTATTAGGTATAACAATCATCCAGTTAGTCTTCTATAGAAGTAGAATATGTGAGAGGATCATTACTATTCAAAGTTAATTTCAATGTAGACTCTATCGGAGTTGTAGAGGGTTTGCATACTAAATATCCTGTGTCATCTAGAACGTCTAAGGCATACTTAGACATATTTCCTTTGACATAACCAATACCTTCATTTGATCTTACTATTTTCAAACCAAGAATGTACTTTAGATTTCCAAGATTTTTAATAATGAATTTATCATCAAGATGTTTCTTGATTGACTCAAATTCAAGTAAATTGTTGCCAGCTATGATTATGTCATCGACATAACTAGTAGAGCTGTAAAATGACTGCCAGTTGATAAGGTAAATAAAGAACAATCAGATTTTGATTGACAAAAACTATAGTTGAGAAGGCAAGATTAAGTTTATGGAACCATTGGCGCGAAGCTTGTTTTAAACCATATAAGCTTTTAATAATTCTACAAACTTTTGTGTTATGAGAAGAACAATAGATACATGTAAGATTCTTCATCAAGATCCCCATGAAGGAAGACATTATTAACATCATATTGATGTAAGTACCAATTTTTAATGGAAGCAATAGTTGTACCAGCTACTGGAGAAAATGTGTCAAAGTAATCAATTCCTTCCTTTTGGGTATAACCTTTAGCAACTAATCTTGCTTTATATGTTTCTATTGTACCATCGGATTTATACTTTATCTTGTATACACATTTACAACCAATACAATTTTTACCCGACGGCAAATATGTTAACAACCAAGTATGTGTTTGTTCTAATGCTCTGATTTCTGCAGCCATGGCATCTAGCCATTTAGGATCTTGTGCTGCTTGTTTATAGGTCGTTGGTTCAGATATTTTAGATATGAAAACTGTAAAAACTTGGTGGGAAGCAGACAATCTATCTGTTGAGAGGAAGTTTTCAATGGGGTATTGCTTACCCGATTGAATATGTTGAATTGATGATTTTGTATGTGATTGGGAAGCATTGCATATATATATATATATATATATATATACTATTATTACTATTACTATTATAATTTTATTATTATTATTATTATTTTACACATTATTATTATATATATTCTTTTTATTAACTTGTTGTATTATTATTATTGTTATAATTATATATTATTAGTGTTATATATAAATATATATATACTAAATTAATTAATTATTTATTATAATTAATATATATTATTATTATTTATTTTATTATTATTATTGTTGTTGTTATTATTAGTATTATATTTATTAAATTGTTTTTCTTCTTATTATCTCTATTATTAATCTCTATCTAGTATTATTTTATTATTATTATTATTTATTTTCTTGTTCTTATTCTTCTTCTTCTTAAATTTTTTTATCATATATATATTCTTATTTTCTTGTTATTATTATTATTATTACTCTCTTCCTATTTCTCTCTACATTCTTATTAGTATTTATTTTCTTTCTTCTTAATATAAATAGTATTATTTAATATTATAAATATATATATATATATATTATTATTATATATATTAGTATTATTATTTATATATAATTATATTATTATTATTATTATTTAACAATATTAATAATAATTGAGGGTATTTTAGTCATTATACAAACTATAAAATTAATCAACAATCTTATCCTCCAACCAAACACAATATAACTTACAACACTATATTGTTTTAAATAATCTCATAATTTTAATCATTATACTTACATTAATCAATCACTTCAAACGACGCCTTATTCTTTATAATTGATGATTATTTTAAGAAAGTATCTATCTTTCATATATATATACATATATATCGTAGAATATACTTCGAGGGTTTATGTGAAAGTCAAATTGTAAGCGAATTATTTCATAAATATTTGAATTTGTGCATAAGCTTAATTTAAAATGTATGTGATAGGGGCTCGTGGGCTTAGTCTACATGATTAGAACTCATTTCCCACTTTGGGATTGGGAGTTACTCGAGTTTGAATCCCGCCGAATACGGAAAAAAAATTTGCTCCTCCCCAAATCCAAAAAAATAAAAAAATAAAATGTATGTGATAGTAACATATTACAGAAATCACTCAAGACAGACGCAACGATTCGCAGATGGCGTATAAGAGTTATTCGTACGTTTTATTCCATATATGTTTATATATATGTATATATATATATATATATGGTCAAAATTCAAAACAAGTGACAACCTCTGTTTTCTGAAGCATTTGAATATAAGAAAATGTTTTTAATAAAAAAATTAATTTATTTTTTGTAAAAAAAACCTAACATTGGGATTGAGAACTAAAATTAAAGTACCTTAAAACACTATTTCCAGTTAACTATGTCCCATCATTTTGATTATTTATATAGTGGTGAAATTATATAATTTCAAGTCAATTCTTACATTTATTTAAGAAGATAAAAATAAAGCATTTTTAAATTTTTTAGTGAAGGCCGAAGATAAAGAGATTATAAGGCTAAAGGGCCCCATCCGCCGCTGAAGAATGACCTAAAATAATGCCTTTTGTCCTCTTTAAAAGCCCTCTATACTGTATAAAAATATAATGCTTAATTCCTTTACAGTAAAACGAAATGTATTAATTAGACAATTACATAAAAAACAGAAATACGAGCAACCATAAAAGTCACAAAAACTAAAATATAAAACAAATTTACCAACATAAAACAAGCGCCTCCTCCGAGCGAAAGCGAGACTTCCAGATGAAAAGAGAAAATGAATCTCTTTCATCAGAACTGGACATGAACCACAATATCTAAACTCGATCTACTCAAACCATAAATTACAGAGTACGGGCAAGTAAATTACTTACCTTATATTTGAGAATATTTTGGTGTGCATGCTTATAGTCTAAAGTGACTTAACTAAATGGGGAAAAAATAAAATATTAATTTAATTTTTTTTAAAATATAAAACTTATCATTAAATTTGTCAAATTCCTTTAAAACATAATAGTGGGTCTGTTAGTGTGCCATGCTTAGTATTTAAAAATAAAAACACTCCATAATATACTTAATGCGAACCACGCGTCACACAAAGCATGGAAACAGTGTGTCTAAGTTCTACGAATGGCTCGAAAAAAATATATTAAAGATCATACAATTTGCTTCCAGACAATAAATTATTATATACTACCTGGACTTATTTTTTTTATATTATTTACATTTTCTGAATGTCAAACCAAATAAATTATTTTTGCATCTTCAAAATAATACTTATTAACTAAAACATTTTATATAAAATGAAAATGTGATGCCACTTTACAAAATTCCTTATCAACTATATTCTATAACAAGATAAGGGTCTATTTGTTCTAGAATTTTATTGATTTTTAATGATTTTTTTTTAAACGATAGACTTTTGTGGAGTTGATAGATTATTATCGACTTTTATAAAATTATACGGAGTTATGAAATTTTTTCATACTCTTATAGATTTTCTCTGCATGCTATCTTCTGTGATTTGTAATAAGGATTCTATACATGAAGTAAATGGAGATCCCATTACAAAGTATAAAGGATTCTTCGTCTTCAAGTTTAAAGATTATAACTTCTCTGTTGAGTACCATATGGCTCCATTTCTTGTCCTGCAAAACTGACACTTCCAATGCTTCATCGAAGATTAAAATGATGTTAAAGTTGGATAAATGGATTGGAATTCTTCCAGATGGAAAGATTCTGATTTGCTCGTTTTGAACACGTGATAGCTTCTCATTCAGTGGTATAATCCAGTTTCGTTCTCGTGTATATAACTTTTATGGGGAATTGTTAATTACTTCAGTTTTGATTAGAGTACATAGTTTATATAGTTCATGGAATAAAAGAATTGATGTTGAATTTCTTGTTTCATTTTACAAATGAAAGGCTGGGTTAAATTGGGGAAAAAAGGCCAAACTAAATCCATGAGATGAGTCATGAAGAATTTTGAATTTTACCTTCATCGCGTATGTATAAGACCGAATCCATTCGATTCCTAAAAAAAATTACTAATCCTTTTTATAGTTATACATAATGCTACAATTTTTTGTACTTAAAGGATTCCACAAAAAGTCATTAAAAGTCTGGATTCCTTTAGATTTTTATGGATTTAATAAATATAATGTTTGAATAGCACCAAACTTTTAAAAAATCTATTAAAGTCTATTTTGGATACACTAGACTTTTATGGAGTATACGAAAGTTTAAATTGGATATTACTAGACTTTTATGGAGCATATGAAAGTTTAGATTGGATACATCTAGACTTTAAACTTCACAAAAGTCAATAAAACAGTGTATCACACATAGAGTTTTATTGCATAATTAGATTGAACCCTCCAAACTAAAATTATTTTAATAAATATGTCTGATGTGATTCGATATTTTGGCTATAAGGTAAAATAACGTGGTAATGCAAAATAACGATAAACACACCAAGATTTTTTACGTGGAAAACCCTCAAATTGAGAGAAAAAACCACGGGACCTAGTCCAGTATAAAACTTCACTATAAATATTGATGATTTACAAGATTGTCTGGATGCGAAGAATAATCCCTCAAGGACTTACACGAATGTTTTTAGAGAATTTGTAAAAAAGGCCGAACAGACACAAATTTGCTCTCTTCGGAGTCTTTTTGCCTAGAAAATTCCAACCCCTGCTATGAAGTTATCTGAGGGTATTTATAGGACTGCCCTTAGTAACTAACTCGCGGAAAATCAGCCACATGATGTCCTTTGATCGTGGCTTGATGGGAGCCAAGCGTGTCCGAGAAATCCGCCCCATTAAAGCACGTTCCATCTCAGCCGGTTAATTAGTTTTAATTATGACCGGGTCTTCCGCTACTCTTTGACCAAAATCCCGAAGAGGGCAAAGGATGCCCGACAATATGCTGATCAGTATCCTGTGTTCGACAAGCATCTCTTCGGTATAATTTCTGCTCGGCAATTTTAGGGTTTGTGTCTTCATAAATGGATTTTACCCGAGAAATCAATATGTCATATGACATCACCTCACCCCCCCCCAAAGTAAAGTAAGATGAGAGTAGTGAAATCTTGGTTTATTGTCTTCGGGTAAAATCCTGATATGCTCGGGATATTTTAACCGCCTAATTTTCCCGCCTGAAAATTTCAAAAATCTTGCGACGTTTCGTTTCCCAAGGCACATCTATAACCGTTCATGGGATTTTATCTGGACGGTGCTGATTTAACGACTGTTCCAGTGGCACCCCACTATAAATACTCGTTCATTTTGCTGATTTAACTTACTTTACTGCAGTTTGCTTCCGAGCTAGCATTAGACGTCCGACCAATCTTTTCCTCCATACTTATTTTCTTTCCATTCATCGAGTATGTCTTCTTCTGACGATATTTCGAAAACTATAGACATGTTCGAGGAAGAGGGTATCCTGGGTCCCTCTCCTCGACATTCTTCTTCCTCTGATAGTGAGGAGACTTCCAGCTCGTCGACAGCCCCCGGCGCTCGTAGAGAGGAGCTTCAGGCTGCGACAGAGCAGGATCTGATAAAAGCCCGCGTTCCCTGGTTTGAGATATTTGAATCAGGGATTAAATCGCAACGGCACATATCCAGTATCCAAACTAAATGGGGGATTTCAGAGGGGACATCTATTATTGTTCCCCCTCCCAGATCTCGCCCCCACTTGCCTCCCGTGGGTTATTTTCCCTTCTACATAGACCAACTTCGAGGGGGACTTCGCTTTCCTATCCCTTCTTTCTTTGTAGATGTTGCTTCCTACTTTGCCATTTCTCTAAGTCAGTTGTTCCCCAACAGTTATCGATTGTTGGCGGGTTTCTACATAGTCCTATCCTTTTTTGGCTTTTCCCCGACTCCCGAACTCTTTCATTGTTTCTTTCAATTAAATCGAAAAGAGATCGGGCTTTTTTATTTTTCTTCTCGAACAGGGATGGGTTTTCTGAAAAATTACCCCTCTTCCATAAAAAATTGGAAAAGATTTTTCTTCTTTGCTCGCCACTCCAACCCTGGGACTGTCCCATGGAGTGGAAAGAAAACTTACCGAAGGGCAAGTCAATCAAGGGGCTACTTGAGGGAGAAACATATCTATCGGTTCGTCGTAAGCTTGGCGATCAGTGTTTTAACCTTGGGGAGCTGATTGACGACGGACTGCTGTATTTGTTCCAGCTTAGTCCTAAGGGTGTTTCCCTAAAAATGTCCCTCGGTGAGTATTTACCGAGCATCTTGCTTTGTTTGCTTATTATTATTTTTTTTTTAAACATGTTTTGAATAATTTCTATGATGTTTCGCTTCTTGCAGAAGCCAAGATGCTGAAAGCCAAGATTGCTGCTAGCCTGAAGAAAATTACTGCACCAGAGAAGGATACTAAACCGACCACTGACACAAACCCTCCACCATCTGTTACTCCTGCTCCCCTCGAAGAGGTGATTGAAGTACCTGAGGCTGAAGCCTTGATTCCCCGATCACTGAAGAGGGCGGCCCCTGAGGGCCAGGGCTCTTCCTCTAAACTTCATCCCCCCAAGAAAACTCCCCCCCGAATCTCCCTTACCCACCGAGCTAATCCATCTCTTCAAACTCGGGCTATTTCTCAACCTGCTCCTGGTGGTTCTAGCTCTTCTCGTCCAACCTCCAGATATCACATACCTGATTGGATTTATCCCCCCAACGTCCCCATTCTGAGAAAACCGGACCCCAAAATTTCCCATTCTATTATTTGCAATTGGGCCAATTCTCCCGACCACAAATACCTCGGAGGATTGGCCTTCAGCAATTTGATAAATGATTTTTCCACCTCCCTCACTCAGGTACCTTATATCCATTTCCATCTGATACACTTTTTGTCTTCGGTATATTAACTTCGTTTATTTGCTTGCAGACCAATCTAATGGCTGGCGAGATTATGACTCGCTTCCAATCCATGAGATCCTCAGATGGGGAGAATCAGAAACATCTTAAACAGCTAGAAGGTATCGGTGAGGAGATGAAGAAATCCATAAAGCTACTGGAAGAGCGATACTCTGCTGTTGTTGTTACTCGAGATAAGGCAGTGGCAGCTCTCGAGGAAGCGCACGGTAAATTAGCCGACTTTGAGGAGGCTAACACCACTTTATCCGGGCAATTCAGGTCCGTGACTGAAGAGAATAAACCCCTCTTAGAACAACTTTCACAAGAGAGATCACTGCCTCTGAAGAGAACAAATCCCTTTCTGAACAGCTTGATCAGGAGAAACTATCTCGGGCTACTCAGATCGAGGAATCCTGGCTCATCAAGAAAGAAGAGTTTATGAAGTCTGAGGAGTATGGTGATATTCTGGGCGAACGCGCTGCTAAGTTCCTTAACTATGGCTTTGAAGCGTCTGTTCGTCAATTTAAAAGCCGCTGGCTATCCTCCTGAAGGAACTTCAACAGACTTTATAAATGTTGATGAGGCCCTGAATACCGTTCCCGATGAATTCCTCCAGTTGTAAATTTAGGGATGTACCCTTTTTGTTTTAAAATTGTAATCTTTGGACCATGATATTATGACTTTCCCTGTCTTCTTACACTCTTGTGCAAACTAGTCTCTCCAACAAGCGAACTTTTTAGAAAATATCCCAAAGTAATGAATATAACAGAACTCGGGGAAAAGACATCCCGAGCAGATAGATATGATCGGGTTTTAGAGAAAACATCCCCAGCATAATAAGGTGATACAATTTCAAGTTCAAACGTTGACCAAACATCCCGATCCAACGATTAAACCGAACATTGCTCGCTACCCCGAGCATAATAACATGGTATTTTGAAGTTTAAACGTTGACCAAACATCCCGATCCAACGAGTAAACGATGGTGTTTTCAAGTTTAAACGTTGACCAAACATCCCGATCCAACGATTAACCCGAACATTGCTCGCTACCCCGAGCATAATCACTTAGTCCCATTTTAGGTTCAAATACAGACCAAACTTCCCGATCCTGTATTTAACCTGCCAACAATGGACTATAATAACATAAGCTCGCTACCCCGAGCACAATAACATGGTATTTTCAAGTTTAAACGTTGACCAAACATCCCGATCCAACGAGTAAACGATGGTGTTTTCAAGTTTAAACGTTGACCAAACATCCCGATCCAACGATTAACCCGAACATTGCTCGCTACCCCGAGCATAATCACTTAGTCCCATTTTAGGTTCAAATACAGACCAAACTTCCCGATCCTGTATTTAACCTGCCAACAATGGACTATAATAACATAAGCTCGCTACCCCGAGCACAATAACATGGTATTTTCAAGTTTAAACGTTGACCAAACATCCCGATCCAACGAGTAAACGATGGTGTTTTCAAGTTTAAACGTTGACCAAACATCCCGATCCAACGAGTAAACGATGGTGTTTTCAAGTTTAAACGTTGACCAAACATCCCGATCCAACGATTAACCCGAACATTGCTCGCTACCCCGAGCATAATCACTTAGTCCCATTTTAGGTTCAAATACAGACCAAACTTCCCGATCCTGTATTTAACCTGCCAACAATGGACTATAATAACATAAGCTCGCTACCCCGAGCACAATAACATGGTATTTTCAAGTTTAAACGTTGACCAAACATCCCGATCCAACGAGTAAACGATGGTGTTTTCAAGTTTAAACGTTGACCAAACATCCCGATCCAACGATTAAACCGAACATTGATCGATAACAGGAAATTTATTTATTTCGGAAATACATAAGGGAACAGTAACGATAACTGAAAGATTACACAAAACACTTTCTTAAATTATGAATGTTCCAAGGTCTCACCAGTTCCCGACCTTCGCGATCTTCCAGCCTGTAGGCTCCTCTTCCAATCACCCCTTTTATTTTATAAGGGCCTTCCCATTTGGGTGCTAACTTCTTTACCTCCCCCGCGGGATTGATTCTTCGCAGCACCAGATCTCCCACTTGAAAAGCCCTCGGGCGAACCCTCCGATTGTAAGCATTGGTCACCCTTATTTTATACAATTCCACTTTAGCCAAGGCTTTCTCTCTCAATTCCATAATCCCGTCTAACTCCAACTTCCTTTTTTCTTCATTCTGGTCGGGGTCGTAGCTCTGTACTCGAAGAGATTCAACTCCAATTTCTGCTGGAATGAGGGCCTCAGATCCATATACTAAGCTATATGGAGTCTCTCCTGTAGATACCCGAGGAGTCGTTCTATAGGCCCATAAGACCCCGGGTAATTCATTTACCCACTCCCCTCGAGCCCCTTCTAGTCTTGTTTTGATCCCGTGCAATAAAATCCGATTAATCACTTCCGCCTGCCCATTTGCTTGAGGATAGGCGACTGAAGTGAAGACTTGTTTAATTTTCATATCTTTGCACCATTCTTGTATTCTTCCTCCCTGGAATTGTCTTCCGTTATCGGAAATTATTCTTCGAGGTATTCCGAAGCGGCATACTATATTTCTCCATAAAAATCTGATGACTTCCTCCTCAGTTATTTTAGCCAATGGTTCGGCTTCCACCCACTTAGTGAAGTACTCAACGGCTACTAGGAGAAATTTTCTCTGCCCTGTAGCGGGAGGAAATGGCCCAACAATATCCATTCCCCATTGGTCAAAGGGGCAGGAAATGATGCTACTATTAAGAATTTCCGCAGGTACATGGGATAAATTTGCGTGCCTTTGGCAATTAATGCATTTCTTCACAACTTCTTCAGCATCTTCCCTCATCGTCGGCCAATAATACCCAGCTCGGATAGATTTCTGATATAACATGTTAGTCCCTACATGATTCCCGCAACATCCTTCATGAATCTCCTTTAATAAATGCTCCCCTTCTTCCTTCGAGGCACATTGTAAAAAAGGAATTGAGAATCCTTTCTTGAACAACTTGCCTTCTATCAACACAAATCGGTTCCCCATTCTTTTAACCTTAGCAGCTTCCTTTGGGTCAGAAGGCATAACCTTTGTCTTCAAGAATTTAATAAGATGCTCTCGCCAATCGGATATAATACATGGCTCCATACTCATGATGCTATTGACGGATATATGATAAATTAAAAGCTCTTGCACGAGCACATTCCTGTTCTTCCATTCGTGTACTGAACTAGCCAATTTTGCTAATTCATCGGCACGGGTATTCTCCTCCCTTGGTATTTGCATTAATTCCACTTCTTGAAATTGAGCTATCATCGCCCGCACCTTTTCTACATACTTTCGAAGTTTCTCCTCTTTCACCTTATATATCCCCTTCACTTGATGAACGACTAGCATCGAGTCCATAAAAGCTTTTATCTTCATGGCTCCAGCGTCCAATGCTATTTGGAGACCTGAAATGATAGCTTCAAATCCAGCTTCATTGTTTGAGGATAGAAATCCAAACTGGACGGCAACCCTGATTTCTTCCCCTTCAGGACTAATGAGTATGACACCTGCTCCACTTCCCAATCGAGTAGATGATCCCTCCACAAACAAACTCCACTCTTTTTCTTCCGAAGTATGAGTGACTTCTACCAGAAAATCTGACAGAGCTTGTGCTTTAATCGTAGTTCGGGGTTGATAAGTGACCTCAAACTCACTCAGCTCTGTGGCCCATTTTACCATCCTCCCTGATATTTCGGATTTGGATAAAAGTCTACCCAAATGAGTGTTTGTTATTACCATGATAGGGTGAGACAGGAAGTATGGCCGAAGTCTTCTCGCTGTGGTGACTAGAGCTAAGGCCAACTTTTCAATTTCAGGGTATCGCTGCTCGGCTCCTTGCAGGGCTCGGCTGACATAATATACAGGCTGCTGTTGTCCTGATTTTTCTCTGATTAACACGGAACTAATTACTTCTTCTGCCACCGATAAATACACGAGAAGTGTTTCTTTGGGCTCAGGCTTGTTTATCAATGGTAACTGAGCCAAATAATCCTTCAAATCCTCGAAGGCCTTTTGGCACTGGTCATTCCACTCGAACTTGACTCCCTGCCTTAATGCTTTGAAGAAAGGCAAGCTTCGATCGGCTGATCGGGATATAAATCGGCTCAATGCCGCTATTCTTCCTGCCAATCTCTGCACTTCATTCTGTGTTCTCGGAGGATTAATTTCTCGTATGGCTCGGATTTTCTCCGGGTTAGCTTCAACACCTCTTTCCGTAACCATGTATCCTATAAATTTGCCCCTACGAATACCGAAAGTACATTTTGCGGGATTCAACTTCATGCCAAATTTTCTTAAAGTGTTGAAAACTTCTTCCATATCTTTGACCAAGTCCTTGGCTTTTCGGCTTTTGATCAGGACATCATCCACATACACTTCCACATTCCGACCAATTTGTTCTTTGAACATTTTATCCATCAACCTTTGATAGGTGGCCCCAGCATTTTTCAATCCAAAATGCATTACTACATAACAAAAAGTTCCCCCTGCTGTTACAAAACTTACTTTTGATTGATCTTCCTGTGCCAAAGGGATATGATGATATCCCTGATAAGCATCCATAAGACATAACAGCTCGTGTCCAGCAGTAGAATCTACAAGCTGATCGATCCTGGGCAAGGGATAACAATCTTTGGGACATGCCTTATTCACATCCCTAAAATCCACACACATTCTCCATTTATCACCAGCTTTAGGCACCAAAACTACATTCGAAAGCCATGTAGGGAAGCCGATCTCACGAATGTGGCCTGCCTTTAACAACTCTTCTACCTGCTTGGCAATGACAGCGTCTTTTTCTGGTCCAAAATGCCTTCTCTTTTGCCTTATTGCCCGAACATTAGGGTCTACATTGAGGCGGTGTTCGGCAATCTCAGACTTAACTCCCTTTAAATCAGATGTGCTCCATGCAAATACATCCACATGCTGATTCAAACAATTAACCACTTTTTCTCGTAATTCTGGATCAAGCTGGGATCCTACCCTAGTAATTCGAGTAGGGTGACCCAGCTCGATGTTGAGGAACTCCTCTTCGGGTGTTATTCGTTCTTCCTCGCCCCGTTTCCTCTTTTCATTTCCCCTTCGTTCTCTTCCTTCGTTATTCTGCTCTTTTTCTTGCTTTAACTCTTGCACATAACATTTCCGGGACGAGCTTTGATCACCCCTTACTTGCCCCACCTCCTCTCCTACTGGAAATTTCATGATTAGATGATAGTGGAGGCAACGGCTTCAAAAGCAGCTAGGGCTGGTCTTCCCAATATTATATTGTAAGAAGATGGTGCATCCACAATGAGGAAATTTATCATCTTTGTTTTGATCCTTGATGCTTCACCAAGTGTAACTGGTAGAGACACTTGCCCTATCGGGTTTATGACTTCCCCTGCAAATCCGTGCAAGGACGTATTCACTTTCAATATAGGTAAGCTTCCTAAGTTCATTTGGCTTAACGTACCAAGAAAAAGTACATCCGCCGAGCTTCCTGTGTCCACGAAAATCCTCTGCACATTATAATTAGCCACTGTGGCAGAGATAACCAATGCATCATCATGAGGAAAATGAACTCCTTACAGATCTGCAGGCCCAAAAGATATAGACGGACCCTCATGTACATGATTGGGGTCAATAGATAGCACTTGAAGCCTCAGGGCGTGATTCCTTCTTGCTCTGTTCGAATCTCCTCCTGACGTTCCTCCAGCTATCATGTGTATAGTTCCCCGACTCGGAATATTGTTCAAGGTTTCCTCTTCTCCCTTTACTCTTTCTCCCCGAACTGACCAAGGGACTGGCTGCGGTGCTCCTCTTCCGGGATTTATATTAATTCTAGGAGCGAAATTATTGTCTTTGAACTCCTCGTTAAATCCCCGCCCTCCATCAGACTCGTTAGATCTTCCACCTCGAAACCCCCCTCCTCGATATCCTCTTCCTCGGAAGGACCCTCCTCGGATCATTGTTCCTCGGAAATGTCCCCCCCTATGAGGCCCACCCCGCCCCCTCTTCGGCATACTCTGATTCATTGCTACTTCCCGATGAGGTCTCATCGGTAGAAATTGGTCAAAACTTCTTTTGACTGGCTCCACCGGTTTATTCTTTCTGTTTACTTCTTCCCCAGTTTTACCATATCTTCTTTGCTTCATCCTTTGGGCTTCTTCCAGGTTAATGTATTTAGAAGCTCTTCCCAACAATTCATCATAATCAGAAGGTGGCTTTTTTGCCAAAGATCGAAATAAGTCTCCTTCTTTTAATCCTTGAGTGAACGCGCTGATTAGTACTTCCGAGGTGACATGCGGAATGTCAAGACATGCATGACTAAATCTTTTCAGAAAATCTCGAAGAGATTCCTTCTCCGCTTGCTTAATCCCGAATAGACTAAGAGTTGTTCTTTTGCAACTCCGGCTGCTTGCAAACTGATGCAAAAATAGAGAACTAAACTTCGGGAAACAGTCTATGATTCTTGCTGGCAACTGATTAAACCATGCTTGCGCTGCTCCCGATAATGTGGTCAGGAAAACCCGACATTTCACTCCTTCCGTAAGTTGATGAAGAAGCGAAGCGTTTTCAAATCGAGACAGATATTCTTCGGGATCTGTACCACCATCGTAATTTCCCACATTTAAAGCCCTGAAGTTTGGGGGCAAAGGATCATCAACCACATGGGAGGCAAATGGAGTACTCCTCTGCGGAGGATACAGACGTCCTTCCATCTTATTACGCATCTGCTGCAGCTCACTTTTCAGCTCTTCCATTTGGCGATTTAAAGCTTTATCAGCTTCTTCATTCAAATGATTAGAAATATGTCTAACTTCCTTAGGCTCTTTTTCAGGTTCTTTTTCAGGTTCTCTTTCAGGCTCTTTTTCAGGTTCCTGCCGGGAAGCCAATTCTTCCCACTCTTCATCTTGTACATTTTCTTGTTTCTGGGGAGGGGCCATAAATTGCCTCATAATCTCTCCAACAGTTTTGGTTATCATTTCCGTCAAATGCTCCATGGGCATTCCCCCAACAGGAAATGACTGAGGAACATGTTGAGATGATCCTGCATCTTCTGGCCCTTCTCCGGGTTCAGCGAACATGTATGGGTGAGAATTGGATCCGTTTCCCCTAGAAGCTTGCCCCCTGCCTTTACCTCTGGCCATCTTGCCCTTTGATTTATTTTTCGTTAGAAAATTCGTCCTACTTCAACGCCTTAGATCAAATTTTCCCACAGACGGCGCCAATGATGTGATTCGATATTTTGGCTATAAGATAAAATAACGTGGTAATGCAAAATAACGATAAACACACCAAGATTTTTTACGTGGAAAACCCTCAAATTGAGAGAAAAAACCACGGGACCTAGTCCAGTATAATACTTCACTATAAATATTGATGATTTACAAGATTGTCTGGATGCGAAGAATAATCCCTCAAGGACTTACACGAATGTTTTTAGAGAATTTGTAAGAAAGGCCGAACAGACACAAATTTGCTCTCTTCAGAGTCTTTTTGCCTAGAAAATTCCAACCCCTGCTATGAAGTTATCTGAGGGTATTTATAGGACTGCCCTTAGTAACTAACTCGCGGAAAATCAGCCACATGATGTCCTTTGATCGTGGCTTGATGGGAGCCAAGCGTGTCCGAGAAATCCGCCCCATTAAATCACGTTCCATCTCAGCCGGTTAATTAGTTTTAATTATGACCGGGTCTTCCGCTACTCTTTGACCAAAATCCCGAAGAGGGCAAAGGATGCCCGACAATATGCTGATCAGTATCCTGTGTTCGACAAGCATCTCTTCGGTATAATTTCTGCTCGGCAATTTTAGGGTTTGTGTCTTCATAAATGGATTTTATCCGAGAAATCAATATGTCATATGACATCAATGTCTATTTTTAAAGAAAAAATTCGAGAACTAGTCCTAATATTCTAAGTAATTTAGCATATCGCATGAATATTTTTATGTTTTTAACTGATAATAGACTATTGATGTATCAAAATTCACATGATATGTTTCTTAATTGACCTAAAAGCCTCGTATATATAATATTGAGCCGCAAGCCTAAAATAAAACCTTTTTTTTTTTTTGAAAAGTTAAAATAATACTTTTAAAAAGGAGCAAGATGGATAATGCAACCTGTCCAACTTAATTAACTCCTCATGGGTTCCAAGTTCACTTATATATATATATATATATATATATATATATATATATATATATATATATATATATATATATATATATATATATATGTGTGTGTGTGTGTGTGTGTCCTCATACAATTAATTATGATTTTATGCCTTAAGCACATATGCGTAATTAAAAGTATTACATGGAATGGTTTATTTAAATAAAAAGGCAATCCTAAACTAGATTGCTAGAACCAGCGATATTCAGTTCTAGGCTATATTAATTTAATATGTAAAATATAATGATCATCCGAAAACTAATCATGTTTTAACAAAAGTTGAGTGCTATTTTCAATATGTCCCTTTTGAAATAAAATAATAATAATTTTTGTTTTAAATATAAATCTTAGTGTCTATATGTATATCTTAACGAAATTTATGTGTCGTTGATTCGGATGTTAAAATTTGACGATATCATATGAGGAGAAACAGTTCAGATATAATGTCGAGAAAATCTCTCTTATATATATATATGTATATAAAAATGCCATTTATATGCACAATCTCTTTTAAATTTCATATTATACTTACACATCCAGTTATATTTTGTCGTGTGTTTAGGGAAGGTAAAACCTTAATTACACTGTAATTACACATTGGATAAGCATCACTGTGAATATATTTTTTTTCTTCCACAGAAAATATAACCTTACTGAACCTGTTGCTTTCGTTTACTCTGTAATTATTACTTGTAAACATACAGTCTTATTTTAATTAAATAACATATAATAAACTTCATTTTCATTTTGGAATATGCTCTTATTTTATTTTTTATTAAATACTTTTCGCAGAAAGCCTTCTCTCTCTTTGCACTCCACCCCCAACCTCTCCTTTAATTTCTCCCAACTCGATTCTCCTTGTTTTCTATTCGCTCTAGGGTTTGAATTCTTGTGCTTTATTTTTTATTTATATTGGGATAAAAAAATTCTTTTCATTTTAATACTGTCTTATTTTATTTCATATTTGCTGAAAATTATTATTTTTCATTGTTTCCTGTTGTATCTTTGCTGTAGTATATGGCAGGTCTGGATTTAGGTTCAGCTTCTCACTTTGTTTCTCAGCTCCATAGGCCAGACCTTTCCAACCTCCAAAGATCTGAGGATGAATCGAATCGCAGTCTCTTTTCCGGTGAAAATACAGATGATTTTCATCAGGGTTTGGATTTAGTCAACTCTAATACCAGCCCCGGTGATGCAGCGGGGCGTAGACCTAGAGGGCGTCCACCTGGATCAAAAAGCAGGCCCAAATCGCCGGTGATAATAACCCGTGAAAGCGCAAATACTCTCCGAGCGCATATACTGGAGGTGAGTGGCGGATGCGACGTGTTTGAGGTGGTGGCGACCTACGCAAGGAAGCGGCAGAGAGGGGTTTGCATACTGAGCGGAACGGGGACGGTCAACAACGTCAGCTTACGGCAGCCTGCAGTGGCAGGGAGCGTGGTTACCCTACAAGGTAGGTTCGAGATTTTGTCCTTGTCAGGGTCATTTCTGCCGCCGCCTGCACCACCTGGTGCCACTACCTTGACCATATATTTGGCCGGCGGGCAGGGACAGGTGGTGGGAGGGAATGTTGTGGGAGCTTTGATTGCATCAGGGCCGGTTATTATAATAGCAGCGTCGTTCACTAACGTGGCGTACGAACGGCTGCCGTTGGAGGAAGAGGAAGCACTCCAGTTGCAGACTCCGCCGCTTTCTCAACCTTCCGGTGGTGGAAGTGGAGGGAACCAGTTTCCGGATCCTTCATCAATGGGGCTTCCATTATTCAATCTGCCACTCAACGGTGAGCTCCCAATGGACGGTGCATGGGCATCAATCTCCGGCGGCCGGCAGCCATATTAGGCCGACTAAGGTCAGATAATTATGATAAGCAAACTGATTAGTCATCATAATCTTAATCTTCCTCTTTGATCTTGTATATTTAGTTTACTATTGTTGTTTGTGGCTTTAATCTCGTGAATTGTGATCAACAAAATTATCCTATTTCTTCTCGCTTTCTTGAATTTGTGCTGAGATTAGGAATAATACTTTGATGGTTATACTATATAAGTAAGACCATTTCTTTAATGCAACTTGTTCAATGGTTGTGAAATATATATTATCTATTGCCAAAACCTATGCTATGTCGAATCATTTTCTTCCAAGTTCAAAAGAATCAAAACAACAATATATGCATACGAAACATATATTTTGATAATTATACAAAGTAATTTAGTTTCTATTAAAGGTGAGCAACTTAATATTTTTACATACTATGCATAAAATTAAATTTTTTTCTTTCATTTGATAACGAGACTCTACACTTGGTGTTTAGAAGTTATGCTAATGTGTTACTCCACTCATTGCCAATTGATTTTGAGTTGGAACTCATTGAACATGGTATCAAAGCCAGGTTTCTCATGGCTACTCCGCCAATGCGATTGTCTACTCCGCACACATGCTCACCGACACCCACATTATCAGTTCATGTGTTTGACTTATATAATGTCACGCGTGAGGCGGTGTGATGAGAATTGTCCCACATTGAAATTTTAGAAGTTATGCTGGCTCTTTATAAGATACATAGATTACTCCACTCATTACCAGTTGATTTTGAGTTGGAACCAGGGGCGGATGTATTAAGGGCAAGGGAGGGCAAGTGCCTCCTTACCCTAAAAAAATTATAGTTGCACCTTAAAAATTATATTTTACCCCCCTTAAATTATATTCTAACCTCTAATTTTTTTTTTCCTAAAATTTTTATTTTAAATTTTTTGTGTTTCCATTCTCAAAAATAAAAATCTTGCGTTCGCCACTGGTTGGAACCCCATATATTCTCAATGAGAGTGACCTTAAATATATATAAACTGTTGCGAGTATTACTAGCATACAAAAATAAATTCTATTTCTACACCCGAGCCATGTTATGTTTTTGTCCAGTGAGTTGTTCAGTAGGTAATAGTGATTTATTAGACCTTATATATTGTTTTTTAAAACTAGGATTGTCATCATCCATATATTTTCATGTTGTTAACATTTTATTTTCACCATCCATATATTTTAATGTTTTAATATTTTTATTCTTTTTACCTGCTATATGCCCAAATCATTGTGATTTATGGAGGTAATCTTTCTTAATTTGCATCTTTTTTGTTATAGTATTATCTTTGGCTATATGTTTTTTTATATCAGGCAAATAAAATATATAAATAGGTACCAGAAGCTACACCAAAGAGTTTAAAAGTTAACAACTAGAAAATAAAAAAAAACAGATAACCAAAACGAAAGATTTAGTCTAAAATACAACTAACTGGCTCCCTAATTCAATATGAGCAAGAGTAACTGAAAGCTCCCTATTTTATGTTCTTAATCCAAAACCAATTCCTGAATTTGATTAAATCCAAAACAGCGACCCTTTGTTCGTCCGTGCTTCTAAATATTCTTTTGTTTCTCTCTAGCCAAATAACCGCTTGCCAAATTGTTAATCATTCTTTTAATCCCTTTGAGTATGTCCAGAGTCCTTTGTGTTGATTCACGTGATATTTGGGCTCATGATGCAAAACAACTGACATTCTCAGCCATGCATATCACTGCATCCAAACTGAGTAAGTGCATAAGAAGAATAAATGTTCCATATTTTCTTTCTCCTCCTGACAAAAATCACAAAGATCCGATATCTGCCCCGTTCTGATGTTCTTGTAGCGCATATTTACCTTCATAGGAATATGATCCTTTAAAATCTTCCAAACCAAGGTCGTGACTTTGTTGGGAGAGTAGCTATTCTAGATTATCTCATAAGCCGGGGAGCAATCGGTTGATGTGGTAATATCCTGCAAAGAGTAGTAAGCCGATGTCACTAAGTAATTTCGTTTAGTCTCATGCTTTCATATCCATTCGTCGTTTTTCAAACTCCGTATCCAAAGAGACGATACGTGGTGTACAGGGCTTTGGGAGGGGACGGTATATCGCAAATAATGTTAGAAGAACAAGTTGATAAAATAGAGGGAACAATTTGTAAAACAGTTATTCTAAAGGGAGACATACGTAATTATCCCTCAATTAAATTCCAAATCGGAGTATATGTTATTTATAAAGGCCCACATATTATGTGTAACGAGTTGATTCTTTAACTGATATTTCTTTACAATTTTTGTTTCATAATAAAATAATTATGGTCGTTTTGTTTGAGTTTATAAAGTGAAGAAAAATGAAGGATACGGGTGGACCGATAAGGAAAATCATGGTCAAAAAGTGAATCAGTTGTGGTTAGCACATGAAAATGTGGAAATAAAATATTATTCGTACTTTCTATTTTAATAGTACACTATTTGTTGAAAAAAATAGTTTCTTTAAAGGTAGTTCTACCCAATAAGAGAGATATATAATAATAGTGTATGTATATGTTAATTTTTTTTTAATCAGAAAAAAATATAATATTGATTGCATCAGAAATGCAAATATGGATTTACAACAAGTTAGTTTCTGAAT
This sequence comes from Haberlea rhodopensis, assembly GCA_907163345.1. Taxonomy (NCBI): domain Eukaryota; kingdom Viridiplantae; phylum Streptophyta; class Magnoliopsida; order Lamiales; family Gesneriaceae; genus Haberlea; species Haberlea rhodopensis. The sequence goes on along the minus strand of CAJQUN010000005.1, from coordinate 22,665,235 downwards.
CACCATTTATCAACCAAACTACAAAAATAATCATTTCGAAAGCTTAGCATTTGTCTAACACCAAACCTTGATCTTGATAGAGTCAACCAATCGCTCCACCGAGAGGATCTTGAATAAAAGGGTGTGGTGTAGGTGGTAGAGATGTTGATATGTTAGTGTTGGGTTGCGAGTTCTAAACGAATCTCATTTTATATAACTTTTGGATTTTCATTACATGATATTTTTTTATTTATTTAAACAAAATTCAATTTTAAAATTATTTTTAAAAATAATTTAATACTTATTTGTCCCATTTTTTAAGCTTATTTTTTAAAAATACATAAATTTTTTGTAAAACTCTAGTTCTTTTAAAAAAATTCAGGTATATTTTTTTCTATCTAATATTAAACCCATTGTATATATTAATTTGAAATTTAGATTAAATGAATTATGAAATATTTATACAGAAGATTCATAATTAAATGGTGAGTAAAACTTATGCATGTCGCCTTCTTCACCCCCGCAGTGCCTTTGCCTCCAGCCACCCCAATATAACATTCCTAGCTATGGAACAGTAAAAGAACAGATGTTCACTTGTTTCTTCATCAATTCCGCAGAGCCCACACACAGAGAGTCCGAAGCATCAATGGCTCCTCTTCTATGTAAATTAGTCTTTGTTGGTAACCTGTCAAGTAATAATCTCCAAACGAAAAAATGAGTTCTTGCTTCGAATAAATCTGTTCCACACTAGAAGATAACTGTCCTTCCACCATTGCTCCTGAACGATTCTTCCCATTTGCGCCAAATATGCCGATTTGATTGTGAATATGCCCTCACAAAGTCACAATCCATTTCCTGTGCCATCTATCAACGCCATCTTCCTTGAGAGAGTATCTTTTAAGTAAAACCAAAAGTTGTTGAAGAAGATCATGTTTATATTCAAAAAGAGCCCTCCTCCATCTCCAAATCCAAATCCAAACCCATTCCCCTCCCTGCCATTCGCCAATTTCTGCTATTGTACTATTTTTATCTAAAGACACATTATATAATCTTGCAAAGTCTAAGCTTAATGTATTTGTACGCATCAGTACTCAGTTAAGTTTTGATTGCATGTCAATAACATTGTACATGATTGATACTCAACTTAGTTCATATTAATGGATCGAAGGATTCATAAAATTTTATGAAAAGAAAAATCATATTTTTCCAGTCACAAGAATTTGTTCTCGAAAGATACCCATAAAATTGTACACACAATGGAGAGTGCATGAAAACTCGGTTACATTGATGTCGCTGTTAAGAACGATAGGGGAGACATCCGGGGTAATGCTCGATTGTGTAGTATTATGGTATTAGTACAGAGCACTGTTATATGAGTATACGTTGTGTATGCGAATTTCGTTTTGATAATAGTGGCATGGATGCACTATACTGGACCAGTTGTATAATTTATTGGTTCTGGGATATGTTTTGGCATAAATATATCCAGGTTTTCCGAACGGCAGTTCGAGGTTGGAGGGTCATGAGTCCATGACATTTTCCTTGTGAGGAAGGCGGTAATGATATACCTACCGATTGGGAATTTTTGGGAGATTCAATGAGTCGATTTCGACAATAAACTAATTCGTATCATTTATAATCAATTTGAACACATAAAAATTGGTATTGTCAAATTCAATTTCCAGATAAATGATAACTCAAATTTAGTTACATAGTAGTATTCGTTGACACACGATGCATACATATAAATGAAATTTTTATAAAAAATTTAATTTTAAGCACATCAACTTTTACATAAAGGTCAACTACGTCGGTTATGCATTATTACAAACCCTAATTGGTACAAGAATTTTTCTATATATACTCATCCCCTCTCCTAAAAAATACATCGGACAAAGGAAGAAAGATTAAAATCATTTATTTATATAAAGAAATGGCAAGAAAGAAGATCACCCTAGCCTACATCACCAACGATGCAGAAAGTAAGGCCTCATTCAAGAAAAGAAAGAAGGGTCTGATTAAGGAAGTGAGCGAGCTCAGCATCCTGTGCGGTGTCTGCGCGTTATATACAGTCCTACGACCCTCAGCCGCTGGCTTGGCCGTCATCTGAGGTGGCGCGGACAGTGATTAAGGTTTCAAGAATTTACTGGATATCCAGAAGACCAAAAAAATGGTGAACCAGGAGAGCTTCACTCGACATGAAATCAAGAAAGAGGAGGATAGGCTCTGCCGCCTGCAGAAATACAACAAGCTCCAGGAACTGGAGAATCTCATGTGCATCGGTTATAGAGAGGAAGGCTAGCTTTAAGGATTTCAATATTCGGGATGCAGGGAGAAGTGTTATATCATTAATGAGACGCGAGAAGATTTCTTCGTGGATGAAGGCCCTAGAGAAAGCTGGTGCTTATGGTGGTAGGATTGCTCTAGCAGCGGTGGCGCCGTCAGTGACCGGTGGAAAGAATGCATAGGGTTTCTCTTGGATTAATATGATGAGTCCAGGTGGCGGCCGCGGTGCTGCTGGTCATGATGGTGGAGGGCTACATGTGAATTCTACAGCTACAACCCCACGATCCAGCACAGTCCCTTTTATTTGAATTGTTGTTCAACTTGGAACCAAATTAATATTCTCCATTTCATTTTGTAATACATTATAATATCGATAATTTAATACTCGATTAATTAATAAGACAACTTAAATAATATTTTTATTCAATCCCGACTTCGGGACAACATGCTAAATTAATAATTCGTTAAATTTATAAGATAATACAGATACGAGAATTCATTTAGACCCAATGTACTATATATATAAATTAATAATTCCTTACTACATAGTATATTTATGATTAATTCTATGAAAACTTCATACATAATGGCTGATTGTCATTTGCTTCTTGTTGAAATTGATCTCACCTTGAATCTTATCTCTGACTTTTCTTAACATTGTAAGAACTTCTGGTGTGGTTTTCTCATATCTCAACAAGAAATAATTATTTAATATTATCGCAACTTTAAGAGCTTTTTTCGAGAAGGGGGCTCTCTATCATCTTCAACTTCATTACCTTTTTATCAGTTCCCATGATACTCTCAATTATCTGCTCATCAGTCAATATCTTTCCAGTTGTGTTATTTTCTTCAGGGTAGTTTAAGAGAGATTCGACTTCCATTCTATTATAATAATTCAACTCGGTGAATTTCCTACCTATTTTACTAAAATTTACCATATAAAACTTCGTAAGTGCATAAACATTTTTTAAAATCGTGAATACTAAGTTATTACATTAATTAACCTATAAATTATTAATTTATCGATTAATTAATATTTGCTATATTAATAGGATTTTGCCAATCCCAATCGGGCTTGTTCAAGCTAACCCTAAATATAATTTGGGTCGAGCTTACCGACAACTCTAAATATGACCTAGTCCATGTTAGTTTGGACTAAATATAATTTAAGTAATCATTATTTTAGACCAAAAAAATACCATACAATTTTACTAGAGCAAATGGCTCCTCGATTTAATTTCGAGTCAGAAGTAATCCCTGCTCAAGGCCTCAAGTTCACTCACACCCCAATAACTCGTCAACAAGTATAATCTCATTACTGGTAACTATAAAAAATTTAATAACAAAAATACATTGAAAATTTACAAATATTAACTCACATGGTTTCATCCTGGACAGATTCTTATTACATCCTGCACATAATAAGTTCAATTGCAGAGAAAAAAGAGCGACAGTTCTTCAACAATTAAGTTTCATTTGCACGCACCAGTAGGCAACTAGCTTCCACGGTAAGTGCTGAATGAAAATGGAGAAAGCAACAGCGGGACATGAAAATGCTCCAACTTCTGCGAATCCCGGACTTCGAAAACAATGGAGACGTGTGGGAAGAAGCATGTCGGATTATATTTCCCAGTATTGAAACTGATCCGGTATATGCCTGGGCTCAAAATATCAACCATTTTAATCAGCTGACCGCTTCTTCCATCTTTATCTGTAGTGGAAGAACCTTGGAGCTTCCAATTACGACTTGAATCCACTTCACCAAATAATGGCCGGGATTGATTGTCATCCCACATCTCGAGAAGGACTTCAATACCAGCAGCTGGAGAGCCACGAGCTATATCAAGAACGTGGGTCGTGATTGGTGGGCGTGTCCTTGTAAACATTTCAGCAGATTTCTCAGCGGGAGTTTCCTTTGCGGTACCCAAATGTCCGCTGATACGGCTCACTCGATCTTCTACGGTTTAACAGAGACTGTTAGACAATGCTACAACAGATCAATATCTAGGAGATTCTCACATCTATGACCTTGAAAAAGTATCATTTTGTAAACCTTTTTAGTTAAAATAAGCTCCTTAGAATTATTTTACAAGGGAATTCCCAGGAACATTCCACAACAGGACCCTGCTGCATAAAACACTTTTATTATTATCCGCTCTTGCGCAGAAAACAACATTTATTTCTTCAGAATTCTACTAGTCCATATTCTGGAAAACAAGGGAATACTTTAGAACATGAATAAATAGAAACTAAACAAGAAACCTCCAGCTTTTGCCACATCTGAAGCATACTGGGTGTTGGTTGTGGAAGCAGCAGTTGCATTAGCTGAAAATAGCTTAGAAAGACGTAGTTCTGTTATCTTCATTTGTTCCTTGGCTGCAAGCTCGAGTTCGACTATTGGTCTGTTCTGGTACCGTCTCTGCAAAAAGAGACTCAAGTACAGACCCATTACCTCGTCTCTGGAACTCATACACAAAACCAAAGTATGGCCTTTGGATCCCAAAAAAAGCCATTTGGATCCACCATTTTCAATAACAAAATAGTAAAATATAAGGCATTGGCATTTCATCTGAAGCATTCTATTGAAGTTTCACTCATATGATTACATGATGTGTCAATTTAGTTATTTTACCATAACCTCCAAAAGAAAATATCCTAAAACTTTATCATACAAACTTTAAATCACAGAAAAAAGGCCCAAGATTATTGGACTGAAAAGATAGCAATAAAAACAGCTGCGAAGAGCTTTCTAAATAGGGGTTGGGTTTATAACAAAATACACAAAAGTGCAGTCTATTTGTTCAGAAAGGAAACTACAAGGAAAAAAATTCAGCAGTGCAAATATTACCTTCATCTCTGCCAGTATCACTGGGGTACTTCTTCCAGAAGCAAATATCAGAAACACAAACCCAAACTTCTGCCGGTAGCGAGCATTCCACTCATATAGCTCCTACAAAATAAAGTGAGAAAAAGCATGGTCCATTTGATTGTAAAACAAGCACACATGAAAAGGAGAAATATCATCAAATGTAAACGTGAACTTTTTCAACATTTGAACATGGAAGTTAATCCAAAAATCAGACTTCCAGCATTAGCATAAAAGGGTTGTCATGGAGCATTATGTTCTATATTTAAAATAATAGCCCTTTAATTTTTAGCTTTACAAAAACATGCTGATCTCGATGAAAAATGACAAGCTGAAATTATCAACTTGCATATACCTGCAAAGTAGAGTCAGTGGCAGTAGCTAAAGCAGTCGATTGTTCTCCCTTGCTCCACCTGTGAGAGTAATTAGTTATTGTGCCAAAAGTTCAGATTTTTATTCTGTTTTGAGACAAAGTGAAATGGTGAATAACATCATATAAGAATTAGATGCTTATAAAAGGACTCCGTCTTCCACACTACCATTCGAGACAACAAAACAAGCCATCACCACTAGTCCACTACAAAGAATGGCACGGTTTGAATGACAAAACAACTGTAGTTCACAATTAACTTTTGAAGGGCTCACCCACCGAGCAGTTAACCTTCTTAGAAGATAATATACTACTTAAATCGCATGTCCCATTGCCATTTCTAATTCTACCACACAAACAAGAAGCCCCTGCTGCACTAATGAACATCGTCCAGCTACTGATTCTTTAACATCCCTAAATGATAATAACTCATCACAGAAACAGAAAGTTCTAAACAAAGAGAGAGCAAGAAACTGAACTGAACGCTAGTGGGACTTTTGTGGGTCTTCGACGGGCTTTCACCAATCTGAGGATGTGCAGAAAAAGCTTCTAGCCATCCCTTTACATCCACCTGATCGATGCAAACAAAAAACAAAACTTTCATTCAATTAAAATCAACAGTACTAAACTTTCAACACTATCACATGATAAAAAACAGATAGGGTGTTAAATAAACAGACTTTATTGAACCATATATCACTGGCAGCAGTGACGGCGTCCTGATAGCTAGAAAAGGGTCCGGCAGACGCCATTTCTTTGGCAAATTTGACGCTACCACAACATCCCAACCATTCTTTCTCACCCAAAACTACTGAAGATTCCATTTTTCCGAAGGTTTTGGAGAACCCAGATGGGCGATTCACTATGCGATCGAGCGGTTTGTTTGAGATTAACAGTGCTAGACTCCGGTGTGCTTCGGTGTATAGAAAGGATGAGAATTTCTAACGTGTATAGAAAGAATGAAAAGGTTTGTGGTGATAAACTCCTTTGTACTTTTAGCTGCTGAAGTTGTACATTGGCGTGGCAGTAGCTCAAATATCCTTTATTGTAGCAATTTCAACACTTCATCCTTTTGTTTTTTGGCCTTCTCATTACTTCTTCACGCAAACCAAAGCAAAGAGGTTCAAGAACTCCATGGCTTCAATCTCTTCAACCAATGGAGAAACCGATCAGGTTCATATAATTTAATTTATTTCACTCGAACTTTATTTTGAATTCAATATTGATATTCTTTTTTTATAATTCCTGGTTACATAATTATCTGCTTTTGTATATTTAGCTTGAATTTTCTATTTACCTTCGAAATTTTATGCTGGTTTCAATTTCTTTTGAATTATTGCGCATTATTTTTATTTATGATTTTCTCGGCAGGTTTTGGTTGAAGATAAATCTTCTGTGAGAATTTTCACCCTGAACAGACCGAAGCAACTTAATGCACTTTCCTTTGAAATGGTATGAATTGAGCGATAATTATGCTCGTCAGATGCTTTGTGAAACTTATAAGTATTTGTGTTTCGGAAATTGAAATGATTTTGAAGAATATGCTATTTTTTCCAAATTTAGGAATTTCTGTTCAGTATTTGGGGCGCCTTTTATCTCCGATGTTTGTGTTTTACTTCTTATGATGCATTCAATAAATCAGATTGTAAACTTGTTGGGATCGATCATGTTCTGTAACTGGAAGAATATACGCAGCAGCCAGCATTGTCCTTATTAAGCATATATGTTCAATCTTCTTTCTGAAATGTTTTCTTCTTCTTAATCTAGGTGTCTCGTTTGTTGGAGCTCTTTATCGCTTGCAGGGAAGATTTCTCAGTTAAATTATTAATTGTAAAGGTAATTACCTATCAGTTATTCGGATTCTACTTCATTGGTTTCTACCTAAAGGGCTATAAGTTTTGTGGCCTGGTGAAATTAGAGGTATTCACGCATATGGGCTTCGGAAATTTGGTGCTTCCAGATTCCTATGCTTGTATCAGAAGCTTGTGGTACCTCCATTGGTTTTCTGCTAGTCTGCGAGCAGATGTTAGCTTTCATCATCTCTTACAATTGAGGGTCTTTCCTGTAACAGTTCCCTTCATGTCTTTCTCCTTTGTCACTTTGGATCTCAGTATGTTCAATCTAGTGGTACCCTATCTTTCAGCAGGTTTATGGATGATTCGTGTCATTAATTATTTTGTCTGATGTGAGTATCAATTAGGTTGGTTTTAAGATTGTTTTACGGATGAGGAATTTAGAAAAAAAATTATTTTTGCACATTCTGTGAGCTATGAAGTACGACCCGACAAATAATTAATTTATAGGCCGGAACAAAAATATATATTCTTCGAGTTATGTTTCACTTGTGCTTTTCTGTAACATTTAATAATAGGGAAAAGGGAGAGCATTTTGTGCTGGAGGTGATGTTGCAGCAGTTGTTCATGACATCAATCAAGGTATGGACTTTAATCAATTAATTGCCGGAAATGTGGTACCAAATCCTTGAGTTCAATCAACTATGATCTCTGGTTGCAGTTGCGCACTGTTGGTTTTTGTTCAATTATTTGCTTTTGTAAATATATATAAATAAGAATCTAGTAAGTATTCTGCATCAAGTTTGGTGCTAGAATGGTCAAATGTTTATTGTGGTTTTCTTGGCTATAATGTAGTGCAAGAAAAATCACATCTTACTTGGCTATAAATATATGTTGAGTCCACTTTTGAAGTCAATCACTGAATTAATCCACGAGCTTTTGTTTCTTGCATAGTATTTATTAAAGTCCTTTTATGCTAATTAGCCATTTCAGGGTGTTGAAGTTGAACAAACTTGTCGACGCTCTACTTAGCAGTTTCTTAAGACTCAGTTGTATGGTTGTTGACTCTTAATATTTTATGTGAGCATCAGGTAATTGGAGGTCTGGTGCAAGTTATTTCAGAAAGGAATTTACTTTGAACTATATGATGGCTACATACAGCAAACCCCAGGTGCTTGCAATTGTCATTTAGTTAAGATTTCCTATTTTCCAAAAACAAATTAGTTAAATTCAGTTGTGGAATGCTTGCAATTGTCATTTCAGTACTCCTTATTGTTGTTTGCAATTGTATCTATAGGTTTCAATTCTCAATGGTATTGTCATGGGAGGAGGAGCAGGTGCTTCTGTACATGGTAGATTTCGCGTCGTTACGGAGAATTCGGTATTTCCATGACTTCATGCATTTAGCTTTTATATATATATGTATATATATATATATATATATATATATATATATATAATGTTAATGTTCTGTAGCTATATTACTCTCATTATCAAATTAATCATTTTCCTTTGCCTAAGGCTATCATTTATGTATTAACCAAGTATTTTTGTGTTCTCTTCATCGTCTGCGTATTCACCTTCTTGCAGCTTTTTGCTATGCCTGAAACAGCATTGGGACTTTTCCCTGACGTAGGCTCCTCTTACTATTTGTCAAGACTCCCTGGTTTCTTTGGTAAATTCTGTTTTGCCCCTTTACTTTTTCAGATGCCTTATTTTGAGGTAGATACGCCTCATCTTTTCGTCCACATGTGGAGAATATTATCGAATTAGGTTTGACTTACCTTCTACCTACTATCAGATTTTTTTCCGGCTCCTGATTTCGGCTTAGAAAGTATCATCGTGTGGCTGGGTATTTGACACCAACTTTGTTCGCTAAATGAGAAGCTATATAACTTGCCTAAAATGGCAGATTTCGAAATCGAAGAGTTGGATTCAAGAAAATGTGCCTTGTTCCACAAATAAAAGAAATATAGAAGAATGCCTCTGATGACTCAACAATTTCTTGTGCGGCAACACTTCCATTTCTTGAAATTAAACTCGTTTAGGATTAAATTACCCCTATGCTATAAAAGGCATGGAAGATGGATTTATCAGTGTTAAATCCATTTTTGGAGAGTTTTATCTCAACCATTGTACCCCTATATCAAACTTCCCCTCATACCCCAAAATTGAACTAGTTGGTCACCTAGACTTGTATGAACATCCAACATCTGAACGTGACTCCGTATAATATTGGTCATATTTGTGTTAAATACATGTTGAACTGCTATTAGCATCATTTAATTGTTGGCTTCTTGGGGAATTCCCTGACAAGGAATTGAAGAATTTTCAAAAATGCCAACTAAAGTCAGTTGGCACTTTAAACAAAATTTTGAAATTTAATAAGCCACAAGGACTTCTAATTAAAATATTATGAGTTGCATGACTTCCTTTTTGCATGTTAGTTTTGATGTTCATATGGTGGAGAAACTCGTCAAGTGCTCAATTTCTATTCATGGGCAGATACGTTTCATCTATAATGTACATCTATTCAAGAGCCTGGAAGCATCATTATTGTTTTTGTATGTATATTTAGGTATCTAGTAGTTATTCATATTTCTGGATGGCACCTTGAGAAAAATGTTTTGTTTTTTTATTCTGTTTTTGTGATATCGGTAGTCCTATTGTTTCTCTTGTGTTGTTTATCTAATTTGGAAAAACAGAATCTTTGTTTCATATACTGTAACATTCCATTTTCTGGCAGGAGAATATGTTGCTCTGACAGGTGCGAGGTTGGATGGTGCTGAGATGCTCGCTTGTGGTCTAGCAACTCACTTTGTCCCATCAAAGGTATTATCTCATCTCCAACATTTAATTGCGCTATCATTTATGTGAGTTGAAATCAATGCCCATATAAACTAGGACATTGAAGTTTTGATGTATACATGTTATTTTGCAACATTCAAATATACAACAAAAAAGTTTGATTTCAATTTGAAACAATATTATACAAAGAGATATTGTTATAAAATAGAAGCTCGTTGCACATTTATTATTGTAACATCTTTCAAAATTAATTTCCAACTAAATGACGATAAAAATGCAAAACAATGGAATTATTTTTTTTTCCAATTATTATATCAGTAAGTACATTATAATATTAGTTATAATTATGTGCAAATAATTAATTATATACATGCATTGCATGTGCTCTAATAACTTGTTTTTTAAGTGTCGATCAACTTCATGGAGTTTATCAATCAATGAGGCATTTTGGAACTTTCCTGGTGGTATACATTAGTCACATGCTTTCCCAATATTAACCTGTTATGCAACTTCACTGCCTATTTCAGACTAATTCAACCAATTCCGAGTATGCCTTTCATATGTTGCAGAAAATTATTGTTATTTTGATTTATCTTCTATTATTGGACAGAGATTATCGTTGTTAGAAGAAGCACTATGTAAAGCAGATTCTAGTGATCCAGCTCTCATCTCTTCTACTATCAGTCAATTTTCGCATGTACCATCATTGAAAAAGAATAGTGTTTACTACAGGTACGAGTGTTTTTAAGTCTTTAGCGCTAGGCTGTGGTTTTTCGGACTGGGCAAGTTCTCCACTTCCGAAAGACTCAACTCAAGAATAACATAATCATTTTGACACAGACTTGGTCTGTTATATTGTTATTTATTGATAGCGTGGGTATTCTAACAAGTTGTTATCCTTATGTGCTTTACTGTCGACTAAAACTTTCCTTCATGTGTAACACTATCTAGAAGAGTTAAGTTTGTTAATGTAATCGAAATCGATGATTGTACATTTTCCATCTCCATTTATAGTCTGCAACACATCTTTTGGTCGTTACTAAACATTACTGTTTCTCTACTTTATGATTGTAACATGTAAATGCTGAGCGTTTTTGTTTTTCGAGAGCTTAAAAGTCATCCCTACCTGTATAAACATCAAAAGTTTCCATCAGAGTTATTATCTTGATGCTTTGTTATTATCTTGATGATTTGTACTACTATACCTTTTTTACATTTTTGTTAAGGATCTTTGTCAATTGGTCTGCTAAAAGTCTTAGAGATTTCACATTTGGCTAAGCCGCTCTTCTTCATCTTTGCGTACATCTGCAGGTTGAACATCATTAATAAGTGCTTTTCCCGAAGAACAATTGAAGACATTATAGGTTCCCTTGTAAGTTGACTTGGACTATCAGATTGATTTTGTGCCCTCTTGCCATGGAAATGTTGATTTTTATCAGTTTCTTACCCTGATTCACTTCCACTTTTCCAGGAGATAGAAAATAATGAGAAGAAGGATGAATGGTTCTCTTCCACAATTCAGACATTGAAAAAAGCATCTCCGACAAGCCTTAAAATTTCTCTCAGATCGGTAGGATCAGTGAGCATGTTAATTCTACTATGCCTTGGTCGCACCCCCACATTCAAAATTTAACACTTTTGAACCTCTTTTGAGCCTTGATGTTGAGTCTTCAAGCAGTTTCCTGATAACTCTTAAACTCTTTTAATAGAACGTTGATAAAGGTCTATGATACACGGACACTCCTAAAAATCAGTCGGTGCGGATACTTCTAGGACATCGACACTTCTCAGACACTCATCAGACACGTCACGTGGCATGTCCTTAATTTTTTTTTTTTTTTTAAAAAAGTCTGACACTCCACTCAAAATCGGACACCCGTGCCGTACACGGCCTATGGGTGTCTCCGATACATAATTGACGCTTTTGGTGGTTATTTGTACAATTTAAAAGTTTCTGGCTAAAATTAAATTTGAACGTGTTAGTTAAACATTATGTTAATTTTCCATGGACTTAAGTTTTTTTTCTTTTTGAATCTCTTTTGTTGCTTGTAATGTTATGCCTGAGGCTTGTAATCTTAAATGATCTACCAACTCAAACATATCACTCAATTCCAAAACTAGGAAGACAAATTTGACCTTGGGAAATTTTTTTGGAGGATAGGATGTTATGATATATTCAATTTTCTGATATTTGCAGCTTTTTCTTTGGCAATCCTCTTCAGATTAGAGAAGGGAGACTCCAAGGCGTGCGTAAATGCCTTATTCGGGAATTCAGAATGGTTTGTCATGTCGTGCAGGGAGAAATTAGTAAAGACTTTGTCGAGGTACAATCAAACTAACTCCATCTTATCCTCTATATATGTTGCCTTTTGACAGAAAAGAAATATTCTCCAAATTCAGGGTTGCAGAGCTATACTGATAGACAAGGATAGAAATCCTAAGGTACATTGTCACTTTCCCCATCCTCGTGAATATATTAACACATGACAAATAAAAATCTAGATGAACGTTTCAGCTGTTTATTGAGACATTCTTTTCTTCTCTCTCTCTCAATCTGATTTTGCAGTGGAATCCTGGCAAGATAGAGGACGTTAGCGAGGAAATGGTGGATCAATACTTCTCCAAGCTAGATGAGGATGATTGGGAAGATTTAGAGCTCCCTGTAAAATCAAATTTAGATGCGCATGCCATTGCTAAACTTTGAAATTATAATTGCAATGGCGCGCTGCGCCGCCTACTTAAGAAGAAAGCATTGGAACTTTTAGTTCGAAACTTGGACTATAGATGGATAAAGACATTGCCAATCTTTTGAGGTGTCTCATCCTTAATATATAGGTATTCATATTGATAGATGGGTCCAGCATTGAAAATGTGCTAACCAGTTTCAAAATCCAGTGGAGTTAGGGCAAGCATCCCATATTAAGTTGTAGTCCAAACTGGTTTCGCACAGAAAAATGTGTGCAAATTATTTGTTATGCCAATTTCTGAGAGGGATTCATTACATATGGCAATATGCATATGGTATGCCATATTTTATGTTTAATTCACTTTTGATACGTCTATCAGTTAGTTCAAAGTGGGGAATGAATATAGCTTAAAAAATTGAACAAATCGAGATTATTTGTTAAGTAATGGAACCAATCAAAATTCGAAAATATCAAAAGCTATTAAAAAGACATTTAGACAGTAGCATTACGAATCACAAGTTTTACGTCCACAAATGTTGAAAGCTCTCTTGTTCAATAACAAGATATGAATATGATGCAAAATGATCTTTGATTTTGTATTTTTCTCAAAATATAGTGTTGTGATTCTCATCAAAAATATGTTATAATGAATATGGATGTGTTGTATATATACTTGTACAAATGACATAACCAAAAGACACCATTTAGAAGTGATTTTTCGAGAAAATTTGCACCCCTCGTCAAGGGTCGCATTGTTTGTATGAAAATGTGTGAAGGCAGGCAGCGTCTTGGGCGACCTAGGCGCCACCTGGGAAGCGCTCTAGCGCCTCCCATTCTGCCCGGATTTCACTTTTTCGACCTTTACTTAATACTCGATTTTTCCTCGTGTGTTTCTTGCTTATTTCTAATTGTTAAGCCTTGCTTTATTTCAATTCGTTAAGCCTCCATTTTTATCTTGCTTAATTTATTAAGCTTAGATTTCCAACAACAATTTCTTTGAAAAAGAACGGGTCTGTATTAGGGTTGCTTAACGGGTCAATCCGACCCGATCCGGACCGGAACCGACCGGTTCCGGATCCATTAATTCTGGAACCGGTCCAATCCGGTAAGGAACCGGATCGGATCCGGTTCCGGGACTACCGGTTTCTGGTTGGACCGGTTCCAACCCGGAACCGGTTTTTTTTAAAATTAATTTTTTTTTTTCAAAAAATCAAGGGACATTGTTGCTTGGAGGATTCGAACACGCGATCATAGCATTTTACTCTACAACTCTAACCAATCGAGCTAATGGTCTTTGTGTTTGTAAACTAACCTCAAATATATTTATCTAAATTTTAAAAAAAAAATTAAAATAACGGAGAACCGGAATCAGATCCGTTTAGTCCGGAACCGGTAAGATACCGGTTCCGCTTCCGAATCGGGCTAACCGGTCCGATTTTGGGTTGTATCCGGATTGACCCGGCCCCTTAAGCAGCCATATTCTCTATCCACAAACGCAATCTAGTAATATTATTTTGAAATTGATCCTTACTCATTGAAGTTCGTGCTAATTTGTTTTATTGATTTTTCACTTTTGATCCTAAATTAGTTTCTTTCAGTTTCATCATATGTTTCACGAAAATTGTACAACAGACTGAACTAAATCATGTTTAACGAACAAAATTTCAAATTATAAAAAATCTTTCTATAACAATAGCAGCTAAACCTTTAATCCGAATAAAAAAAGCTACCGACTTTGTGACTTGGGAACAAAATATCTATCCCTTTAATCACACACCATACCATTTGAAGTACAATTTGTGGAGATCTTTAAGTCTACAATGTTTACGTGTAAAATTTCAAATCCGAGTCATAGGTTTCATGTGAAATGTTTTCCTTAAAATCGCGTTTATAAACCTTAATCACGGGTCAATTCGTGCCACCACACGTTTCTGATTTCTTGGATTTTTTTCAGAATCTTCATTCTTAGCAGTCTTGTAAGGCTTAAGTATTGTTAAAGCGTGTTCCTGTTTTTCATGCACAAACTCGGGATAGGACCAATTAGCTAGGTGCAGGGGCTAATGAGGCTGCACCTCAAAAAAAATTATAATATATTAAAAATTATATATATATATATTATATTTTTTCTCAACGTATTAAAAAAAACTTGTGGTTTTGTCCCCTCAATAAAAATCCTACAATTTGCCATATTGCTAGATTCTTCTCTGGGTAGGTGGTATGGCTCAGCCAAGATGAATAAATAATTATAACGTTGTTCTTGATTAAAATATAACTTTAGTACATAATTTATCAAATATGTTGAGTATTATTTCCTAAATAATTTTAAAAAATTATACTATAAATAGATTTTTTTTACAAAATTACCTCCTAGCTAATTTCCCTAATTTATTGCACAAGATGAGCCAAACAGCTGTCATAAGCTAAGACCAAATACGCCACCACACCACATCGACCGCCAACAACCTCACCGCCGCCACCGCCGCCACCGTGGAACAGGGAGATAAGGATGTAATATATAAAAACATTTTCTGCTATTTTCGAGGTGGTGAACAGGTGATGCAAGTTGCCTAATATATATTAACGGTGGCTGGCAGATCGATAAGCACCATAATTAAAATAATATTCTATATCTTCGACTGTAATATTATATATATATAATTGAGTGTGCTTATTATATCTTCATTTGTCTCTTCTCTGCAGATGATAAGTCATCAGGACTATTCAGGAGGAAGCGTGCGTCAATTGCATACGACCCTCTGGTTTTCAAACTTTCATTTTTATTTTTTATTCACCTAGCTATTAGCTACCGTTGATTTTCGTTTGTTTGCCAGCATATCATTGTCATCTTGGCATCAGACTGAGAGAGAGGTGTTTAATTTTTAAATCTCTGGCTAATTTAACTTTCTGAATAAGTTCAATGGATTTGAGTGATTTGATTTGAGAATTGATTCGAATTTTGGGTTTGAAATGATATTTATCTTTGATGCAGTTCACGATTATCATTATATTTTACATTAATTAATAAAAAATATGTGAATTTGAAATACACGCAATATCAACACAATCAATTTGATTTGAAATAGATTGTTTCAAACCCGTCAATCTCAAAGCACCCTAATTGTATCAATGTTTAAAGACAAAAAAAAAAAAAAGTAAAATATTATTTAGAACTAATAGCAATTAATATATATGAAGCACTACATGGGATGGCCGAGTTGTTGGAGAATGTGAGTGTTGAGGTCTTTGATCACGAGTTCAATTCTTTATACCAATATTTTCTCGATCAAGTCTATCGCATAGGGCTTGCCTAGTACGATTTACCTGGCTTGCATGATTTGCAGGCTATTGCTTCAGTTCGATGATTTATCCAAAGAGTTGCTGCCGCAGGTTCTCCGTTATTAAAAAAAATCGATATATTTGAATAGATAATAGTCTGAATAATATGTTATGTTCCCAACTATACAGTTTATGGTGTATCCTGCGATCTATTCTCATACATATCTCGTGTCTTTTATTAATGTAATTGATCTCATTATCATTGACTTTTAAAAAAAAACTCAAATTTCAACGAGAGACACGTCAACAATATAAATACTTTAAGAAATGGGAATATAGAATTTGGGATTTTTTTATTTTGAATAAAATAGAAATTAAAATGTGGTCAGAATACAAACTTTTAAAAACATTATATATAAAATTTGAGAATTACATACTTTGAATGAGACTATACTGTTGGGAATTTGACCCTCCAAATTCACCCCCAGGATGCACCTTTTAATGGGAAAGCAAGCAAAAGGAGAAATAATAACAACACAAGGATTTAACGTGAAAAACTCCCAAATCAGGAGAAAAACCACCAGGACCAGAGAAGAAAATACACTATATGAAAATTATTACAACCACATAATTTCTTTTCTCACCCCAAACACACCCACAAAGCTTTTCCCACTAGCCATTCTTTATAACTCACACCCCTCCCCTTACAAGAAAGACATCTAGTAAAATCTTTCTGATGTGGAAGCTCAGCCACAACTGCAACCACAGAGCATACTAAGAATTTTACTAGATTCTAAAACAACAGAGAAATATATCTAAAGCCAAAAGTTGCTAGACAAGCTACTGACTGGTGCACTTAAATCAAAGGCCCAAAACCTTATTTTATACCCAAATGGACTTGGCCCATTTCCCTTTTTCTTCGATGTAGGACAAAAATCACATACCAACATATACTCATTTTTAATAGTCCACCCGTTAAGAATTCATGAGATTCCAAATTATAACTAATTAGTTATGAGTGGATTAACCTAGAATCTTTTATAAGGAGCATATATAGCTTTTAAATTTCCAATATGAGACAACTAACTGTCAATACCACCTAACCATATACAGTTTTAAAATTTAATTTGCGCATTTATGTTTCCGATATACATTAAAAGAAATTTCGTGCGGCAATTAACAATGCATGTCATCAGAAATAATCATCTAATTTGGATGAGTAATATTAAACGTATAAGTTATCACGTTTTATTCAACAAAATTAATTAAATCGATTTTTGTGAGCAAAGCAACGATTCTAACACACACACACATATATATTAAATACTGCAAGGACGACGCGTGTGATAACTGATAAGCATTGGAAGGATTTATTAACAAATCAATCATTTGATAAGCACAACTTATTTACCATATACAAATGATTAAAAATCCTTCTTTTCACAAAGGATAAATAATCAAAACATGGAAAAAAAATCCTAGTTTGACATTGCAACAATGATAAAATATATTTTTTAAATAATTAATATTAATATTTTAAACAAAGTATATAATAATAATAATAATTAATTAAACAAAAATCCTAATTTGACCTTGAAGCAAATCTTGGATTTAATTGGCCTTATTATCATAGTTTGAATCACAAAATTAATTAATAATATTAAATACAATAAAAATTTTAATAGTCGAAGTATAAAAAATATAATCAATCATTTTATCATACATACAGTAATATTTTATCCACCCCATAATCATATTTACAATCATAATATTAATTATTCAAAGTAAACATATTATTATTTATTCATCATTATTCTCTATTATATCAGTCATACTAAGAATCACAATGTAAATTATCAATATAATCATATCATTTGAAGTACACACATTCAATATTGATTGTGGGAGAAATTCTTTTAAACATTAGGTCATTTTCAACATATAACTCTATTTCAGTGCATCACTACGAAATAATACAATTTCTATATCGAATTTGAAATTCATTTCCTACTCATTAACTCTATAAGTAATATTTTCTACCATTTTTATTTACAATAATTAAATTATTTCATACATTTATTAAAATGCACATATAATTTCAAAATATAAATATATACAATATCTAATTCTATTATTTTTTTTTCTTGAAAATTAAAATATTCACTATTCTTATTTATAAATTTATACAATTATTCATAGTTTTTTTACCCTACAAGCCTATTTTTTAAAATTATTAACTTAAGTTTATATAATATTATTAAGTTTTTTTAAAAAATAAAAAAAAAAATTTTAAAAAAAAAAAGATGGCGCAGAAGTTGACGCTGCATTGGAGTCAATGAGTGAAGCACGGCTGCTTTTTTTTTTTAATGGGGGCAAGGAATTTTTAAATAAATTTTTGGGCAATATGCTCGACTCGAAACCGAGTCTGCCGGAAGTCTCCAGCTGCTGTTAATATTGTATCAGAATCATGTTGATGTTGAAACACCTTCTGCTAAAAAAATAAAAATAAAAGAAAGAAATACCTTTGTTTCTTTTCTTCTTCTTTTTTTTAAAGAAAAAATATAAATGAAAAAAAAGGCTTCTCCATGTACAAGGAATGCGGAAGTTATGCTTGCCCCCTCTTCCAACTTAGTAAAATGTATCGTTGATATGGCACGTCTTAGATTCATGCGTCTGTGCAGGCGAAACTTTTTTAGATAATAGATTATTTAGTGAAATAATGTAAAAATAAAAGTGTTTAGTTTTATGGTAATTTGCAATCTTGGATCACGAATCTAGTTTTAATTCGCATTCCAAGATCGTGAATTTGCAACCTGTGATTGCAAATTATGAAACATCCTAGAATTTAAAACTAAATTTGTGATCTAAGATTGCAAATTACTATAGAAATATAAACACTTTTATTCTTACATTATTTCATTAAATTTTTATATTTGCCATTGAAATCTCATATTGTCAAGGTGCGTCGAAAACCATCCATGTTTTATTAGTTTGGTCAGAGATTCAATGAAGAAATATGCGTTCTGCAGAAAATATTTATATGGATCGAGCTTAATCCTCATTTATGGATCAACTCAATATAAATTTTTTTAAGTGAGCATCAAAGATGCATGATACCCGAAGGGCGATTTAAAATACAAGATGAGGGGCAAAAATATTAGCATAAATTTAATAGGAGGAATATAATTTTAAGGGGCGATGCTATAATTTTGGGGGCAGAAAATGCAATTTTAGGGGTAATAAAAGACTTTTTTTGAGGGAGAGCAATTGTCCCTCTTGCCTGACTGTCCGTCCTTCCTTGTTGATATCTATCCCAACTAATTCAATATTAAAATATAAATGCATAAGATGATATAGTGGAGACGAACCTTAATTATTGGGGTCATTAAGTTGCTTAACTCTAAAGCCCTTGCACGCTATTTTCCACTATCCCCATAGCAAATTTTTTTTGTTAACGTTCACTATTTGTCCAATCCCCTCTACAAGTCACCAAGTTAGGTCACGAATGATAGAGAGTTTGTCCATTTTGGCTTTTTCCCCTTTTTTTTTTCCCTTTAGCAACTATTACAATTATTTAAAGTTGTGGAAGGAAACTCGAACATGAGATCTCTATGTCGTAATTGCGATCGGTGTCAAATGAGCTTCAAGTCATTGACACGTTTTCCATTTGTCTATTTACACTACATACAAAAAGAACCATAGATAAATCATTTCTTGAGGTTGGATATCTGATGTATTGTCTTGTCTCCGACATAAATCCATTCCCCATTTTAAAGCTTTTGGGAAAAGGGGAGATGGTGCTTGAATTACAATGGTTCATGACCTGTAGACTACTCATTCTGACTATAAAATATAACATTTGTTAATTTTATTTACCCAAATTCGAAATTTTAGTACGGATGGTTTTTGATACAGTATTATAATAAAAGGTTCAATATCCATATTCTAATATTTTATAATTAAATTAGTTGGCCTTGAGATGAGAGTGAGAGGACGATCGAAGAACACATGACTCGAAGTTATACGCAAAGACTTGGAGTTCAAGGAGATTAAAGAGGATATCCTGATCAATAGAAGCGCTTGGAAAAGACTGACACATGTATCCGACCAGTCTTGATTCTTTCTATTGTTAATGTAGTCTATCCCAATACATAGGGATTAAATGTTTAGTTATTGTATATTGGCCTTAAAGTATGCAATTACCTATAAATCAAATTTGAATCACAAAAATCGAGTTTCGTGATTGAATTTCATGTTTTTCTTTTATAGATATTTATAATAAATCTTGTAAAGCTAAATCTTTATTAATTTGCTCTCATTCTCTTCAGAATGTCAAACTCTGTAATATGAAGCTTTGATATAAAATTAAATAATATCTTATTATGATTTAGCAAAAAAAGTGAAATGTATATTGTAATTTAAAGGATAATCAATTCGTATAGTGGGATGTGTCAGGGGCAAACCCGGGTCCAACACACCCCATTTCAAAACCCGGTTGTACCAGGTCAAGACCCACCCCGACGGGTCGGGTTTAATACGGATCCGGCGGACCCATTGCCACCCCTAAAAGAACTAGTTGAGCATCTCCCTAGAATATACCTCATTCTATGCCCCCAAAAAGTTTGTCTAGACCGTTTCCGCACTGTCACATAAAAGGTAATGAAACCAAAACCCCACAAAATTAAGTTGAAGAAAAAGCACTATCATCATACTCGCATACAACTTTATGTCAGTGCTCTTGTTAATTATAATAGATAGTTAATAGCTAGATCACATAAGTCCGGTGCGCGAGCGGGTGCGGATGCGGATGCGAGAGTGTGTCAATTTTCAAAAAATTTGGGTGCGGGTGCGCCTTAATGCGCCTATTAAAAATTAATTAATAAATAAATATATATACATACACACTGATGAAATGAAATTAAACATACATAATATACATCATATTTAACAAACTCACATCATTATTATATTATTTACAAATTAATAAAATGAAGTTCTTAACAACTTTGGTGTTTGCAGCTTTACCATTCTTAAAAAGTATTAAAATTAGATTTTATTGAAGGGTCTAACATTTGCAGCTTTGCAAAATGTTATAGCCAGTGATACAACGTAATTTGAATCTTATATTTGATCGTTCGTCTAGTAAGGATTCTCCGAAAAATATATTTTAGAAAAAGAAATGAAGTATTAAAGCTCTGTTTTATTTTAAGATATAAAATAACGAATTTGAAAAATGAAACCAAATTGTTCATATTTATTTCAACATGTTTGGTAATAGTATGAATTTATTAAAAATGACTCATATTATTTTCTGAAACTTATATTATTATCTTATGAAATGACTAATATAAACATTTAAATTAACTTAATTAAAATAAAAATTATTTATAAAGTTCATTTTATTAATTTTCATGCAAAAAACTAAGATATCAAATTTTTTATTATTTACTCCGCAAAAATGTTACAAAATCACAGACTTATCATACTTTCTTTTATCACATATTTAATCTTTCATATGTTATTATGCCTTTTTCATGATTCATTATCTATCTATTTACCATATGATATAATTTTCTTACCAACCCGAAATACCTAGAAACCATAAAATTCATCTAAACCCAAAATCGGAGAATTTTTTTTTTATAATTACAAAAAAAAATAAAAATTGGAGAATTAAGGAGGATTAACAAGATTTACTAACTTAGTGCGCGACTTAGTAAATCTTAATGCGCGAATTATGAATTCTTAGTGCGCGAATTATAAAATCTTAGTGCGCGAATTATAAAATCTTAGTGCGCGAATTATAAAATCTTAGTGCGCGAATTAGAAATTCTTAAAGCGCGGACTAGAAATTCTTAAGTCGCCTTAGTGCGTCGCACGCGCACCCAGTTCGCCAGTTCGCGGTCGGAGCGCCAGTGCGTGGAGGGGGGTAGGAGGATTATGTGACTTAGGTTAATAGCCAAAAAAAATGTCGATGTAATAATGAAACGTCATAATGATATTCAATCAATATTCAATAATTTGAAGAAATTACAAAAATGATCTCACTGAATATGAGTTTTTTTAATACTAGTCACAATTTTTTAGTACTAATCAAATATATTCTCAAAGAAATACTTTTTAATAATACTAGTCTCAAACTTTTAAGAGTAATCAAATATAGTTCCATAGAACTTATATTTTTTCAAAAGTCTCATAATTGAACATGTGGCTAAAATACAATACATATATGTTTGATTAGTCCTAAAAATTTGAGATAATATTTCTTAAAAATAATCTTTCCCGTAAAATTTTCTTTGATATTAGTAAATTAATTTATTCTAAAAGACAAAATCATATATAATAATAATAATAATAATAAATCCTGGCAATGGAAATCGTGCAATTTTGCTGCATAGACCCACCAAATTATTAATTCAAATGAATAAGTAATAAAGACAAGCAAGATTGTATTAAGTATTATAAAACGTAGACTTACGTTTCAAATTAGTGAGTCAGCATCCGATACAGCTTTCTTGAAAAGCTTCATCCCAACTAGTTTGGTTATATGAAAACGACATCGGCCACTTAGTTATCAATCCATGCTCGACGAGTCCAACCAAACCACGCTTCTCTTGCTCCTTCCTCTCCGCAACACGGATGTAAACTAGTCCAGTCGATACCTGCTCAACAAATCAAACAAATCACGCTTCTTTTGCTCCTTACTCTCAACGACGTGGATGTAAACGAGTCGAGTCGAGACCATCGACTAAAATTATTATCCAACCTATTTTCAGTTCATATTGTTGAGTTAATTTGTTTACTTGTTAAATAAGATAATATAGAAAAAAACATGAAGATGGCTACAAATATTGATGAATTATGGACTTATTGATAACTCAACTCTAATCCAATAAAAAAATATTAAGTTTTGGTTTTTTACTTTTTAAGAAAATTCCAGTTTTGGTTTTATTTATAGATTTTTTTTAACAAAAATAATGTGCTACGTACAATTGGAACTGCCACTTGTTAAAAAGTCCTACATGTACACATGCAATGTATGTCTGAATGTCTCTCTTCAAATGCAATTGTCGTACGAAACGACTTTGATAAATTTGATAGTGGTATGGACTAAATATTTTTTGAACACTGCGGCACTCGAACTCGAGTTTCTTTAAAGTAAAGATGAACTTTTATTAATTAGGTTATGCCCAGTAGCTCACGACTTTGATAATTTAGATGAAACTTAGAAGTTATCATAAAAGTTTTAATTTTATTTCAAATTTTTTTACCTTAATAGTACAGATTATAACTGGATTATTGTGATAAATATTTGAGCAACAAGTTCTTTTTTATTGAAAAGATATCATCTCTGAAAAAAAAATTTATCAAAAGAATATTTAAAAAAAAAAAAACTAAAACGTTCATGTCGAGATAAAAATGCGTGCTAGAAACTCTAATTTTTCCCAAACATGAGTATAACTTTCTTGAAATACACAACTATAATAAGCGTATGTTTGCAGATAATTCTCAGAAATGGTTATATGTTTTTCGGACACAAAAGCATGTTTTTGTGTTTGATTTTATTGCTTTTATAAAAGAATGGGTAAAAACAGAAGCAGATAAGCAAGTTCTGACATGCTTTTATCTACTCTAACTTATACGGTGATAATTCTATAAGTAATTGATGTTCATTAAGTTTTTATATTTTAATAGCAAATATTGAATATTTTTTCTTAAAATAAATTTTTTCAACTTTAAATAAAAGCAACATAAAATTTTGATAACTATTCACATGTTTTTTGTATAAAAAAAAAGTTGAGTTTTCCATATTATATATTGGCCTTCCCCTTACGAATCCCTGAACTCACTATAAATACATCACCATTTTCTTCTTCTGAACTACACAACTCCCACGGAAAACTCACACATTTCATCTCTCCCCCATATATATGAAACCAAGCCCATCCACCCAAGTTTCTTACAATTATTACGCAGAAACAAACTTTAAGTTTAGCTTGAAGCTAATATATTATCATCCTCGTACGAATCGGTTAGTGCTTTTACGATAGCTCTACAATCTTTTTTTTTCTCGTAAGAACTAACTAGCAGCGACAAATTTAGTCGAAATTTTAACTGGGTATTTTGGTATATATCAAGCACAGTTTTATTTGCAGTTGGTACTTTGATATAAGAAATCATCTGGGATTCTGTGATGATAACGTTCATATCGATAGTCGTTTGTGATTATCAGTAAATACGTTACTGTTATTATGAGCAGTAGCAAGGAACAGTTCTGTCCGGTTAAGATTTTCATGATTCTTAGAAGCTAATTAATTATATATATAAAATCTTTAGTTTTGATTATATTTTTGAAGCTTCAATCGTAATTTCTTAAAGCATTTCTGTCTCTTTTTTTTCAAAATTCTGAAATTTTATGTCCATGTTTGTTTCATGGATTGTTCATTGAATCTGATATCTTATTTAGTCCTATTTTGCTACCATCCCCGGAGTAGCAAGAAAGTTGGACTCTTGGTGGGATGGGTTATCTTCATAAATACTCAAACAAGAAAGAAGTTCAAGTTCATTTTCGCTTTCCTTGATATGTGGAAAAGTTATTATATCGATAAGCAATTCCAGCTTCACATGTCATCTGTGAGCATTGTTTTGTATCTTTCTGTCCTTTTTTTATTTTTTTATTTTTTTATGACAACTCTGGTTTGTATCAAAAACTATATTTAATTCTTGAATAAAATTGCTGTTTGCATGTGCCACAACTATCATCAAGTTATATTAACAAACACATTGTCACACCAACAACAACAACTAAATTTTTAATCATGTTTGCAATTTAGTTTCTCTTATCAAAATGGGATTGACAAATTCTCATAAAATATTACATTCTTGATGACCAGGTTCAAATGGGAGACACGACCGTAATCCACCAAGAACAAGAATACACCCTTGACGGATCAGTTGATCGCAATGGAACACCAGCGGTTCGAGCAAGAACTGGATCATGGAATGCTGGCTTTCTTATACTAGGTAAGCCAAAACATTATATGCTTTTATATGCGCTAAACATGTGACTATTGCTAAATATATCTTTTTTAGGAAACCTTAATGTTTTTGTTTCTTATTACACATTATACTTTTACTTCAGTGAATCAAGGTCTTGCCACACTGGCATTTTTTGGGGTTGGAGTCAATCTAGTATTGTTCCTTACCAGAGTAATGGGCCAGGACAATGCTGATGCTGCAAACAGTGTTAGCAAATGGACAGGGACAGTTTACCTATTTTCGCTTCTCGGGGCGTTTCTTAGCGACTCTTACTGGGGACGATACAAAACTTGTGCCATTTTCCAAGTCATCTTTGTGATCGTAAGTCGAAGTTTCAAGAAATTTCGTTGTTACGCTCAACAATTACTAGTATCGTCTCAATTGGACAAGCTTGTCTGGCTCCGGTTTGGCAGATTTAAGGGTGTTCAGATCCGGTCACAAATCGTGGTGATGTGGCATTGGCACCAGAACCCTTTGGTTTTTGCCAAATCGAGTTCAGACAAGATTTTTCCCGTAATATGGATATCGGGTACTAAAATATATTTGTGTTTAATGACAGGGTTTGGTCTCCTTATCATTGACATCATACTTATTCTTGGTCAAGCCAAATGGCTGTGGGGATGAAAAAACTCCGTGCGGATCACATTCTACTCTCCATCTTTCACTCTTCTATGTGTCGATTTACCTAATTGCGCTCGGAAACGGAGGGTACCAACCGACGATCGCAACATTTGGAGCCGATCAATTTGATGAAGAACATCCCAAAGAAGGAAACTCAAAAGTGGCGTTCTTTAGCTACTTTTACTTGGCCTTGAATCTTGGGTGCCTATTTTCTAACACAATCTTGGGTTATTATGAAGATAAAGGGATATGGGAAATAGGGTTTTGGGCGTCTGCCGGATCTGCTACTGTTGCATTGATTTTGTTTCTGATTGGGACTCCAAGATACAGACATTTCATACCTAAAGGCAATCCTTTATCAAGATTTAGTCAAGTGGTTGTTGCTGCATCAAGAAAATGGAAAATTGAGGTGCCTTCAAATGATGATGAATTATATGAAGTACAGGAAGCTGATCTTGCTGAAAATGCAGGCAGAAAAATACTTCATACACAAGGATTCAGGTAAGTTGTCAAACTAAAATTGCGAAAACTTGTATCATTACTCTCCGACTAAGAATCAGGAAAATGAGTCTTTGCATGATCAACTGTATTACCAATTATTTTACGTCTCATCTTACCATTGATCCGCAAGAGCCAAAGCAAGATCGATCTTATTGTTTTGTAATTACTCGCGCAGATTCTTGGACAGAGCAGCAGTCATGACTCAAAGAGACTACACAATAGAAAAGAAAACCAACACCCATAACCCATGGCATCTTTGCTCCATCACACAAGTGGAAGAAGTGAAATGCATACTAAGACTCCTCCCAATATGGCTATGCACAATACCATACTCAGTAGTCTTCACTCAAATGCAATCCATTTTCGTCGAACAAGGCGCCGCCATGAAAACAACATTGGCAGGATTCCACATCCCTCCAGCCAGCATGTCCAGCTTTGACATCCTAAGTGTTGCAGCCTTCATTTTTATCAACAAGCGCCACATCGAACCCCTCGTGTCCAAGTACAGGAAGTCCGGTGGGTTAACCGAGCTCCAGCGGATGGGGATCGGCTTGGTTATAGCCATTGCAGCAATGCTGTCTGCCGGATTAGTCGAGCATTTCAGGCTCAAATACTCGGAAAAAAGCTGTCCAAATTGCGCAAATTCCAGCAGTTTAAGCATATTCTGGCAGGTGCCTCAGTATGTTCTAATCGGAGCATCTGAAGTTTTCATGTACGTGGGGCAGCTCGAGTTCTTCAATGGACAGGCACCGGATGGATTGAAGAGCTTTGGAAGTGCACTTAGCATGATGTCCATATCATTGGGGAATTACGTCAGTAGCTTGATTGTAACCATAGTTATCAAGATCTCGACATCTGATGAAATGCCTGGATGGATACCTAGAAACCTTGACAAGGGGCATTTGGATAGGTTTTATTACCTATTGGCAGCATTGACAGCGGCTGATCTTTCTTTGTACATTGTGTGTGCAAAGTGGTACAAGTACACAAAATTTGAAGATAGGAGCAATAAAGGGAAGGACAATGAAGCGAGAATCTAAAAGCTATGTATAAGAAATTTATAATGCTGTTATCCTTCTGTGGAGGGTTTTGTTATTTATGTTATATATATTAAGAATGGTAGAGAAAATAAGAAAGTATGGTTGTGGATGTGTGTATACTTGCAAGGAAGCTAGAGGAGTAGGCAAGAGTGTTTCACTTCTCCAAGTCGAGCAACCGGGAGACCAATATATCCTCTGTATGTAAAGAAGAATGAAGTTTATTTTAATAATGAGCTCTATATGCCTTCTGTCAAATTCCCCTTGATTTTATTATTGTTTCATACCCTCTTGTATTTTTAGTTCATTTCACAACTTATTATATAGTTTATGTTGTCTGTTACACTAATCAGATGTTTGTTATGTGATTCGTGAATTAAAAGGTTCACAATTACTTTACATTCTCTAATTGTACAATATAAACTAATATCAACTTTACAAACAGAAATATAGTGTTGATGAAAATTGCAGTCTACATTAAAGAGTAAATGAAATCCATTAAAGAGTTTCAATTTTCAGCCCTCGAATCCAACCTTACCTCGCTTAGCAGCAGCTCTGTAAATGAATGTGAACCCTGTCTATCATCCATTTGGCATGCCCGGTTATCTATGATGCGATCAATGTCCCTCTTCATGAATTGGAATCCCATTATATATCTGTATTCCCCGGTTCCCAGACAACGATATCAGTACCCAAGACCGCTTCCTCCACAGCTCCTGCACCATTGAATATCGATTAACAAGAGGTAATTAGAAGACCGGAAAATGCACTTGAGATTGATTCCTGGGAAACACATTGAGGTTTCTTTGCTTTACCATTTTGGCCATTTTCCTTTAAGAAGCACGGATGTGATTTGTCCTCCCTGGAATATCCACGCCACACAAGATTCTTGAGAAATAGAACTGTGAAGTGTGAAGTGAGTCTATCGAAAACCATTTGACACGTGTCTTTTTTACTTTTTTTAAAAAAGGGCCAAAAGTGAAAAATAGATGACCATTGTCACTTTTTGAAGGCCAAACCTTCACGGCTTCAAACACCATTTGGAGGGAAAACTTTTCACTCTCGAATTTTCACATTTTCTCATTTCCCTGTTCACTCACCATGGAACCCATCGAGTTTCACATTAAATTTTGAATTTCACAAAGTTAGTTGTCAATTTTGAGACAACAAAGCCAAGCGACAATAATATCCAGGCTGCATGGTTGATATGGTGATTATTAAGGCGTGAGTGGAGCATTACGACATTAAACACTTATGTAACATACAGTCCCTATTATCAAAATCAAGTAGAAGTATTTGTTGTCTATTGGATCCAATCAAGAAGAAAAACAAACAAAGCATTTTTTGTCTTATGTGGTCGAACATTTCACGGACTAATGATAATCTCTTTATATGTAACTATAATTCGCTTGAAGGTCAAACATTTCAGGTCAGTTTTGGCGAAAACTTTTGCTACGTTATGTTTTGGTAATATGTACTAATTTGTAGGGAACTTACTTGGTATTTTGAAGCTTCTAATCATTCTCGTCAATTTTTTCTTTACTTGAGAAGTTAAAAGGTGTTGTGATTCTGTTTGAAGGGGAGGGGGCGAATGAGATGTGAAGGGAGGGGCGACCGAGGGAGTAGGCAGTGGCGACCGAGAGAGGGGGTGGAGTGACCGAGTGTGGGCTTATTTTGTGCCTTGTATTTATAGGCACATTGCATGTTTTATGGTTTGTGTAAGGTCCCGAGATTTAATTAATGTTAATTAATTACAATTTGAGAAATTATTTATAATTAATTTGGAATTAATTCAATAAAGGTGAAATTGATAAGACGAATGTCAACTGATAATTTAATCGAAGCATGAAATATTTTTGAAATTTTAAAATATACTCCGATAATATTTTAGAGATAAGTTATTAAAATGGATAATTTAATTAAAATGAAGAATTTAATTTTGTGTTATAATAGTGGGTATAAATCCCAATTATTGTCTGTAAATTTAATTTATCAGTGCACCGGTGATACTTCGATGTACATAACTGGACTGAAAATACATATATATTAAAACGTTTTCAGCCTATTTTTCACACACTAAACGCACACACATCAGATCCGAACTCTCTTCCCTCTTTTCTCTCCTCCCGCGCGATGCCCGACCACCTCCTGTAAATCTCGTGCGCCCGCCGCCGTCCGACCTCCGCCCGGTGCGTTCGACATACCACTGTGTAGCCAACTCAATGGCCCAACTTTCCACACCAAGAATCCATGGTGAAAGTTTCTGAATCGTTCGGATTGTGCCCAAAAGCGATGAAATCGCATGCATTAGGGTTCAGGTGATTTTCGTCTGATTTCTTCGTCTCAACCATAAATTGGTTCGATTATTGTTGTGCGAAAGCTTCCCCTCACCATGTCCGATGTTTCCTCCAGTCGCCGCCCCTGCAGCCGCCGTGAGTCGCCGGAAAACGCACCTGAAATGCTCGGCTACTGTTCACGCTTGGTAAATTCGAATTTTCAGCATCTAAATTCGAAATGTAGCTTTTAATCTAAGTATTGATGTTAGTTCTTGAATGGCTTGTGGAGTTTGATTGGATTTAGTCGATGCATGCAGAGTTGGGGACGATTTTTTTTCCAGTTTTTGAAGTGGAATTCGAAAATTAGAGTCTTAATCGATTTTAATTCGTTTAAAACATGTTCTAGCTTGTTGAATCATGTATAAGAGAATTATAGGAACTTTGAGCTGGTTGTTCTGTTTAGGATCGATTGGTACAGCCTTTACATGTCGATATGTTCGTTCACTTCTCTTGCTGTTGAGGTGAAAAGTTCTGAATTTCTTGCCTTTGTCGATTTAGATCCACTTAAATCATGTTTTAGTTAGATTAATCATGTGAGAAGATTGCATATAAGTTCAATGTCCCTTTGTTGGTGTGTTTCGATTTTTACTAGTACATTTGGGGGAACGCGGATCGATTCTGACGTATAAGGGTTGAAGAAGTTGATGAATTGTTGTTTACTGATCGGTGTTTGGGAATTGGATAGTTTTCTTGCAAGTGTTGAATTCACAAACATGCTGTATGTTGGCTCGATAGCCTTACTGCCTTGTTTCGAGTTTTCTACTATTTTTGGCTCCATTTCTCTTACTGATAGCATCTGTTCAATCTCAAATTCCTAGATTTAATCGCTATTAAGTACGAAAACTTTGAGATTTATGAGTTCTCAAGGCTATGAGTTTAGATGGGAGATTTCTACTAGTTTTTAAAGAATCCAAAGAATGGTAGCTGAAGGATGGTCCGAGTTACTTATCCTTAGATTATTTAACTTATTACATGTTATTCTCCCTAAATTAATTACATGGGCTAATGCTAATAACTGGGTAAGACTGAAATAATAGATGATTATAAATGATGATATCATATGGATTTTATAGATTATCATATGGCATTGGAGCTCCACGAGCTACAAGGACGATATTCATACTTTAGAAAAGAAAGAAATAGGTATGTTGCGATCGGTAACATACGACAGGTATCTGTATTATTTGATATATCTGTATTATTTGATATATGAATTGCTGAACTTACGTGAATTACGTGAAACTACCTGGCTATGTGAAACTATTTGGCTATGTGATTTTAATTGAATCATAAGCATTCACAGCATTCATGATTGGCATATCGATGTATGAAAATAAATGTTTTGTTAACACACATCATTTTGATAAATATACATCGATATATGACATACATGTTGGGCATATCATGTTGATCTATCAATTTCCTTGATATCCTTGATGATGATTGAGTTGATTTACTCTGAGTGTCGGGGACGACGAGCACGGCAATGACAGGCAGTATAGGTAGCGACTGTAGTCACGCGCGTGTCATCGGACCTAGACACGAGGGATGGACGAGCAAAGCACATAGGATGATTCTCCTAGCGCAATGTGCGTGTGCTGTCACCCTCTGCTCGAGCTTGATATTGATTGTTGATAACTTTCTTTGGACTCCGATTTGGTATCTTGAGATTCGATCCATTGTACCTTACATGCATTGCATCACATTGCACTGCATTACATCATATATCACATTTTATAGATGCATGTTGTATTTACTTGATAGTTTCATATTGGGCTTTGGCTCACCCCGTAGGGGGCTGTTGTTGTCTTTGTGTGTGGACAATGGTAGGTATTACAGATAACTAGGATCCCAAAGAGGGAATACTCGTTGAATCCTTACTTGAGGTTGTTTCTTTTGTCTCTTTCCCAGTCGTAGGATAGCTAAATTATACCAGGGTATGTCCTGGATCGTATAATTATGTAATTTGAGTTTATTTTCAGTTCAGCCTTGAGTATTGTGAACATTTGTTGTCTCTTTACTGCTGATGGTATTATGTAAATATTTTGAATATAAAATGTATGCTGGAGACTTATTGTGCATGCTATGGTATTACGTAAATATTTTGGGTACGGATTATGTGCTGGATGCCTATGATGCATGCTATGGTATTATGTACTGCACTGAGATATTATTTTATGCTTTTCATTTTTCTGGTATGTCCCTCGTGCGTCGAGGTCATGCCAAAATTTTGAGAGCAGGACTTAAAAAAAAAATAAAAAAAAAATCTTCCGTTGTTTACACATAAATAATCATTGTGTGATAATTAAACACTTGATTAGGAACTGATCCTCACAATTTGAAACCTAGCTAGCTGAATCCGATTAATAGTGAACTTCTAGCCTTCAACTATTTAGTCGTTGGTGTAAACTGAGAGAATTGAATCCAAATCATAACAATTCTAACATTCATATTTGTTTCTTACGGTTGTGTCTGTTTCGGTCATAGAGCACGCTTGGTTTTATAAGTGATTTTTCTATCTTTGAAGCGCCACACTTTTGCACTCACGTATGTGATCTCCTATAAGAGTATCTCACTATACTCTAATATATTCTTATATGTATTAGAAATTAAAGATTTTTTTACATAATCCGCGTACCCTTTTTTGCAGGCTACACACCTTATCATAGGAATGAGTTATAGATTAATCTTCATGGTGTTTATCCAATCTCATAATTTGGTTGTTCCTTTGAAGCTAGATCTTGAAATCTCCTGTCAACAAGGTTGGGTATCCACTATAAGATTTTGATTATAAGGTTTTAATCATATTCCCATCGATAAAATATATATTTGATCTCTAGGCAATCCTTTCGTAAGCAGATCCGCAATATTTCCATTTGACTTCACGTAGTCAATGGATATACTGTCATTAGATATCAAATGTTTAATTGTATTATGTCTACAACGTATATGTCTAGACCTACCATTATACATACTACTTTGTGCCCTTCCTATAATATGCTGGCTATAACAATGTATCTTAATTGCAGGTACATATTTTTCCCAACAAGGAATTTATTCCAAGAAACTTCTAAGTCATTCGGCATCTACTCCCGCTTTATACAGAGCTATGAATCCCATAGTGGATATAAAATACAAGTTTTCTTGGAAGATTTTCATGAAATGGCAGCCCATCCAGTGGTAAACATAACCACAGCCCATCCAGTGGTAAACATAACCATTTATGGACCGAATATTTTGTGTCTGATATCCAATTGGCATCAATGTATCCTTCTAATACAATAAGAAATCTCGTATAATGCAATCTATAATTTAAGATGTATCTTACCCTTGTCAATGCCTTCCAATTGCTATCACTTGGATTGCTCGTGAATCTACTTAGTTTGCCGACCGCATATGCAATGCCAGGATGTGCAGTTCATGATATACATTAGACTGTCAGTTATCCTTGAATATTCCAATTGCATGACATGGTCTCCATTATTTTTAACTAAGTGTAGATTGTGATCATAGGGTATTTTCACAGACGATGTATCATTTGCAAATTTCTCTAGCATTTTCTCAACATAAGGAGATTGCGTCAACACTCTTCATTCGGATGTCTTGGAAACTTTAATTCAAAATATGACATTTGATTCACCATATCCTTCATTTCAAAATGTTTTGTTAACATTTTCTTTGTTGCGTTGATGATATCTAAATTGTTTCACACTATGAGCATATCATCAACATACAAACATACTATCGATTGAATGAATGAAAGTTTCGTTAATTTAGCCTCCACATAAGTCTCATACTTATGTTTTAAGTTAACATTGAAGGCAAGAAGTCCAACTTTACTATTTTGTTAATTGAATTATAATTTACATGATCCAATCGATCATGCCATAATCCCAAGACCCAATATAATAAGTAGAAGCATTAATTGTATTGTTTTCAAACTAATATACAATCGTCACTATATTCATCTTGAAAATGATATTTTCCATGTAGTCTTTTCCTACAAAAAAATCCATTTTTGGAGAGTACAATTTTTTCATATTCTAAAACTCGTCTTGACTAGTGTCGATCCAGATATCAAGTTCTTTCGGATGTCAGAAACATGTAGAACATCAATGAGAGTCAATTACTTTCCCGAAGTCATCTTTAGAACCATCTTCCCCAATCCAACGACCGGAGATGTTGTAGAGCTTCCCATGTAGAGTTGACGCCCACTTATGGGAGATTAAGAGGAGAACATGGTCTTTTCAGAACACATATGTCGGGTAGCACCGGATCGACAAACCATTCATTAGGATTGTCCACCAAATTTTCCTTAAAGACCACAACGTTTAGCATTAGATCATTCAAGTCATCCGAGATTGGATCATGTTTGGTCACATTGACTTGATCCTTTGCTTTCCCACGATCTTCTTTGTTATGATAATCATTGGCCATGTGATTGAGTTTTCCACATTTGTAGCACTTACCCTAGAACTTTTTCGACTTCCACTTTTGGAGGTAATACCGTCAAACTTCAGCTTTGTTCCGGTATGTTGTTCAACCAAGTTAGCCAATACTTCCATTTGGTGCCTACCCGCCTTTCTCTCGGACGCCTTGTTGTCTTCTCGGCTCACAACCGAACCACAAGGTCTTCAAGACCCATATGTTTGAGATAGTTCTTAAAGTCCTTCTACATAAGAGGCAACTTTTCAATCATAGCGTCCACTTGGAATCAATCACTCAGACTCATTATCTCCGCAGTGATATCGTTCAGTATCACTTGTAAATCATGCACTTATGCCATCAACGGCTTGATATCAACCCTTTTGAAATCCAGGAACTGTCCAACAATGTTTTTCTTCATACCGGCATCCTCGGATTTGTATTTCTTTTTCAAAGATTCCCACAATTCCTTTCCGGGTTTCACTAGGCAATAAACATTATATATTTAGTCTCTGGACCGTTTAGAATGTAGTTCTTACAAAGGAAGTCACTTTGATTCCAAGCATCAACCGCTTCCCTCTTTTGGGAGTCGGTTGCACCTTCTTCAACCTTAGGAGCATTTCGGTTAAGAACCTTGTCAAATTCAATGTGGTAAGGTAAAACATCTTTTGTTGTCTCGTTGTTCCACTCGATGAGCCATTCGTTACAAATATTTTTCAAAATGGAAGGAATCTTATATGGATGTGTATCTTCGGGATATAAGCAAGCAAAATAACAATGACTTTTGAAGGATGAATGTCGTGGTAAGATTTCTAATCTCCGTCCTTGAAATAATATTGCCCCGTTATAGTGCTCACAACGGCAATCGTTTTTCAAGATATAATGACTATGATTCGTGATAGCATCACTTCAAATCACAAATCTTTAGATCACAAAGGTTTAAAGGCACTCAACCAAGAAGAAGAGATGAACAAGATGAATATGCAGAAATTTGCTCTCAAAACTTCAGTTTGATCTTGCAAAAGTGTGTTTAATTCATTCAATGATTGTTCTATTTATACTAAACCAATAGACATCATCAAATTACATCTTTTGGTAGTGTTTTTTTCATGAAAAATCGTAAATATATGCGAAATTGTACACAACCCTTCAGGAAAAGCAGATTTTCTTTCATTGGACAGAAATTGAGGCGCTAGTGTGGCCCACTGCTGCTCACACTGCCCGGGCAGTGTTTTCTTGTCCTTTTTCGCCCGTTTTTCTTCCATTCAATTTTTTTTTTTTTTACTTTTTTATGATTAATTTAAATTTATTATGCATATTTTTCCAACAAGTAGCACTAAGTTATAAAAATAGGATGAAAAATATAATTTTGCTTAAAGGAAGAAAAGATGATCTGGGAAATCTTAATTATGTCTTCCGGAATGAACACATTTTTTTATAGAGCTAGTGGCATATAACTCCCCTGTGGTTTGTCAAATAGGTAAATTACCCCATGTGGTTTGAAAATAAGCATTTTACCCCATGTGGTTTATAAAATAGGTTGTTTACCCCCTATGGTTTGTGAAAATAGGCATTTCACCACCTTATAGTTTGTGAATAGGTGTGAAATACACCCTACATGTTGTAGGTAAACTGCCTATTTTGTAAACCACAGGGGGTAAAATCCCTATTTTTTACGAATCACAAGGGGGTAAAATGTCTATTTTCAAATCATAGGGGGGTAAACTGCCTATTTTGTAAACCACAAGGGGGTAAAATGTCTATTTTCAAATCACAGGGGGACCATAGGGAAGTAATCTGCCAAAACCCATTTTTTATATATATAATAACCCAATAGCCCTATTATTTGTTTTAAAAAAAAACAATAATAATAATTTACAATCATCTTACATTGGAGTCGAAAGTTTCTTTGGATGAGTGAGAGCGATACGCGGACCTCACTGAAAAAATGCCTCCAACTCCAAAAGAACCCCACCCCCTAAAAAGGCAATATAATAGCCCTAACCAAGGCCAAATGAATACATGAACATATGCATTGGTTTACCTGTAATTATGTTATCGCCAGAATTGAAGAGGCGTAAACTTTATGGTTTGTGATGAAACATAGCAAGTAAAACTTGAGGTTAGCATATTTGAGTGAGCCCCTTTGCACAGGCGAGATTAATAAATGCAGCCAATTAAAGTCTTCACCTGACAAAAGGTCGTGAACACCTATATATAGATCCCTGGTTTAACGTTGATCGACACTTTCTTCATCTCAGACAGTTTTTGGCTTCCTCCGCACAGGCTTTCTTTTTCAAGAGGGCAACTTATTGTTTGTAACCGACCATTCATTTAGTGGTCCATAAATTCAACATTTCACTTCATTTCCTGCGTTTTCATAACCCATTCCACGTTATAAATACCATATTTTATTAAAACATAAAAGATTATTTTAATCACATGAGAGGAGAATAGTTATGATTAGAACAGTCAAGAAAGCATACTTCTCAAGCTATAATAGAGATTAAACATAATATTTTTCAAATGTGGAAGAAACGCACATATTACAGCTTTCAGTAATCAACTAATCAACCAGTGTATCAATTTAGGTAGCTAGAGCTAAATATTCTTAAAAATATCCTTATAATTCTCTCTTAAAACACATTAATAATCAAAAGCGGGCACCTAATCATGTCGTTCTAGAAAAAGAAACTATTTCAATCATGCATTTCGATGAAATCAGAATCCATATTTTAGCTTTTTCACATGCAGCAAGCATTAATTATTTGAAGTAGAATTAGCCATAAAGCGTGTGGAAGAACGTATTCAGCAGGTACTCCATTTTGTCCAACTGTCCATCAATTTCCTTGAAATATATTCAATGATTTTTTGTTATTCTTTCTTCCTAATGCTTCTCTATATATGTCGTGAAATGGGTTCATTTCTTTAAGAGAAAAAAGTGAGGATTTAGAGCGCTTAGGCAGCAAGAAAATGGCTACAACACCAGGGTTTCTTACTGACTGGCCATGGAAGCACCTTGGAAGTTTTAAGGTACTCAAATTTCTGTTAGCGGAAAGAAAAAATAAATAATAATGTGATTGTGTTTCGAATACAAGATTTGATTTAAAATATGAGATGATGCGAAGAGTAGATTTTAAAAATGCGAGTTGAAACCAAAGAGAGCCACCGTGATCTTATGATATTACAAGTGAGTTGAAAATCTACATTTTTAAATTTCCTGACCCTTTTCTAATTAATTATTTTTAAGAAAAAGGTTTAGTCCAAATTCCACTTTACAAACTATTGTTTGTAAAAATTACAGTTTACATCCTCAATATTTATGAGTTGTAACGTTTTACATACTCTTGACTTGTTTTGGTATTTTAATGAAGATTCATCGATGTATTCCATCAACGTCTTACATTCTCAAACTTTGAACCCCTTCTAGTTATTCTAAATTTAAAAAAAAAAATTGGGTGCCAAAATTCTCTAGTTGTTTTGATTTTTTTAAAAAAAATTGCAATTTTTAACTTTTGATCAAACATTAAATCGAGTCAAGAGAATGCAAAACATTATTATTTATGAAAGGTGATGATGTGAACTTTAATTTTTCAAACAACGCTTGCAAAGTAAAATTTGGACAACACTATACATTGTATTTTGCACTTATTTTTATTTTAGACATTGAACGTCGAACTCATAAATATATATCTTGTTGCCTTGTAGTACATAATATTGGCTCCATGGGGAATGCAAAGTCTCTACTCAGTAGCAACAAAAGGGAAAAATGAATGGGATTACACCAACTTAATTGTGATCCCATTTCTAGTGTGGAGGGCCTTTCACAATCAATTATGGATCTCATTTTCTCGCCACAGAACTGCTAAGGGCAACAACCGGATCCTTGACAGAAGCATTGAATTCGAGCAGGTGGATAGGGAAACTAACTGGTATATTATTCTTGCCACTTTCTTTTTATTTTAGTCCAAAGTAAGACACCAAAAATCTGATTGCTAAACCAGAACAATATATTCATATTATTTTATATTTTTAACGATGAATACATCATAAAAACTTAAATAAATTTCTCATCCATTCTGCAGGGATGATCAAATTCTGCTAAATGGAATTTTGTTATACATTGGCAACTCTGTATTTCCAAATGCTTCTTTTTTGCCTATTTGGAGAATCAAAGGCATAATTATCACGATTCTGCTTCACATTGGCCCCGTGGAGTACATTTACTACTGGTTGCATAGAGCTTTGCACCACCATTACCTCTACTCCAGATACCACTCCCACCACCATTCCTCCATCGTGACTGAACCCATTACATGTAAGAACAAGCCATATATAAAAATATACTTGCGACGCTTGTATCAGTTAGTGTCCTGATATTGGTTATTGTTGCAGCTGTCACACATCCTTTTGCGGAGCACTTAGCTTATTTTTCTCTCTTCATGATTCCCATTTTTGGAACATTGCTCACCGGGACGGCCTCCTTAGCATCTCTTTTGGGATACATTACCTATATTGATCTCATGAACAATATGGGGCATTGCAACTTTGAATTCATTCCGAAATGGATCTTTTCCACTTTCCCTCCTCTCAAATACATGATGTATACGCCTTCGTAAGTACACTTAATTCCAAAATATGTGGCAGTGAGATGCTAACATGTGGCTACATTCTATGCATCCAAAAATTTGGCCAAATATGGCCAAAACATTTTTTTCGTCATTGGATATAACACGAGGATCCGTGCTAGCATGAAGTATGTTAGAACAAGTTTCCACATGTTCTGTCACATATCGATTCAATTAGAATGCTAGTGTTCTGGAAATAGATTTTACTCTTGAACTTTTGACGCAATGGATAATTAGAGGCTTTTATGAAACTAAATGACTCAAATCATGCCAAATGGTAAAAAAAACTTATCTTGTCAGGTGTGATTGTTTTGAATAAATAATATGTTTCATCCCAAGTGTGGCGTGATTTGAGCCTTTACTCTTCTTGTTTTTATGGTAAATGTGAGTTTTAGTTAATGAAGATGCAGATTAGTAAGATATTTTTAATGTTTGATCCTTGTATTGAACAGGTTTCACTCTTTGCATCACACTCGTTTTCGTACAAACTATTCGTTGTTCATGCCATTCTACGACCACATACATGGGACCATGGATAAATCCAGCGATGCAGTACACAACACCTCACTCACGAGGCAGGAAGACGACCCGGATGTGGTGCATTTAACGCATCTAACCACACCAGAATCCATATTTCATCTCCAAATTGGATTTGCCTCCTTTGCTTCAAGGCCTCAAAATTCCAAATGGTACATATGGTTTATAAGACCTCTAACAACATGGCCGATGATTATACTCAGCTTCATATCCAGGCGTACGTTTATTGTCGACAGAAATTACTTCAAGAAACTCAAGATGCAGACGTGGGCAATTCCAAGATACAGCACACAGGTAGAAAAGTTGGATATAGCATACATGTTGGGAAGTTCAAAAAGCAATACGGTTGCTCTGATTTAGGAGTAGTTTCATTTATTTTTTTCTCGATTTTAGTATTCCTTCAAATGGCAAGGACAAGTTATTAGTACTTTAGTCGAGGAAGCCATACTAGAAGCAGAACTTAGAGGCGCCAAGGTTTTAAGTCTAGGCTTGCTGAACCAGGCAAGCACATTGCAGCATTTGATTTTTATTAGTTTCATTCATTAAAATCTTTATCCCATAACTGTTGTTTGGATTTCGTTATTTTTCGTGCCATCTACGTTTTTTTTAGAGTGGGGAACTTAACAGAAGCGGTGCTTTATACATTGAAAAGAATCCAAAGCTAAATATCAAAGTAATAGATGGAAGTAGCTTGGCTGTGGCTATAGTTATCAACAGCATTCCTAAAGGCACAACTGAGGTTTTGTTCAGAGGCAGCCTCTCAAAGACTTCATATGCAATTGTTTCTGCTTTGTGCCAAAAGGGTATTCAGGTCATCTAAAATCTTGATTCTTTGAACCCCTTTTAAAGTTTTTCTTTTTTTTATATATGTATTTTCTTGGAATTTTCTTTGAACAACTTATGCTATATCTCAGGTATCTGCGTTTTATGAATTCGAAAGACTTAAATTGTGTTTCATATCTCATTGTGAAATAGCACTCTCAAAGACCTACGCTGAGCGGGTAAAATTGTAGAAGAAACAGTAAATTTTGGTAGAGTTTGTTTAAGAACTCAACTTTAGAATAACTGTTTTGGTTTGTTGTGTGATGGTTATCATTGTAGGTTTGGATAGTTGGAGATGGACTATCCAAAGAAGAACAACTCAAAGCACCAAAGGGTACATTGTTCATTCCATTCTCTCAATTCCCTCCGAAGAAAGAGCACAAGGACGCCTTCTACTGTCACACTCCGGCAATGGTGGCTCCTCCCGCACTCGAGAATCTGCACTCCTGCGAGGTCAGAATACTTTTTATCAAAATATACACTCACTTTTTCAACATGACTCTAACTCAAGAGTTATATTTTAAAAAAAAAAGTCTACCAGTTGATTGTTTGATCAACAACTAATACAATATTGACCATTGATCTTATAAAGCAAATAAAATAAAACGAGGAATGTCATCAGTGCTGCCCAATCGGCTTAAGACCTGGCCCTGATTAAGTTGGATATGTAAGGTTCAACAACCCGTTCTTGTCCTAAGGCTATTTTGGGCTGGTCACCCAAATGAGCCTGCTCAGTCGGTGCATTTTACATGTGCACTTTGATTAGTTCTTTTGAAAAAATATTGCTGATTGGTACTCATTAATTTCCCAAGAACTGGTTACCAAGAAGAGTTGTGAGTGCTTGGCGTGTGGCTGGAATTTTGCATGCCTTAGAAGGATACAATGTGCACGAATGTGGGGAGATCATGTTCGACGTTAACAAAATTTGGGATGATGCACTTAAACATGGATTTCGCCTTCAACCATTTGCAAGTAACTAAAGATATGTGTCTGCATCTGCCCCCAACCTACGGTTACTTGTACTGAGAGTGGTAAGTAATGCTTATTATTACATGATTTTAGGACTTTAATTTTATCTACTATATGGATTATGCTATCTTGTATTGATACATTTCCAATTATCTTGTAATGGATGACAAATGATAAGCTTAATCTGTGGGGTGCCACTCGTAAATTTATATGTTGTAAATTGTATTATCCGCACAGAGATAATCCAACTAAAATTTTAATTTCACCAAAAGATTTAACGAAATTAGAGAGAGAAAATGAGAATGATTGTACAAGAAACAAGTAAAGACAGTAGGAAAGAAAATACTTTGATCAATCCTATGATATAGCGTATCTCCACCACCGAGAGAATTAGCGTGGGCACTAAAATCGGGACCATATGTTTCCGTACATCAGTAATGAAATGGCTTCACTAGTATCAGGATCCACAATTTTCTCAAAAAAATTCTGAACCAACGAAACAAAATTTGATACAAAATCACCCAGAAAATCGTTTTTATTTTCACCCAAGGAAATAATTTGAGGGACTTCGATTCTGCATAAAGGGCACGTAGAACGAGACTCAAACCATGCATCAATGCAATCTGAATGAAAGGAATGCATGCATCGTAGCAGTTTCCGGTGATTATCACCGCGGCAGATATCATTGAGGCATATGGAACAATAGGCCGGAGAATTCTGGTCGAAGATGGAAGCGGCAGGGCTGCGGTGGTCTTGGCTGTATAGTTTCTTGAGAAGGGATAAGGAGTTGGTGAATTTGGGAAGTTCATACGCCATTGTTTCTCGACTTTTGATTTTCTTTGTGGTTGATTTGAATGGGCACCAATTCGTTAGTCATATATACGCGTGTGTGTGTGTGAATCGGCAGTTCTTGCACGTTGGATTACAGTTATTTAATTGATTTTTTGGTACCCTCTACGTCCCCCTTAAACGTGGATATCAATCATACTCAATTTTTTTCTAAAAAGAAAAATGAGCTCTGGAATCCCTTAAAATATTTCAGAACTTCGTCCTGAAATTATAATAGTTCTAGAATGGTAACTAGTTGGAACAATAGAATACTCATAAATGAAATATTCTCAATGAATGCATAGATTACAGGACATAGCATCAAAAAATCCTATTTTCATAAACAATTTTTTTTTGTTTTGGATTGGACTAAGCCCATGAGCTCGCCTTTCGTTTTACTTGGGTCCTATAATATACGGACACTGACACGGCGATACTGACACAATATGGACACGGCGACACAAATTTCAAAATTTTCAGGATACGACACGGTGACACTGAACATGTTTATATTACAAATACTAGAAATTCACATTTTTTAAATTCTAAAAATATATAAAATTAAAAAAAAAATTACCAAATTCAAGAAACATATAAATAAATGCATGTCACTGAAATCATCATAATATCACTCATATTAACATCAAATACTTATTACTTTAATTAATGTAAAGGTTAACAAGCACGTCCAAATAAAATATAACACCAAAAATATTCTTACTAAATCCAAAAATAATATATGTAATGTCACTGAAATCATCATAGTATCACTCATACTACAACAAATGTATATTACTTCAATTAAATAGAGTTTAATTAATACCTCTAAATTTCATTTTAACCAAAACTTTTTTAATTGTACAACTATCACCCAAAAGTGTACTTTCTGTGTCGGACACGGCTCGGACACGCCCATCAGCCATGTACGATATGGGTGTCTGAGGGGAGTGTTCGACACGGGTGTCCGATTTTATTTCATTAATAAAGTAATGAACACGTCATATAGCTTGTCTGACACATATCTGATAAATATCTGATATTACATCAAATGATTTTTAATAGTGTCATTACATCTTAACTTGGGCCTGAAAGACAACGTTGTATATGGGCAACTTCTATTGTGGTCCAGGGCTTACAACGGCAACTTGGTGCCTAGCATGCTACGTCAGCATTTACTTGGTATTTTTTTAAAAACACATTTACTTGGTATTTTAAATATAAATGTAAAGTACGAATAGACACTTTTCTAGTTTTTATAATTAATAAATTCTCGATCTAGTTTGAATAATTATATTTACCTCCTTACAATTTGCAAAATAGAAGAGTATTATTATAATATAGATATTTTATAAAAGATGCGGATGTAATTGTTTAAATCGGAGAGATTACACGAGTGAGACACATGTATTATAAATAAATGTCTTGTACACACAATAACAACATCCCAGGAGGAAGTATGGTAAAAATGAAGAAAGAAATCTTATTTGCTCTAATAAAAATACCTCTTGTTAGAGGAACGGGAGGTGAAAACAATAACAAGGGGCAAAACCGTCATAACAATAAGTGCGGTGAAACGTCAGCGGTCGCTGAAATCAGTGGCTGGGATAAAAATTGTTACTCTGCTTACTGAAATCTGCGAGCTTCCGGGACCGATTCCTGCAAAGCGACGGCGCAGTAGAGAAGTGTAGCTTCGGCGGGGCTCTCACCTCTCCGGACACCATCATCTCCGGCGGAGAAACCTTCTCGCTCCATTTCGGGTTTGGGCTGGCCCGAACCAAGGGGCTGAGGCAAAATGTCAAACCCGACACATTCATGCTGTGCGCCGCCGTCCTCCCTTTGCAGCGCCTCGTAGCTGGTGTCATCCTCGGCTTCTGCTTCAACCCTTGAGAATACTCCGACGTGTATCCACTCGATCCGTCGCGGCAATTCTCGTCATCCTCCAGGTTGGAGAATCTCGCCGGAGACATTCCTCGGTCGGGGACCCGGCTTACTTTGCCATGTGCTTCAGTTGAGTATCCGTCTACAGAAAAGGTCCGAAGCTGCTTTTTCCGGCGACCGGGGACGATCATAGAAAACCAAGATGGAGACGCGGAGCACGAATCAACACAAACGCCACGATCGGAAATGGGACCCATATCCAGACCCGTTTTGCCCGATTTCGATCTGAAAATCCCATAGAAAACCGAAGAAAATCCCCCTTTGTTGCTCTTCTTATCCTTCTCTACTGCGACCGTTATAAAGCCATTAGAACCCACCTGGGGAGTACTATAGAAGCGTCGGTGGTGGCCATGAGTCTGCCACGTGGCTGCAGAATCTGACTTCCGGTGGGAAACATAAGGAG
Source organism: Haberlea rhodopensis (assembly GCA_907163345.1). NCBI lineage: Eukaryota > Viridiplantae > Streptophyta > Magnoliopsida > Lamiales > Gesneriaceae > Haberlea > Haberlea rhodopensis. The sequence continues at coordinate 22,621,086 of CAJQUN010000005.1, read as the reverse complement.
AAACTGATCGAGGAAATACAAATGGTGGTTGGGCGTCCGATTTCCGGCAATCTTGGTGAGCCTGTTGAAAAATAGCTTCTTTCTGAGCTTGAACCTGGGCCGCAATAATTGCAACGAGGCGTTCCCGGAGACAGGAGGCGCACACGCCGGCATTGCTACTCAGGTCAATCGGATGTTTCTTGCACTTCATCTCTCTCTCTCTATATATATATATATATATATGCACAGAAACACGCAATACTGTATGTCTATATATATCTATATGTATATGTGATTTGAACTGTGCGTACTTAACTTTGATTACTGGAGATTCGGTGAGAATGTCTATGCGTGTGCGTGTGCGTGTGAGAATCTGTGGAGGAATTGTACAGGCGAGACTTTGTCTTCTTCCTTGGTTTTCAGTTCAGTTCTTTCAAGTTTTTCCCTAACGCCGAGAGATGAGGAATAAATAGAATATAGCAACGGTAGCTTTTAGTTTTAGCTTTTAAGAGAGACGGGGGCAAGGCAACTACCGTATTACTCTTTATTAATTTATTTTATTCTATTTAAATTTATAGATCATTTAATTTTAATATTTAAAGAAATAAATTTAAAATTGTTGAAATTCAAAGTGCAAAAGCTTAAAAAAAACTACTAATATATTCAATATAGAAATCACTTCTACTTTATACAGGAATATATTTCTGAAGTTTTATTTAATGAAAAAAATTAAAATAAAAGGTTTTATATCTTGAATGTTTTCTTCTTCAATATATCATTTATACTTTTTTCGTTGACTTATTTTATTTCTTAAAATATGCATCCATAATTTAGTGTATTAATCTATTAATTTGTGAAACTTGCCTATCCATTCGGTGTACATTGTTTATTTTCTAAAATATCCACTCATCTAATAATGGTATAAGCCACTCTATTTAACATATTAGTATCATAATCTTTTTATTTGTATATATTATTTTAATTATAATATACTCCATCTGTTCTCTCTCTCTTTTTTCAAACAAAAAACATGAATTATATCGAAGAAACAAACATATATATTATATATATATCTGTCAAACATATGAAATGATAAACAGACATCAAATATTAATCAAACGCAAAGGTCTAAAGGAAAAGTGATGCACAAAAGAAGAGCTAAAACTTGATCGAAAAAGTGCAAGGATTTCAGGTCCCCTCAAACCATGAGCCTCGGGATGAGGTCGAAACATGGAACTGTCATCCAATACATTTGTTCTCTTTTTACCGTCACATTCGTTGTAGTACATGATCAAATTTCTAATTAGGTGACTTGTTTAATCTGTATTTTCTATACTTTTTTTTAAATATTTTGTGTCAAGCGCGACTCGAACTCAAATCTACACAAAATGGACCATGAGTTTTTACCGCTAGGCTAAGCCTATGAGCTCACTTTTTTTCCAATTCATACTTGTATATTTCAAATATTTATTGAAGGCAATTTCAACAAATATTTGTGTGTGTAAATAATTTTGAATAGTTTTTCTTCAATTTTACGGTAATAAACTTTAACCTTTCTTTAAGTTATCAAATTTCAAACCTAAAATGAAGTGTTACGGATAAATGATGGTTTATATTGATAATATCTAATTTGATCATGATAATTATCAAATTAAAACAGTTCATTTGAAGGGTAGGACCGTAATATTGGTTTATTTATATAATGTAGAACGAAAGGACCGGCACTACGTTTCTTACAAAATTGTAATAATTTTTGACTTTTTTTTATTTTTTATTGTCAGAATACTATTTGAATAAATTCTTCAATATAAACAAATCGAAAAGATAACTTTAAAAATAATTAAATTCAAATGGGCAATTTACAAGTGGGATGGGTTTATAGTTGGCATGAAAGATTCAAACTTGGAAAAAGGGCAGAAGAATTTGGCCATTGTTAGGGGTTATTGAAAAAGACATATCATCTTGATGACTCTTTATTTAAGACATCAATTTTCCCTAAAAAAGCTTGGCCATGGTTAGGGGTTATTGAAATAGACATATCCCATCCGCTAGTTCCGAGAGGATTGGGCTCATTGTGTCTAATGTACGTAGCCTTCCACTATAATACAAGAGGTTGTTTTCGCGACTTGAACACATGACCTTCAGATCACATGACACAAATTTATTGTCATGTTAGTGACTCAATTAAAAAAAAAATTTACTAGTAAAATTTGATATCTTTTTTAGTAGGATGGGGATGATTATAGTTGTATAGGCTAATTAATGTGTTGTCTCTTTCATTGCAAGTCTAATAATGCCATCTCAATTGTCTTTAAGTTTTTGCCTTCATCCCGATGATTGTTGTTCAAAGCCTTCAAACCCAAAAAATTTGGCAATTTTGTTGCTTTTCAATTTTTAGTTTTCATATATCTTTTTGCCATATATTTGTTTATTCTAGTTATTTCACCCACCTTCATTATTGTTTTTTGAAACTTTTCGTGATAATACATGATATGATCCTTATTATTTGCACTACTTCTCAATTGTCTTTAAGTTTTTGCCTTCATCCCAATGATTGTTGTTCAAAGCCTTCAAACCCAAAAAATTTGGCAATTTTGTTGCTTTTCAATTTTTAGTTTTCATATATCTTTTTGCCATATATTTGTTTATTCTAGTTATTTCACCCACCTTCATTATTGTTTTTTGAAACTTTTCGTGATAATACATGATATGGTCCTTATCATTTGCACTACTTCTCGATTTAGTTCATATTATTTGTACTGACCCGATTTAGTCCCTTTAGTTTTCTCGTTTTTCAAAAATCAGTCATAAACTTTAAATACACCGTTAAAACTAACATAGAGAGACTGTACCGAGTCACATAAAACCTTAGGAGCTGAATAGGTAATTGACGCAAATATTAGGGACTGATTCGAGTCATTTAAAAAGATTGTGTGACTTAATTCTTTAAATTTGTAATTATTATAGTATTAACATGGCGGTAATTTTTTATAAAATTATTTATTTAAATAATGATATAATATATTAAATTCTCCGTAAAACTATTTTCCATTCCAAAAAACAAAAGAAAAATCAATAGCTTATTGATATAGAAAATATATTTCGATGGATAATTTACTTATTAAACAAGATATATTTTGATTTTATTAAATTATGCATATCAGATGTGTCATCAATTTATAAATAAAATATATATATTAGTTACTATAATAATTAAAAATTTAAAGAATTAAGTCACCCATTCTTTTTAAATAACATGAATCAGTCCATAATGTTTGCATCAATCACCGATTAAGTCTCTGAAGTTTTAAGTGACATGATTCACATCATTTCCATTAGTTTTAAGGTGCATTTAACATTTTGCAATAATTTGGGACAAATTAGAAAACTAAAGTGACTAAATTGGTTCAGTGTAAACAATATGAACTAAATCGACAGTGATTGCAAACAAAATGAACTATATCATATATTACAGTTAATTAGAGGAGCCGAAATGAGTAAGCCCTCCATGAGGTTTTCGGGGATCCAAACAAATATTAGGTTAAAAGTTATTGTTTTAATTAATTTGCTGAGGATTGATGTACAAATGCTTAAAAGCTTGTTATTTTAAGTGATTTCAGATTGAGGGATTAAGAATTCTGAGGATTGAATGAATCTATATATGTGATAATTATCACGGTAGTGGTGTCAAACCAATCATTATGGACCACCTCCAAGCCTCCAATTTTACAGTAGTGCGTGTGAAAAATTAGCCACCGGTTATGACCATTTAAAGCTTCTGAAAATGGGCATTATTCTACATAACAAACAAAAAAATCGATATTGCTTAGCAAAATATTATGTATAAGAGAATATGTTAGAACTTATTGAAAATTTTCAATTCAATTACATATATTCCGTTTATTCCCTTTTCAAACTCATATATAAAAATTAAATTCTTTTCCGTATCAATGCCATGTTTGGAAGTGATTTTTGGGTATTAACGGACGCTATTGTTTTTAGGAAAAATAATAATTACCAAAATAAATTTGATGTTTTCTAGAAAATGTAGCTTTAAAGATGTAAAGAATGAAATATAACCTCTATCTTATATATATTTATTATTGATAGTAATCCCTCACCGAACCATGTCACCCTCTTCTAAGTTCTAATATAAAAATTTCTTCACTTTCAGTTATGGTTGGTTGTAGCATTAAATAACTGAACTTTAACTAATAATATATATATATATATATATATATATATATATATATTAAACCATGTATAATTTTGGTTGATGTGCATGACTTTGGGGTATGTGTAGATACTTGAAGGATGACATCAGTTCTACAGTAATTCAATTAATCCAAACCGAGCTTTCGATCTTGTCGTAGTGGTAAAAATTCGTTCCCTATTTGAAGATGAATCGAGTTCTAGTTCGTTATATGCGAAAAAACTTGTCTCTTGCTATAATAAATAATAAATAATCCAAACCCATGATTTCATCATAATTTCCTGTTCCCTCGTGATACTTTACATTTGAAATTTTTATTCTTTTTGAGAAGTTTGGACTAAACCTGGAAAAGTAATATTAAAGCACATAACATTTAGCTAAGTTAGCCTTGTAATAGCGCAAAAAAAGCCCAAAGGGATGCCCTATGACAAAATAACAATAATGTCCTACAAAATGCGCACTAAAACAAATTAAAAGATCAGGGCTTTACTGCATCAACCGTCGCCCAAGGTACTCGAACATTCTCCAACTTGTGGGAATTTTTAATTAGAAAAGAATTATTAATAAAAAAACAAAACATTTTTGTTAATAAGAACAAAATTCGGTAAGTAAATTTTTGAATAGTCAATTAGCTAAAGAAATCCTACGTTGAAACTTTGACACTTATGGTTTGTTTGTATTGATAAACAAATCAATAGAGTGTAGTTAAGTAGAAAAGAGGGGCGCCCCTCACGTGTCGTCCGTCCGTCCGCTTGTCTCGCCGCGGCCGCAGCCGCGGCCGCGGCCGCGAAGACAGTCCTATCTTTTTACTACTCGGATTTATGGAAAAAAAAGTGACTTTTCACCTTCTACTGAGTATTAAGTGTGAGACTTTTTTGTTTGCCGAGCGTGATGATTTTGTTGAATATAATTCTTTAGTTCAACCTCTTATTAAACATATTTTGAGACACACTTTAAAAAAAAATTGTATGCATGTTTATGCTAAATATCGATAATCTGTAATTAACCATCTTTCATCTTTAAACTATAGATTTAGTTTAACTACAGATATTTGGGCAAACATTAAACAATTATCATTTCTTGTTAGGGGTGGGCAGGGTATCGGGTACCCAGCCCGACATGTGCGGGTTTTTTAAAAAAATGTCGGATATCGGGTTACCCGAAAAAAAATGTCGGATATCGGGTTGGTGTCGAGTTCTTATTTCAGAACCTGAAAAAAATTTCGGGTACCCGACTCAGTCAGTCCATCACCCATTTGATTTCCTAATAACCTATGACCCTTTCATAAGCTCAATACCCGAACCCAATCAAAACCATCAAATTCTCAATTCTTCAGAAATCTTCACTTCTCTCGGTTATCACTCGACAGCCAATTTCCACCTCTCACTCTCAATCTTCACTCACGCATGCGGCCACGCTGCCGAGCGCAGTGCGCTCTACACCTGCTACGCCCTCCCACAACTCTCACTCACCTACTCACGCAGACGGAGGCAACCAGGCACGCAACTTCTCACTCACGCGGCCCACCCATCATCGCACTCCACCGCTTCTCAATCGAGTCTCGACAACACAGGTAAGGTAACATCTCTTTTTTTGTAGAGGTAACCAATTTAGTAAGAGATTACGTATTGTGACTTGTGAATGTTGGATATTGTGATTGGATGACATTTTTACATAGTTGCTGATGGTAATTGTGAATTTTGTGATGGTGATTGCATAAACAAGTTGTGAATTTTCGATTGGATTGATAGGCTACGTACGGTTTGGACGAAATTTTTAATGAAATTTTGTTGTGCTGCTGGACGAAAATTTTAATGAAATTTGGGACGAAAGTCGGGTACCCTACACCACCCGACAGTCGGGTTTTGGAAAACAAGAGTCGGGTTCAGGTAGTGTTTTCCCTACCCGAAAATGTCAGGTACCCGAACCCGAAAACCCTACCCGACGCCCACCCCTATTTCTTGTTGTTACATGTCATTGTATAGATGATAATTGGAGCATGCAAAAACGAATATTATCACTTGATGAATTACATGAATCACATACATGAGCTAGAATTGCTAAAATTATTCATAATACTTGTAAATTTTATGGAACTGTTGATAAAATATGTTCTATTACACTTGATAATGCATTTAATAATACAACGACAATACGTGATCTAAAATTACAATTAAAACCAATGCTTGAAGGTGTTTTTTCCATGTTAGATGTGCATGCCATATAACTAACTTAGCTGTAAAAGTTGGCTATGAAGATACAGAATGTCAAAGTATTGCCAAACTAAAAAACGAATGTCAATGGTTAAGATAATCTAGAATTAAACGTGACTGGAAACATATGTGTGCTAGTCAAAGTCTTAGGTATACTACCACCACCCATTGAAACTCATTGGAATTCTTTGTATCACATGTTAGCTGCTATGTTACCTTATCAGGAAGCTTTAACTTCTTCTATAATAGCTATCAAATGCCTGACAGCGATGATAGTATTTTATTGACTACTGATGATTGGGAATTTGTTACTCAATGTACTGCTTTGTTATATACCTTTAAAGATGTTTTTCTAGTGTTTTTTATCCCACTTTACATTATTTTCTTTCACTTATATTTAACATGTTTTTTAAATTTATTGAATGTAGAGAAGATGAGGATTTGACAGAATTTGTTAATCTAATGGAGATAAAATTTAAAAAATATTGGGAAAATATACCACATGTGCATTGTGTGTCTACTTTTTTAGATCCTAGTCAAGGCATCGCCTCCTTTGATGTTTTTTTAATATTACCAAAAAAATTTGGATGATGATGTCGACGATCAAAAGAAGTCAATCAGACATTCTCTCCAAAACATGTTTGATTTGTATCATTCTCAACAGGTACAAGGATCATCATCAAGGACAGTAGCAGACTAGAAAACACTACTCAATCAAGAAGTTCAGGGATTAAATTGCTGAGAAGTATATGGAGAAAAAAGTTGAGAGGAAGCGGAACGGCAACAACCACGTCGAATGAGTTACAGTTCTTTTTGGGTCATAATTTCATAGCAGATGAGAATTTTGACGTCTTGGAGTGGTGAAGGGCAAACGCTCGATAATATCATATCTTAGCCAAAATGGCTAGAGATGTTTTTGCTGTCCAAACATCTAGTGTCACATCTGAGTCAGCGTTCTGAACTTGTGGCCGAATAATTGGAGACCATAGAACTTCTCTTAAAACAGATTTATTATGCATGCTAACATTGCTCAAAGATTGGTTCGATGCTGAACGAAGAAATAAAAAAGGAGAAGTCGACGAGTTCGACAACCAAAGTTCTGAAGAAGAAGAAGAATTTGCGAAGACAATATTAATAATTATGATGAATAATGTTTTTTTCTTTTTAAGTAAATTTCAAATGTTTATTATTTACCTTGTAAACTTTCGAATTCAATAAATTATTTGTTTTCCATTACAATTCATCTATTATTTCATCAATAAATTTGTTATTTTCAAAATATTGGCTAAATAATAACAAAAAAATAAAAGGACGGAATTGTTCCGATTTGGAAACGGTCCAAACCGAAACCGATCCGGTCCAATGCACCGTTTCCATGGATCAGTGTGGTTCCATGACTCTTGCCATGTAACCGGAACCGGTTCAATCCGGTTGGCTACCGGATTGAACCAGTTCCGTGCCTTCCAAAACCGAATTCGGTCCATGAACACCTTGACCCTTAACTATAATATATAAAAAATTCGTACCTCAAAATTTTTTTTATAGGTCCGCCCCTGCTAATGATCATATCAAGTGCTTCATCCACCCAAGTAAACACAGTATATGTATATAGTTCAAGCTATATATGATATATACAAATTTGTGATATGAGAATCAAAATTGCAATAGATCTTCTAATTATTAGTGATTATTGAAAAAAATATTATTAAGTGTGCATCATGCATGTGTATTTTTGGAGTAGTGAATGTAATAAAAAAATCAATCTGAAAGGTATGCAAAAACAAATATTGCAAATAGACAAAACTTTGCCTTCTTAGAGTTCTACTTACGATCTGATGCCGTGGATGCTTTTAAGCGTATACAGAGGAGAGACGTGGCTTTCGGAGTGGATAGGCCAGCTAAGGTTTCCTTCGCAGATTCCTTCTTCGATCCCGGTGAGGAAATCATGGCCCAGGTACATACTTTGGCTAAGTTTCCTGCTTGGTCAAAATGATTATGAATCCTCCTTAGCTTAGCTCATATTCCATTCAATTGCATTTGAAGCATGACTGAACTGTTGGTTCCAGAAATGTCTCTGTGCTTGGAGTAATAATATTCTTCTCTTGAGACGCCTTTTTCCAGGGAAGATAATACTTATTTTTCAATCGTCACTACACAAGTTCATTAACTAGACTTTTAGCTGACAAATTGAGGACTTCTTCATGTTGTGAATAGTTTGGGGTTTTTGCATTTTCTTCCTTTTTATCTGTCACTCTTATCTCTAATATTATTGAAAAAACTGATTATCGACACCTCGTTTTTGTTGGTTTGGTTGATCTGTACCCTTATAAGAAGATCAACTATTGTATGAGAATATTCTCGTCCAACATGGGTTGCTACCCCATCCTGTGGGATAACTAGCAACTACTCAACCGTTCTTAGTAAGATTAATTGACCAATCAGTCAGATCTCAGGTTCGTCTTACATAACATTCCAACAAGTTTTGAATTCGAAGTAAACACTTTCCAGTCAAAGTGATCAAATGTTAGTAATACACAATCCTAACACTAAGAATGATGTTGGACAATAATCAAGTTGAACTAAAATCCAGCCGAGAACCAAACTGGAAACCTTTCATTGTCATTCAATCGTTCTTGAACTTCTTATAATATGATACTCGACAAATAAAAATGGTTCTCGGAAACCATAACTCGCTGCAAGGTGTAGACAAGCAAGATAAGTGAGTACTCCGATCATGGGGAAATTCTCGACTAATCAACTCCATAACCTCAGCAATCTGTGTAACATAATTTTAAAGTCATAAAACATAATAATTGATTTGCAAATAACAATAAATATTTGTAAGTGAGATGTATGAAAGCTCAAAACTTCTACACCACCTGGTTAAAAGCTGCACGTATAATCTGTAGCATGCAGCAAACCACAGATTTAGCAAATCCGTAAACTAAATTTTGCAGTGGTTAGAGAACAATTTCACATTATTAAGGCGTCTATAAGAAGGCAAACTCACATATCTCATTCTTCCCAAACTCATAAACCATTAAAACTCGGGTAAAAGCAATATATAGATCTTCCATTTTGCGGATACATATCTCCGCCACTTCGGTTGATATTGCCATAGTGACCAGCCCGAAAAGACACCACCAACTCGCTCAAGGTGAATTGTTCAACACACTACCAATTGTATAACTTTACGTTTATAAGCAAAGTTTCGATGCAATTCATCAATCCAACAATGTAAAGCTTCCATTTACATTTTCAATAAGTAGATGGCATTTAGATAAACTGTCAACACAATGCACGGTTATGCCACAATTAACTTAAGAACAAGAAGCTAGAAACCAAGAACTAATCAACTTCCAAACCCCTAAAGCTAATGTTTACAAGCAAGGAATATGGAAGAGGAATAACTTCTAAACCAATTAACCCAAAAAAAAAAAAATTCTTCCAAGTAACAGATACCGTGAGAACAATTCAGCAATTTAAGTTAGTTTGTGTGTGTGTGTGTGAGGTGTGTGCATGGGGGGTGGGGGGTGTGGTGTTGGGATTAATAACTTCAAAGTGGCACGGGTTTGTAATATTTACCACTATAGCAACTCATCATCTAGCTCCAGCTCCATTCGAGCACTCAGGAGTCGACTCTCTTTTTGCTTTCTTAGTAGTTCTCTCAGAAATTGTCTTTGCAAATGCTTCCACCATCCTCTCCTGCGATTCAAGTATCATTTCTGTCCGCTTCAACTCCATCTCCAATCGCATCTCCTCTACTTGTCGCGCCATATCCATCTTCATCTTCTCAATTCTCATAAACCCTTCCCCTAACGCATGTATCGCCTCAACCACCTCGCTCACACCGGAGCCCCCTTTTGAAATCTCAGAAACCCTCTCTCTCATTTCGTGCTGCCCGAAATATCCATCTCTCATAGCCTTACTATGGGTGGTCCCATATCCAGTGTTAATAGAATTGATAAATCTAGGGTTACGGATATAATGATTTTGATCACCGATTTCGTTGTAGTTATTGTGCACCTTCGTCTCAGCTGGCCCCGCGGTTACCATCCCAGGAATCTTGATCCGAAACCCAGATGCTGCCCCATTACTAACATGCCCTTGATTACCGAAAATACCCATCTGATTGCTATATAAATTGTTGATGCGCTTGATGCTGTTCTTCTGATCACTTTCTTCTTCATCATCATCTGTGGAAGGAGGAGAAGGGCGGTTGTTGGGCCCCTTTTCCATATTGTGCATGCTCTGGAAGTGCGCCCATGATGAGGTGAACCCGCGGACACCGCCGTGTGCGGCGGCTTTCTGGATCTCGGCTCGGTATCTCTTGCGCAGCTTCTCCATCTTGTGTCTGCACTGAACGGCGGTCTTAGGAGGGCTCGAATGAAAGCCCGACGCGACGTCGTCGGCCACCTCCTGCCAGTGATTGGCCCGGAGGCTTCCCCGGCTTAAAGAGTACCATTTCTCTTTGTAAGCCTCGATCAAGACGGTTGTTTCCTCGGGGGACCAGCACGGCGGCGGTAGGCGGCGAGAAACGGAGGTGACGATAGAAGGGAGAGCTAAAGTTGCAGTCGGAATGTTATCGTCGTCGTAAGGGGAGGAAGAATTCGATACGATGGTAGTCATGATGAGGGTGGGGTGGACGAGATCTGGGAGACGGTGGAGATAAAGAGAAGGGCGGTGGAGAAAGGAGGAGGAGAGAATGGTTGTGTGGCATAATGAATGGTGGGGTAGGGTTGTTAAAGGGGAAAGGGCGGCAGGCGGGCAGAGTTGGAGGATCTAGAAAGATGAGTGGCCACCGCTTAGGGAGGCGGGTGAAGGAAGCTAACTTGCGCGTGGTTTGGAATTTTGTCACACAAATTTATTTTTTGTGGGTATTTTGAATTGGCGGGTTAATCTTCGAGCCCGCCTCCTTGGCCGCGTAAGGCGGCGTGAGGCGTGAGGCGGGCGGCTGGATCTAAACATTGTGGCGTTCACGCTGTATTACGGCGTAAATGTAGTGACTAATTTACCCTTTAATGCTGCAAAAATAATTTTGAGGCTCCTTGGTTAAATAATTTATGACACCACCAACCTTTCACCTACTCCGAAGGATGGAAGAGTTGACTCCTTCAAAGCAAGAGACATTTGGTACATCCGTACATATCTATTTATATAAAATTAAATTTTTTAAATAAATTTGAATTATTAACAGAGTTACCTTCTAAGTAGTAAAACTAAACAAATTAATTTTTTTCCCTAATCAATTTCTTAAATAAAGAATTTTTTTTTTGTAAAAATTCTTTATTGTTAACAAATTTTTTTTTGTTAGAAATAGTTTTGTTAAATAACAATGTTTTTTTGTTCATGCGCGGATTTGGGCTGAAGCGACTAGAAAAAAACTTATTTTAATCGGTTGTTATGTGCAGGTTTAACCTGAACCAACTCGATTGGTTAAGCCAAGACAACCTTTTCTTATTGGTCAACTCAGCTAAATAAGTATTTTTAACTGTTATTATTTTTAATATTAGTATTACGGATATTACGAAAAATGTAATTTTTATTATCATTTATAGGTTGTTGAGCATCGCTGACATATTTTACAATTTAGTACTTTGCATTACATGCAATATATATATATATATATAAAAGTTCTTGCATATATTTATAAAATATAGTTGATATATATTTGAGTGTATACATCCTAAAAGTATTTTATATACTTCAACATTTAACAACTTCAAATGTTATTTTTTTTAGTTTATAGTAAGATGTGCATCATTTGTTTTAAAAATGTTAGAGTCAGCCATTTGATTATTTCTTCCATTCAATTACAGTAGCATTGTCGTTTCTTTAAAAATGTTTGTTAAAGTCAGTCATTTGAAATATTATTTTCGGTCAAATTAGGAACAAATTGACCAACATGCTGGTACTGGCACAGCGCCTTGTGCCGCATCAACAATTAAACTAGTATATATATAAGACCCGTATGTCTCGGCCTCCTAATTCCGCATCAACAATTCATAGCATAATCGGTTTATACTTCACATGTAGCGCAGCGTTTAACCAAGGAAGCAAAAAAAGATTCCATAAGTTGATCTATCAGCAAAAAGAATGGCGCAAGAAATATACAAAATTATACACAGAGCAGAGTTAATAAACTCGGAATTTACCTCAAAATGTAACCTTAAAGATAATCAATCACACAGAGTTATTATTACCTTTGGGTAAACTATTGAGCATATCAAGAAAGAAAATTTTCCTCACAAGCTCTCTTGAAGTTGGCTAAGGGGGAAAACAACTTGGCCAACATCACCAACCATATCGTCTTCTACTTCTGGGATGTTAGCATTAAACGTCCCACCGCCAGAAATGGGAATGTAAGACATATAATTTACATCATCGAGACAACCCACTTGCCTAAGGATCTCAAATAAGGTGTTCTTACCCGGCTTATCAGATTCTTGCTCCAGGATCTTGAGAGTGGAAGCTACATTTGCTGGTCTTGGCCTCCAGTTCTTTGAGCCTTCAGCCGCAGCGGCGTTCTGTAAGCAAGATAAAGCCTCCTGAATCCTCATATTTCTGATATGATCTTCTGCGAGAATCTCCCAGGTCATAGAATTCGGTTTTCCTCCCACCTCAATCATTTGATCGAAAAACGTCCCTGCCTCGTCAGAAAGCCCTTTCTTCACATAGCAACTCAGTAAAAGATTTGCTATTCGAGATTCGTAGGCTGATTTCACAGAAAGCCATTCATCGTACATCTTCTCAGCAGCGTCAATGTCCTCTAATCTGACTAGAGCGGAGATTAAAGTGTGGTAGCCCGAATTTGGAATATTGACAAAGGTAGCCTTGTAAATGTCCCACATTCGAAAAACCTCATCTTTCTTGCCAGCATTGCCATATAAACTAATAAGATAATGATATGGAATTCGATCCCGACCAGTGATTCCTCTTTCGATTTTCTTCAAACAGTCGTCGGCCTTCTCGAATTGGTTAAATTTGATGTACGCTGTAGCCATTGTGCTGAAGGTTGTCCAATTGGGATTGATGGTCGGGTCAAGTTGCATCTGTTCAAACACTTTTTCCATTTCCTCGAGAGATCCTTGAGATCCACGCGTCGTCAACCAGATATTATAGGAATAAATATCCAATGCTATTTTCTTCTCCAACATTTCCGATACAAGTGACTCAATCTTTTCATGATCTTTTAGGTTCATATAGAGAGTCATCATCACATTGAATTGAAGTGCGTGACTCGAATAACCTCGTTTTCTCATTTTATCCATCAGTGCTTCAGCTTTTTCCTTCATCCTAGCACGTGAATAAGCATTCAAAAGAGCTCCATATATTCTTCTGTCTTTCAAGGCTTCGGGCAACTTCAGAAAATATTGTTCAGCACTTGAAATTCCATGCACTTTAGAAATCAAATCCAACTGAATAGCAGTGTCGCTGGTGGTTATTCTATAGCACTCTGTTCGATTATTCATCCATTCGTAGACCTGCAGTGCATACAAGAATATTATGGATACTAGAATAGCTTTTGAAATATGATGCAATAAGGCGGCTAGACTAGTTTAACAAAAAGACATCTATTCATGATGGAAAATATATAACTCGGCATTTAAAACAAGATTTGAAATCGTAAGAAATTATGGACTAGGACCATACCCCAGCAAGTGCGCAAAGTTCAAAACACTGACCACATCAAACAGAAAACAAAAAGACAGCACTTACCAAAGACAACTGAAAAATAAGTTCCCAAATTTGAGACACAGGTGGACATTTAGGTGTACACGAAATGAGAAACCATAACTAATAATTATTCTGATGTGTATCCACCCCAAAACAGGATGGTAGCAGTGGATATTTAGATCAGACCAATCAATGTCTCTCCTACGGAGAGAAGATGGAGCAAAGTTTACAGGAACCGATTGAATCCAAAGTCACAAAGGTACCAAACCTCACAGATTGAAGAAACGGTTCTAGTGCCGTGCTCATTTCCCATTCTTGATGTAATAGAGAGAATTGAAAGAGTTGGACAAGGCCGAGCTAATAGATATTTATTGTGACAGTGAGGGACTGGGAGAGATTTCCATCTATTCTTCCAATTCTTTCTTACACCCCTTTAACATGGATTCTCCTGGACTCTGTTCATTTCTTTCCCCATTTCAGTTTTTGACTTAAGTTTCTACAAAGCCATACTTTTCCCTACATCGCCAAAACCAAACAGATTGTCTTTGCAAGGTTGTATGAAAGAGAGAGAGTTGGAATTGCATAAGAACAAAGATAAAATTAGAATATTTTTCAAGGTTCCTTTAGGATCATAGATAATTTCCAGCCACTTAAGAAAACAGATACAGCTCATTTTAAGTGTGCTATCAGGAGTGTAGTTGTGTGTGGAAAATAGACAGGTCACAAAAAGTTCTAAAGGCACCCATACTCCAAAATTGATAATGTAAATAAGAGAGAAGGCGCAGGATTCTCTTAAATTTGTTCTCATTTCAAAATAAGCAAATAAGCACCGGGGATAGCAAGGCCTTTTTCCCTTTTAGTTTCATTTACCATGCCATTCAATTTCAAGAAGGCACGAATTCATAATAAGCTCAATGTGTCATAAGACAACCTTTGTAGGCATACATAATAAGTGCCAAAACTGAACCATCCCCACGTAATTTGTTCAGAGTCTAATAATATTACTCTATCCTAAAGCCCACACCTTAAGCTTAAGAATCAAGAATAGTATACACAAAGCTCCAAGCAAAATGCCCCAATCACTGTCGCAGTCACTAAATCATTAGCATTGCTCAAATACCAATACTGCATCAATCGCACAAGATATTCAGCACTTCATAAAAGTCAAGATAAGCCAAATTTCTGAAGAACAAAAGAAAAGGTAAAATATCAAACCGCATTAAAAACTATAACAATAGGTAGTATAATAGGTTATTCATTCCCACAGCCTGAACCATATAACAACCAATATTCGGATAATTTATAAGAATTTGAAGCCTTTTAACATTGGACAGGTTCATATCACTACTCAAAGACCCATCAATTCATAAACTTCAAAGAAAAATGTCATTTTCAATTCTTTTCTTCACCTGAAGAGCGTAGTTAAAACGCCTAAACTTTCTGAGCTCCTTCACAATCCTGCAAAGCTCCCATTTCGAAATCTTTTTTCCCTCATTTTCCACCTGATTCAACACGGAAGCAGAGCCCGATTCGGGATTCTCCATCATGGATATTTTCTTGTAAATAGCATTCCAGCTCCGCATAGGCCTCTTTTCAAAATCGACTGTTCCATAACTATGAACTTGTGATAGTGATGAACACGTTATAAAGCCTGAATTTGTATGGGTATCACTGATAATAACAATTACAACGGGTTGTCTGATAGAATAGGTCCGATTTTGCAGGAGCCCAGATGAAAATGAGAGAGAGTTGAATATGGGGGGGCTGTGGTTTTGGTTATGAAACTTTGGAGGTGGTATTGGGATAGTAGATTGAAGAAGCATGACTATTGGATTTTGGCGTGGGACTTACAAGTGCTGAAACGAAGCTGTTTCTTCACTTTGAAACTTGGATCTGTGAGATTTTTGTCCCGAAGATAAGAGGCTTGGGTCATTTTCTTGGGCTAATTTAAATAAATACTGTAACTTTTAAAAATAATTACAAAACTAGCGCATAATTTTTTTTTTTAATAAAATAATGTGAAACGCATTCTTCGCATGCGTTTTAAAAAACGCAGCTGTCGAATGCGTTTCTATACAATCTTTTTTAAATAAAATTCTGACACGCCCATGTCAGCGTATTGTACCTATGATTTCTTCCAATAAAGTTTTTGTTCTGGCTTTGTATTTTCGCTTTGTGTCACCTTTAAAATAATAAATATAGTATGTTAAAAAAATAATAATAATAATAACTATAGATGCATGTTACAACAAAAATTAATTTTTGCATGTCATTATTACTTTGATTTAATATGTTAACAAATAAAAAATTATGTTATTAGAATTCTAATTGATGTGATTCGAGATTTTGACTATAAGGTAGAATAAAGTGTTAATGCAAAATAACGATAAACACACCAAGATTTTTACGTGGAAAACCCTCAAATTGAGAGAAAAACCACGGGACCTAGTTCAGTATAAAACTTCACTATAAATGTTGATGATTTACAAGACTCTCTGGACATAAGAAAAATAATCACTCAATGATTTACACGAATATTTTTGAGAAATAACAAACAAGACCGAACAGACTTAAATTTGCTTTCTTCGGAGTCTTTTTGGCCAGAAAAATCCAACCTCTGTAATGGGGCTGTCCACGGGTTTTTATAGGGCTGTCCTCAGCAACTAACTCGCGAAAAATCAGCAACATGATGTCCTTTGATCGTAGCTTGATGGGATCCAAAGGTGTCCGAGAAATCCACCCCATTAATGCACGTTCAATCCCAGCTGGTTAATTAGTTTTAATTATGACCAGGTCTTCCGCTATACTCTGACCAGAATCCCGAGGAGGGTGTTGGAATCGAAGAGGGGGGGGTGAATGAGATTCCTTGGCTACTTTAGCGTTTTAAAATGAGTTTGTAAAATAAAAATATTTTGCGCTTTGCGGAAGCCTTTAGTCAATCGATAAATAAAAAGAATAAATAAATAAACGCGTAATGAAAAATAAAGCGGTAAATGACAAGGATATTTGTTATAGAAGTTCGGCGATGAATCGCCTACGTCTCCTCTTCCCGGTTAGATAACCTCCAACCGAGGTTCCACTAGAACAATAGATCTTGGCCTTGAGGGCTCCAAGTTAGCCACACAACAACTCTTCCCGAGTTTACAACGCTCTTCCCGAGCACACTACTCTTCACGAGTATACAAAGCTCTTCCCGAGCTACCAACACTCTTCACGAGTCTTCTTGGCCTTAAGGGCTCCAAGGATAGCCACACACTTGCACCAACTAGACTAGTTGACGACTTTACAATTTTCCAACTTGCTTTGGTGTTGGAGGACCTTTACAAGAAATCAAACCAAAAACACCTTCACGGTGTACTCACACGAAGACAACAAGACTTAACGAATGGAAACAATTACTAGCTCCAATACAACAACAATGTATGGAGTTTGTAATGCTATTCAAGAATTTAATAATCAAAGCTTTTGGTATAGTTTGTAGACTTGTTTCTTAGCTTCAAAATGCTCCAAAGCATCCATATTTATAGTGTAGAAGGCCCCCTAGGCTCCTACTAGCCGTTGCTTCAAATAAGGCTTGAATCACTCCAAGATCGCCTCGGACATCGCCTCGGGCGATCACCATCGCCGCGCCCCAACGGTCAGCAAAAATCACGGATCGCCTCAGGCGATCTCTGGATCGCCTCAGGCGATCCAAGTCAAATCCCAATGCCGTAGCTTCAGCAGCCTGAAATCATGCATCGCCTCGGGCGAAGTCCACATCGCCTCAGGCGTTCCAGCCCATCGCCTCAGGCGTTCGTGACATCGCCTCGGGCGAACTCCCCTGCGCGCATGCCCGCGCCACCCTCGGCATCGCTTCAGTCGATGTGCGGGAGCGAAGTCCCTGTGGCTGCCATCGCCTCAGGCGTTGGTCACCATCGCCTGGGGCGATCTTTCTCGCGTGCTCGCCTGGCCATCGCCTGGGTCGATGAGCGTGGCGATCCTCGCCTGGCACCCATCACCTGGGGCGATGGCACTCATCGCCTGGGGCGATCTGTGTCTTCCAAAAGACAATTTCTTTGGCATTTCAAATCTATTACAATCTTCAAATTTGATCATAATTTAAGCTGCATACTCAATAAAAACCATTAGTACAAAATGTATAGGTTTTGTAATCATCAAAACAAAAACGATAATTTTATTTAAAATAGAGGAATGAGAGTTGTAGCGTTTTAAGGCGCAACAGAGGGTTTAATAGTTGTTCTGCTCGGTGTCTTTCTGTTCGGTAAAACTTGGCTCGGTGATATCTTGTGTTCGGGGATTTTATAATTTGTATCTTCATAAATGGATTTTACCCGAGAAAATCAATATGTCATATGACATCACTAGTGTATCGCTAAAGAAATAAATTTATTCTAATTTTTATTTAATGTTTTATTTGGATATGGAAATTTTCATCAAAAATTTTTCATTTATACAAAGGAATAGCCATCAAACTAATTAAATTTGAAAAAAAAATTAATATATTGAGAATATTAACAAAAAAAAGTAACAAATTTTATATGGGTAAAATATTACTATGAAGGGGTTCAAGTTCAATATGCCATAATTGAACATGCCTATATCTATATATATATATATATATATATATATATATATATATATATATATATATATAAACTTGGAGCCTCTACTGCATCAAAGAAGCCTACTGGTGAAAACATCTATGTTAGGAAAATATTTCTAAGTCGACTGCTCAAGAACATTCAAGAAATATCAAAGTTTTATATTTTGTGTGAGTGTTGGTAAAATCATTTTGTAACATTCGTGATTGTTACAAACTCCTAACAAAACTTCTACATCCGTGCCATTGTATATGTATGTTAGAAAAATGCTTAATGAATTAGAAATTAAGCATTAAAGACCAAATGACATATTCTGAAGGTCACAATTAATCACCATATGTTGTCCCGATTGATCACATGTACGAGAAAAAAAAATTACCAAAATTCTGCCAGGTGTGATCGATCACCATTCCAGGCACGATCGATCGCGCCTGGCGTAGGCGCAAAGGTAAAGGGCGCGATCGATCACGCTATATTCAGTTTTGTTGGTTGGGTGCATCCCTTCACAAATTGATGTATTTTTTTCTTGAATTGTTCTCCAATTGGTGTCCCGATGTGGCATTACTTGGTCTACTATATAATGAACAATTCCTAGACATTGTAAACATGATATTTTCGAAAAATCACTTGATATTCTAGAGCAAAATCTTGTGCATTACTGGTCAAAGTATAGCGGAAGACCCGGTCATAATTAAAACTAATTAACCAGCTGGGATTGAACGTGCATTAATGGGGCGGATTTCTCGGACACGTTTGGCTCCCATCAAGCCACGATCAAAGGACATCATGTTGCTGATTTTCCGCGAGTTAGTTGCTGAGGACAGCCCTATAAAAACCCGTGGACAGCCCCATTACAGAGGTTGGATTTTTCTGGCCAAAAAGACTCCGAAGAAAGCAAATTTAAGTCTGTTCGGTCTTGTTTGTTATTTCTAAAAAATATTCGTGTAAATCATTGAGTGATTATTTTTCTTATGTCCAGAGAGTCTTGTAAATCATCAACATTTATAGTGAAGTTTTATACTGGACTAGGTCCCGTGGTTTTTCTCTCAATTTGAGAGTTTTCCACGTAAAAATCTTGGTGTGTTTATCGTTATTTTGCATTAACACTTTATTCTACATTATAGTCAAAATCTCGAATCACATCAATTAGAATTCTAATAACATAATTTTTTATTTGTTAACATATTAAATCAAAGTAATAATGACATGCAAAAATTAATTTTTGTTGTAACATGCATCTATAGTTATTATTATTATTATTATTTTAACATACTATATTTATTATTTTAAAGGTGACACAAAGCGAAAATACAAAGCCAGAATAAAAACTTTATTGGAAGAAATCATAGGTACAATACGCTGACATGGGCGTGTCAGAATTTTATTTAAAAAAGATTGTATAGAAACGCATTCGACAGCTGCGTTTTTTAAAACGCATGCGAAGAATGCGTTTCACATTATTTTATTAAAAAAAAAAATTATGCGCTAGTTTTTTAATTATTTTTGAAAGTTACAGTATTTATTTAAATTAGCCAGAATCCAATTTAAATACGCTGACTTGGCCCCTGTGATTCTGGACACCCCGTTTATATATATATATATATATATATATATATATATATATATATATATATATATATATATTGGGATGTTTTTTAGTGGATTTTTCGATGGTACTCAACCATAGATTTAAAATGTTTCATTTCAGATATTTTTAATATATGATAAGATATATCATTAAAAAGGGTATCATAATAAACATGGTGAACCACTCGTTAATTGCGTACAACTGCCACTCCTTCCCTTTGTCATGGTCTCCATCCTAACTCCCATAGATGTATGATAGTAAGGATCAATAATATGCTGTATTACATAGATTCGGAGTAGTTTGTCGTCGCGGCATAGTTTACAATGGAAGTAGACGCTCATGAAGTTTTGAATTTGATTGAGGTGGGTTCGACGGCTTTTAAAGAAAAGGAATAGGAAATGAACGAAGAGGTCGACACTGACAGGGAGGTGGTGAGCCCTACTGTTTTGAATGCTGAAAATTTTATCATCGAAGGCACTTCCTTTTCTCATGGTATTACTCATGAAGATTTGAGGATGAGTGGTATTTTTGACGAAGGAATCCATAGGGTTGGTAGTATGGATTTACAGGGAAATTTGGTTGTCGATCTGAGCACCTACCTTTTAAAAGATACCTCACATGATTTCAAAAATTCTAATTTTCGGGATTTTTGGTATCATATTAGATTTTAACTTTCTTGATTCTGAAAATTCTTCGCCTTTATCTCAAAAGTTACCGATTTTGTCATTCTTGTCCTGTGATTTCTATATAGTTGTACGCTAGTCTATATATTAAATAAACTTTGTTTGTTCTGGTTTGAGTTCCATCACACACGTTTTTTTTGATGGTATATTTTAATTTAATTTAATTTTTATTTTTAATAGAATAAAAAATCACTCCATATAAGAAACTTTTTTATTACTTACACGAAAATTTAAGTTTGTCAATAGATTAAATAGTTTAACACTAATAAATATCCATTTAATTTTCTTCTATTTAGTGTCCACACAAAACCTGTATGCTAATTAAAACGAGTGACACATCGTACCCCCATTTGGTGTTAAAAATCATTTTTATCTCATCGTGGTTTATAATATATAGGTTACGTCATGTGATATCGTTAATATGGATTTTACCTCATGTGATTTATAAATAGATATTTTATCTCCCATAGTATGCAAAACATAATATACTGCTCCCTCACATAAATCATAAACGGACGAGTGTTTGAACATATTTTCAAATCACAATGGATAAACTGCATATTTTCAAACAATATGGGATAAACTGTCAATTGAAAACTGGATAACTGTTAATTTTCAAATCACATGGGTATAAACTACATATTTGAAAAACCACAGAGGGCTTCGTAGCCATCAACCTCAGGGTGTTCACGGGCCGGATCGGACCGGTTTTGGACCGGATCCGACCGATCCCGGACTCGATTTTGGTGGAACCGGACC
The DNA here is from genome assembly GCA_907163345.1 of Haberlea rhodopensis. NCBI lineage: Eukaryota > Viridiplantae > Streptophyta > Magnoliopsida > Lamiales > Gesneriaceae > Haberlea > Haberlea rhodopensis. Next base: position 22,599,373 of record CAJQUN010000005.1, on the reverse strand, counting down.
AATCCGGTTCCGAACCGGATTGGTCCGGTTCCGGTCCATGGCATATGCCATGGAACCGATCCGGTTCGGAACCCCGGATCCGAATTATCGGATTGGTCCGGGGTAAACCGGTTCCAACCGGAACCGGTTCGGCGATCGATCGCCAAATGTTTCTGTTTTTTTTTTAAACCACGGGTATTGGCGATCGATCGCTAAGCAAAAATTTTTTGATTTTTTTTAAAACCCAAATCGTAAAGGAAAAATACATCATTTATTGAATATGGAAAACAACATAAAAGATACATCATTTGAAATTTATAATAAAAATACATTATTCATCATAATTTATAAGTATAGTCTTGGCCAATTCTTCTTCTTCTTCGGAACTTTCATTGCCGAACTCGTCGATTCTTCTTTCTCTCTTATTTCTTCTCTCAGCATCGAACCAATCTCTTAGCAGCGTAAGCATGCACAATGATTCTGCTTGTAGAGAAACTCTAAAGTCTCCAATGAGCCGAGCACAAGTTGAAAATGCCGACTCTGACGCGACACTGGATGTTTGGACTGCAAATACATCTCTAGCCATTTTGGTTAAGACTGGATATTGTCTTGCGTTTGCTTTCCACCACTCTAGTACGTCAAAATTTTCATCTGTAATGAACATTTGACCCAGGAAGAACTACAACTCATTTGAAGTGGTAGATGACACTTCACTTCCTCTCTGTTTCTTTCTTCCAAGGCTCCGCAACAGATTAATCCCTCTGCTTCGTGACTGACTAGCATCTTGTTCTTCTCCTCCTACTACACGTGCCGATGAGCTCTGTCCCTGACTCCCTGTTCACTATGGTACAATCCAAACATATTTTGGAGAGAATGCGTGATTGACGTCTTTTGATCGTCAACATCCTTATCCAAAGACGTACTATAATATTCAAAGAAAGTATCGAAAGATCCTACACCCTGACTTGGGTCTAACAATGTAGATATACAGTGCACGTGTGGAATTTGTTCCCAATATTTTTTAAACTTCTCCTCCATACGATAAACGAACGACGTCAACTCAATATCATCTCTAAATTCAATAAATTTACAAAACATGTTAAATACAAGTGGAAGAAAATAATGAGAAGTAGGATTAGAAACACCGGAGAAACGATATGTTGCATCTTTAAAGGTTGATAACGAATCAGTTAAATTATTAACAAAAAACCAATCCTTATCAGACAATAAATAACTTTCATCACTTTCAGGCATTTGATAAGAGTTATAAAAAGAAGTTAAAGCATCTTGATAAGGTAACATCGATTCTAACATTTTGTGCAAAGAATTCCATCGACTTACAATGGGCGGTGGAAAAAGAGTAAACCGAAGGTTCTGACTTGCAAACGTATGTTTCCAATCACGCTTAATGCGTGACTGTCTCCATTGACAACAGTTTTTAAGTTTGTCTATGCTACTACATTCAGCATTTTCATAACCATCTTTTACTGCTAAATTAATTATATGGCATGCACATCTAACATGAAAAAAAACACCATTAAGCATTGGTCGTAAATATATTTTAAGTTCACGCATTGTCGCGTTATTATTTGAAGCGTTGTCAAGTGTAATCGAACAAATTTTATCTGCAATTCCATAAAATCTACAAACATTAACAATAAATTTAGCAATTTGGGAACCAGTATGTGCAAATTTTAATTCATCCAGTGACAAAATTCTTTTCTGCAAACACCAGTTATCATCAATCCAATGACAAGTAATAACAAGAAAAGAAAGTAGTGCGGTATTCGTCCAAATATCAGTAGTTAAACTTAATCTGCAGTTAATAGAAGAAAGATGATCAATTAAAGTCTTGCGGTAATCAAGAAACACATCCACAATATTTCTTTTCAAAGTATGCCTATAAATATGTCTAAAACATGGTTGGATACCAGAAGAAAATTCAATAAAGCCATCTTTTTCAGAAAACAAAAAGGGAAATTCACATCTTACAATAAAACGAACGGATAATCTTTTGTTCATTTCCGGTGTTAAGATAAAATTAGTGCCGGACTGAGGATTAATTTGAAGTTTGGTTGGTTCTCTACCTAATGGTTGTAAAGTAACATCATCAAAATTATGTTTTTTAACTAGATGTTTCTTAAAGGTTCCGGTACCGCCAAGGGAACCACCTGTTTTATAATTATATGTGGTTTTACATATTTTACAAATAACAACAGCTTCGTTCGTACCTGGTTTTGTCTCGACGTCAAAATGATCCCATACCTTGCTTCGTTTGGACGGTTACTCGTGCAACTCGAAGCGGCAGTAGTCGCGGATGACCCGCCGGGGGCCGGATTTTGGGTGGCCGTCGGTTTTGCAACGTGTTCCGCTTCTTCAACATCATAAGCATTATCAAACTTGGCAAAAATATCATAATTTTCTTGGAGATGAAAAATGAGGTAATTGAATAAAAGATTAGGATTATAAGAGTTGGAGATGAAAAATGAGGTATATATAGAAGCAAAATAATTTTTTTTAAAAAAAAAAATTTTTTTTTTGTTGAAAACCGTTGACCAACAACTATTTTTAGCCGTTGGGCAACGGCAGTCCAGTGGCCAATGGCTACAATGCCGTTGGCCACATAAATTTTAATTTTTTTTTATATTATTTTTCACCGGTTCCGGTTTTGGTTCCGGAACCGGTGGAACCCGAACCGCCGGATTGGCGGTTCCGAATCCCTGGAACCGATCCGATCCGGGTAAAACCCGGATCGGATTCCGGTTCATAACCAGACCAACCGGTTCCGGTTCGGAACCGAAACCGAGCGGTCCAGTTCTGGACCGGTTCCGGTTGGTCCGGCCCAATAAGCACCCTGACATCAACCCAATTAAACTGATAAATTTTTTTACATACCAATGACATTTACCAGCACAAAGTATATGGATTTATAGGTTATTTTGAACCGATTCAAATTTTATTTTTCGTAATTGTGTTTTATTTTAAAATTTTTGTTTATCTATGATTTTATGTTAAGAAGAATTTTAAGTAGTTAGCTATTTATGTCATATATTTTTACACATCACATTAATTACAAACATAATATACTTAATTTCCCCCTCAATTCAGATTCATCAGTTCACTTAAAATCCAATAAAATGTAATATTTTTAGACTATTGCATGAACATTTTTATGTAATATCCACATGTACAATGAGTCTCCAACAAATATTAATATTTTATTCGAACATGAGTCCAGAGGATTTCAGATAAATAAAGAGAGGGCCAAAAATCCAAAAGCCCAAATGAACGATATCCAAACTACAAGCCCAAAGATTTATTGTTCATGGACATGGATGCGCAATAGGCAAGTCCTCGCATCCATCAACACTGAGCTTACAGATAATTCGACACACTTTGCAACAGAAATAACGGTCATCATCCTCGGTCCTACAAGTGCAAAACTCAGTCCTATTGCACGCATCGAAGCATGGGTTCGGGAAAGTGATCTTCGAACCCGTCGTGTCTTCCCCGGCAACGAACTCGGGCGGTGCCGCGATTGTCCTAAGTATCATCGTGAGCATGATTAACGATGCAATAAGAGACCTGTTATTGTTGATACCACGATTCATTTTGTCTTAAAAATTAATCGAATATTATCAAATTTTTGTATTTCTTGGATAAAATGTGGAAACTGTGTATATTAGAGTATTTATACTACCATGTCATGTGTGGTTGGTCAATGCATTTACATATTGGAGTAAAGGCGTAATTTGGTAGTTACATATAGAATCAAATTCATCTTTTTTCTTAATCATATTTGGCGAGAAAAACACGACCCAGATTATAAAATTATACTAATCATTATAATATAAAAGGTAGACGTGAGCATCCATAAAATAGACTTGAAATTTATTTAAACACTTAAAATATAGGAAAAAACTCAATTATATTTGTAGATGATATTCAAGATTCAATTGCATTTTATAAAATGGTTTATGAAATTTCAAAAATTGATAAGATTTATGCTTTATATAAAAAAAATTATTTTTTGGTGAGTTGATTTTCAAAATCTTGAATCAGATGAATATCATATTGTTTTTAGATTATCCATATCATATTTATCATAATTCATAACATTAATTTTTTTCGTAGATTCCATGAAAACATTTTTTTATTATTTTAGCGCAAATAATTTTTAACTTTTAGTAATTTATAGAAACAAGTATCAATCATGAAATTTATTAAATTATTGAATTTGATATGTGCTTATTCGATGCTGCTATTATCCTACATGAAATATTTCATATGAAAGTCTGAATTATCTCTAAAGGTCGATAAAGACAACATCGATGTGACCAACTATCCAAACCAAAATATTTTATTTACATTTCTCGGAACATGATTGTGCCAAATTTTGACTTTAAATTGATTAATATGTGGGTGGCTTTAGATGAGTTGGTAAGGCATGGAATTGGTCACTACCAAATCTTATATAAAATAAGTCTTATAGTTTCCCCTCGTAACTAATTGTTGTTTTTGACTTAGCAATATCAAAAGGAACCACGACTTTAAATTACCCCCTTAAGTTTGCAAAGACATGGTGGAGACCCAAGTAAAATTAATTATTCATATTTATATATAATTTTCATTTTTTTAATAATTTAAAAAAATTATAAAATATTTCGTAATCAAATTACATGTTTTTAGGTTGGGGTGGAAATTTTTTGTTCACATATTTTATGAAGGGGAACAATATTTAAGTTTCAATTAAGGAACTATTTATTTAATAAACTAATAAATTCAAAATTTTAAAATATAGTATATCGTAGATTAATTTATGACCACATTTTATTTATAAATTATATTATACATCGATTTCACAAAAATATAATTCAAAATAAAGATATCCATACAAAAGAAATTCTTGATCAAATTGAAAATTAATCGTTTATAAGGCTAAAAGTTTTTGATTGAATTAGGATGAAAACTATGTTTAAGGTACATTTTGAAGATGATCATATAGAATAGAGATCTAGAATAGAGATCTGTGTAATACGAGTCTCAAATTTTTTGGACTAATCAAATATACTCTAATAAAAAATGTTTTTAAACAAACATAGTCCAAACATTTGTTTTAAATCAATAATACTTCCGAACTTTTGTTTTTAATCAAAAAGGTTTCAAATGGTAATTATCAAACGACTACAAGAATCAAATCGAAATTCAAATGTCTTCCCCAGCTAATAACTACAAAGTTTATACACACAAAAATACGAAAATAAAATAATAACTCATAATTCAACACAATGCACCGCCTCTTCCCTAGCCGATCATTCCAAACAAGGTGGCCACAATGACTAATAATCCGACAAACAGACTATTCCAACCGGCAGAAACGACCGTCGCATAACTAGAGGGCGGTGGAGGAGCCGGGGTCGACGGAGTGGTGCCGGAGGACGGAGGGGACGGTGTGGTGCCGGAGGACGGAGGCGAAGGTGTGGTTCCGGACGGCGGTGGTGGGGTGGTTCCGGAAGACGGTGGTGGTGTGCCGGTGCTGCTTCCGCTGGTGACCGTGACTGCTAATTTCATGCCTCGAGAGCAGTGATCGGATGTGGGACAGATAAAATACCTTGTTCCCGTTGTGGTAAGGGGGATCGAAGTCGGACTTGGGCTGTGTGAAAACATGGGGTTCCCGGAGTTGCAGTTTTGGTAGTCAGCTTCGCTTACTTCGTCCACGGAATGGTTGGGAGCATAGTTGAACACTGAATATTAACACACATTTACAATCATTTCGATAATATAACTGCTAGATAGACAGGATGAACAAAGTAATTTTGATGGAAGATTATATCAACTCACCAAGCACGTCTGCAGTGGTAAATTTCTGGCCATTAGACCAGGTATCATAATCGAAACCCGTGTTCCACCTGCTGGTGCCGCCTACAATGATGTTGGCACCGTAAACTGCCGGAAAAATCAGGAGGAGGAGAGCAAGAAAAGTGATAGCTTTGGCCATTTCTATATACGGATTCCTTCCTTTCTTTCTGTTTGCTAGAATATGAGATGGAAACTCAAATAAGCAATGGATATGATGGTGCACCTTGCATGTTATTATATAGACAGTCGACGACATGAAATTTTTTTATGATTTTCTTTTAAATGTTTTTTTATTATTAATTATTAATCAATGACCTTTTATTTTTATTTTTTTTAATATAATATTTGTATGTAGACTTACAGGGCAAAAAAATTATCTATACTAAAGTTTAAAACTTCTGCTAGAATATTAGTAACTTGTTATTTATAAGTTTTGTCTACAAATGATTTTTTGAAATTATTTATTGTTCCTTAATATTTCGATCGAACTTGAGTTATTTTTAAAATTCAACATTTGGAGTTCAATAGCCTAACTTGTCATCCCATAATTAACTTATATCTTATTTACTATCACATAATACAATAAGGTATTATTTGGTATATTGATAATGACGTTATGAACCATAATTTTTACTTATACATCTCCCGTTTATCACATATCATACATTGTACTAAACGGTGCATGATACAGTTATTCACTTAGATCTTATCATTGCTGCAGGCTAGTCATTCAGGATGGGCAAAGCTCGAAGTAAGTTTTCAAAATAGTCGATAATTATATGTTTTACATGATTTGTTCTTTGTTAACCCATGCGGTAGTGACAATGGAGTAGATCCAATCATCCAACATGATGTATATTCTCGTCATTATTTTATGGGTAGCCAAGAACATTCCGTTTTACATATGTGGAAATCAGTTGTCAATATATATATATATATATATATATATATATATATATATATACTGTAAGATGATTGAATGGACTGGATTAATCCAGGTTGATCCAATGGACAACAGAGATTGGGTATGCATATAAAAGGAAAGGCAATGGAATACGGTTACATGAGAAGTAACGCATACTTTCTGAAATTGCAACCAGAAGTCTTCTGAATACAGAGTGCGAGAGAATAAAGCGAAGGGTTCTTCTTCTTCTTCGAAGATTACACTCGATCTAGGTGTTTTCTGCATCGAAACAGGAAAGAACAAATCCTAATTCTCTTCTCTAATTCCTGCTGTAATTAAGTTGACGGAATTGTGTTTGATTCTCTGTGAAGACTTGTATTCTGTAATTGGTTTCTTGATCATAGTGGATTCAGTTAGGGTGTTTAACCCGAACCTTGGATGTAGGATCTTGATGATCCGAACCAAGTAAATTCGTTGTCTAAATGTGTTCTTAATTTTCTGCATTGAATTTATCTTGATTGATTGGTTTCTGGAATGCATTTCATGAATGATTCTTAACAGATTGGTATCAGAGCCAGGTTCTCTTAAGAATCTTGAATCGTTTTTTTCTTTGCGTTGTTTTACGTCTAACATTCTTAACTCATTATTTTTTTTGTTCTTCCAATTTTTTTTTCTTGTATAATGAGTCCTTGATTCGGTCTGAACCAAGAAGATCTACTGGCCACAGATCATTCCTAACCATGTTGACGTCAAGGTTTGAAGTTGAAAAATTTGATGGTAAGAATGATTTCAATTTATGGAGATAAAAGATGACTGCCCATCTAGGTAACTTGGGACTAGATGATGCACTCAAGGGGGAGACCAAAATACCAGATACAATCTCTAATAAAGACGAGATTTTAAAGAAAGCGAGGAACACGATAATTTTAAGTCTCAGTGATCAAATACTGAGAAAGGTTGTTAAGGAGAAAAGAGCCTGTGAAATGTGGAATAAACTAGAACAATTATACATGACAAAGGCTTTACCCAACAGGATCTACTTGAAGCAATGTTTCTATGGTTTCAAAATGGATGAAGGAAAGTCTATAGATGACAATATAAATGAGTTTACAAAACTTTTGTCTGATTTAGAGAACATAGACGTGAAAATAGATGAAGAAGATCAGGCTATTTTCTTATTGAATTCCTTGCCCAAACCCTACGACCAACTGAGGGACACTCTCAAGTATGGGAGAGACACACTGACACTGGAAGAAGTGATGAGTGCAGCCTACTCAAAAGAGCTAGACTTGAGAGCAGTAGGCAAACATCAAAGGCAAGTTGGTAAAGGGTTAAATGTTCGTGGTAGAACCTCAGAAAGGAAGGAAAATGGGAATAAGGGAAGAACCAGGTCAAGATCAAGATCAAGGACAAAGAAAGTATGTTGGACCTGTAATAAAGAGGGACATTTTAGAAGAAATTGCCCTCAAAGAAAGAACTACCAGAAACATGATAACAATCCAATAAATGATACCACAAATTCCGTAAATTTCTTGGATGGTTATGAAGATGCAGAGGTGTTCACCATATCCTGCAGTGACCCGAAAGAGGAGTGGATCATGGACTCTGGGTGCACCTACCACATGTGTCCCAGGAAAAGTTGGTTCACTGATCTCAAGGACTTAAGTTTAGGTCAAGTTCTAATGGGAAACAATCAAGCCTGTAAGATACATGGCATTGGCACAATCAGGCTAAGAATGTGGGATGGATCAACAAAGACCATCACAGACGTGAGATACATTCCCGATCTTAAAAGAAATCTGATATCCCTGGGATCTTTGGATCAAAAAGGCTATACTTATAAAGCCTCTGATGGTGAACTGAAGGTCCTAAAAGGATCTCTTGTAGTTATGAAGGGAAACCTGAGACAAGGACTATATGTGTTGCAAGCAACCACAGTCACTGGAGAGGCTGGTGTCACTGCACCTGAACAAGACTTAACTGATCTATGGCACAAAAGGTTAGGTCACATAAGTCTTAAGGGACTGCAGGAGCTTAGCAGACAAGGATTTCTGGATTCTAAACATATTAATAACCTGGATTTCTGTGAAAATTGCGTACTTGGGAAAGCTCATCGACTGAAGTTTAACACTATAAGCCACGCCACCAAATCCACACTGGACTACATTCATTCGGATCTGTGGGGGTCACCTAAGGTACCATTACCTCTATCTAAATCTCAATATTTCATTACCTTTATTGATGATTTCTCTAGAAAGGTTTGGATCTATTTTTTAAAGACCAAAGATGAAGCTTTAGATAGATTTAGTGAAAGGAAAACTCTAGTAGAAAATCAAACGGGGAAGAAAGTAAAGAGATTAAGAACTGATAATGGCCTAGAATATTGTAATTCTGAATTTAATGAACTCTGTGCAAATTCAGGAATCTTGAGGCATCACACATGCACCTACACACCACAGCAAAACGGATTAGCTGAACGAATGAATCGAACTATAATGAATAAAGTGAGATGTATGTTAAATGAGTGTGGACTTCCTAGTAGATTTTGGGCTGAGGCAGCCTCAACAGCTTGCTACCTAATTAATAGATCACCCTCTTCATCCATAGATTTTATGGTACCAGAACATAAATGGTCCAATGTTAAACCTGACTACACCAACCTAAGAATTTTTGGATGCATATCATATATTCATGTTAGTCAAGGTAAGCTTAATCCTAGGGCAAAGAAAGGAGTTTTCCTTGGCTATCCTAGTGGTGTTAAAGGATTCCAAATCTGGCTATTAGAGGAGCAAAAGTGTGTTATTAGCCGAGATGTAATTTTCAATGAAAATGAGGTTTTAAAGACTAACATGAATAAATCAGATCATGCCAGCTCCGAGCAAGCTGAGCAACATTTTAAAATTCAGGTGGAGAATCAACACATTAATGACAGGTTTGAAGGGGAACCCACTGAAGATGATGATCTTTGTGAAAATAATCAGCCACAAGAAGAAGAAAATCCTGACTTAACTCATACAGATGAACATCTAAATCAACCTCTTGATGATTATATATTGTCAAGAGATAGAGTTGGGAGACAAATTAAGCAACCTTCAAGGTTCGCTAGTGCAGATCTCAGTGCATTTGCATTCAGCGTGGCTGACCTACTAGAATTGGACGAACCCAGAAGTTATTCAGAAGCCAAAAACAGTAAGGATTGGCCAAAGTGGATGTGATGACCAGGGATTATAGGTGTTAATCCCGTAGTGTTAATAATCCCTAAAGTGGTTTTACGTGGCGATTTGGGATTTAATCGAGGTGTTGGGCCTTCTGGGCTCGTTTATTTGGGTAGTTGGGATCGTTGGATCCAGAGGTTGAGATTGTATTCACATTACGGTGTAAAACCTAAGAGTTGGGTTTTTGATGTGTCTCGGAATCTCGGGTGCTATGTGAGCACCGGTAGAGGGTTTTGGAGTTAGAGAGAGAGTTTTTGAAAACAGATGATTTTTAAGGAATCATGATGTATTTGTGGGGCTATTAAGTTTTCGGGGTATTTTTGCTATAAATACCATTTAAACCCAAATTTTAGACATAATTTCAATTTCAGCCCCAATTTCTTCCCCTCTCTCCCGCGATGCGACCCCCGCTGCTACAGCGCTGCCGCGCGCAAAAGCGCTCCGCCCGCCGCCGTCCGGCCGCCGTTCGGGGCGTGCGACCTACCGCCGTCTTCGTCTCGACGAGGCGCTTCTTTCCCCTCCATCAATTGAAGATTTCGTCGCGTCTTGGAGTCGAATTTGGCTGGAATGCGTCGATCCCCAAAAGTTAGGGTTCTTCGATTTTTCGTCCGATTTTGCTTCCGATTTCGTTGGGTAACCTCCCTACCCCCTTGTTCGTCTTTTTCATGTATTTCCATGCCTTTATTGTTCGAATTTCCCCAATTTCGTAGGGTTTAATTTTCGAATTATTTGGGGGTTTTTGGCATGGGTGTTATTTCGTGCAATTGATCGATTATTGCATGTTTTAAGAGTATTATGATGCTTGATTGAGATCGAATTGAAAAGCTTTGGTTCGAATTTGAAGGATTTTAAGGGTTTGAATTTAAGGGCTTGTTTGGATTCGAAATTATGGGGGTTGAGTTCGAAAATGGGGAGTTTTTGTCAAGGGATGTTGATTCTTGCTTGGATAGCTTAATTGACATTTTAGATGAGTTATGGTATTTAATTGGGTTCGAAATTGTGAGATTGAGGTTCGATTTTTGTAGGGCATTCTTGAACAAATTTCGATTTGTCTCATTTATTTCCTTCCCTGCATGTACCCTGCCCCGGGTCTTTTAAGAGGATAATTGTCGTGTATTGACAATGTTGTGAGGGATATGGGTGTGCTTGAGCATAGGTTACATGTTCGTAAATAATGGTGAATTGTTTATCGTGTTAGCACATCATTCCTCGGGGCATGGAACTCGAGCAAGGCTTGGCTCGGACTTCGGAGATTTAAGGTACGTGCGACGTACGAGCATTACTATATATATGTGAAATGCATAAGGTGTTTTTGATTGCATTGAATGTTTTGCGTATGGTTATACATATATGTTGATATAGCCAAGGAATGACCCAAATCTTGATATCGCCGCTTGTAGCGTGCGTGACACTAGAGTAGGATGACTCTTGCATGATATATGGGGTACTGGGTTTATATGACTATATTATGAGACATTTGAGATGTCTAGGTTTGTAGAATCATGCATTCTTCGTAAGACATTTGAGATGTCTAGGTTCGTAGAATCATGTATTCATTATGAGACATTTGAGATGTCTAGGTTTGTAGACTCATGTATTCATTATAAGACACTTGAGATGTCTAAGTATAATGAAGGAATGGTAAAATAAATGCTAAGGCATTTGAGCTATCTGTGATTGATAGCAAGGTTGTGAAATCAGTATTAGATATTGTGATATCTGTAATTGCATGTTTAATGAATTTGTAATCACTATATGTTGATATTCGAGGATCAGGCATGCGATGTGTAAATCAATGTGTTGATTTACTGATTTATGAGATTTGATGAGTTTGATGTTGTGAGAACAGGGACAGTACACGGAATCCCGGATGAGGATGTTGCCATCCAGGGAGTATCATTTAAATTCATTAGCATTTACCTTTGTTGTAAATTATGAATTTCATTATTATGATTATGGGATTTTGTGTATTGGTATGCTCACCCCGTTGGGGGCTGTCTCTGTTGGGACAGGTGGACAGGTACATCGATGGCTATGGAGCTGAGCTCGAGCTGTTGATTTGAGGTACTCCCAGGATCGTGGTACCAGGGCTTGATGGAGCACGGTATCGTATAGAGTACCTATATATACACCTGAGGATTTATACATATTCATATTCATGATGCTCGCATGTGAGCACGATTATACTTGTATATGGATTGTATATAAAGGCATGAGCCTTTCTCTCTTTCATTTAAGGTTGCATGCAATTAGGTTGAATTGCTAGAATGATATGAGAGTCATTGGTGTATTATGTGGGTGTTGGAACCCACTTTTGTTGACGTATGTGTGGTGTCTTCCCTGGCTGGGAATCTACTTGTATTACTGCTTTCTGTTGAGTATTATGTGTTCCCTGGCCGGGAATTTTGTTATGTGTTGTACTCTGTTTTTGGGATAGCTCTATTTATGGGGAGACTCTGCCCAAATTTTTGTAAAAGTTTACAATGTGAAAAGTGGCACCAAGGGGTTGGTAAAGGGCAAACATATGAGTCTTTTATATTGACAGGCAATGATTAAGTATCATCAGAGCTTCCCGATTGACATTTTATAGAAAGCATGTACCACACATAGTGGTTAATACACTAATCAAGGTTTTAAGGGCTTGGGGTCCTTACATTAGTGGTATCAGAGCAGTGGTTGCTCATTGGGGCTGTTAAGGGCCTAGGAAGTTATTGATAGCACATATTTATGCATGATGGCATTAATGTTGTATGACATAGCAAATTGTTTATGTGCTATTATGATATGAAAAGTGGTATTGCTAACCATTGTGGTTGCAGGAATCGTGTGGAACACGATAGGATGACATTTATGGGGATGTCTGGCACTCCGTGTGTTATGTGCCAAGGAAGCTGGTTTTAAGAAAATCAGATAAAGGGATATTTCCGAGGTAACATGTATTTTACGTTGTCTTGTTGACACATGATGAATGCAAAGTGGTGCATTGAGGTTATGATATATGTTATTGTGCATTGTTTTTGCATATGCATGTCTTGAGTCAAAGTTATCTTAGTAAGGATTTTAATGGCTTATGCTAAAGTCCATATGAAGCGATGAAGAGTCCCGCTTATATGGAGTAGCAACGCTAAAGTCCATTGGAAGCGATGAAGAGTTCCGCTTACATGGAGTAGCAACGCTAAAGTCCAGTGGAAGCGAGGAAGAATTCCGCTTTCCTGGAGTAGCAAGAAGCATTAAAATGTACTAATGATAAGGGCTCAGGATGAAATAAGGATTTAAAGAAGGATATCATGACATTTATTTGTGAAACCATACATTCTCATAATGTGTTTTTATTATGAATTGAATGTGGATGCATAGCGTATATGGCTATTGTTGTTAACCCTGATGGTTGCAGGTTACAGGAAATATGGAGTATAAAAAGGAATGATGATTATGCATTCCAGGAGTCCTGCTTATGACAGTGAGAATTTTTATACTTATGCTTGACCGCTAAAAATGTGGAGCGGGCGGGGATGCTCGCTTGCACATGGAGGCGGGGTATTCCATACGAAGCGAGGATGATATACCGCTTGTATGAAGAAGCTTATGCTTGTACCGCTAAAAATGTGGAGCGGGCGGGGATGCTCGCTTGCACATGGAGGCGGGGTATGCCATACGAAGCGAGGATGAGATACCGCTTGTATGAAGAAGCGAGGATGAGATGCCGCTTGTTAGGATGATGATTCATTCCTATGTGATGACACGGATGATAGCGGTGATGTGTCCCGCTGTGTCGATTTATATTCATTTCTCTATGAGGACACGGTTTATAGCGACGGTTCATTCCGCTATATTTATTGGCGATGGTTCATTCCGCCAGGCGTATTTATAGCGACGGTTCATTCCGCTATATTTATTGGCGATGGTTCATTCCGCCAGGTGTATTTATAGCGACGGTTCATTCCGCTATATCTATTGGCGATGGTTCATTCCGCCAGGTGTATTGATAGCGATGGTTCATTCCGCTATATCTATTGACGATGGTTCATTCCGCCAGGAGTATTTATAGCGATGGTTCATTCCGCTATATCTATTGGCGATGGTTCATTCCGCCAGGTGTATTGATAGCGATGCCTCTTTCCGCTACTATGTGGACGATGATTCATACTCAGGTGTATAGCGAGGTTTCATGCCACTTATTATATGACGAGGTGTCATGCCGTCGATTCTATAGCGAGGGATTTTGCCGCTATGTACTCAGCACAGGATTTTGCCGCCTTCGAGCGATGGGTGCTGATTACGCACTATTATTGAGCGACGGAGACAGGTATGACGCTATATCACTAGCGATGAGGTATGAGATATTGCTATTTTATTAGCTTTATTGTAGCTGGCATGCATTGATATACATGTTTATTATGCCTATTTTACTAGCATGTTAGTGGATGACATACGCTGAGGTACATGTATCGTCACTAGTTGGCAATGTTTTAGATGCCATGAGTTGGCATGTGTCGTCACGGGATGACGATGACGATGGTGTAGGAGATGTCTTATTAGACATGCATCATCGTTACGATGATCGATGCGTTGAGTATACGTATTCAGTGGTATGCCTTGGGTGCCAGTACCGAGCACAAGGTGGTGTGTGCGACACCGATGGACGTGACCCTTATACCGAGCGGGTTGCTCGAGGAATGGTTGGATGCGCTGTACATGTGATTGTACCGCAGCTTATGTTTGGGGGTAATCATTTTACGAGTGGTGATACCCTTGAGGTATGCTCGTTGGAGTGGCTTTTGGCCATGTGATTTGACGACAGGAGTAATCATGGAGGAAAGTACTCGCTTTCTGTCGATGTGACATGTGGTGGACATGGTCACACCACCCTTGAGGGTGTAGGATGGGTCCTAAGGGAGTAGGATCAGGTTATGTTAAGTACATAGGGACATTGGGTTGTCCAGGGTGTATCGGCATTGAGGAATGTTGGATAAAGACCCACTACTCTATTGAGTTTTCTCCCATAGTATGTTATACCATGTGGAAACGTCCGTCTTATTGGTAGGTTTGAGGTAAACCTAAAGAGGCAGAGACTAGGTTGTCTGCCGCGTGTGTGTAGCACCATGATGGGCTTGCTAGAGCCGTTACACTGCTCGTTGGAACCAAGTTTGGCAAATCGTAAAGTGATGCGATGTGGATCGTGGTGGACTCTAGTAGTCACCACATCATTTGAGGTTGTGCGTGCCTCGCTGAAACGTGTATACGTTTATGTTTAATCTTGGAGACTTGTCTGGGACAGCTCAGGATGTTGGAGTACCAACAAGAGAGTCATCAGGTTGTTATTGACTCAATCTAAAGGAACCCGTGTATTGGGATACAATGGGTGTTATTGTATCCAGTTTTTCCGAACGATGGTTCGAGACTTGTGGATCTCGAGTTCGATGGCACTTCCCTTGCGAGGAAGAAGGTAGTATTATACCTATTTGGGAATCTTTGAAAGATTCGGTAAGTTGGTACAAGTGGTGTTGATTTTGGGAATCACACCGTGTATTGTTAATCGTCGATTTTCATCCTCCACTGAGTAAGGAATGACTCAGAATTGACGGTTGTGTTTGGGGCTTAGGGATATGTGGTAGATACCCGAGCCGAGTGCATTGAGTATGCATGCGACATCAGTGCTTAGGCAGGTATACCGGTGAGTATACGGATGCCAGTTATTGATTTCCTCTCTGTTAAGCATAGAGTTATGCTATTTTTGGATGGTTAAATCTCTGATGAGAGATATGGAACACCTTGAGATTGGGAATCTCCATGGCACGATGATTATGAGGAATGATCGTGAAGTTAGTTGACTCCCTTGAGGAGGGATTTTCTTGTGAGGGTTAAGGTATTTCCCTTGTTGGTGTTTTCCTTCGAGTTATGCGACAGCCTTCCCAAGTTTGGATTGTTAAATCCGAGGATTTTCAAGGGATGGCAGGATTTCGGATTGGTTGAGTGTCGCTGACGACACAAGCGTTGAGGATGCAATGGGTTTATTGCATGCCCCTTAAGAATTTTAAACTCTGCGGAGTCTCGGTTGTTATTTATGATCAGGACGTGATTCTTGGAACATCCGGAGGTGGACATCTTGTGAGATGTCTTTTGTTTGAATTTGTGGCCGTGAGTTGCCCAAATTAAGTTGCAATGAGGCGACTACTCCTTCGATGGAGGAAGTTTGAAAGTGGAAACCAGGTTTGGTATGTGTACACCGTGGTTGTACTAGTGTTTCCTTCGTAACGATGTATGTTAGACATCGTGAGTCTTGATAGAGATGTCATGGAATGATATCTACGATAGAATCAGGAGCGATTCGAATCCTTGCAGTTTCAGTTGACTAACTGCTTTTGGACTGTTAGCGTTGAGTTGTGCTGACGCTCTTCGACGTTATGATGGATTTGGAAGTCTATTCCACTCCAGAGTTTGACACGAGGTCAACGTTCTTACGGTTGAGGTGTCATTCAGGATGTGTTCGTACTGTTGTATTAGATCAAAGGATGACTGTCCGATCTACAGTCGTAAGTATTGGTTGATTTGCAGTCATGAGAGGCTGACTTCTGGGATGACCCGCATCGAGGTACGTTTTACCTCTTGGGTGTTATGTTGGTTATGGTATGTCGCTCTGTTTCAGAGATTAGATGAGAGGTAAGTATCCTCGCGTTTATTAATACGATTCTGATATGGTCAGGAATCGATGTTATGGCTTCATGTTGTTGTGCAGCCTGGGTGTTACGTGATACACCAGTGCTAATTTCGAGGACGAAATTCTTTTAGTGGGGGATATTGTGATGACCAGGGATTATAGGTGTTAATCCCGTAGTGTTAATAATCCCTAAAGTGGTTTTACGTGGCGATTTGGGATTTAATCGAGGTGTTGGGCCTTCTGGGCTCGTTTATTTGGGTAGTTGGGATCGTTGGATCCAGAGGTTGAGATTGTATTCACATTACGGTGTAAAACCTAAGAGTTGGGTTTTTGATGTGTCTCGGAATCTCGGGTGCTATGTGAGCACCGGTAGAGGGTTTTGGAGTTAGAGAGAGAGTTTTTGAAAACAGATGATTTTTAAGGAATCATGATGTATTTGTGGGGCTATTAAGTTTTCGGGGTATTTTTGCTATAAATACCATTTAAACCCAAATTTTAGACATAATTTCAATTTCAGCCCCAATTTCTTCCCCTCTCTCCCGCGATGCGACCCCCGCTGCTACAGCGCTGCCGCGCGCAAAAGCGCTCCGCCCGCCGCCGTCCGGCCGCCGTTCGGGGCGTGCGACCTACCGCCGTCTTCGTCTCGACGAGGCGCTTCTTTCCCCTCCATCAATTGAAGATTTCGTCGCGTCTTGGAGTCGAATTTGGCTGGAATGCGTCGATCCCCAAAAGTTAGGGTTCTTCGATTTTTCGTCCGATTTTGCTTCCGATTTCGTTGGGTAACCTCCCTACCCCCTTGTTCGTCTTTTTCATGTATTTCCATGCCTTTATTGTTCGAATTTCCCCAATTTCGTAGGGTTTAATTTTCGAATTATTTGGGGGTTTTTGGCATGGGTGTTATTTCGTGCAATTGATCGATTATTGCATGTTTTTAAGAGTATTATGATGCTTGATTGAGATCGAATTGAAAAGCTTTGGTTCGAATTTGAAGGATTTTAAGGGTTTGAATTTAAGGGCTTGTTTGGATTCGAAATTATGGGGGTTGAGTTCGAAAATGGGGAGTTTTTGTCAAGGGATGTTGATTCTTGCTTGGATAGCTTAATTGACATTTTAGATGAGTTATGGTATTTAATTGGGTTCGAAATTGTGAGATTGAGGTTCGATTTTTGTAGGGCATTCTTGAACAAATTTCGATTTGTCTCATTTATTTCCTTCCCTGCATGTACCCTGCCCCGGGTCTTTTAAGAGGATAATTGTCGTGTATTGACAATGTTGTGAGGGATATGGGTGTGCTTGAGCATAGGTTACATGTTCGTAAATAATGGTGAATTGTTTATCGTGTTAGCACATCATTCCTCGGGGCATGGAACTCGAGCAAGGCTTGGCTCGGACTTCGGAGATTTAAGGTACGTGCGACGTACGAGCATTACTATATATATGTGAAATGCATAAGGTGTTTTTGATTGCATTGAATGTTTTGCGTATGGTTATACATATATGTTGATATAGCCAAGGAATGACCCAAATCTTGATATCGCCGCTTGTAGCGTGCGTGACACTAGAGTAGGATGACTCTTGCATGATATATGGGGTACTGGGTTTATATGACTATATTATGAGACATTTGAGATGTCTAGGTTTGTAGAATCATGCATTCTTCGTAAGACATTTGAGATGTCTAGGTTCGTAGAATCATGTATTCATTATGAGACATTTGAGATGTCTAGGTTTGTAGACTCATGTATTCATTATAAGACACTTGAGATGTCTAAGTATAATGAAGGAATGGTAAAATAAATGCTAAGGCATTTGAGCTATCTGTGATTGATAGCAAGGTTGTGAAATCAGTATTAGATATTGTGATATCTGTAATTGCATGTTTAATGAATTTGTAATCACTATATGTTGATATTCGAGGATCAGGCATGCGATGTGTAAATCAATGTGTTGATTTACTGATTTATGAGATTTGATGAGTTTGATGTTGTGAGAACAGGGACAGTACACGGAATCCCGGATGAGGATGTTGCCATCCAGGGAGTATCATTTAAATTCATTAGCATTTACCTTTGTTGTAAATTATGAATTTCATTATTATGATTATGGGATTTTGTGTATTGGTATGCTCACCCCGTTGGGGGCTGTCTCTGTTGGGACAGGTGGACAGGTACATCGATGGCTATGGAGCTGAGCTCGAGCTGTTGATTTGAGGTACTCCCAGGATCGTGGTACCAGGGCTTGATGGAGCACGGTATCGTATAGAGTACCTATATATACACCTGAGGATTTATACATATTCATATTCATGATGCTCGCATGTGAGCACGATTATACTTGTATATGGATTGTATATAAAGGCATGAGCCTTTCTCTCTTTCATTTAAGGTTGCATGCAATTAGGTTGAATTGCTAGAATGATATGAGAGTCATTGGTGTATTATGTGGGTGTTGGAACCCACTTTTGTTGACGTATGTGTGGTGTCTTCCCTGGCTGGGAATCTACTTGTATTACTGCTTTCTGTTGAGTATTATGTGTTCCCTGGCCGGGAATTTTGTTATGTGTTGTACTCTGTTTTTGGGATAGCTCTATTTATGGGGAGACTCTGCCCAAATTTTTGTAAAAGTTTACAATGTGAAAAGTGGCACCAAGGGGTTGGTAAAGGGCAAACATATGAGTCTTTTATATTGACAGGCAATGATTAAGTATCATCAGAGCTTCCCGATTGACATTTTATAGAAAGCATGTACCACACATAGTGGTTAATACACTAATCAAGGTTTTAAGGGCTTGGGGTCCTTACAGTGGAAGCTTGCAATGGATGAAGAGCTTGATTCCCTTAAGAAAAACAAGACATGGAGACTGGTAGACAGACCAAAAGGGAAGAGGATTATAGGTTGCAAGTGGATTTTTAAAAGAAAACCTGGAATCCCAGGAGTAGAGCCTGCAAGATTTAAGGCAAGGCTAATTGCAAAAGGATTCTCTCAAGTTGAAGGTATAGGCTACCATGAAGTGTTTTCTCCAGTAGTAAAACACACCTCAATAAGGATTCTATTGGCAATCACGGCAGTGAAGGACTTAGAATTGGATCAGTTAGATGTGAAAACCTCTTTTTTACATGGTACCCTTGATGAGGAAATACTTATGACTCAACCAGAAGGATGTGAAAGGGATACAATAGATGAAAAGGTGTGCCTGCTACAAAAGTCGCTTTATGGACTTAAACATAGACAATGGTACACAAGGTTCGATGACTTCATGATGAAAAATGGTTTTCACAGATCCAAGTATGATAATTGTGTCTATTATCAGAAGTTACAAGATCTATCATATATATATTTGCTCATCTATGTTGACGACATGCTCATAGCATGTAAGGAGAGAAAGGAAGTGGAAAAATTAAAAGGACTTCTGAGTTCTGAATTTGATATGAAGGACCTTGGCACCGCTAAACAGATTCTGGGTATTGAAATTGTTCGAGAAAGAAACACAAGGACTTTGACACTTTCACAAGGAAGCTATGTTAAGAAAGTTGTCCAAATGTTTGGAATGAAAGATGCGAAAATAGTCAATACTCCTATTGGTGCTCATTTTAAGCTAGTATCTTCTAAAGAACATGAAACTGACCAACAGTTGAAATATATGAACACAGTACCATATTCAAATGCAGTTGGGAGTATAATGTACTCAATGATTTCAACTAGACCTGACATTGCATATGGTTTAGGTTTGGTTAGCAGATTCATGAGCAGACCAAACCTAGAGCATTGGCAGGCTGTAAAATGGCTACTAAGACACCTAAAAGGAAGTGCTGATTTGAAACTTGTTTACACAAGAGCACCTCAACCAGTATCTGAAGTAGTTGGGTATAGTGATTCAGATTATGCAGCTGATATGGACAAAAGAAGATCAATCTCCGGGTATGTGCTTACAGTGGGAGGAAATGTGGTTAGTTGGAAGTTCAGTCTTCAACACGTGGTAGCTTTATCAACAACGGAAGCCGGGTATATTGCATTGACCGAGGCAGTAAAGGAAGCCTTATAGATAAAAGGATTTGTGAGTGAAATTGGTCATGAACAAGGAGGTGTGACAATCTTTAGTGTCTCGCAAAGTGCAATACATCTGTCAAAGAATACCGTGTTTCATGAAAGAACGAAACACATTGATGTAAGATTACATTTTGTAAGAGAAGTCATTTCGAAAACTTAGTTAAAGTTGAGAAAATTCACACGGAGGTGAATCCTGCAGACATGCTCACAAAAGTGATTCATGTAAACAAGCTCAGACATGCATTGAGTTTGTTAAAATTCAAGAATGAGGAACACAAGCACAAAAGGGTCTCTAACTGAATCAACTGGACTAGTAATATATATATATATGGACAAAGGTGGATATTTGTGGAAATCAGTTGTCAATATATATATATACTGTAAGATGATTGAATGGACTGGATTAATCCAGGTTGATCCAATGGACAACAGAGACTGGGTATGCATATAAAAGGAAAGGCAGTGGAATACGGTTACATGAGAAGTAACGCATACTTTCTGAAATTGCAACCAGAAGTCTTCTGAATACAGAGTGCGAGAAAATAAAGCGAAAGGTTCTTCTTCTTCTTCGAAGATTACACTCGATCTAGGTGTTTTCTGCATCGAAATAGGAAAGAACAAATCCTAATTCTCTTCTCTAATTCCTGCTGTAATTAAGTTGACGGAATTGTGTTTGATTCTCTGTGAAGACTTGTATTCTGTAATTGGTTTCTTGATCATAGTGGATTCAGTTATGGTGTTTAACCCGAACCTTGGATGTAGGATCTTGATGATCCGAACCAAGTAAATTCGTTGTCTAAATGTGTTCTTAATTTTCTGCATTGAATTTATCTTGATTGATTGGTTTCTGGAATGCATTTCATGAATAATTCTTAACAACATATTATATATAACTTTTAAAAAGAATTATTTTCTCTTAAAAAATATAATAATTAGACTACTCTTAATTAAAATTTATGGGGATGGTTCCTATTGTAACCTATCATGATGCACTGTCGTGATACATAGTAGGTAGGCATTATCTATTTTTCTATTGGTCAAATTGTTGGTAGTTTAGGAAATGATTGTTCCTCATTGACTTTATCAAATAAACACTTCAGGGGTGGGTGAGCTCAATCTCTTTTTAATTTTGTATACAGTCAAATCTTATATTTATCACGTTAAGTTTTCAGAATGATTTAAAAAGGTCGGTAGTTTTAAGTTGAAAGTTCGATTATGTTCGAGTTCAGCTCGAATTCGATACTTTCGAGTATGAATCAAATATTTTTTTTAAATTTTTGACTCAGACGTGTCTATTATCGGATTATGAAATTTTTATATGATGAGTTATTATATGTTGAGAAGTGAAATTAATGTGTATTATTATGAAAAAAATTTGAATTAAAACATCATTGAGAATATTTATTCAAAGTCCCATTTTGGAAAAGCGATAGTATGAGTATTTGTAATATGGTAGTTCTATGATTTGTTATGGAACATAATGACAAGAGTAATTATATTATAGAATAGGGATAATATAATAATTATCAAAATTGACAGCGACAATATGAAAATTCAACAATCGGACATACCATATATATATAGGCGTATGGAACTAATATACGAGAATTTCTAGCTTCTTTCCTCTTAGCGTATGATTGTTGGGGTCTAGGGGATTTTTTGATGCTACACTCTAGGGACACTGTCTTTAGGGGTTTATCCACTATATTTTGGGAATATTGTATGATCTTAGGGTAGGGGTCTATCCATCATGTATTAAGAATATTTCATTTTGGAATATTCTCAATGCACGGTGAATAGGCGACCCTTCCTTAAGGGTAGTATCAAATAAACTGGTCTGGGGAGGTCCGTGCAATTGACTTATAAAATCTAATCATTTGAGTTAATTAATTTTGTGAAACAAGTTCTGACATTGTATAGTATTATTTGATGATCATATGTATTATATACAAATTTAGAACAATTATAATCGTGGCAATTGATTGAGATTTCATTTCAATTCAAATTATTACATCTTTAAGGAAAACAAATACCAAAATGGTGTTGGGATATTTATTTGAAAGTTGATATGATATTTTGGGATACTTATTTGAAAAGTGGGATGTACCATATTTTTAATTACTCAGTCTTACTTATCTCATCTTATCCATAATATCAAATCATGATAGTATTATACAATGATCTAATTCGTGAAATAAAGTTATAGCGTCTTGAAAAAATAGAGAGAGAAATAGAAACGTGAAAATGTGTATTTTAAACAATGAATTTGAAATTTAAAATCGCTGCTTGATAAAAAAATCTAGAACAAATTATTTTGAGTTGGATTTTTAAAAAGCTTACTTTTGAAAGTTTTGAGCTGAAAATGTAAATAAATTGGCCATCGTTTTGATCAATTAAGAAGGATCCCCATGACTTTTGTTGGAGGAAAGATTTTAATGAAGTTTATTGTAATAATATTACCTACCACAGGCATATGAGTTGGGCTAAGGTGAGAGATCCAAGTTTAGTAAATGAATCAATTGAGAATCCATATAGTTGTCTGAGATCCTATTCTATAGGCGGGTTTATTGAGAGACAAGACAAACTAAACCATGTTCGACCAAGAACACTTGTCTCTTGCTTGTCCCTCTACATGTTCAAACTTCAAATCCTGTACCATATATATATATATATATATATATATATATATATATTATATATATTAAGCTCGAGCGTCAATGTCAATAGATACAATAGATTTAAAATAAAGGGCAAGAATTCGAAGAATCTGGGCTAGACAATGATAAAACAGCTCGAGAAGCTAATGCATAAGATATAATGTACGAAGATCTTCTATAATGACGAATAAAGAAACAAGTGTTGCTGTCACAAAAATGGCTGATCGAAGAGATGATCCGACCGTCCCCATGACAAGAACTTGATATTGGAATGCCAAAAGGCAAGAAAATTATGGAGATAAGGGGAGGGGGTCGATTCATTCATCTGCTGGAAAACTAGCGCGTTCCTATACACTGATAATATTATCATCCCCACAAAACAAAATGGGGTGAATGCAGCTGAAAATTCCATATATTTACGTATTGATTTAAAATCAAAAAGTCATATAAGTTTCCTGGCCTTTTCTATTGCTGTCTTGCCTTATAACCCAACAAGGATAAAGGATTACAAAGTAACATGAATTCATCTTAACCGTTGTTTTTACTTGATGGCGTAAGAACGGGTACAAGCCATCTCGAGGGCTTCGGTGATCAACGCAGAAAAACTGGTCATGGCTTGGAAAACTCCAGGCAACCCTGTTTGAATGTTATTCAGTGCCATTGCTCGGGTCACCTCGACTGCCTTCGAGTGTTTAAGAATCTCGTCCTCAACTCGCCTCTGGCAAGTTGCAAGTTCTGCTTTTTTATCTGCCAGGGGGTCCCGCGCGTCCAAAATGTGCCCGTTATCCAGCCCTGTGTCGGAAAGTCCTATGCCAACCATCGAGTAAGAATGGTAATATTTTCTTTCTATGTTTCTGAGCGAGGAAGCCTTTTTCTCGAGCTCCTTTGACACATTTTCTGTTCGTTTCTTGATCTTAAGCTCCTCTATTTGTTTCAGGGATATTGAATGAACGACATTGACGAAGCTTTTGATGGCTTCAGATGCAACTGTATCTGGGATTCGGTCGAGTGCCAGTTTCCATTCATCGAAGAAAGCAAAAACTTCTGGTAGCTCCCTATTATTTGGTTCGGTGTTAATGGGGATGAGGGTTAGCTTAAACCAGCCATGAAGAGAGCAAATGAAATCACGCTGAAACTTTATCAGGCGACAGAAACTGGAATGCCAAGCTGATACAGCCGATTCAAGATCACGAGTAGCCTGCTTGTGCAAGTCAGACGTTGATTCACCTTTGTTTATTCGGTTAACTAGGCCATGAACTTGTTGCACTATGTCGTTCTGGATTGCATGACACTGATTCATAGATCTCCACATGTACATGAACCTGCATTATTAATTTCACCAGTATAATACGAAGGTTGGTAATGTAGGATAATGAAATACCAAAAAAAGAAACAAATGAAAGCGCTAGTGAGTGTCAATGGAAGTCACTGTATGGAATTTCCGATACACTTCTCATCTTTTTATAATGCAGGGGAATTTCAGGAATTTATTCACATATGTCATGTAATCAGTGATCAACTTATCAGAAAATAACTTATCAGAAAATACATTTACAATTTTCTTTGGCTCAATTTCGATCATAAATGCTGATCACTAGCGGACTACGACGCAACTGACAGACTTGGTTTCTAATGCACGACAAGGTGAAAATACATACCCGTGACAAAGTTCAACAAGTTGTGGGATGAGGTCAGAGTCTCGTAAAGTGATAATAGCAGAGGAGGTCGTTAAAACGGCCAGAGATGTCACCACGATTAGTGATTGTAGCCTCTTTATCGATGCTTTTGTCTTGTCCAATTTGGCTTCCTCTTCCCCTCGGCACTCCTGACTTTGAAGCACTGACAGCTTTTTCTCGTGCTCGATTTTTACGCCTTCTCTAGCCTAGATTATCCACAGTTGGCACGAACCAATATATCAATAACTATTCACAGTACAAGTCTTGGCAAACATTTGGAAATTTAACCGACTCGAAAATTGCAGAAATGCAGAAGAAACACTATAGAACAATATTGGGCTAATAGCAT
Source organism: Haberlea rhodopensis (assembly GCA_907163345.1). Classification (NCBI taxonomy): domain Eukaryota; kingdom Viridiplantae; phylum Streptophyta; class Magnoliopsida; order Lamiales; family Gesneriaceae; genus Haberlea; species Haberlea rhodopensis. Next base: position 22,574,029 of record CAJQUN010000005.1, on the reverse strand, counting down.
GTGCCCCCCTGTGAAATGTCAAACTAGCTAATACACCCCTTTAAAAAATCAATTGCTAAAATATCCTTCCCCTTTTAAAAAATTAGCTCACATGCCCCCTATGTCGGAAATTGTGACTATACGCTTATTTTTGTGTTTTTTAATTAAGAAATACCAAAAATACCCTCACTTGTTATTTCTTCTTCCCTCGATCTTCATGTTCAACTCCCTCAACCCTCAATCTTCATCATCAACTCTCTTCCCCTCCCTCCACCACCACTTCCTCTACAACCACCACCATCCCACCGCAGACCTCTAGAAACTCCAAGCCATCGGCGGCACAGTCTGCGGTCTACCCCGCAAGTGTAAGAAAAACCCAAAGAAGAAGAAAACTCAAGTCTTCAGGAAACATACCAACAAAAGGTCAGCTTATTCGGTTCCACGTTATATACTTTCATTTCATCATATAATCTTAACAACTCTTTGATCTTCCTGTTTCACAGACCCCACGTAACACAACATTCCAAGCAGCCAAATTTCTCTCTGGTGGTAAGTTGCCAAACAATCTTAAACCCATATAAAAAAAACCCATTTTCAGATAAAGATCGACAAGGGCGGAGCATATGTACAAGTTCATACTAAACCCAAGAACAATCAGTCTACAATGAAAGACAAGTCCTTCTCCATGGAACCCACCATAGCTACACAAATTCAAAACAGTTGAAAATGTTGATGAATTCTCTAACATTCCAAAGCTAACCATTTGTTTTTAAAGAATCAAAGATTCTTTCAAAAACCCAAAACGGTAGTACCCTGAAATCATAATGTTCCACGTGATTACATCACGTTCCCGCATTTCATCAAACATCTTTAGTGCAATATCTAAAGACCCGGATTTTATTAAATCAGTGATGATTCTATTATTGGAGCAAATATGCGAATTTCCAGTAGTATTTTAAGAAAGAGTGGGAAGAGAAAAGCGGACTAATTCCACAGGTTTGCGTTTGTAAGTGCATTTAGTTATTACTCTGCCAAAGGATAACAGATTTTTTTTTCAATATATTTTAGTATGTATCTATTTGAAGAAAATTTATGAATGAATCTTGAAAACTATTTTGCTTTAGAATGGATATCTCTTAACATTTATTTATTTCTGGTCTTTCTGCGTTAGGTTTTATATATGTCATCAGTTATTTGCATGGCTGAAGATGAAGATGGTGGGTTTAGGGAGTTGAAGATGAGATTGAAGAAAGAGAAAATACACTTATTTTTTAAGAGGGTATTTTCGGTATTTCTTAATTTAAAAACATCAAAATAACTTAAAAACACTTGTTTGTAAAGCTAGCATACTTATTAAATTCTGGACACGGAGTACGTTAGCTAATTTCTTTACAAGGGGGGAAGGATTAGCATACTTATTAAATTCTGGACACGGAGTACGTTAGCTAATTTCTTTACAAGGGGGGAAGGATTAGCATACTTATTAAATTCCGGACACGGAGTACGTTAGCTAATTTCTTTACAAGGGGGGAAGGATATATTAGCTAGTTTGACATTTCACAAGGGGCCAAGTGCTATTAATGTAAGAACCCGTTTTTTCAACCAAGTAAATAACTAAAGTTTGGGTCAACTCAACTACACGGTATTTTGGTCTGCTCAATTACCCAGATAGAAGCGAATATGAATCAAGAGGAAGATCAAACCAGTTTTGGAGATTGTGAATTAGATGATATTGTTCAGGATGTCGTTGCCATTAATTTATGAAGCTTCCGCTGATATTTGTAAGAATTATTTATTTATGTTTTTGGAATAATAGACTGGTTTTCGTAGAATTCTGTATTCCGAGGCTTGTTGATATTGAATTATGTTTAGAATCAACGCCGGTGTTATCGACCCCGATCTCGGGGCGTGACAATTAACCCGAACAATATTCGGTGCTACAACGGGACCTACAATGACCTAAAAAAGGACCCATGTTCAACCTACAAGATTTAATGCTAAACACTATCACCTTATGATTTTTTTTTTTTTTGGGTGATGACAGGCACATACCAGCTGGAAACTAAAAGACAAGACTTTCGGAAGTAGACCCACCATCGTCTTCCCCAAGTTGAAATCCTAACATGATTCCAGGCTGTCCTTATCACTCAAAACAAATAGAATTCAGGGTATTTTTGTCATTTGATGCAAATAAGCTTAAGCCAACCAATATAGCACCACCACCACCACCACCACCCATTAAAAAAACACATGCTCCCCTAGCTTTTTCAAGGCACAGTTTGTCATTTCATTACTAGAAATGCAATCGAGAAAAGGGATCACTTTATGAAATTGTCAGCTATGGCGTCTATGAAACAATAAAACAAGATCCAAACTTAAATTTACACTTAAAAGGTGAAAGTTCAATAAGAATTAGACGAAAGTGATTAATAGTGAGATTCAGATCCACTACCTTCACTTCTTGATATAACTTATTTTCCCAAGCCAAGAGCCGTTCCAAGGTGGAGCAAAGACTCTTTGGACCACCAGATTGGTCGATTGAATTTGGTTCGAACCGGTATTTAACTGCTAATGGGGGCTTCGAAGTCCAGCTCGAACTCAAATTACTCAACATTCCACTAGAATGATAGACTGTCTCTGTAAGAGGAAAAAAACAATTAAATTGAACCAAGACCCAACTTCCTGGTACATCCCACAATAGTGATTCAAATATATGTGAATCATTTAGCAATCTTCATTCAAGACTGATAAGATCAAGAGTCCAAATGACAACTCATCCCATAAACTATTAGTGGGAAAAAAGACAGTAGTTTTGGGGGAAATTAGAATCTCACGAGAATAGATGAACAAATCTTCAGCATATGATCGGCTAGATTCCAATTCAAGAAACAGAACAATCACTGGAAAATTAGAAAAAGAAAATCTTGATTCAAGAAAACAATAGGCAATAGCTATACTTACTTTTCAGTTCTCTGAAGCTACGATCAAGCTGAGATCTCCGGGTCTCGAGTATCTCAGAGACCTGCTCTCCAGAAGCAGCAGCCTTATCAAAATACTCCCTGATAGCCGCCGCAATCTCTGCTAAATCTTTGTGCCTCACCACAATTCTACGATCAGAATTCGTTCCTTCTTTGTTTCCATTTCGCCAACTACTTGAAGACTTTACATCATCGTCCGATGAAAGCTTCTCCAATTTACTAGAGAACTTAGAGTTCACATTCACATGGGAATTCTCCACCTCCACGTTTTCAGCAGCAGCCTCACTCTTCACCGAGCCAAAATTAGACCGAGTCCCGAAATCAGATCTTGACTTCAAATCTTCCTCAACATCCTCGTCAGATGAGCTACTTGTGCTACTATAATGATCATGGTCTTCCCATTCACTGCATTGCACCTCCTCTCTCTCAGTTTCTTCCTCCTCTTCTTTCACCCATTGCCCTTTACTGTGCAAGGGACCTTGTCTCATGTGATTTCTTGCAGAACTATTGTACGCATATCGCGAATTGGACGAGTAATCTGATCCCCTGTCATCAAAGTGCTTGTTTTCATCGATGCCAAAAGGTCTCTGATAGTGATCACGAGTAAAGCTTGAATCTTTGTCATCATTATCATCAGCATAATGATGATGATCATCAGAATGGTCCTCTTCGATCCGCCCTGCAGTTCTCTTGCTGTTGTGGAGTTGGTTGAAGTGTTCGGAGCCTGGAGGGGAGGGGGGAGGGTAAATATTATCCCAATTCCATACAGAAGAGGCATGCGAAGGTGTGGTTGAGTAAGTTGAATTTACGGCGGCATTATAAGTGAAATTATTGAGGGATTGTGGAGAGGATGAAAAGCTTGAGTCGGAAAGGATGTGGGGTAGTTTAATAGGCTTTTTCCGGCACGGTGGCGGCTGTGAGTGGTGGGAAGAAGTGGTGGACAAGGGAGGCGACGGACGAGGGCGGGAAGAGGGTGAAGGAGATGGGGATGAGATGTGATCATTAGACGGTGGTATGAAGGCTGGGGGTTTAGCAGTGGAGCCGGTGGACGATGAAGGGTTGCTGAGGAGGACGGCGGGGGTATGGTGGGAGACGGAGAGTGGTTCACCGGAGGCGAAAACGACGAGGGCTGAGCCAGTTACGAGAAGGGACCGGCAGTAATCCGAGTGAGCTGCGGCCAGGTGGTGGCGGGCGTAAACATACTCCTTTATTAGTCGGCGGCGCTCTTTGCACCGCCGCACGGTATCCTCGTTGTCGAGCTTCGACGCCGTGCAACCCATGACTTGAAACAAATCTTGTTTTATCTGAGCGGAAAAATAAATTAGTCAAACCAATAGGAGTGGCGCTTGACGGCGGAGCATGAGTTTTTCGCATTTAAAAGGGTGGCGGAGGAGGAAGAACATCACACTTTAGTCTGCCACTACATGCTGCTACTTCAAGAAAAATCATATGCAATTATTAACTTATTACTGTTTATGTATGTTGCATTAATAATTTTATTTTAATTTTAAGGCTTTGTTTGGCAAAAATAAATTTTGGATACGATCTGATTTGATTTTCATTAAATATTCATTTATTTTGTAATTTGTTTAGTAAACAAGAAAATCTCAATAATTATTTAGTGGCTCCTTCTGTGAATTGTTGATTTTCACTGTTCTAATTATGGTTGGATAATAATTACAATTACATGAAAGGCATTATCCAATGGCAGTTTAGTTAATTTACATTTGTTTTTTTTTAAATAATTCGGAAAAAAAATTCATAAATACATCGAAATTGTGATGTTTTCAAATATAGCCCAAACCATCGTTTGATGTGGCGGCTAAAATATTCGTGAGGGGTCGCTTGAGTGTTTTACCGGCCCCGATATCATATAGCAGCAGCCCTCTAAGAGGGCGGCCACTCCTTCAGCTAGGAGTAGCCTGTACAACAGACGGCTCCTAACTTGATACTGACCACCTTTCGAGAGGGCGGCCAGTTCTTGACCCAGTGCTTTTCCTTTGTCCCGTACTCCTTCGTCAACTTATATGTCACTTCGCACCTCATCTTATCGTGCATTTGTCCCTTCGCACTTCGTCTTGTTGTGCAATTGTAAACTTTCATTTATCAAATGATATTCATACCGACGAAACTTAATCATATTATATCTGAAATTTGCGTATATATTACACCAATGAACTTTTAAGAAAATAAGTATCTGAAATATGTGTAAATAACATGAAGATAATATGTTTTCAACACCAGCATCCTTCAAACGTATTTTCCTCTGCAATTTTTTCGGTGCATCAAAATTGTGCGAATCAAAATTTTCTTAGTTTGTTCAAAATGAATTCGATTTTTGTGCTGCTATATTTTGATGGTAATATTATTATTGAAAACGGATCGGTCGAATATAGCATTCCACCAGTTAGACCGATTGGAATTTCACGTTCTATTATTTTATTTTATTTGGTTCAACTAGCACATAGAAAGTTAAACATCGACCAACGATGTTTAATATCAAATTGCCAACCAAATATTCATTCATGGAGAAATCGTCTTGGAATGAAATACCAATCAATATTGTAGATGATGATGTTCTACAATTTATAATGGAATGTTCCAATATGCAGATGTTGCATTTGTACGTCGAGATAGAGGCAAGTAACCATGATTTTGGTCTTGAAGGGCCATAATCAAATCTTCTATATGTCACTGAAGGATTGAGCAATATGGTGGTCAATTATCAACCTTCTAATTCTAACAGTCGAGATGTTGAGCAACAACAAAATTATCCTTATTTCGAGCATAGAAGTGGACCTAGGGATCAATATATAACCGGCTCTTCTAAAGAAAATCATATATATTGGTCAAACACAACACAAGTTTGGGGATTACGAGAAGAAATTACACCAATCCATGATGTATTTGATCCTGATGTTGGTGGTTCGGAGCATACAATTATGTTAGCAGCAACTGATGGGCCAGCCACACATGACGTACACGGAGATAGTCATCGAGATGTTTACATGAGTGATAGTGAACCCGATAATTCATCAAGCGATTTTGGAGAACGTGGTAATGAGGCTGATGAGATGCATGATGAAGACGATGATAATGTCCATGCATTTCCCGGTGAGAAGACAACATCCCGCCAACCACCTTATGGGGCGAGGCATATGCAAAACGTGCCATTTTTGCCAAGGACGAATGAAATGGCACCATTTATTAATGCGGTCAACGAAGAGCATGTTCCTGATTCGAATGATGTACTTTCTGGATCGCGAACCAGATATTACAACCCGAAGGTCGGAGAGCTGTCCGTGAACATGATTTTCAAGGATAAGAAAGATCTGATTGCATAACACGTACTATGTGAAAATTACGGTGCAAAAAGACTTCTCCTACCGTAAGGTGTAAATGGGGTCTTCGAGCGTCTTTGAAGCCCAAAATGGGTTTTTGGAAATTAACGAAGTATGGTGGTCCTCACACATGTATCTCGAGTAATGTTGGTATAGACCACCACAACTTGGATAGTACTATGGTGGCAAATACACTGTTGGGAATTGTACGATGTGATCCTTCGTACGATATTAAGTATGTACGGGAGAATGTTAAGATAAATATGGCTATGATATCTCGTAAATAGACCACCATTGTTGGCTGCGATTTCGTTGCCCTCTATGCGGACCAGTAGTACTAGAATCATTTTGTTGTATTGCAATCCTAGTTAAATGGGATATATTTTCATCAGAATAACTCGAAAACTGGATAGATGTTGGAATGTTTCTCGATGGTTGCATCTCCTCAAAATTTCTTTGGTATTCAAAACCCATTAAAGAAGTATAATTTTGAGCCTCTGGGGATTGTGGAGTATAATAACCTGCATTATCGAAAACAGTAGATGGACCAGCAGCAATATCAAATCCACCGAAAGGCCCAACAAATGATGCAAAACAACCAGCTGGCCCAACAATTGAAGCTAATCCACTAGATTGACCAGCATCAGTATCAAATCCACTGGATGACCCAATAACATCAAAACCACCAGAAGCATCAAAATCACCAGATGGGCTAGCAGTGTCAAAACCACCGGATGACTCAGCATGAGCAAATCCAGCAGATGATGAGCCATGCGCAAATCCAACAGATGGGTGGAAACCAATCTCATATACGCTAAGCGATATAACCCTTACAATGATTCTCTCGTATCACTGCATGTAGTCATCGTCTGTTGAGTTTGACCTACCACATGGTTCACCAGTGGCGACATTTCTTAGCCTCCTACGCCACGTCCTAAGATTTATTTTGTGAAATTTGGCCCAATCCATATTACGATGACCAATACAGGTGACTTCATGTAGGTCATTATCGTCAAGTGCAGGTGTTGGAATTGACTGGCATATATTGAACTGTCATATTACCCGGTTAAGACGATGAATCTTCACAATTTGGAAGCAGATAAGAGGGCAAACGCTTCTCCAAATATCATTATTATATGTAGTAATAATGAAATTAACACCAGCGGCCTCTGTGTCATACACGATCCAGTTAAAATGCACATCGTTAAAATAAAATAAAAAATGGTCAACCAATATATTGAAATCATCATAAATTTTCAAAATTCAATTACATAATTTAGGTTTACCTCGTCATTACTCATTTGGTCGAGAGAATGTCGTATGATTCTGATCGAATATGTTGCTATATGGGTGTGACGAAACACAGTGTTCCACCTATTATAAAAAAAATGTTAAATATTGCAATGTTTTATCATTTTAATATTAGTATTCAATAAAAAATTTAATTATTACCGTGCACAGTAGGGAGCAACAGGAACATTCTCAGAGACAATCAGAGTTTTTAATTGTCGGTCAGGGTTCAGACATTTTATCCTACTCCATGCCCAATCTGCCAATAAACATAAAAATATTTAAAAATATTTATGAGGTATGTTATTAGTAAGATAAAATATTACATATACATGCAAAATATACAAAGATCCAGTGATAGTGCATTTTCATATCGTTGATGCATTGCACATTTCACGGTATAAATAAGCAACACTGCACTGCCCCAACTATATGTGTTCACCTCTTCCAAATCTTCAAGTAGCTGCAAATACATGAGCTTTGCAGAGCTACAATTATAATCTGGAAACAAAATTCCATCTATAATCATCAAAGTTATACACCGAGTGTACTTTATCACATCCATCTCTGAGCTCATATCAGAGATACGATTAGCTCTGTAGTGATTGCCTAGAGTGGTCATCCTTAGGTGACCGCCTTTAAATTTTGCTTCTGGCGGCTCAAATCCCAGTAACTCAAGACATGTGTCTTGCCATTCTTCCACACGTTGTGAACCATCTACCTCAGTTACTGGTTGATCATCAACTTTTAGACCCCAAATTATAGAAATATCTTGTAAACTGATGGTAGCCACACCAAATCTAAAATGAAATGTATGGGTCTCAGGCCGCCATTGCTCAACAAGAGCGGTAATCAAATGATTATCATACATACAATAGCCAGATTGCAAAACATCGTAAAATCTCATATAAGTTATATGCCTTCAAACACGATCGTGTATCACGTTATCATTATACAACCCCCACATAAGGTTATCTGTACGCCTCACTTTTAGAATATTATCAATATTCTCGAACCAAACAACACTGGAGATATGCGTAGATTGTAGATGTAATACAGTTGAATCTCCGGGACCTCGATTTAATGTCATCTTAAAATTAATAAAAAAAATGAACACACATATATTTATAATATTAGTAAAAATATACTATACGTACATATTTAAAATATAATGAAGTTTTTCATTCATTTTAAAAAAAATTATGTAACAAAAACAAAATGAACAATTTATAATATTTTAAAATAAATTACTGACCTTTAATAATGAAGGCGCAAGGACTGATGAATCTTTGAAGAGAGGAAACGAAAGTTGTATGAAGTGGAAGAGAAATAGAGATTAATGTATCTGATAAATTTTTTCCACATATTTTATAGAGGGATTTCGAGTTTTGGGTAGGGGACGGGTGACATTCAATTGAATTGAATTGAGTAGTTGGTTGGTTTTAATTCATTAGATGGTAAGGGTGCATTAATCACCGAGTGGCTGCCTATTTCTTAGTCAAGAGCCGCCCTCTAAGAGGGCGGCTCTTAATCACGTAGTGGCCACTTACTGAGTAAGCTGCTGCTCACAAAATAAAGGGTTGCGTTTGAGGAGCCGCTTCATGGCAAAGCGGCTCCTCAAACGTGGTCCGTCGCCAAATCAAACAACGGTTTGATGTATATTTGAAGCCCTCGCAATTTCAATGTATTTTTGAATTATTATTTTTTCGAATAATTTTTTTTAAAAAAACCTTTACATTAATATGTAATTTTATTAGAAAAAAGTTGAAATAGTATAATCTATATTTCGAATTTTTTAGTAGATACCTGACTTTCCAGTTTGAAACTAATTACGGATGATAATATATCGACGACTCTAAGGAGATGTATTCACTTTATTGACTTTTAACGGTTTTTTTAAATGATAGGATTTTATGAAATTGATAGATTAAGATATCATTCAAGATAAAGAACTCAGCATAAAGTTTAATTTTCACTCAATATTGCGGAGTTTTCACTCGGTTTGACCACATATTTTGGCAAAGACCCCAATTTTATGCTACCATCAAGATAATTTCCAATAGATTCTTTCAAATCTTGAATTCTCTTGAGAAAACACGGTAGGTTTGTTTCTAAACTACTGGTGGGCCTCAACTGGGTGAAAAAAGAGTAGCCGCAAATGAGGATGAGGGTGATAATTGCATTGTCATTCTTCCCAAAAAATTTGAAACAAAATAGCATTGCAAACTTACATGAAATGAGATTGAAATTTCTTATGTTCTTCAAGTGGCAGCATATAATGAGAAATATCGAATTTCTAGACAGCACAAATAAGTAAAATAACCCCAAAGTGTGACTACTATTTTCTTGGATATTGGAAATTTCAACTCACGGGCAAGAGTAAAAGACTTCTTTCGTTGGAGTTGGTGGAGATTTTACTTAATTTTTTTCCGATGTTAGCTAGGAAAGAAGACAACTTCAGTAAAATGATTGAGGTCTGGATGTTGTAGCAGATAAATTCTTTGATTATATTGAGTTCAGAGTCTCTATTCTTAACATAAGAACAATAGCACAAATGCCTAAAAAGATGAGTCTTCAATATTTTTCAGGGGAACGTCATGGTGGTCGGTGGATTTTTAGAGGTCATGGGTTCAAGATGGTGCCGATAGTTGGAAGGATTTTTACTTTTGTTCTCTCTCTTGCTTTAAACGAAAGGTCTATTGAAATCCATGGGGAGAGTTGTAGATTTTTTTTTTCTTCACCTTTTGTAGTTGTACCAATGCTTTCATAATTTGGACCTAAAGAATTCCATAAAAGTCAATAAACGTCTATTAAATTTTGGATACCGACTTTTATAGTTTCATAAAGTCAAATTTGAATAGCATCTGACTTTTAATAACTCTGTAAAAGTCTATTTTAAATATCAATAGATTTGTACGAAGTATATAATAGTCTAGATTGAACATCTCTAGATTTTTAAACTCCATAAAAATCAATAAAAATCTATAACTAATATACCCCACTAAGATATTGTTTGGTATGGTTAATAAGATGATAATTTATTGTTCAATCTACACTTAAGTTACTCACAAAACATCATATGATTAATCGCATTAAATATATTTATCAATCATATTATATATCTATATCTTTTAATCATCACATACACATTCCAAACCTTAGATGAGAAAATAAACTGGTGAGGAAAGGTTAAACAGCAAAAAATAATATCAATTGGTAATATTGGTGGGGTCTTTTGATTTATCATTCCTAAAAACCCCTTTTTGTTGAGTTTTTGTAATGTTTTTCTTAAATACCTCGTTTTGCTTTTCTGTCTCATTCTCAATAAAAGGTGGCACATCCAGATTCCGAAGCATCTTGGCCAAACAGAGACTCGACGTTTGTGGAAGAATAAATTCTGAGATCAGTGAATAAATAAACAATAATAAGATTTAGTTTTAAAAAAACATTACATTAATTCTGAATGTGTTAGAACCATTTCTAGTTGTTTTTGGTAATCATTTTTAATTTAGTTTTCAATGGTGGGCTAAATATTTTTCAATGGTCTTTTTTTTTTTTTAAGAGATGGTGGGCTAAATATTTTTCTTCATACTGTGGATTCGAACTCAAGTCTCTCCCTAAGTCACATAATCCCCATACCCCCTCCACGCACTGGTGCACCGGCCGTGAACTGGCGAATTGGGTGCGCGTGCGCCACATTAAGACGACTTAAGAATTTCTAGTTCGCGCACTAAGATTTTATAATTCGCGCACTAAGAATTCATAATTCGAGCACTAAGATTTACTAAGTCGCGCACTAAATTACTAAGTCTTGTTAACCCCCCTTAATTCTCCGATTTTTTTTTTGTAATTATAAAAAAAATTCTCCGATTTTAGATTTAGATGAATTTTTATGGTTTCTAGGCATTTCGGGTTGGTAAGAAAATTATATTATATAGTAAATAGATAGATAATGAATCATGAAAAGACATTATAACATATGAAAGATTAAAACATGTGATAAAAGATATTATGATAAATCTGTGATTTTGTAACATTTTTGCGGAGTAAATAATAATAATTTTGATATCTTAGTTTTTTGCGTGAAAATTAATAGAATGAACTTTATAAATAAAACTTTTATTTTTATTGAGTTAATTTAAATGTTTATATTAGACATTTCATAAGGTAATAATATAAGTCTCCGGAAATAATATGAGTCATTTTTAGTAAATTCATACTATTACCAAACATGTTGAAATAAATATGAACAATTTGCTTTCATTTTTCAAATTCGTTATTTTATATCTTAAAATAAAACAAAACTTTAATACTTCATGTATTTTTCTACAAATATTTTTCGGAGAATCCTTACTAGACGAACGATCAAATACAAGATTCAAATTACGTTGTATTACTGGCTATAACATTTTCACAAAGCTGCAAATGTTAGATCAATCAATAAAATCTAATTTTAATGATTTTTAAGAATGGTAAAGCTGCAAATACCAAAGTTGTTAAGAACTTCATATTGTAAATTTGTAAATAATATAATAATGATGTGAGTTTGTTAAATATGATGTATATTATGTATGTTTAACTTCATTTCATCAGTGTGTATGTATATATATATATATATTTATTAATTTTTAATTGGCGCATTAAGACTCACTTGCACATAATTTTTTTGAAAATTGAAGCACTCGCACATCCGTATCTGCTCGCACATCGGACTTATGTGATCTAGGTCTCTCCAAAATGGAGTTGAGCTTTTACCAGCTAGGCTAGATCCATGAGCTCGATAATCTTTTTTTCTATCCAAATAAATAAAGGCAAAGTGGGTGAAACAGTGAAAGTAAAAGCTAGAGATTTTTTTTTTCCATTCAACTTTCTATCCTTCTTGCTGGACCCAACTATCAAAATCTTTCCTTTTGTACAATTGGGTTTCTAATATATTTATTTTTCGTTTAATTATTCATATGCTTCAGAATTTAGACTTACGTTTAACCGATCACAAAAATTAACTTTTGAACTTCAAATATGGAAAGACATTTATCATATTTTCATTTTCATACACAAAATCACCATTGACAAGAAAGAATTTGACCAACTTTGGATACATTTTGCCTAGAGATGAAAGGGTGTCCAAATTCAGCTTTTAGTCCTAAAAGAACAGATAGTGCCAACCATCAAATTAAGACAAAAAAGAGAGCGACAAGATTATGGTAGTACATTGAGAATATTCACAACTAAAATCATACGAAATATTATTAATGAATGGTTGGATGTATATCAGCATTACCCGTAAGAATATTTCGGAAAACAATTTGGAAACCAGAAAGGGCACAAACTTTCAAGGCAATGTTTTTAAATTTTTTTATTTTTCCAAAGTATAAATTGATGTTATTTTATATTTATTTTTTAAGAAACATTTCATTTTCACATTCTCCTTTATAAGTATTATTATATTTATTCTTTATCGATCCCCACAATAATTTTATTATTAGTATTACATATACTATCACAAAATATACTATATTTTTTAAATTTCAAAATAATCATATAATATTTTAAAAAAATTAAATAATTTTTTTTTCAAAAACACATTCTGACTTGATATAACATCCACAAAAACAACCATAAACCATGCATACTGCATACATCGCATTTTCCAATTCATTTCTTAAATTTACATTTCCGAAAAAATATTTTACAAAATAAAAAAATATAACAAAACTTATGAATTTAATGATTTTTTTGAAAATTTAACCAAACTGATGAAATGGAAGCTGAATTCCTAATAATTTCAAATCGGAAATGTAAAATGTTTGAGACGAAGAGTAATAGGGTCAGAGGATTGAGTTTTCACTGGAAGAAGCCACTGAGAATATGTGGGAGGATAAGTTCCAAGAATATCGACGAATAAATAACAGAAACAATAAAGAAAATATTCATTAATACTATATTCATTACCAGCATAAATTGAATATTTTTTTATTTCTTTTTTAATTTCAGAATATGTGTTAAGATATTAGAACCATTTCTTGTAGGCTAAATGATCTCGTCGAATACATATATTATTTGTAAGTGTAATTTCAAATTTTTAGAAGTAAACAAATATAGTCATAAAATAATTATCTTTTAATAATATTAGTCCCGTATAAATATTTTTGACATGTATAGTGACATAATTTTTTTTTTAACAAATAAATTGGGACTACTTTCGTTAAAAAATATTTTATATGAGATAATATTTATTAAAACATTTGTTTGTGACTGTGTGTTATTTTTCAACATTATATTGTTTAATATTAAAAGTTTGGAGAACTATTCAAATACTTTGACATCATTTTTTATATTTTTTCTCTCATTATTATAATGCACAATTATTCAATTTAAGGGTAATTTCCACAAATGTTATCCTATAAAATTGATGTTATGAAAGTCTGTTAACCAATAATGATCATGTTTTCTTTCTGTTTTTCAGATGGGATGGGTTAAATATTTTTTCGCACACTATAGAACTTGAACTGAAGTCTCTCTAAAGTGAAAGTAAACTCTTACCAATAGGGCTAGACCTAAGAGCTCTAATGATCACATTTTTCACTATCTTTTAAGTTTCACGATTTATTTATGTTTGAGATGATAAATATAAATATTTATCACCATTGCAAAAATCCATCTCCATTAGTCTTTTTTCCATCCAAAATAAAATCCATTTAAAAATTAGTCATCTCATCGTCAAAATTAATTATATATATATATATATATATATATATATATATATATATATATATATATATATTCTAGAAAAACCTATATTATTTGCAGAAAATTCCATTCAATTGCATCCCGACAAAGAAAATAGAAAGAAGACCCTTTCCAAAATCTCTAAGTTCTAAGCGCAGTTACCGTATCGTAATCTTTTTTCTTTGGATCAGCAGAACTTTGTAAGCTGTTGAAATGGACATGGAACAAAAGCAAGCAGAGCTCATAGATTACTTTGTGAAGCAGGCGGCTAGTCTTAAGGGCTCGGCGCTTGTCAATGTTATCGTTGAGGCCACTTCTCATCCATCGTTGTTTGCTTTTTCCGAGATTCTCTCCGTTCCTACCATCATTGAGGTACACCTTGCGGATTCGCGCATTTTTCTTTCTGATTAATGATAGATTCATTTAGATGTTGCGAGTGGAAGGTTTCGTGTGCAATGCTTTCGATTTATCGTGTCATCAAACTGTCCGATTTCGGAGTTTGGCGTTTGATTTTTCGGGAACTCTCTCTTAATGTATTACATTTTGGATGGTCCCATGGTCATGTGAGCTGATTGAGTTGCAGTATACTTAGTAGGAAATGTGATCGCAAAAGTTTTTATTGTTGAACTCCTTTAAAAAATGATTTGCCTTAGTTTTTCTTTATTGATGTTGCTTCTTAACGGTTGAATTCATATGCAGCTTGAAGGAACTGGTAATAGTGTATTTCGTGACTTGCTCCGGATGTATGCCTATGGTACATGGAGTGAATATAAGAGTAAGCGTTCGGTCTTTTCCATTATCAATTTGACCTTGTTATCCAATTTCATGTACGGAACTGCCTAATAATTGTTCAGCCCTTTATTTTGGTTTGTTTTGATGAAAGTTTCCAGGATGAAATTTTGTGGATTTATTTAGGCTGAATCACCTTCTCTATCATTTATAAGTTACAAATTTTATAGAACTTGGCATTCTACATAAAACTGTTAATGCTTGTAATTTTTTGCAAAGCAAATGTACATACTGGTGTTGCGATTTTTCATTCTTGCAGATAGGTTGTTGGGTATATATTGGCAATAGGAATCTCTTGTTGTGATAGTTCTATCTGTAACTTTAAGAAATAGTCATAGTCGTAACTTTGTAGTGACTTAAAGCTATTGCTAGCACACGATGGGAAATAAAAATTGTTTTGCTTTACGTCTGTAGAACTACACCCAGCTCAATGCTTTGCATCAATCCCCATGGTACCTATATTTGTTTGTTTGTTGGATTTGTGATACAATTTTGAATGGTGACTCCATGAGATGCATCACTTCTCAACGAGGGAGTTTCTCCTCTTCATGGGCAAGTTTTACAGATAATTTTGTTATACAGGTGATGTTCTCCGTCTTCCACAATTGGTTCCTGCTCAAGTCCTAAAGTTGAAGCAGATCACTGTGCTTACCCTGGCTGAGACAAACAAGGTAGGTTCCATAAAACCTTTCTTGCAGGAGATTTTGTCTCATTTGATCTGTTTTCTTTTTTTTCACGGTGGAGACTTTTACTCTTTGATTTAATCAGAATGTGTTTCTTGTTTGAATTTGAAATGACAAGTTAATTAGATGTATCTAGATACAAAAGTTTTCATGCAGAATTACATTTTTTTTAATTCAAGGTTAAACTTTTAGGACAAATTAGAAGTTTTGTGGCATCCGTGGCCATCCCTGTCTCGTAATTGCACTTGCATGCTTACATATATTTTTTCCTTGCATGCAACATCACTTCTAAGTGTAAGTTTATTGGAGGCGGTTCTTCAACTTGCCTTTAATGAAAATCAATTTTCCCAGGTAGTGCCATATGATACATTGATGCAGGAGTTGGATGTTACAAATGTTCGTGAGTTGGAAGATTTCCTCATTAACGACTGCATGTATGTGGTAAGTTTCGGCATTTCATCTTTGACCAGTTCGCTCTTAATGTCGCTTCTATCAAGACAAAGGGCAAAAGGACAAGTGCGTGAAACTACCGCTATGCAAGGGGTCCAGGAAGGGATCGGGCAACTTTGGGCTTAATGTATGAAGTCTTTCCTTCAATACAATAGGCTGTTTTCGCGACTCGAACCCGTGACCTCCAATGGATTTGAAATAAACAACAAAATTTCTTTGCATGGGTCCCATGTTTTTATTTCTTATCAAGATTATGCTCCTGTTCTTGTTCCCTTTTTTTTTACATTTGAAATTTTAATGCTCTGTACACACAAATGGCTTGTAATCTCAACAATACAATTTTAGAGAGACTTGCTTGAAGAAGTTTTGAAGTTAGATGGGCTAATTTTGTTCTCCACTTTTGAACAGGGGATAGTGAGAGGAAAGCTTGATCAGTTGCGAAGATGCTTTGAGGTGTTGATTTAATATTGTCACGTGTTCTAACTTTTCATGTCAGAACTCCATGTTGACAATAATTGGCTTCTAATTGAGGCATTGTGCTAGCTTGTAGGTACAATTTGCTGCGGGGAGGGATCTCAGACCTAAACAGTTGAGTAGTATGATTCAAACACTAGAAAATTGGTATTATGCTTTCCTGAGATATTTTATTTGTAATTGTGCAATACTACTTTGAGGTCTGTGTTCTTTTGCTGCTTTCGTTTGTTAGTATGTATGAGTTCATAAACTGCTCTGTTTGGCATATCCCTTTCTGAAGGTTCTTATTGTGTGCGGAAAAGCTGAAAGAAAAGCCATTCAAGCATTAAAAACTACAAACTTCAGACTAAATATATACTTCACTATTTTATTAGCTTCTCCAAACACTGGAGATTGATACGAATTAGAACTCCTAAACTATCAGTGTGCCCTTCTGAGACTTGCCTTTATTGCGTGACATCCTTGCAAACCTTTAGAAATTTTAATGTCTTTTCTCAGGTTTCCAGTAGGTGGAATTATGCAAAGAAGTGCTTTCTATTTACATACCTTCATGTGTTCCATGTTTCCACTTTTCCTGCTTACCCCATCTTTGCAAAGGCTACTTCCCCGCCTAACTCAAATAATCTTACAAATGAAATTTGGTAGTTGATATGTTTGTGTAAGGATTTGATACTGAACATTAAATCTTATCTGACTCTCATTTAAATTTTATGTCTTTTTATATTTTTTTCCAGTTTTTTTATATAATTCCATCTACTTCTAAATTTGTTTATGAAAATCTTGGTTTATAATTTCTTAGGTTGTCAACATCAGACAATCTTCTTGTTTCCATTCAAGAGAAGATCAAGTGGGCAGATTCTATGAGTGAAATAGACAAGAAGCATAGAAAGGAAGTTGAGGAAAGAGTGGAAGAAGTGAAAAAGACGCTATCTGCGAAGGTCAGACTTTCCTTCTGTAAAGAAACAATATTTTCTGTTTCAAAGAGTCATTCATATAATTTCATGTCTTCCTGGCTCAGTAGAGATTTTGTGCCTCTAAATGTTAAAGCAGCTAATTTGCATACTACAGTTGCCAACTTGAATGTAACCTGAAACTTTTTTTAACGAATTGATAGCAGTTTTAATAAGATCAACTTACGCATCTGTTCGAAGGTATTAGTTATTCAATTGGGTCTATTACTTTCTACTACTGCCTATTCACTGTTAGGTGTTACAGACAATCCAACTATTTACATGTTTGACTCTAAGAGTGATTCTCGTAAAAGTAGCTTCTTTATTAAGTTGGCGACTTGCCCCTCAGAATGCATCTTCAAATTTGTCTAGAATATTGTGGTATTACCTATCTCAGATTCATAACTCATTGTTTGAAATTTATGGTTACGCTATCTTAATGCGTGGTGAGTTTGAGTTTAAGCTCTAGACACGTTGGTCGATGTGTCTTAACTTACATTGTGGCAGAAGTTACAAACTGTAAGCAGGCCGGCATTGATCTCCGAGGGCATGAAGAGATCTTTTCTGAACTTGGTGGAGTGATGGACTATGAGGAAGATCGTAGCCGACCAAAGAGGTAGCATTTGAGATCGCCACCTCCAAATTTAGCATTCTAGTACAACATGTCCTAACTCATAACTTCTTGTGCTGTTTCTTTTAACTCTTATCCTTTCTCAATACAAGAAGCTTATATCAACTGGCATTATTCTCTCCACTCCACTGCAGCTACGATTTATTGAATGCTGTGTTGAAATAAATGTATCACGGTGCAGACATAGTAATGAAAGACAATTGTAATGTTTTAAGAGTTAAGTACTTTTCTTGAGTTCCAGTATTCATCTGACGAATCTCTTTGTTTCACTTGAATAATGTATAGGAGACGACATCCTATAGGTTGAGGAGATATGATTTAACCTGGAGCCTAGGATGAATTGGTCAGGCAATTAAGTCGGCCATTTTGTTTTCCTGAATTTGGTAGCAAAACTCCTCTCAATCACTGCTCTAGAAGACGAGACAGCCCTTCTGCATTGAAATTTTGCTGCCTGTCTGAAACTGATAGCATTAGCTTACATCGCCTCCCGCGTAATTTGTTCTGACCTCATCTATTTTTTGTTTTGATTTGATGAGAAACGGATGTAGTTTTGTTATGCGATTGAAATGGTGCTGTGTGGATACAGCTGCAGCAAGTAATCATGAATATTTGTAGAATTGGTTATCTATTAGTAGATTCATACACTGATCAGGTGTGCTCTATTTGTCCACTAACATGGCACATGGTGAATATTCAATAGCCGTGTTAGACTCAGTGCTATACTATATTTGCACGGTAATTTTTTTAGTCAATGTCGTTCATAATAGTTTTAATGTTTAGTATTTATAAGTTTTAAGACATTGAAGTGAATGGAAACTTTGAGGTTGATATAGTGCGATTGGCACCAAGGATAGGCCATTCTATGTTCACTATATTGTCCAGTGAGAATGGCAACAATTATTTTGCTTGCCCAACTGGTGTAAAAATCAAATTGTATCATAAATTGCAACATTACGTTTACATTAGCTTATGATAAGAGCGTAGCAGAATAAGATGTTGGATGATTCTTTCCTTAACATCTATAATTTCAATATAGAATTATTCGTATTGCTATTACTATTATTATTTATAAGAAACTAATGTCTTAGTCAGGCACTTCAAATTATCGTGCATTTATAGCGACTTCATCTTTAACCTGCCGAAGGAAAAAATAATCATAAACATGGTTTGATGGTTGTTATCTCAAAAAATTACTGTATAGTAGAAATTAAATGAGACGCACGCTTTTTTACTTGAAAAATCCCAAAATTAGGGGAAAAATCACAGGACATAGTTCAGTATAAATTCTATATATAAAATCAAATAATTACAATGTTTTTTTAGTACATAATTGAGCAAAAACCAAGAAACTGAGCAAAAACGAAGAGGTGCTGTGAATGAAGCGCCATCTCCTCTTGTATTGAAAATTGTCTCCCCTTCCTATCAGCTTGAGACAATCAATAATAAATAGGTTTATTTGCCATCTTGCCACGTGTGTTCTTGCTTTGGAATTTGAGATGCTGACTCTTCTTTCGAATTGAGGCACACGGGTATCAATATGTACGTAAAAAAGACGCGGGAGCTAGGTAGCTGATTCTCGGTTTGTTTGATGGGGCATCATCACCATTCATTTAGAATCTTTTTTTAAAAATGAAAAAAAAGATTCTAAATGGATGGTGGATGATGCCCCTGAGGGCAGTGCCCTTAAGGGCAGCAACAATAAAACCCTTATTATCCTCCCCTTATTTTAAACCTTTTAGTAATCATTAATATCTCAATTCACTGTATTTATTTTATTTTAATCAATTGTGCATTGTTCTTCTCGGGCCATGTCCTTGGTCCTTCACAAGACGGGTCTTTGTTCTTCTCGGGTCATGTCGTTCTTCTCGAGACGTGCCCTTGGTTCTTCTTGGGATGAGTCTTTGTTCTTCTCGGGTCATGCCCTTGGTCCTTCTCAGGACGAGTCTGTGTTCTTCTCAGGTCATGCTCTTGGTCCTTCTCAGGTCGGGTCTTTGTTTATCTTGAGACGTGCGTTGGTTCTTTTGGGCTCTTACCTCCTTCTGTTATCTTAATCCAATTGTTATGTTTGAATTCATTCAAATCAAGCAAGAGTGTGGCGTCTCTAATACGTGAGAGACGTTATACATACATCAGACGTCGCCTATTCAGCGCCTATGACGATGGCTTGATTCATAAATTAACCGTGAGGCAATAATAGAACATAAAAACCATAAAGGTAAAATAATATTTTTGTCCATAAGCGGCGAAGTGGCAGTTGTACTTCCATGATGGACTCGTATGTATGATCTTGCAAATCCAATTGATCTTTTAAATTAATAATTGTTTATTTTCCTCCAAGATTCAATCAACATATCATTTCACATTTTTTTGAAAAAAATCACACTTGTATATCTAGTGCGATTCGTATTTCTATTTATTACTAATATACAATTCTTTTTTTCTTGGGTAATTTCTAAACAATATCATTTCAAAGCCTAGTTTAATTTCATTGTATTCGTTTTCATAACAGACCAAAATTCTTATTCGATGCAAGTAAATCCACTCAAGATAATAAAACAATCACATAACTAATTTGATAGAATACCATTGAAAACCGATCTGTACTCTTGATTAATTTAACGTTTTTGAGACACTCGTGGACGTGCATTAGTACTACGCAACAATTATAGGAAGATAGACACACATCATGAGCAGATCAGGTTACGCTTTATGACAATTATGGAGTGCATAGATCATGGTCTGAGATCCACGCACCATTTTTTAGGAGAATTGTCACTATAAATATGAGCCTCCACAAGTGGAAGAAGATATTCAATTGCTCCAAAAATATACTCAACACACACACCAGGTTCTTCATATAATTAAAAATATAACGTACCATCCCTAATCCTTTTTTCTTGGATTCTCGTTTCATTTGTTTTTTGGAGCACTAACTTGATCATTAGAGTCGTCATGCAAAGTGTCTCATCGGCTCCCTTCCGACCTTTGTGTTCTCAGGCTATATCACGTCAGGATTTGCAGCTCGGGACACACGACTTGCAGCTCCTTAGTGATCCGGAATCACAAAATAACATCAATATATATTTAGATTTTCTAGATATAATTTTGACTAATCAAAACAAGATAATCACACAGTTATTCTCATGGTTCCTCAAATCGGGGTCGATCAATATTAGCTCCACAATATTTAAAAGATTAAAACGGTAGTATAGTAGATAAAATGAAATGCTAACTTGTCACAATCGACACTGCGAAAGATGGGAATGTCCAATTCAACGCCACACTTGGCCGGTAGGCTCTGCGCCACCTCATCCTTCAAGTCGGCATACCGATTGGCCACAGTCTTCACGAGCTGCAACAACCTCTCTTCTCCTCCGCCGTTTGTGCCATCTTCACGGCTTTCACCCCATCACAGCACGCCGGAGATGGACTATCGCGGCCGCGTCTTCTGAGGTACGTAATACACGGCAACAAAGAAGCGTCAACTTGGCCGCAAGTGACGGCTTATCCAGGCCGAAGAATGAATTGGATCACAATCAATGATATTACAACTCCACCCTTCACACTGGCTCTTTTAAATTCATCTTTTGGTTTTGGGCTACATGGTATGTGTTTTGATGGGATTTTCTATGGAATGTTTTGCTAGGATATTTATAGGGTTTGGGTTGTCTTTAATTTCTAGAAATGTGTTAACTTTCGGAAGTCTTTTGGTTTTTCCATGCTTCAAATGGCAAATATGATGCTCGAACTCGAACTTGGAAGAGTTTTTATCAACCTGACAGTTCTGCTATACCTTTTTGTTTTTGAGCGGGTAAAGCTCATATGAATGTATGGGATTGGTCAAAATATAGGAATGAGTATACAATATGCATGTATAAAAATCTCCACAAGACATAGCCAACACGATAGTGCTCAAAAGTTGCAGCATCAATAAACAATGTGATAGTAAATAGATAACAGATTTATATAATCACTCGCTCACCAACTGTGCTTTCTGGACCTGAAGTTATTCTTTCGAGTGGAAAATGTTCTGCTTTGGGAGTGCTGCTATTCCCTTTCCCTCATTCGTCTTGATTAGGTTAAAGAAAAAGTCTTACTCAACTAAAAGCGAGAGGGCATACTTCGCTATAGGTGTTCGCAATTGATTCCCTCTTCCGGTATTCTCATCTTAATAGAATCTTACGAGGAAAAGATGGCAAAACAGGGAGCTAAAACAGATTGGTATAAATTTTAGAAACATGGATGTAATAAACATCAAACCCATGAATGTGGTATTATCAATTTTAGAAGCATGGATGTAATAAACATACAAAAATATTCAATCGGTAAATTCCCATACACATTGCTATTCTTTTTAATTATTATGCTTTTAAAAAAAAAAATTATCAAGGTATTATGTATGTGCAAGCAACATATGAGTTGCAGACTACGAGTGAATTTTGATTAAAGAATTTGAAGTCATATATTTCAAATCATTTTGGATATTGTTTGGATTCAAATCCACCGTTTTACTAATTTAAATAAATGTGAAATGCACCTAAAATATGTGTCATTTAAAATCCAAGTTTCAAATATATTCTCAGATCAAATCCTCTTTCAAATACTTATATACAAACACAACCTAAATGATTTCACCCTGATTTAGTTTTATCTATACTATTCAGTATGTTGCCACTGCATTGATTGCTATGTATGAAAAGCTAGGGCAGATAGGGTTTTGCGAGGAAAATGTTTGACGAGATGACAGAGAGGACTTAGGTGTCGGGACCGCACTAATGAGCGGGTATGCGAAGGCTGGGGATATCGGCAATTCAAAAGCCCTCTTTGATTTGATACCCAAAAATGATATAGATGCAGCTGTATATAATGTGTTGATCGATGGACAAGTGAAGTTAGGGGTCGTGGGGTCGGGTAAGATGCTATTTGATGCAATTCCGGAGAAACCGGTTGTTTCTTGGACTACCATGATTGATGGGTACTGCAGCAAAAGCAGCGTAGATGAAGCTGGACAGTTCTTTGATGAAATGCCTGAGCGGAATGTGTTCCTGAAATGCAATGATTGGAACTATTGTCAGAATAAGCAATCCCATGAGGCTTTGATCTTGTTCCAGGAATTGTTAACCCAGAAAATTGTCGAACCAGATGATGTTACTGGGGAATTGGGTACGCGGATTCGTGAAGATGGGGAAACTGGATGTATCTGCAAGTGCATCAGCAGCATTGGTAGATATGTATATGTATGCTAAATGTGGGGAAATTTAGAAAGCAGAACGAGTTTTTGATAACGTGCTAGGAAAGCGGCGTGTGCACCTGGAATGCTTTGATTAATGGACTAGCACTCAACGGGCGATCACTGGAGGCGTTAGAAACGTTTTTGGCTATGAAGAGAAAAGGGTTTAAGCCAGATAAGATCACCGTGCTTGGATTCTGTCCGCTTGTAACCATGGTGGTTTAGTGGAGGAAGGAAAATGATGGTTCTATGAAATGGAAGAATTCAAGCTGTCTCCTAGAGTCGAGCATTACAGTTGCATGGTTGATCTATTGGGCAAAGCTGGGTGTTTGGATGTGGCTGAGAGATTGATAAATAACATGCCTTTCAAGACATTAATAATGGGATCATTTTAAGTTTGTTCCTATTTGCTTGTATTATGCTAAGGATGTTATCAGAACTGAGGATGGTGAAAAAGGTGATAAATATGGATCCATTTTGTGATGGTAACTACAAAATATTGAGGAATTTGTATGCAGCTGAGAAGAGATGGAGAGACGAGGAACGAATCAAATGTTTGATGTTGATCAACGATGCTAAGAAAGAAGTGGATAGTGCGATTGAGATCAAAGGCCGGGTTTTGGAGTTTATTGCTAGTGATATATGCTGCATCAACACTTGGAGGTCACACATTTATTGTTGAATCATTGCAGATGCATACGAAGGGGAAGGATCCATATTTTAGTGTAGAGTGGAAAGTGAGTGAAACTTAAAGGAGGTATAATTCTGAATTTGAAGCGTGTATTGAAGTACCCCAAAAGTGTTCAAATAGCTGATTCTGAGTTTGTTGCAGAGGTAACGCTGCAAAAATACGAGAAAGTGATGCAATTGGTGTCAAAGAAAATACAGATGCATGTGAAGGTGACACCCATGTTTTGGTGTGAAAATTGATGCTAAATCTTAATAATGCAGGGGATCTATATCAGAACATCAAAAAATATTTTCATCCCTCCGATGCTGCACATTTCGAGTTAAGATGTGAAAGTGGATGTCGTTTGATAAATGACGGTACTGAAGGTGTGCCAGTAAAGTACATGACAGCGTTTGGCATGTACTCACTGCTACATCCTACGTTATATTTGCTCAATTCCCAAACAAGAAGCCATACTTATAGGCCTCATAAAACATGTGACAAATATCAGTGGGGAACTAGCATCAACTATTCAGAAGGTTTCCACTTGAAACAGCAATTGAATGAGAGGATTTGAAGATATCACCGTAGGATTGAACACATTTTTTATGAAATGCATATTCATACAAGTCAAGCAATCTATCCCAAAGAATTCAAAATCCCTGCAGAATATACGCAATCTTTTGAATTTCTCGAGTCATTAAAAACCAAAGAATAGAATTTTAGAATTTACAAACTGAAAAAGGCAATAAATATTGACAAATCATACTGTAACATTAGTTTCCTCGACAACCAATACCTCTTTGATAAACGAAAACTATGTCCACCAACCTAGGAGAGGCTAACCTGTGGATCTTCGACGCCTCTGACCAGCACCTCTTCTTTTACGACTCTTTCTCTGGGTTTTAGGGGCAGTAAGCTTTGATATAGAACGCATTCTAGGTGGTGCTTGATTGTTTGTGGGAAGATTGGCTGCTGTTTGAACTTGAGGGTTGGTGCTGGCTGATTCTTCCTTTAGCACCAAAGGACTTGGGATTGGCCCAATCTTTACTTCCTCGAAGCTATTCATCTCTTCCTTCACCTTCTTATTGTCAATGAGAATGTCTTCTTCTCCCTGAGAGCATTTTAGTGATGATTAAACAAAAGAAGGATCAAGAAAAGAGGAGTATATCATACAGAATTACCAATACATATTCACAAAATATATTCTCGCTCGTGATTCTAACGGCTACATACATGCAAAAGCAAGGGATTTACATGGAATAAACTCAGTGAAGTATATTGCTTAAAAAAGTTTCTAAAGATAAATTAAAACAACCTTTAGGCAAGAAACATAAATGTAACTCACTTTTTTGTATGCGTCGGTAAAAGTAACATGATTAGTGCTTCCATTTACACCGGGAATCACTTCATTACTTGTCACTCGATTTTCAGGTACAAGTACATCACCCATATTATGCTCCATCTTAAGCTGAGAAGCAATATAAGTTCCTACAGGCATTTTGTCCCCATTGTTTGGAGAAGTATTTTTAGGAGAGCCTACCAGAGCACTAAATGGCAGAAGCATGCTTGAGTCATCCATGAAAGATAACTTTCCGGCATTTTCACTCATCACCTTCTCAACTTTACTCTTCATTTTAACAACTCGTGACTGTAGAAATTCAATCTTTCCAAGAATGACCTCCAAAGGATTATCACCATCTCCAGCCTCAAGGAAGAGCTGTTCATCATTGACCCACAATTCATTGTCAATGTTGACTTTGTGAGTTGCCATTGCTACAAAATATAAAACATCGGATATAAGCACAAACCATTTCTGTCAAAACTATTAGTCTAATTATCATTCTAAAACTATAATCATTTCTAGCTCATGTCATATCAACCGTACAAGTCTCATTTCTATCTCATGCCAAATCAGCCATATGTCTTATAAAACAAATTTAAGAAAAATGTACCCTGTTTCCAATCAAAAGCACATGGCACACACAAAAAGAAGCAAACTGAAAATGTTCTAGTGAATGGAATAAACTAAACTAAATTCATATCGAATTTACCATATCTCCACTCAAAGAATTTACCATATATGCAAAATGGAGAAAATTGAAAATATTCGAGTGATCGGAATAAGCTCAACTTACTTAATATCCAATAACAAGTTATAAGGGGAGAATATGTCGATAGTCCAAACTCGTGACTAGAGATCAGCTCTTAAAAATGTAAATGAAAATAGGTGGGGGAGACTTTCGGGGAACAAGGGCACAACAAAAGCTTAGAAACCAATGGACAATTGAATCAGTCTAAACTGACAAATAAGAAAAAAGAAAAAGGGGGGCAAAGCTTTTGCATCGTCATACACTAGCTATTATACTAAGGTTGGATAATTAAGACCAAGTGAAAATGTCAATTCTCACCTAGATTCTTCAATTCAACATCCTTAAGGAGACCCTTACCAGAAGACCTCTTATTCTCTGCAAAATGGCACATGCAGATTCGTAACTTCAAATACAAAAATGAATTGAACTTGACAGAAATGAAGAACAAAATATGTACCATGATATGAAAACAAATTATGATGAGACATATGTGATGCTATATCCATTAAGTCTTCGGTTCGTTTTCTTTTCTTCCTCATGTAGCCACCATTTCCAGGATTGCTTGAGGTAAGATGAAGGGATTTCACACCAAGACCTTCCAATGAAGGATTCTGCAATTGATCCTTCTTTCGCCGACTGCATTCTTCAAGTTCTCTGTCGTACCTTCGGGCTTGTGATTCAAACTTACGAATTTGCAATTCAGCCCATTTACAACGCCACATCAGAGGCTGGATAAATGATCTCCAATGACCAGTCACCCTTTTCTTCCTACGTATCATAATTGCAAAAAAAATATGCCACATGCGATGATAAGCATGGAAACACATGGACGAACACTAAAGATGAAGATGAAATTACGACTTTTAAGTATGCTTGGATTCATTAGAGGCCAGAAAAAAAAATCATAGAAGAAAGAATGAAAACCAAGTTGGCCTACTCAAAGCTTCGATGTTCTGATATCTCATTCACTTCTAGTTTGGACAAACACCCCAACCTCCAAATTCACCCACAAATTAGGAAACCCATTCTACAGGAGGCCATGCATTATATAACACTATTTTTTATGCAAGATTTTATCCCTTCGTGTAAGATAGAAGATAAGTTCAAATTTATTAATATCAATCTCATTATGGTGCTTAATTCCAAGACATGGATTTCTTATAATGACTAATCTTGGATGAAGTGAAGCATTACATTCACTTAAATCCATCTGATCACTATAAACCAAACAAAATCTAGGATCAGAGCAATTTCAGCACTGAAAACCATAGTTTGAGCAATTTCTCCAACTGGCCAACCCAAAACTGCCAGTTCACTTTCCAGCCTATGATTTTACAAGGAGTAAATGCCTAGTTTTGAGGAGAAAGGTCATAGAGAAAAAATAATGAACAGAAAACAAACCTCATTCGAAACGCTTCACCAAATTCATCAAAACCCAGAGCTGATGCAGCATCACCATGAAAATCTGACATAATTTCGGAGTCATTCAATGGGTCAATATTGTCAGTGTCACTGTTACCAAAGGAACTTGAGCTCTCTGTTGTGTCATGGTATTCTGCTGCAACAAGCTCACGGTCACCAGATTTTGTGCAGTCTGTAATGTTAACTTCCACATTAGCATTACCTTGAACCTCTTCACTCTGCTCAACCAAGTGTGTGCTGACTTTACAATCCTCATAACTAGCTGTAAATTTCATAAGTTCGTCTTCAAGTTCTTTTGCAAAAATGCCACTCGGCATATAGGTTGAAGCCTCCATATTTGTTTCTAATTTCTCTCCAACTGCTATACCATGATTCATTGTGCTATACAATCAAAATTATCTCATTTTGAGCCGTATGAGCACGGCTCAAACAAGAAACCTGAATAAGAAGGAAAAACATTTTGTACGGAGAGTGCTTTAGAAACTCGCCATCAGCATAAGAAGTGCTAGAAATATAAAATCCTAAGAAATTTTATGAGAACAACATACACTAGAAATGATTGCTGATATCAAATAACAAAAAAAGTTAATAAGATCAAGCAACAGGCTTCAGAGTTCACTAATACTGGAATCAAATAAAGTAACAATAATGTCCACTCAACCTTGATTTAATGTAGGTGTATGCTAATGAGATGGTCGCACCTGAAACTTCAGAAGTTCAATCTACTGATTAGCAAACAAAATTCACATGGTTCAAAAAGGCCACATTGCATTTCTGAGGTATAAGCTCCAAATCCTTAAATCCACACCCCAGTCACGCTTAATTAATGCAAGAAAAAGATTCAAACGAGAAGTTCCAACCATTACTTTATTGCGTAAAAAGAAACTTTTCCGAATGCCCGTATACGAGCTGCCTTATATATTAACAAGATAGTGTTACCATACTTTCGCATTCACCAAAAAATCATAGATAATATAACAAGATCATGCCACGTGCACTCACCAGAAAGATACTCGGATAACCGTTAACTTGTCGCATAATTTATTTCTAATAAATAAGGTACCAAATATGGGCATCTAATGCATTAAAGATATAAATACATAGCTTTTCTGCTACACGAGGAACCTGGGACTTTCGTGTCATAGAAACTGACCAAGATATTTCATTTTTCTTTTAGTTGAACATTGGTTTACTCGGTTCCAAACGGAAAGATCGCCTATCTCATACTACCCAATGTAATCAATTTCATCTTATTTCTAAACTGGAATCAAACTCCGATCAGTGCACCAGCATACCACTCAAACGAAAACACACACAAATAAATGAAAGCATAAGGCATAGGCACATTTATACAATGACAGATAATAGCGATAAAGCGTGGGCATCATATAAATTTGTGAAGTCTCCAAATAAAAAATAAATAGTAAAAAAGAAAAACGAAAAGAAAAGAAAAAACGATAGACATCACGAACGAATTCAAACGAAATCAATCAGGGCTGCTGCCCCTAGAATGAATATAAATCCGTTAAAAAAGCAGGGAGGGAAAGAAAAAAAGAAACTCGATCTTGATTTTTGATCGAATCTCCTTTGAATACCCCTAACAAGAAATCTAAATTGACCATAAAACAAGAAAATCACACATGAAGAGACAACCAAAAGGTGATCATAGCAACAAAAAAAACTAAAATCAATTGGGTTGCTGCCAAAATTTACACACAAAACCCAAGAAACCAATAATCAAAATAAACACCTGGGTCAAGTTCTGGGTTTTCACCACCCCCCACGAATTTGTTCCTCTTGAGACTCTGTAAGGGCTTGAGAACGCTTGGTAGGGAAGAATAGTTTGTTAATTGTGACAAAATCTTTGCGTTTTTATAGCAAAGAGAGGATCTTGGCGGTGTGAAGTGATAAATACTAGTATAGTATTCTTAATAAATTCTGTGTTGTCAATCGCTCTGCCAATACTTTCCTTTTTCCATTCTTGAATTCTTTTACTTCTAAATTTTGTATATTATGCATAATCTAGTTATTATTGTTATGCATAATGTGTATTTTTTAAAAATATATTTTATTATAATGTCGCCTACAATTGTATTATTTTAATTAAAAGCTATTAAAATTGTTTTTATAGATTTTTTACTTAATAAATTTATGCACATGTTTGATTACTAATATTTACTATTTAAAGATGTAAATAAGTAAAATACCAACAACGGACAATTTTTCATAATTTAGACAATGATTATTACAACAATTCCTCCCCCAAAAAATCAACAATTAACAATTAGATTATTTAAATAAGAACCATAGATTTCAAATTTGTAAGATACATGCATGATATTAATTATTGTGTGAAGTTTCCTCATCACTTTTCCGTGCATAAAAGATAAACTAAATTTATTGAATTCAATATTGGCTAATAATTTAATGGATTAACCAAGAATTATTATTATATGGGAAATTATATTTAGCATTCTATAGTTTATTCCAAATTTCACTTTGTAACTATTATTTGAAAAATTACAGTTTAGATCATCAACATTTGTGAATTGTAACACTTTACATCATATTGACTCAATTTGGTATTCGGAAAAGATAATTTTGACACCTCGAACATTTATTTCGTTTTTAAAAAAAATTACAATAGCTAGTTTAAGAGGATCTAAGTTTAAGTATGTATTCGATAAAAATACCATATTGAGTTAAGATAACGCAAATTGTTACTATTTATGAAAGTTGATGATGTAAACTATGATTTTTCTTGCAAAGTAAAATTTGGACCAAACTAATATGATATTCTCATATTATATTTAAGAATTTTGGATTAAGTGAGAATTTATTATTATATTTAAGAATTTTTACTGAAACGTTGAATTCTACATCAACGATGGATCTATCCATAGTAACGTCCAGTAGGATAGCATCAAAATTTCGTTACGAGACATAATCATGTCAAGCGGTAAAAGATTACGTAAACTATTATGATTTAGTTCTCAAACACACAGAAACTAGTATTTTACATTATATGAACGTAAAACATCCAATTTCTTGACTGAAGATTGGATTGTTGATTTTTTAATAAAGTAAATGCTGAAAATCATACGTAAATATATATATTTGAAATAAAATATAAGATATGAGTGTTGTTGACTGCAAAATATAATGATGATGATTATTTAAAAAAAAAAAAAAAACCAATTCACGTGTCACTTAGGTGACTTTAACCCACGCTAAAGTAAATCTCGTGCAATCAGTGTCATACTCAGGCAAATAAAAATTAACGCGAATAAATAAATATTTCTTACAATGATTTTACCCTCTCACCAACGATGTTTTGAACTTGAGCGCACACAACACATATTTGAAGGCTAACATACATTAAGACCCAAAAAGCAAATTTATTGCAACTCTCAAATTATGAAATATGGAATATAGCTAACATGTCATCAAGAAAACTAAGCTTTATTCGAGAAAGGAATGCAGACTCTGTATGAAACTGTTATCTACACAGATGCTCTTCAGACAGAAGATTCCATGTGATGTTGCTCCAGGTTTCGAAGTACAATACGAGCAAAAATTTTGGCTTCGAGTGTGGCACCTGTTGCTGCTGCTGCTGCACGAAGTACTCGAGGAGCTCCAGCGTTTTGGAGAAGGTTCACGTGGTGCAGGGAGTGCCGGCCCCCAGGGATCGTAAACTTGAAAGGTTGAACATGAGATGTTAACAAAATGTGAGCAGTATTAATCTAATCTATATATTGGTTAAGAATAATGAGGGCAAGAATCATTAATTTTTTCGTGTGTGAATCAAGGTACCTGAAGAAGAGCAAATGCAGCGCATGCCTTCAGAATAGAAGACGGATTCCGTAGCATACCAACAAATCTTCCAATCTCAGCTCCACTGGAAAAAATATATATATATATCAGGTCAATGTGGACAAGGTAACAAAAGGTGCAATACAATTATTGTTTGGCACCACAACCAGAAAAAACTCAGACACCATACAATGAACAAAGATTGAGGGCTCACGAGGAATGATATAAAGGAATTAGTGTGTCCAGAAACTAGAGTGTGAGTCTTTTTTGGTCAACATGGTACACCTACCTGGTTTGATCAACGCACTAGGAAACATATGTTATCTAAATAATTCCAACTACACTATTACCATATGGATAGTGGCAACTTGACAAAATATAACAAACAGAGAAGTGCTTTGAAAAAATCATGAAAATCTGGCCTCCAGCCTTTGGTATCCTCGAAAGGGCTGGTAATCAGCAAGTAGATATCATTTCACGAAATAATGTGCATTGAAGATACAACTCAACCCACCGAAATCCATTGTTCCTTCCCAGATAGAAAATCATATAATATCTTTAGATAATATGCACATTAAGTTTTCAACCTCACATCTATGCAAACTTGGCAGATCAAACAATCAGCTTTCAAGTCTCATTTAGTAAATGCGCACAAATCCTTATGTGCAATAAAAGATTGTCAAAACACAAGCACAAAAAATTGAGAAATCCGGTATTAGTGGTCAAAGTTTTTTATTCACAGTAACTTATTCATGCGCATATGGCTAGATTATTGAAAATGATTTAGACAAATTTGTCACTACAACTGCAAGAATGTTAAATAAGTAGTCTCCCATCGAATTTTGCTTTAGACAGGTAAAAAGAACCAGTAAAATCCAGTTTATGTTGGTGATTCAGGAATATTATAGACAACAAGTTAAGGGGAGACTACCTCTACAAAACATATTCGAGAGCATCTGAGCATACATGCAATCTGTTACTAATAGAAAATGAGCTCCTAGTAGCCTAAACCGACCCTACAGGGCCAGCAGCCAATTAAAAAAAAACTAAAACCAGTAAAAATTGCATTTGGTGTGTGAGGTGGGGAGGAGAGAGACGGGACCTGCATCTAAGATGACCTGCTTCTTGAATACGAGCACATTCTGTTACTTGATTCAATGCTGCAGGAGCTGATGAGGCAGCAGCACTAGAAAAAGCTTGGGGGTCAGTAAACATCAAGAAAAATGCTTCAATGTGCTTCAAAGCCAATCTTCTGGCACCATCTAAGGTCATACTCTTGGAAGGACTACTGGTTGATGTTCCTATCTGAGCAATTTCATCAATTCTGCACATAAATTGAAACTTTCACAACGATGTGACCAATACCTGCCACTTTCCAAAAGCAATGGAGATGGGAAAAAGTGAAGTATAAAAAGATCATCACCAAGGTTTTGTGCCGTTAAAATTTCATAAAACCCCTCTCGTTGAATGCCGTTAAAATTTCATAAAACCCCTCTCCTTTAAATGAAAAACTTGCAAATTTCAGCAGTTGTTCATAACTTATTAGTTGTTTATTTATTTATTTATTGGAAGAAAAGTGCCAACAAACGAAAGAAAGCTTCTTGTTTGAATTCAATGGCTTGAGTGTGCATTATTGGACGTGGAACAACGTGATGGTCCTCGAGGAAAATAGTGCACAGTCAAACGATTTACATGTAAAATATCTCAGCACTCCAATTAAAACAAGTCCATCATTATGTGTATCAGAGAGTTCTTTGAAGCACAAACACCTTACCGATACACGAGCCAATTTAGATTCGAGACTAATAATTCTAAAAGGAGGATATGCTCATCTGGAACATTATTTTTACATGTCAAAGTGCAGGGAATTATATACATTACTTGCTTTAGAAATTTCATTTCTCTCCCTTAAGGTACGTCCAACTAACACGAGTACTCCCTCCAAAAATAGTAACGGGAGCTAGATGTTCACAGTTTAATCACTTTTACACCCCATCATGTAAACATTTTTAAGCCACAAGGATAGTAGATGCAATAATCATCATTTGATTAGAGGTCCTAGTATGATGAACATATATCAAGGGAGGCATACGTAATTCTCCAGATTTACTAAACTGAGTCCAGCGCGATAGAACTGAAAATCTTTGTCAAAAAAATACTATGTCATATGTTGCACAAATCTCGCTTGAAAAGTACTTTATTTAAAGTTGAAGGGGCTCAGTTCTAGTAATTTGTTCAAAGGTCCCCCAGAACCTTCAAAGGTTTCCAATGTACTGTATTCTTGAGATACACAGATGAACATCATGTCAGTGGAATAAACAAAGAACCTTCATTTGTTATGTTTCCAGAGTTACAGTATTTACTGTCTTTCAAAAACAGCTCATTAAAAAAGATAAGCTAATGCAATGAGAATGAGTGAGTGCAAATATGGTACATGGTCACTTAGGTACAGAGTTGAACTCACGAATACAAAACTTATAAAGATAATGCAAACCGTATCGTGTGTCAATGGAATGTAAAATTTAAAAGCATATATAAACAAATATGAACAACATGATGTTACGAAAATAATAGAAACCACATAAGAGAATTGTTGAATACCTTCCGTCAAACATGTAAGACAGTGCCAATGCAGACATAAAGCGAGCCATTTTTGATGTAGAAGAAGAACAAAGATGAACTAGTACAGGAACCCCTCCTTCCACTACAATTGAGAAAGCATTACAAGGATTGAAAGCAAGATTCCAAAGAGCTCCTGCTGCAGTCTCGTGTACATCCTGAAAATATAATGCATGTGCAACGATTGATTCAGATTTTAGTAAGAAACAAAATGCTAATCATATAAGAAGGATGTATTACTACGTGTGATACAGACATCATGCATATTGATCCTAGATGCTCAATAAAATTAAGAAAGATTACATTATCACCAGCTAGAAGCTGAGGTAGCAAGGGAGGAAGTTTTTGGAATACCTTGCACACATGCTGCTCAAGAATAGTGGTGTCCTACAGTAACAAATTAGTTATGCAACTATATTTTGTGAATTGCTTATGCAACTATATTTTGTGAATTGCTTATTTTAATTTTGACCTAAACGTATCTCAAAAGTATTGGAAGTCTTGTAACTAATTACACTTTAACTTGCCAGAATGAACAAAGAAAATTTTCAATACAAGTTCATCTTCTTCTTTCCTCTAAGTCGGGAGTTCGGGTATTATCAAATTAGCACTCATCACAAGCCATCATTTTCTGGTGCTTTTGTTGACCCTACACCAGCGTTTGTATGACAGACAGGACTCATGCATCAACCTTAATTGTGAATGTTTCTCTCAAATTGCAGGACATGACAAAGTAACTCGATATCATTGGTGCAGCAATTAAAGAAATCCTCCACAAGCTGTCCGCCATCAAAAAACACACCTATCTTAACTCCAAAGTAAAATCCACAATGGCCAGCGATACATTTTCTTCAGCTAAGGAGTTCATTTTTATATGTATATGTAATCGGTTTAATTTGTTGAGATTATGGTGTTTTCGATGTTTTAATCAACATCTATAGTTCCTGATCTTTGTTTTTGGTTACGCATAGAAAATATGGAAAAGTGAAGTCAGGGTCATATTTTGAGTAGAAAGGCGAGTTGGAGCACCTCGATGCCAAACCAAAGGTGATAAATGTGTGAGCAAAGGTGCCGCGGGCACTGATAGAAAACAAATTCCGGACCCAAGGCCACAGGTGGCGCTGCGGCACCATCCAATGGAACCACGGCACCACCATGAAAAAAAATGTGGGCGTAGCTTTGGCGCTGCTGTGCCATTCACAGGCACCGCAGCGCCCGCTCCTGAATGGACGAACAACCAGAGGTCACAGACCGCAGGATTGAACAGCGTTTTTGCTTCATTTTTGTCTTAGGTAGAGTTTTCATAGAACTCTTTGATTCACTCATCAAAAGGTTATTCTCCTTTCCACATTCTCATCGGAGTACACCCTCCTGTAATTCAGCCATCTACAGAATTAGATATTTCATTGGAAGCTTTGCTTCAACTAGATAATATTCTCGACAATCTCAAGCAAAATGTGGCCGATACCAAGAATAGTATGAAGCAACCTGCTGATAAAAACGATGACACACAATTTCAATTCAGTAATCAGTACTAGTCAAGCATCAATCTTATTGACAGAACTCGAACCACAACCAACAATACTCGAAACTCAACCACTGTTTTATGCGCCATATAATGTTCTTGCTCGGCCCGCTGTCGTGGTGTACCACCTCCAACTTCCTACCACTCCTGAATTCATCAGGTCTTTCAGGTTTCTCTCAAAATATATTACGAGAACCATTTTTTTTTTTATAGGGCAAATAACATTTATAAATAGGTACCAGAGGTACACCACAAAGTCAAAAAGTTAACAATTATAAAGTAAAAAATAAAAACAAAAACGAGAACCATAATTTACACCCTCTAACACTTCCAGAAAAATCAATTGATAGTAACGTCTGATCCTACCATGATCTTTCTTACAATCACGTACACTACAACAATCTTTGATAAAGAATTGTCAGTGTCCAGCTATATGGTTTTCTGGATTATATCCACCTTTAATATGAATGCAATCGTATGAAACTCACAGAAGTTGGCTACGTCAAGCAACAAAACATCATAATTAAGCAAGTAAACAGATTTAATAGTGGAAAAAAGAACAGACCCAAATTAACCTACGGTGTACCATGCTTGGATGGCACAAATGACAATCGAGAAACAAACCCAAATGACCGTTCTGACGTTAAAAAGAAAACTCACCGCAGCATCCGATTGTGCCAGTGCAATTAGAGGTGCCACACCACCTTCTCGACCAATGGCAATGCTATTACAAGAAACAAAGTGTCAAAACATAAATGAATAGATAATAATTGTCCAAAAACTACATATACGTCGCAAAACTGACACATTATAAAGCATAAAAAGCAGATCTATAGACAAGCTGTTGACAAATTGCAAAACTCCATTGTCCAATTCTAAGCTTACAATAGACACGCATGATCTAAGTTGTAGATGTGGATGATCCTTCTTGTTCTTATGCCTCACTACTAACCAATTGACTTCCATTCCTTCATTGATTTTGGTTTTGGCAGAAGAGAGAATCCATCCACCTACCTGGAGTGAAACCGCCAAAAATGGAAAAAAGGGACAAAATGGGAAAGGCGTGAATGTTTAAACCAACAAGGTAACCAGCTATAAGTTCTTGAGGCTACAGCTGAACCTTTTCTTTCTAAGCCTCACAGTACTCCATACTGAAATTGAGATCATGTATTTTTATCTAAATGCAAACAATTATTCTCTTCAACACTCAGGATATGCTACATGAGAACTTAGCCTTAATGGTTCTGCTTGTTTGACCCAAGCTTTGTGATACTCTTGCCCCACATGGGTAAAAATAGAAAGTTTAAAATGGTTTGTAAGAGAATAGAAAGGACTATTGTAGCAACTTGGGTTAACCATTTTCGTAAAGCGATAACAAATACCAAGTAGTTGCTACAGTTGCAGTCGCGTTTGCACAGACGTGGGGCCTGGGGCATGATAGAATGGTATCAGAGCAGGTCACAGGCAAGAAACGCCGGGAGATAAGTACTATGCGGGGCAAAGTGCTACGTGCGTGGGAGCCACCTCTTGAATCTAATAGGCAAATTGCTACATGACGGGGCACCTCTTAAACCTGCGGGCAAAGTGGTACGTGTACGGGAGGCCACCTCTTAAACCTGGAGGAGCCATCTCTAGATTTCCGGCGCTGGTGGATCGATATATTAGGCCGCGTCAAGGATGCCGCGTTCTGAAGGAGGGGTGATTATGATACCATTGTCCCACAGGTAAAAATTCAATATTTAAAATGGTTTATAAATGATTAGAATGGATTCTTATAGCAATTTGGGTTAACCATTTTTGTAAAGCGAGGAAGGATACCAATTAATTGCTACAGGAGCTCATCGTGCAGTCGCGCTTGCGGGCGTGGGCTTGGGCTTGGGGCATGACAAGCTTTAGGAAGAGTTAAGATCTACAGTAGCTATTTGTTATGTCCATAGAGGCCCGCAAGTATCAATAAACTTACAATGGACTGGTTTGCATTAAAAATCGCTTCGAATGGATATCAAACTAAATAGAAGTTTGCTTTTGTCATTTCTGCACAATTGGAATGGAGAAAAGAAAAACTACATCGAGCTTTCACATTACGACTGTCAAAGACGATCATCAGAAGAAGAAATATCATACAAACAACTGTAACATTGCTTATACCTGTTTGCTTCCGAAACTGACAATCCCCAAAGTGCACCGGCAGCCCTCTCCTGAAGGCCATGAGAGGCATTTGAACAGGAACGCGCTAAAACAACCTAGAGATCACAAAAAATTGAACAGCCAGCATGAGCTGGAATTCTTCTGCTACATTGTTATAAACACTATGTCAATTGATAAGAACCATTGGTGGTGTAAGAGTAGACCAGACAAAAGGGAAAAGTAATACCAGACAGATCAAGTATAACTCTGATAACTAGAATACAATTGTCATAGATGGCTTATGAGAAGTAACAATTTTGCTACTATGCTAAGGATCAATTGTGTGATAGTTCACTCTGAATGCGGACAAAATCAACACAATCTGAAATTATAGGTTATGAGATGGCGTAAATTAGACTATAACATAATTTCTCCACCTATTAAAAATCCACAAACTGGATCAAGAGTTACAGGTCCAATTTACAAGTAACAGTATCTAAATTATAATGATAACAGAGGCAAAAGGGGAATAAAGCGGAGGTAAAACTTTTACAAGGTAGGCATAATATTAGACACAGAAATATCACTCAAGTGATCATTCCTCAATTACTGAGTAACTAATAGGAAATTTAAGGAAAATTACATTATGCAGTTGATTAACAACATAGTCAAAGCCAACAGGGGCTTATAGATATTTGGCATTATTTCGTAAGCAAGTTGCCGAATCGCATCTCTATTCTGCAACCATTAGTACATCATACATCCTCAAAAGCAAGGTAATGTGACTTGGAGCTGGTGACGTTTCCTACGCTTGTGTACTAACTTGAGAGTTAACACGACTCACATGAAATATTTTACTCAAACGTACACTTCCAGGATACATTTCCTTGTGGTATTTTCGAAAAAGATGTCACATACAACGACAATTTTGGAAGGTTCATGCTATAAGCCCCTACAGCAGAGATGTAAACAGCCGTAATCACTAAGGATTGGGAGAAGGAAACCGTATATTTTTATTAATAAAATCGGTACTTACAATCATCTACCAAGAGCCCAATAAATAGAGTTTACAAAATCAAATCAAATCTAAAAGATCTAATCAAATCTTTAAGATATCTTACCCTATTGAATAAAATCAAATGTACATTCAAATTTAATTCTAATCCTATCCTTATCGACACCAGCCTCAAGTTGGTATGAAAACGTCTATCATTCTCAACTTGCTAACTTCATCTTCAAAGACTTGTTTTGATAGCCATTTGGTTAAAATATCAGCGACTTGTAATGAGCTTGGAAAAAAGGGAATGCATAACAATCCGTCTTCAATCTTTTCTTTGATGAAGTGCTTGTCAATTTCAATATGCTTGGTTCTTTCATTTAAAACAGGATTATGCACAATATTGATTGTTGTTTTATTATCACAATAGAGCTTCATTGGAGGGTCAACGGTCTTATGTAGTTCTTCCATCACTTTCTTTAACCACACTACCTCACACACCTCTTGAGCCATATGTCACGTTCCGTGATTCTCTAGAAGATCCCACCAAATCTAGAGGCTTTGGATGTTCCGGAAGCTTGCGGAAGCCCGAAGAACACTTTGGTATACCCCAGAAAAGTCCAGAAGCTCGGAGAATACTTTGGAGTAACCCGGAAGATTATAAACATCACTTATACATTCCTTTATAATGTAGTGAATTCTAGAATGTAATAGAATGGTACAATCTAGAATACTCCATAGCCTAGAACATTCTGGAGAGTTAATCTCCACCATAGAATAGTTTAGATCCTAGCCATTCATTTGTAGGAAGAGTTGTATAAATAGGCTTGCTCTCTTCATTGTAAGCATCCAAGTTTTGAATCTAAGTCTTCCACCCAAGTGTCTAGCATTCCTTACCTTAAAGCTTTCTTTCTAAGTTCTTAGCTTCCTTGTGGGTCTAAAGGCTTACTTAGCATCTTCGAAGGCAAGGATCGCTTAAGTGCCGCACGGTGTTTCGGTCTAAAGAATCGACACGTGACAAGTGGTATCAGAGCAGGTTCGAGGCTCAAACTCGAGACAAATGAAGTATCAACACTAACACCATGTCGGAAGTCACTGATCAATCCAACAAGGGCCGAAGGGAAAAGTCGAGGGACATTGTGAGTGCCTTCGACGCTCGTCTTGCAAAATTGGAACTTGCCTTTGCCGACTTCGAGGGGAAGGAGCATGAGGATGAAAGCCAAGAAGAAATTCGAGGGGAATTTCAAGGAGCTCTCAATGCTTTGGCAGGGGTATTCCAAATTAAGAACGACGAGTTGGAAGCCATGATCGGAGCGCTACAAGCCGAGGTGAAAGAGCTCAAATGGGAGCTAGCATCATGTCGAGCAAGCATGGGACAGGGAGGGCCCATTGCTCATACACCATTTAGGGTGGACGTGCCAAAACCACAAGATTATGCGGGAAAGCGAGTGGCAAAGGACATCGACAACTTCCTATGGGGCTTGGAGCAATACTTCGATTGCATGGGTGTCATGGATGACAATATTAAGGTACGAACGGCCGCCTTATACTTAACTGATATTGCTATGACTTGGTGGAGACGGAGATGCGACGATACTAGGCGTGGGGGTGCCCGTATCGAAACTTGGAAGGAGTTAGTGGTTGAACTCAAACATCAATTTTACCCGGAGTACGCCGAGGATGAGGCCCGGGCAAAGTTACGTCGCCTTGCTCAAAAGGGAGAAGTGATGGACTATTGTCAAGAGTTTCAAGAACTCTTGCTAGAGGTACCCGAAATGAGTGACAAAGATGCTTTGTTTACATTCATGGATGGCTTGAAGAATTGGGCCAAGGTGGAGTTGCAACGACGGGGAGTGCAAACCTTGTCTCAAGCCATTGCCGCAGCCGAATCACTCATCGAGTTCAAGAAAGTCGACACCTCCAAATCAAACAAAGATGGAAAATATGAAGACGATGAACATACCACCGAAGAAGACAATTCACACAAGAAACCATTCAAGGGAAAGGCGTCCGTGAAGAAGTATGACATGACCAAAATATCTTGTTTCTTATGTGAAGGACCTCACTGGGCAAGAGAGTGCCCAAAGGATTCCAAGCACTCCGCCCTAATTAGAGAAGAGAAGGAACGAGAAAATGAGCCAGCACAACTTGGAGCTCTTCGCCGTCTCAATACTATGAAGAGAGTTGTGCTTAGGCAACCTAAAGGGATGATGTCCTGGGAGACCGATAGTGTGAGCCCGCCAAGGAACAAAATCAATGACAGCGTCAAGACTTGCTATGTTTGTCATAAAGCCAACCACCTCATAGCCAATTGTCCGAGGGTGAGCTAGCTAGCAGTCCTGACCGATGAAGATGAGGAGCCGCAGGAGGGGGGCGCACAAATCGGATCCCTACGAATTCTCAATGTCGGCACAACCAAAGGACCCAATGGTGGGTCAATGTTCGTGGATGCCTTGGTCAGGGGACGACAAGTTAAGGCATTGGTGGACACGGGAGCCACACACAACTTCATCCGGGAGGAAGCGGCAAAGAAGCTGGGGCTTGCCATCACACCAACCGGAGGGTCAATCAAGTCGGTGAATGCATTAGCCAAACCAATTGTCGGGATGGCTAGGGGAGTAAAAACCACAATAGGAGAATGGCAGGGATATGTCTCCTACATGGTGGTGCCCATGGACGACTATGACGTTGTACTTGGGTTGAAGTGGCTCGATAAGGTACGAGCTTGTATTCTACCCTTTTCAAATTCATTGTGTATTTTTGGTACAAATACCATGTACACTATACGGGCCAAGAGGGTGGCAAAGGGGCCAAGCATGTTGTCGGCCATCCAATTTGCAAAGGAGCTTGGGCGTAGCAAGGAGACATACACCATAGTTCATAAGATGGACGGGAGACTTCAGAACGAGGGCCTGGGAGAGTTGCCCATAAAGGTCAAACATGTGCCCAAAAATTACAAGGACATCATACCAAAGGAACTATCAAAAGGATTGTCGCCAGAGTTGAAGATCCATCCGGCGTTTCAGGTGAGTCAGCTGAAGCCATATTATACAGACAGAGAGGGTCCAAACCGAGGGATTCGTAAGAGAGGAACTTCCCCATACTCCAAGTACTTTGTGCGATGGAGAGGTCAACGCGAAGTAAAATCAAGTTGGAAGCAAGAAGACTACTTGCGGCTGTTTACATACAAGTTAAAGGAGCTCCAGGATATACAAGCAATGAGGACGTTGCCGAATTGGGTGAGGGAGAATGTCATGTTCCGTGATTCTCTAGAAGATTCCACCAAATCTAGAGGCTTTGGATGTTCCGGAAGCTTGCTGAAACCCGAAGAACACTTTGGTATACCCCAGAAAAGTCCAGAAGCTCGGAGAATACTTTGGAGTAACTCGGAAGATTCTAAACATCACTTATACATTCCTTTATAATGTAGTGAATTCTAGAATGTAATAGAATGGTACAATCTAGAATACTCCATAGCCTAGAACATTCTGGAGAGTTAATCTCCACCATAGAATAGTTTAGATCCTAGCCATTCATTTGTAGGAAGAGTTGTATAAATAGGCTTGCTCTCTTCATTTGTAAGCATCCAAGTTTTGAATCTAAGTCTTCCACCCAAGTGTCTAGCAATCCTTACCTTAAAGCTTTCTTTCTAAGTTCTTAGCTTCCTTGTGGGTCTAAAGGCTTACTTAGCATCTTCGAAGGCAAGGATCGCTTAAGTGCCGCACGGTGTTTCGGTCTAAAGAATCGACACGTGACACATAGCTCTGAACTCAGCTTCAGCGCTACTTCTAGCAACAACGTTCTGCTTCTTGCTTCTCCATGTTACCAAATTACCCCACACAAATGTACAGTAACCTGTGGTAGATCTTCGATCAGAGGCTGAATCCTGCCCAATCTGCATCAATATATACCTCTATGTTCCTTTAATTATTTTTTTCAATGAACAGACCTTTTCCAGGAGTTCCTTTCAGATACCTCAGGATGCAATATACAGCTTCAAGATGCTCTGCACAAGTGAGTGCATAAACTGGCTTACCATACTCACTGCGAACGCAATGTCAGGTCGAGTGTGGGACAGATAAATTAGCTTCCCAACTAGCCTTTGATATCTTCATGTATCAACTGGGACACCATCTTTGATATCTTTTTTGTTGGCCTCGGTTGGAGTGTCTGATGGTTTGCATCCACTCATCCCAGTTTCTTTCAGGAGATCCAAAATAGAGACTGTTATTCCTCTTTTTGATCTAGCCACCTCCATTCCAATAAAATATTTCAGTTGTCCCAAATCTTTCATCTCAAATTCGATTGCCCACTGTTTCTTTAACCTATTCATCTCCTCTGTAATTTTTTTGTGAAGAGTGTGTGATCAGATTGTCCTTGGGAGTAACCCTGGCTTTTAACACATCTTGTAAACCTTTCAAACCACGATCTAGGAGATTGTTTTAGGCCATAGAGAGACTTCTTCAACCTGCATACCTCAGATCCAAATTCATTAGTATAACCAGGTGGTGGATTCATATATATCTCTTCTTCCAACTCTCCATTTAAAAAGGCATTTTTTACATCAAGTTGAATAAGTGGCCAATCTAAGTTAGCAGCAACAGATAGAATGACCCGAACTGTATTGAGTTTAGCCACCAGGGAGAATGTGTCAAGTGTAATCTACCCAATAGGTTTGGGTGAATTCC
This sequence comes from Haberlea rhodopensis, assembly GCA_907163345.1. Classification (NCBI taxonomy): domain Eukaryota; kingdom Viridiplantae; phylum Streptophyta; class Magnoliopsida; order Lamiales; family Gesneriaceae; genus Haberlea; species Haberlea rhodopensis. The sequence continues at coordinate 22,530,551 of CAJQUN010000005.1, read as the reverse complement.
TTGGCGACTAGACGAGCTTTGTATCTCTCTAAGGATCCATCAGAGTTATACTTCATAGTAAAAACCCACTTACATCCTACAACAGGTTCACGAGTAGGCAAATCAGTCTTCTCCCAAGTGGCGTTTTTTTCCAGAGCTTTCATCTCTTCTTGAATTGCTTCCTTTCACTTAGGTATCGCAAGAGCCTCATGAATCTCCCAACACGTCTCAATGGTATGCCACGGCCTTTTGCATTTCTCACAGACCGGTCTTTTCTTGCCATCCCGATGACCAGAATCGAAGCGAGAGCCCTACTTACCAACGCAAACCCCTCGACGACGTCAGGAGAGGGTGAATCACGCTCGAACATCACAAGACGTCGAGCCTCCTCGCAGCGAATTTCTGAGAAGCCTTCGCAAATGTTGGGTAAAGGCTTTCGACCCAAGATGCGTCCACGAACCTCATCAAGATCCCGACCAGCAAGGAAAACAAAAACACGACTACATTCAATCTTTTTCTTGTATCGAGCGCTATCTTTGGGGTTTTCCTATTCATCCATATCGAGTAAATTAAGTTCTTGCCAAATCACCATTAACTCATTATAATAGGAAGTGAACCGCGGTCGCTCTGTTGAATCTGCCACATACGACTGGTGAGTTCATACAACTGAGAATAATTCTCCAAATCAGAGTAAGTATCGCGAACAGCGATCCATACGTCGTGAGCCGTGGGAAAGAACATAAAGGGCTTCCCAACCGATGGTTCCATGCTATTAATCAGCCATGTCAACACCATGGAGTTTTCTGAACGCCACTGGCTAAACTTCGGGTCATCGGAAGATGGGGGTTTGGCCTCACCCGTGAGTTAGCCAAGCAGGCCCTTACCATCGATGACAAGACGCACAGATTGTGCCCATTCGAGGTAATTAGTAATTACGTCCATTAAATTTGTGGATCGTAACGTGTAGGGAATTATCGGAGAGAAGGAGTCCCGTAGTATGGGATGCACCACCGCCTGTGGAAACATGACCGCTGCCACCGGACGAGGAGGGTGTAGGGCCGTTGCCACAACCATGACGGGTGTGAAGATTAGGAACGAAAATCGTCTAGGACTGATACCATGTAAACAACCGTAATCACGAAGGATTGGGAAAAGGAAACCGTATATTTTTATTCAATAAAATCAGTAACCTACAATCCTCTACCAAGAGTCCCAATAAATAGAGTTTATAAAATCAAATCAAATCTAAAAGATACTAATGAAATCTTTAAGATATCTTACCCTGTTGAATAAAATCAAATATACATTCAAATTTGATTCTAATCCTATCTTATCGACAAGAGACCACAACATGCATGCATGAATGTGATAATAGTGAGACTTATCCATAAGAGACTCAAAGATGTGCACTGAAAACTTGCTCATAACTGTGACAGCACATCCAACCTGCACAACTCATGCATGCAATGCTCATTAATAGTGCTTGCTTTATTTATTATTAAGTCTGAACTAGTGTTGATGCAAAAGAAGTCATGTATCACATACAGATTTCTATATGTTCTTAATTTTTTTCATGACAAACCAAACTCTAAAAAATCAGCAAGCCATGATGTATTGTGAAGTAAGTTTATCTTATAAGGGGAAGTACACAAAAGTACGCCAATCCCATGATACTATATAAATGACAGTGGAAGGCAAACACCCAAAACATCATTATAAAAGTCTCCAGCCACATTGCAATATCCGCTATTGCTTGTCTAGACACAAGCCTGTCCACAACAAAATTCCAGCAGACCAATTCTTTCTACCACAGAGTTATCTGGTTCATTGACCACTATCACACACAGGTTCAAATCCGTGACCTTTTGGGAAGTGGCAGCTCATTTGAAGCAAATTAAATAACTCAAAGAAGTATATAAGACAACTAAAACCAACTCTAAAAATTTTCTTCTATCTAACATGACTTTTTACAGGACAAGTGAAATGGAGAAGGTTGCAACTTTTGGAAAGGTCCATAAATCAGTTAGGACCCAGTATATGATGCCTAAAAGGGAAAGTACATAAGACATGCTTTTGATATTGTTTCCATAAGTAGGCTGCCATAGAACCTAAATATGTGACTCAAGGAATCTAGTCGTTTACCTTCATGCTTTTTCTTTTCCACAAATAGACGGTTTCAAATAGTTGGATTTTGCAATATTATCCCACAGTTTCCTCTAAACGATCGGTTGCTTGGAATCAATCAAGAATATTATTAGCACATAAAATCAAGCATAAAAATGCTATACCAATGCCTCGACTCCACCAGCTGCTGCAATTGCTTCTCGGTTTCTGTCATCAAATGATAAATTCCACAATGCACCAGCAGCTTCTTGCCTAACAATCAGCCAATATTGAAATTATTTTCATTCTTCCAGGCAATAAATGCATTTACATGACAAGGAAAACCTGAAATGACCAACCTCATGCAAAAATGTAAAAAACTTGAACATAGCATTAAAACTTCAGTAAATATACACTACCTAACACCATCATGGAGAGAGCGAGTAAGTTGCACAAGAGCTTCAAGAGCTCCTGCCTCTTGTCCCACAGCAGCATTGTTACTATTGCTATCTCCATGAGCAGCCAAATTTGCCAAAGCCCGAGCTGCCTGTACAATGACAACAAGGTATATCACTCAGAAACTGGATACAACTTTTTTCTCATGCCAAGAGAATTTTTCAACGCAAATAGTTAATTGAAGGTATGACAGCCATGGAGTAGAATCTGCTAATTCAAAAAACAACTAACATCTATAGAATGCTCTAAAGCAGGGGCAAACACAGCAAGGGTGTGAAACAAAATAGAACTTTTATAAACAAATTATATAAAATTTAAATTTCACCCCTAAAACATATTAAATCTCCCCTTCATTCTCCCTCCGGCTAATTTTCTGGGTGTGCCCTGGCTCCAAAAGACTTACGCACAAGTTGTAAATATTTAATTCTGGAACATGACAACAAAGTTCAACGAGAGTCTACAAACAAATTATCTTGGGACAACCTTCTGTATGCATCAACCATCAAGAATGGTCAAACTCCTAATTGTAAATTTATCCTATCCAGAGTGTTAAATAAATATGGAATATTCATGGTTCAATATACCAATCAGTCAGAACACGATATCACCTGCTCTTGCACTCCTTCAACCTTGCAACTCCGAACAAGGGATACCAAGCCGTGTACACCACCCACCGCAGCAACCTCCATGCTACATTTATCATCTGCAGCCAAATTTGCCAATGCACCAGCAGCACGCTCCTAAAATAAATTGAAGAAAAACAACCCACTGGAGCACGTTAATGCAACTCTGGGTTCCATTTCTATTATAATATACCTCTATGCATGAATAAAGTGCAAATAAGAACAATTGCCCCCAAGCATACCAATACTCCTTCACCACCAGTACACCTCGACCATTTGCAGATGAGGTCAACTAAAGCTTTTATAGCACCAGCTTCAGCAATGGTACTCTGGAAAATCAAAAGAATGAAGCATGAAATGCTATGAAACTGGAGCAAGACATACAGCAAAGATATAACCTTATGCTCTTCACCAACAGAGAGATTCCAGAGTCCTCCCGCGGCCTCTTCGGCAACTAATCTGTTTACAGACCGAGCAAGATTTGCAAGAATCCTGATTCCTCCTTCATCAGCCACAGCTTTCGCAACATTGGCATTCACCGATAAGTTAGCAATGGCCTATACAGAAAAGTAATTTGAGCATTTGGTCAAAAACTAATTATTGGTATCCTCTACCATCTGAAAAAGCAGGGGTAACTTGCAATAGATGATGACAGGGCCAAATTAATTGCACAAGCAAAACCATGGGACATCATACTTAGTAAGGCATCGATGAAAGAGGTTTCACCTTAGCAGCTTCTGCCTGAAGCCCCTCCCGCCACGAGCAGGCAAGATTTAGGAGAAGGCGTATGCCACCATCTCGCAGAACTGCCTCAGCCCTTCCAGTGTCTATACTTGCACTTTCATCATCAATTACAACAAAAGTTGCAAGAGCCATGGCTGCCCTTTCTTGAACTTCCTCCTGGGAACTCCCCATGAAACTAAGCAACAAAGTTGTTCCTTGGTTGAGCCAGAATTTATCCAAACCACGAGGATTGCTCTCAGAAACTCGTAGAAGTGAACTGGAAATTATCCATTCCAACCAATTCAAGATCTCATCCAACTTCCTATCTTTAATTTTCGAGCTTCTCCAATCCAAGAAAATATTCCTCTCATTCTTTGGTGTATCGACAAATAGGGTTGCTACTCCTTTAAGAATGTCTGTGAAGACAGCTAGCAGCACTTTACCTTTATTATTATTATTATTAGAGAGAAAGGTGGTATCCACCTCTTCAAGTGCCGGACAATTCAAGGCACACAAAACCTTCAAACTAGGCAAGGATGAAAAAAATCTTGAAACAGTTGTGGGGGTAATATCTGTTCTGGATACATCTAAGCCTGTCAGATTTGGTGGCTTACTCCATTTGTGTAGCATCAAATTCCAATTTATATTAGTTGTTCCTGCAACTGAGAGGAAGCGAACTGATGCAAAATTTCCCAGGTACGTTTCATCTACCTTTCGGCAGTCAATGAATCCAATATCTGTCAAATTCAGGCAATGCTTTGCCAAAGCGTTAATAGCATCTGCATCCACTTCATGTACACCTGAGAGTCGAAGTTTCTGCAGCCGAGGACAGCAAATTGCTACGGCTTTTACAGCATCACTGGTAATCTTTTCACAGAAATCTGGCCCCAACTGAAGGCACTCTAGTGCTTCGTGCCGCGCTGCAAGTACAGAGAGTGTGGCGTCGGTCATTTTTCTGCAACTGTCAGCACTGATCTCACGCAAATTCCTAGCGTGAAGGTTTATGATAGCATCAGCACATTCAGGACCTCGGAAACGAAGCTTCTGCAGATTCTTGCACCGAGAGGCCAGTGATGCAGCAGTCACAGAATCGAACTTGTGTGGCCGCAGATCCAATACCTGCCACAAACAAGGTGATTTACCCAGAGTCCTCCATATGCGGCAGGTTGACGACAGGCTTGCCCGGTCACGATAGTTCAGACATGAGAAAAGCTGCAGTACTGTATCATCAGGTAGTTCGGTCCAATCAACCATTGCTTTCTCATTCAAACCCAAAATTTCATCAATCTCAGGGCAATCGACTTTCTCTTTGCCCCTCCTAACAACTCTCCTCCGCACCCTCCTACTCATGCTCGAACCACTTTAGCGCAAAAAATCTCTCCCACGGCAAGTAAAGAAGCTATCAACAACTAGGTAATTGAAAATAGCCTGAGATGATGCACAATATGATAAACTCTATACACTCAATGCTAAAGCCAAAAAAAATAAAAATTTAACCTGGCTAACAGTATGTAACGAACTGCCTTGTCACTTAATTTCTCCGAGCTCCCTAAACCAGAAACCACTATGCCGCTACGATATTACTCAATCACCGGCCGCATCAATATCCTCAAACCTGAAACCATTGAAACCCAACCAATAGCGGTCACAGCTCAAAAGTGCAAAAGACAAGCATCCATTGCATATCAAAGACTCAATTTTTTTCATAATCGTTGATGAAAATCAGGTCGCATAAGTCAAAAACACTTTAATCTCAAGACCCACGACCAGAAACGGGTAAAGCTTCCTCAAACGAACCACACATGGACCCAGGGTCGTCCACAATCCCTAAATCCTAAACCCACAATAACATGTATACACGATTATAAAAAAAAAAAAGAACATCAAGACTCAAACAGTACGCAAAAAAAACCTTGCTGGAGATAGGATGACTCCCCAATCATAAATGCATCATATTAAGGCGAAGTCAATGACATTTTCATTCGTACCTGAGAGTTTTCAGCTTTGTGGGCCTTGAGTAAACCTTTAACTCTCCAACCTACGCAATAAATTTATCGCCCATTGAGGGAAATTGAATTTATGAAACCTTATATACCCTTGATGCACAGCAAAATCAAATCGAACTCAAAGCTTTATCCGTGAAAATGCCTCGTTCCTTTACATTAATTCAATTACACATGCGCAGACAAAAGACAGAAGGAGAAAGGGTAGGAGAGAATTGAGCCAAAATATCAAAGATGGAGACGAAGCAAAGACCAAAATTAAGTAGTGTCCTCCCCTCTAAAATGTCCTTGCCTTGAAGGCTTGAATTGGCTACATTTGAGTAATTCAGAGTAGAGCCATCAGAATGGGCCAGCCCGACACAGATGGGCTGACTCGCTCAAACCGCGGCCGAAACGGGCCCAACCCATTTGGGCCCGCCTCCAGATGGGTTGGGAAAACCCCAACCCGACCCGAAGCGAGCCGCGGGTTGGGGCGGGCTGGCCCGCCAAAAAGTTTTTTTTAATTTTAATTTATTTATTTTAAAAAATAAATTTTAATTTTTTTTTTAAAGAAACTTCAAAAAAATATTGCCAACTAAATTTGCCGAACCTGGAACTGATGCTAGAAGAATACTGAAACTTATTTCAGGTTTTATCTAGATATTAACACTGCTACTAAAAAAACTTGATTGGTGAATAGGTATTTTACTCAATTCTGAAATACTTGTTGCAACTTTCAAGCAAAACTAAGTGAAAAATATATAATAGATCGAATGATTCAATGTAAATCTATGAATTGAGTCTAAAAAAAGAAATAACAAATTTTTTTTAAAAAAAATAAAAAATGGGGCCAACCCGAGGGTTGGCCCGCCAAAACCCGCGGCCCGTTTGGGCCAGCCCGTATAGACCCGCCTGCTGACGGGCCTTAAAAATGCTGGCTCAACCAGCCTATTTGGCTGGTTGGGTTGGGCCAGGCCCGCGGGCCTGACCCATTTTGACAGGTCTAATTCAGATAAATAAATGATTTTGAATAACATTATGCAAAGAAAATTAATAAAACTTAAAAATGATATCGATCATTTTATTATGTTATTCTCTATTACATCACTGCAAAATGTGCATCTTTTCTTTATAGAAGGATTGTTTGATGTCGTTCGAATGATCCTTAAGGACGACATCAAATTTTTCTTATTAGAAGATGAGCTATCATATTATTGCATTATTCTATAATTGGTTTAATATGACTGATCAAATAATTATTCATTGCACAAGAGATTTTTCAAATTATTTATCTCAAATGTCAACAAACACATAATCAATTCTTTTCAACTCATCATTTATTTGTGACATAATAAGAAATAAACCGGTTAGGCATATCAATACATATTAAACAAGTAATAGAGAAGTGTATGTGACAAAACATGTTAGAAACAAAGCTTTTTACGCTCTGTACATATCTATCGATTTTACTCCCGTCGATCTGCAATCTGACTAACTCTGTTAAGATTTGTCCCACATTGGGAAACTACAAGCTTTGTGAGCTTCTTATAAGATACATGAGCTACTCCACTCATTGCCAATTGGTTTTGAGTTGCAACCACATGTATTCTTAACATGGTATCAGTCCCAGATTTCAATCCTATATAAGAGCAGGCTTGCTCAACGTCACCCGCATTATCAGTCCACGTGTTTGACTTATATAATGTCACACGTGAGGGAGCATGTTGAGATTTGTCCCACATTGAGAAACTACAAGCTTTTGTGAGCTCTTTATATGATACATGGACTACTCATTAACAATTGGTTCTAAGTTAGAACCACATGTATTCTTAACAATCTCCTAAAACAAACAGCCCTATGCAAGAGGTAAACTAATGCCTAATATGTAGGTATTGCTATGTAAACAAGATGAGAACAATAAATGTGAATGAATGTTATTAAGTGTTACAATCATTCTTATTTTATACAAGTTATATATATATATATATATATATATATATATATATATATATATATCTACATGTCGTATTTTTATCAATCTATGTGCCACCTAAATAAATGATCAACTTAGATGTTTCATATTCAGTATTACTACCCAACGAACAGTGCTATGTTGGGGGTTAACAATCAATGGTTTATCTGTTCCTAAGAAAAAAAGTATCAACCAAACCGACGTTTCATATATGTTGCAAGTGATACAGAGTGCGTGTGAAGAGCGTAGTTGACTGATCAAGATTTATGATAAGAATTTGGCAATGAGATTAAAGAATTCATCAAAAAACGAACCAAGGAAATAGCATAGAATTGTCTTGAGTGAGGTTGAGGTTAAAGATTATGGTTTGGTTTATATGCCCCCCGCGTTTATCCGTAAAATATATGAATATGTTTTTCAATTTACTCAACTTACGCTGAAACGACTAAATACACCTTTTAGAGTAATTTGGGCTCATCGAGCGACCTCAATTAGGTAGAATTGTCAAACAGTCAAACTCGATGATTGGGCTAACCCACTATGATTGGGCTAAAATAAAAAGAATATAATACAAACTATATCGCACCTTATTGAATAAATTATAAGAATCACGTTCATATTGTTCAATTTTACTTAAACGTTTTTTATTATAAAATTCAAAAAAGATAAATTTACAAGTATTGGAGCAATGCTTCATTAAGAGAATGCTACTTTTGTTCATTGGTTTGAAGTCGAACAATGTGTTGTGTTTCACATCATCAATTGTTACGAGGAAGGTGACGAGGTAATTATATAAATTTTATGTTGACAAAATTTAAAAATGTCCGCGACGGCCATTTCGGGCCGCAAAATCACCATTCCAAATTATAAAAACGTGCTAAAATTATAGGAGATACAATTGTAATTTTTCGTATATCTGTTACAAACAAGATAGTAATATTGTCATGCAACTATTTTACAGTGGTCCATTCGTTATTGTTCAAACTAAAAGTTAAATTATAATAGTTTTTTTTATACAGACGATGACCATAATTTATTCTTTTAAAATTAAGTACTATGTTGTGAATATATATATATATATATATATATATTCATGAGGATTATTTGTATTTTCCAAATGGCCGTTTTTTGCAATTTGGAACGGCAATTTTGCGTCTATGATTTAGCCGCAAAAATTATTTTTTTGCTATGCTTTTAGCAGGAGAACGACAATTTTACGGTTTGGAACAGTGATTTTGCGATCTGAAATGATAGTTACGAAACATTTTTAAATTTTTTCTAACATAAAATTTATATAATTATATAATTACATAGTCACCTTTGTGAAACACAGCACATGGTTCCCCTTCAAACCAACGAACGGAACGAAAGGAACATCCACGTAACGAGACATTACTACAATTCTTAAAAATTTATCTTTTTAGAATTTTATAATAAAAAAACGTTTTAAGTAAAATTAAAAAAATATATACACGATTTTTGCAATTTATTCAATAAAGTGATGCCTAATTTTTATTATATTATTTTTATTTTAACTTTGTTTGTTTGAAAAAACATTTAAAAAAAAAAAAAACCAAAGTTGAAGACGTGTCTTAGGTTAGTTTGTCAAGCCCTACTTTTCTAGGTTATTTTGCCAAATTTTTTTTTGAAACAAAGGTTAAAAATATTTAAAAAAACCCCTAAAATTAAACACATTCATCAAATCAGAGAGTGAATATAATAAACATATCATAAAACAAAGTGAACATAAACACTAATCCAAGATCAAATTCTCTCACAATTTTTATCCATCTCCTACACATTCTACCTACATTTAACAATTAACACATCTTTTTTACTTTTCATCAGAGCCCCTCTACACAGAACTGGCACTATTTGCGGCAACAAAATTACCATCTTGTCATTTCATCCTACTGTCTGGGGACTGACTGAGGCGGGATGAACGCTGCCCACGAGGCCATAGGCAACTGAAGCTGTCTGTTCGTGGATTGGCGACTGATGCCAGCTGCGGCATTTGCAGTAGAAGCAGTGGCTGATGAAGATGATGAGACAGCCACGCGTTCGCATTGAGGGCACATGGTGAGGGTGGTGGGAGGGCTCATATTCATGTAGAATTGTGGGGACAGCTTCAATGCTCGGAGTTCGTTCACCTCCTTCTGCAATCGTCTATTCTCATCAGTTAGATTCTCGCAGCATCGTCTTAAGTACTCGCAGTCGACCTCGGTTTGCTTCAGCTTGGTCCTGCATCAGTGTTTCCAAATCTCATTTATTTGTTTGTATGCTAGATACAAGTACCCATCAAATAAAAACACTGGGTGTGCACCAACATCAACACATACATGTACATGGATGTATATACACACATACGTGTTGGTGTGCAGTCCGTGCAAAAAAACCACTAGTGGACACAACCACATTGGTATTTAAATCCAGTACTCCAGCAACATCAAAATCGAAACAACAGAACCTGTTTCAATTAGGAATGCAATCGAATCAAGTTTCAGCTCGGACAATACAAAATTCGTAGAGTTTTCAAGTGACTCATTCAAACTTTTCAACCTAGATTTCCCAAATATCAATCTATATATCAAGAATCCAAGATTCGAGGGCATCCATCCAAATCCAATATGTTGCCAACCAAATCCTTAATATCAATCTATATATCAAGAATCCAAGATTCGAGGGCATCCATCCAAATCCAATATGTTGCCAACCAAATCCTTACTCCTGACAAATTCTGGGTCCTAACCCAAGAATGGATTTGATCAAATTCCACGAGTAGTGGACAAGTCTGACCCCTGACTTAAATCATAATTAAATCAACAAAGTTTAGCTAAAATTTCAACTCAATGGCATCAGATCTATGCATAAATCCAGTACTAGTGCACTAAGCCTCCGTTTGGATGTAATTTTATGGATTTGAATCAAATCCACAAATCCACAGCTAATTTTGAGTTCTTTCTTGTAATATGATATAATCTAAGAGAGATGAATCGACATTTAACACAATGACCAAAGTACCCTCCGATAGGGTATATCGTAACTAACCTTGCCCTTCTGTTCTGGAACCAAACCTCCACCTGTCTGGGCCTCAGATTCAGCCGTTTAGCCAAAGCCATCTTTTGCTTCTGCAAAAAACAAAATAAAATCTCAGTGAAGAAAATTTAAAAACACCCTTGACCCACGAATACATTTACCAAACTGCCACTCACCGGATTCAGAGTATTATGCTCCTTAAAAGTCTCTTCAAGAACCGCCGCCTGTTCCTTCGACAGGCGGAGCTTCTTCCTCGCCGCCTCTCCACCGTCGTCCTCCATGTCAAATGAGCTAGAATCCCTCTCCCCTTCATTCTCTTCTCTCTCACTCCTCTTACCACTCACGCTTGAAACTGTGCTGTTAGGGGAAGAAACCATCGCTTCTTCGTCACAATCTATCACAGTTATTGCTCGATTCATATCGATTCCTCGAAAATACGATCTGGTCTCGCCACTACGATCTGAGAATGTACAGATACAGGCTTCGAAGATCAATCTCACTAGTAAAATAATACAAACTATGCATGCAAAATATCTTTTTTTCATCGAGGAAACGTGGACTATCCTCATTTAGAGTAAATTTTCTTTGAGAAAAATGGACAGATTTATTCACCTTAAACGCTTGACTAAATTAAACAAGAAAACGGATCATCGACTTTAAATAGAGACCAACAGAAACAATAAATTTACCAGCTGATAAGTGAAATGCATCGGTGTTTGAAGGTCTGTGCTGTTGTTGCTGCTGTAGAAAGGGTAACGGAGATCTAAACAGATTCAACGGAAAAGGGACTGGGACTGCTGATGCCGCCGCCGCCGCCCCGGCCGCCGCCCCGGCCGCCGTTGGTGGAAGCCGTTTCGGACTCGAATTCAGATTCTGTTGCTGGTTCTCCGGGAACCTCAAGCTCAAACTCAACCCCAAACCATCATATTTCTCAGCCATCCTTCCCTTAATCCACAATCCTATCTCTTCTCCCCCTTTATATATAGATATAAATATAAAGAGAACTACACAACCCAACTGGCCAACGCAACTTTTCTTTAAAATCTCAATCTCTGTATCTTTTACAGAGATTTGATGTGAAAAATAACAGAACCAAGAGGGGACAGAATGAGAAGAAATGGGGTGGTCTTTTTCTTTGGCAGAGGAGTCACAGCTTTCCCTCAGGGCCAAGAAATGCAATATACAACATATATATAGTACAGCACTGAAAAAAGAGAGAGAATAGCTTGAGCAAGGACCTATAGATACAGAGATATATAGGGGGGTGGAAGTATAGATACAGGAGGCAGACGTTCAATGATGACTTGTGTCAGGGGACTCAATCATGATTATGGGATTTGGCTTCAGGGTTGGGGTTTGGGCCATAATAGGTTTGCATGTGACTCGACAAATTAACCATAGTAATATACACTAGACTCAAAATGGTAATACTTCTATATATCCGATCTTACAAATATTGATATATATATATATACAAGTATATAAATATATATTTGTGTATCTTGATTTTTACAAACATCCGATCCATATAAATATTTTCTCATTTAAAGTAAGGCAATGTTATTACAGCTATATAAAATCATTGGATGAAAATATCACTATAAAAGTCTCTCCTCCTGTTGTTTATTCTGAAATAGTATATAGAATTTAATTTTTGATTTAATTTTAAAATTATATATGATTTAAATTTCTTTTCTTTTTTGGGAAAAGAGGGTTTTAAATTTAAGTTTCAACCTTGGTTAAGTCAAATAGTTTTTTTTTTCACTTTCACAACTGTAGCTGCATTAAAAAGGGGCTTTTTCTACCATTGACCATTGACTGGAGAGAGGAGGTTATGATTTCTCTCGTGAGAACCATGCAGTAAGTCCACGCGCGAAAATTACAGGTGACAGAAGTAAATGTAACTTTCTGGAATGGGTCCACCACTTTCCGGAGTAAGCGAGTGATGCATGTGGGTATGGCTTTAATCTCCAAGGTTTGTCTCGTCTTTTTTGCTAATCTTACACCATTAATCTTAATAAACTTGTAATTAATCACCATTAGTTTTAGAGAAGACCGATAAAAAAAAAACTTGACCATCGCATGACGTGGTAATTTGATGCTGTGTTTTTAGAGTGGATCAAACACTTAATTGAAATATTCCAAAGATTATTACAAGATGAACTTCATACTACTATCCTGAGATTACATAAAATGAGCTAGAGATCTATTAACCTGTGATTTGAAAATAAGCATTGTAACAGATTGTGATTTTGAAAATAGGCATATTACTTTTTTTTTGTTTGAAAATATGTATTTTACCCCAATGATTTTGAATATAGGCACTTTGTCCCCTTATGATTTGTGAATAGATGCAAAATACCTCTACATGAATGTCATCTTTGCAAACCAGGGGTAAAATCTCTATATTCAAAATCACATGTATAAAATATCTATTTCCAAACAACATGTGTTAATCTGTATATTTTCAAATTCACAATAACGTAAAATGTCTATTTTCAAACCAGTGCATATTTTCAAAACAACAAGGGTAATCTCCACTATCTCACATAAAAAAGTATCATCATAAATATAATAAAATAAAAATGGGTGAATTACATATATATTATCTCTAGTTTTTCTAATTAACAAATCTCTCATCTTGTTTGAACAATTATATATACCTACTATATATTGTATTTTTATGTCAAATCATATATGAGATAATTGTAATTTTTCCTATATATTTTACAAAATAAGGGAATGTTATTATAATACAGCTATTTTAAAGAGTACAGATGTAATTATTCAAATGATAGTGAAAATTTGTAATAAAAAAAGGAGATCGATGTAATTATTCCTATTATTGACGGTTTATAATGGTATAAAATACTGAGCACGAGGTCAAGGATATTGTTTATGGAACCTGAGGTGGCATTTTATTGCATTTCTTTTCTTTAAGTCAAAAGTGTATGTAGGTGGTTTTAGTCAAAGCTTAATGTCCAACGAACTATATTTAAATTAATTTGTTTTTTTTTTTTTTGTCAACTAAAATTTTAAAACGTCATGTGATGTATAATAGATTGGTGACGAGGTAGTGATTGGATGAATGGGTGAATTAAATTATAATTATTCAAATTGGGAGAAGATATAAGATTTTGTGATGATTACAATTTTGTCAATACTTAAAATTTCGAAGAAATTATGTATGAGTACCACTTTTCAAAATATCTTCTTTCTAGCTAAATCGACTTTATAAATAACTTATTTCCGTCAAATTAGGAGATTCGAATGGAACCCACAATTGGGGTAAGAATCGGGTACATACAAGTATTTTACTGCAGCTAGATGAATAAATTATCAATAGGCATACTCGAAAAATACAAGAATCTGACTAAATTATCAAATTAGAAGTTGCGTGGATAAGTAGAATATAAGTATCTTCCTCGCCCTCAAATATGTTCTTGTTCTGCACACTCCAGATTGCATATATCTCGTCAACGAGCTTGGGTGATCTTCAAATTACCCACACAGGGCTTTTCGAACCATTTTAAAAGCTAAACCAGAGAGCTTGAGAGAACGGACACCTAGAAAATAGATGAGCATTATCCCCATCCGTGAGTGCTTTCGTTATGAGTAGTAGATACTCCAAACTAAGTGGGCCATAATTTTCGAATTATTTTTAATATGTATTTTTTATTTTGCAAATTGTTATGATTCTCATCTAATGTGATGGCTTTTTTTTATGTTGGAGGGAGATTTGTAAATATTTTTTGGTCATTGCTCTGACTCGATCAGATTCGAACTCAAGTCTGTTCGAAAAGAACAATGAGACTTTTATTTATTTTTTTATTTTTACTTGGCTTAAAAATTAGTGCAAAATTTGACCAATTTTAAGTAGAAAATATAATGTGCTAAAAAATAGAAGAAGAAGGAAGAAAGAAAGTGATATTAAATTGATTTATTTTGAAACAATTATATATATACTATATTATAAAGGAAGATCAATATATAATAACTATCTTTGTGTTCTTCCTAAAATACCCTATATATATAACTACCTCCAATATTTTATTTTTCTTCAAATTTTCTAAAAGCATTTATTTCATCTAATTAATAATATATCATATTAGCATAAAAATTTAGAATTTTAAAAAAAATAATAATTATATATATATATATATATATATATATATTGTAAATATATTTATATAAAAAATTTTAAAAAAATTACATAAAATTATATGTGTATACCGGATAGAAAATCGGAGTGGTTGGAATAAAATGGAAAGAGATTGGAACGAGGATGATCACGTGGGCTGGAAGCATGGGTTCACGTGGACATGACCATGTAATGCTCGCCCACGTGGCGGCATTTGGGACCAGTGGTGAGCGCTCGTGCATTGCACCTTGTCCCTCTCCAATCCGGCACCTACAATGTTAGGATTCTTCCTCAATTCTCCTCACGCGCCATTCACCTATTTATTTATACATATATATATATAAACTATATTATAATATGTCAGCATATTAGAGTAATCATTTTTTATATGGCAATTATGAAATTCCAAAATTACTCTCTATTTGCTTTAGTAATAACAATGAACTCATGAAAGAATGGATAATATCGGAAGATCACCTATTAACTTCCTAACTTAGTTCTCAATTTTTCATAAGTTTTTTTCCTTCCGAAAATATATGCCGCCGTTTTTTCTCTTCCCCATAAAATATCATATTTGAATCAGATATTTCAAATATAAAAATTTAGTATACATATACAATATATAAAATGTAAAATTTTATTACACTCGTAACGCGTGTGCGTCGGTCACTAATATATATAAATTACGGGATTTTTGTGATACCTCCGTATACACGGATACACCCACTGATTGAATTACCATGTAATTTTACTAAATAGAAAGATAATTACAATAATCATCATTCAATTTAATACAATTACATCCGCATTTATTGTAAAATATTTGTATTACAATGACGCATAATCTATTTGTAAACTATATAAAAAACAACTATTTTCACATGATTTGACATAAAAATACAATGCTAGATATATATGTAATTGTTTATGAAAACTAGAAGGATCTATACATAGTTCACTATCGTAATCATAATTTAACCCAAGTTAATCCATAATTAGAGGCCCCTACATCCTAGTTGTCCCATGTGCTTGGCTTAAAAATTAGTGCAAAATTTGACCAATTTAATTCCCTAATTGCAACCCCAAATTTGTTATCAACCATGTGATGTGATCAGTGACAGCCATTCTTTCCAGCATATATTTAATCTAAACTGTACGGTTTGGAGATATTGTATTCGATGGTTTGTTTGATGATGCTCTTAAGGGCAGTGCCCTTAGGGACATCATCACCATTCATTTGTAATCTTTTTTTTTAAAAGGAAAAAAAGATTCTAAATGGATGGTGGATGATGCCCCTGAGGGCAGTGCCCTTAAGGACAGCAACAATAAAACCGTATTCGATATACCAACACTTTGATGAACTGGTGCATTTTTTTAAATATAATTATTTATAATATTCTATATTTGTATATATATTTTTCCACACTTATACATTAAAGTATTAAAAAATGTGTTATAGTATCTTCTTTTCGAATCCTGATGCTTTGCTTTTTTAAGTATCTTCGTTTCGAATCTTGATGTTTCCTTTTTAGCACATGAATACCCGATCAATATTATTTTAAATAAATATTTGTTTTAGATGATTATTTATTAAAAAAAATGAAGATACGACGTCACTCTATTCAATCATTTTTTGTAATGAGAAGTAAGAACAACCAATTATAGGTCAATGGAAATAGAAGATATATGTATCATGGTAATGTTAACACATCTTTTCGATGGTTAATGTTGAGAAATTCTTATATGCATCGGTTTTTTAATTTTATATGTGCGAGGAGGATTTTGTAAATTTTTTTTGAGCCACTGCCCAAACTTAAGCTCTTGTCGTCCCAAAGGGGATTATAACCGTTACAATCTGGCTAAGGCCGAAGGCTTAAAGTGGAAGAGTCGAGATCCTTAAACAGCTCGCTTAAATTTTCATTAATATATTAATAAAATTAAGTCATGCATAGGTTTTGATCCCAAATATGTATTATACAAAGAAACTTCAGACATTTCAACCAAGGTTAATCAACTCATTTATTTATATTGTTCCATACAAAAATTCCTGTTAATGTTTGGTCATAGCTGTTGTAAAAGCCATGGCGAATGTAGACCACTTAAAATATATATTATATACATTTTTGCCTCCAATAAAAATTCTACAATTTTGTCACCCTCAATATTGAAGCTATATTCATCCCGGTAGGTGAGCTTACACATGGTAAATCAATAAAATATTGTGTTTGATCTGTATTATAACATATTCATGGTTTTTAAACCGTTACCTAATTTAAGAAATATCAATCACATAGGTTTTGTTGGGCAAATTGCATCCAGCTACCCTGTGAAATACGAAATGGGCTCAAATACCCATGTGCTCTATAAATTAACATTTTAATCCCTGTGTTTTTTAAAACATAAGCGTTTAAATCCTTGTATAATATTAATAGGCATTTAAACCACTGTGTAATATTAATTAGCGTTTAAACCCCTATATTTTTTAAAACAATAAGCAAACAATCGCTGTGTTTTTTTAAAAAAAAAATTATTAAAACTAGTCTTTTTAAACACATATTTTTTTAAAAGACAAGGATTAAACTGCTAATTCATTTAACACATGGATATTTATACCCATTTCGAATTTCACGAAATAGATGTATACAAATTACCAGGTTTTGTTGTCTAATAGATACAATAATTCAATAAAAGAGAGGGTGCCAGTTTGGTGGGTGACGATAGAGGCATTTGGGGACGAGAGGGGAGTGGGAATTCACGTGGGATGTAGGGGTCGGCATGTAATTATCTTAAAGTTTGGGGGGCAATATATGAATATTTCACGTGCGGTGGGACAATATTTGTCGTGTGGTCATGTGTCAAATATTTCGTAAGACATGACCATTAATATAATAATAACATGTTATTATTATTATTGGGAAGAGAAGAGCAACAAACATTAAAAGTAAATGGGACCCACTTTGTGTCGTGTTTGTCCCCCCTAAACCTACAATCCCAGTTTTGGCCAATCATTTCTTACAATTGCACACCTTCTCTTTTAAAAATCGAGTTTAATAATTTGCTAAGGGGCTGTTTGGTATGGATTATTGGCAGTCTGCTTGTTAAATAATCACGGACAATCATACGTTTGGTTCTATTTTTCTATCTCATTTCAAATCATCAGGTTTGGTACGAGTATGTGCCCGATGATAATGCATCCCTTAACAATTGTGTGATAATTTATCATCTTTTCGTACTAATGCGTGAAAATACCAAATTGCCCATGTCGATAATAACGATAAATTATTATGAGTAAAACAGATTTGGGAAACTCGGTTCGGGTACCCAAAATTTCGGGATACCACCACCTAATTGATTCCCGACCAGTATGTTTGGGTTCCCGAACAATTCGGGTTCTGATACCCTATATTTTTGGTTTTTTTCTACTTTGTCTTCTAAAAAAAACGTGGCTTATTTTTTTTGGACCCAATCGGTTACCCGAATACCGATCGTGTCCAAAAAATTTATCCGATTCCCAACTTGAATTACTCCCGAACATGGATTTTTTCCGTTTTTTTTATTATGATCGGGTCGGATACTTAAACGCCCACCCCTAGTAACATCGAATTAACCAAATTAATGATCAAGCTTATTCTTGTTATCCTTAGGAGTAGCTTCAAAATAACCAAAATAAGAGCATCCACTATAGAGATTGCAAATTATAGTACAATTGCAAGTCCAATGTGACAATTACAATCTCAATTGCATGGATAATAGTTAATCATAAATAATTTTTTATTTTTAAAAACCGCCATTTAATGATATGGGGTTTCGCAAACCCCTACCTGTTTATTCAAACAAAGCAAGTACAACAAAAGAGAATAGTGACTAGGCTAATACCTCTTCAAATAGAACAAAGTTTACGACATATTAAATACCAATAAAGCATTACAATATCACCAACCATGATGTGACACTAAAAGCATAATAAAATGTAATAAATAGAGTCACTAATAGAGGAGAAGTGAGAACCTCCACGTCCAAAGTAGCTGTGTAAGGAGTAATCAAAGTAACTCTCAAAGTAGTAGTCTGATGCATGTGAGTGTCTGAGTCCACCCCTTCTCACAAAATAGGAGAGAGAACGAGTGAATCCTGCAAGTAGTGAGGCGGTAACAGTGATTGTCAAATAAGAGTCCGGTGAGTATGAGTGTCTGGGCCCACTCATATTCACGAAGCATCAACAGCGCCCGAATGAGACTTAAAGTAGTAGGTTGTGAAGTATGAGTTAATCACAATTTTTTTATTTAAAAAATCGTCATTGAGTCGTGGGGTTTTGCAGATCCCTATCTATTTATAATATTTATAATTAAAGTCTAGTTGGTGATGCGGTAAAAAATTGTTCTAGGCGGGCGGCGCAGAGAAGGAGGAGGATAAGTACAATGTTGTCGCATGGGAAGATAAAACAAGGGGTAAATCTAAAATCATTACATAAGAAAACTTAAAATTAATCACATATATTAAAATCATATCAAATAATAGATATTTTATCACACAAAACTAATTATTGATATTTTAAATTTTTTAAAATGTCTTAAAAAGTAACTTTCACTGTTAAAAAAAAGTAACTTTCACTTAAATAAATATAAAAATAATAGCTCTATCCCCCACCCTCTACAGATTACAATGTCTCGCATTTTTTGTAAGCTTTTTGGTAAGTAAAATAAATATTTAATTCTAAAAAAGTACACAAAGCGACCATCAGACGTATCACGCCTCGAAAAAATTATTTTTCACCCAAAAAAATTCAAATTACAACTTCCATTTTTCTTCTCTAATTTCTCCGTACCATTCACCATTTTTGGCACCCAAAAAACAGTCCAAGATCTCCCTTTTTTTAAACAGATCTCCATTTCTAATGCCACACCCACACGGAAAATTCTTATATCCACCCAGCTTATCATACATGTATAGATCTGTATATTTATTGATGTTTGTATGATTTGATCCATACAAAAATAACTTCATCCACACCCATACCAAGATATTATTGGTTAGTATACCACCATGAAAATAAAAGTAAAATATTTTTTTTAGAAGATTGAAATCAAATGTGGTAGTTGGAGAAATAATGAGATTGACAATATCAAGGGTGTAATGATTATTCAAAAAGAGATTCAAACAAGTACACAATAATGCAATGATTACATTTGTGGACCAAAAACTGGGAAACTTGATGGGGATGGATCAATTCCAAGATTTCCCAATTATTTTCTCTTTGTCGGTATACTGCACATACTCATTCAATGCCTTGCTTCCTACTTTTTTTTCAGTTCTTTGAAGCACTCAATTAGGGCTATGTTTGCTTTTTACTGTTGTTGTTTTTTAGGGGGTATCATTTCTTGTTTATCGTTGTATATTTTTTTCTTTTTTAGCTATTATAAGTACTTGAGAAAAGAGAAATGTGTTAGGTTTAAACCCGAGATATCAAGCTTCTTTAATAGAGTTGGTGTCAGCTAGGGTTATAAGGCCTTCGACATCTATCCTTATTTTTAAAGATGGATCATGGATCTATTAAGATGAACTTATAAATTTTTAATCTAAAAAACATTTTAGGAGATAAAATTTACTCTTAGTATCTCGATACTATTTATCTGAGTTGTTATATAGCTTATTTCATTTGCAGAAAATCCACAAGGCAATAATATTTTTTGGTGCATTTGGTATGATATACATACAAATACATAGATATATATAAATATATTTTTATATTTGTTGGTGTATGTGTCACACCCGAAGTATAAAAGCATTTTTCTCCTAATCATGATATTTTTATAGACTTCAAATTTGTGTAAATGGTGGGCCCCTTGTAATGTGGTTGAAGATGATAATTGAAGAATTATTAACCATTCAAAATGCTCTTAACAATCATGTCGTTGCACCCCACCTTAATCCCTCCAAAACATTACATTTGCTCTGTTCACGTGATCTTGCCTCCTAACCTGTCAACTTATGTATCTTTATTCGAAAAAAACAAAAAAAAACCCCAAAAATGAATTATAAAATGAAATTATCTCCAATTTTATGATCCAAGCGAAAATGAAATAATTTTGTTGAATCCTGATATTAGCAAATAATGGTTCCCTTCTCTTTTTTATAAATTTTTTTTATTATAATAATAGTTATTATTTTGCTCATCGATGTTACATATGTTAATGAGGAATATTTCTTGAATTCCGCATTTTAAGGATCAATGACCAAAATTTATCAATGAATTTATTGGAATCGAAGAGGGGGTGAATGAGGTTCCTTGACTACTTTAGCATTTCAAAATGAATTTACAAAATAGTCGAGTTTGCGTTGCGGATGACTTGATTTCAATCGACAAATAAACAAAATGAAGAAATAAATAATGCGTAAATTAAATAAAGCGATAAAAATTAAGAGAATTTGTTATAGAAGTTTGGCGATGAATCGCCTACGTCTCCTCTTCCCGACTAGATAACTTCCAACCAAGGTTCCACTAGAATAACTTTTGATCTTGGCCTTAAGAGCTCCAAGTTAGCCACAACACACTCTTCCCGAGTAAACAACTCTTCACTAGCAACACACTCTTCACGAGTAAATAACTCTTCACGAGCAACACATTACTCACGAGTCTTCTTGATCTTAAGGGCTCCAAGGATAGCCACACAAAATCCTTCCCGAGTTACCCACAATCTTCACGGGTCTTCTTGGCCTTAAGGGCTCCAAGGATAGCCACACACTTGCACCAACTTCACTTGTTGATGACTTATACAATTTTCCAACTTGCGTCGGTGTTAGATGACATTACAATAAATTGAATAACACCTTCACGGTGTAACAACACGAAGAGCACAAGCTCTTCACACAAGAAATAAATTACAAACTCCAATACAACACAAATGTATGAAGTTTGCAATGCTAGAATAAATTTGAACGAGCAAAGCTTTCTTGTAGTTTATAGACTTGTTTCTTGTCATCAAAATGCTCCAAAACAGCCATATTTATAGTGTACAAGGCTCCTACTAGCCGTTGCTACACTTAAGGCTTGAATCACTCCTGCATCGCCTCAGTCATCGCCTCGGGCGATCTCCATCGCCGCACACCAACGGTCAAAATCTCCACTGATCGCCTCAGGCGATGTCCCGATCGCCTCAGACGATCGATACCAAAAATCAATGCCGTAGCTTCGGCTGCTCAGAAATCTTCACACCTCAAATGAAGTCCCCATCGCCTCAAACGATCCATGCATCGCCTCAGGCGATCTAGCCATCACCTCAGGCGATCTCGCTATGCATGCGGTCCTCGGCGTCGCTTCAGTCGATGTTCGGGGCGAAGTCTTGATTGGTTGCCATCGCCTGGAGTGATGGTCATCATCGTCAGGGGCGATCTTGGTAGCACGTCCTCGCCTCGCCATCTCCTCTGTCGATGGACGCGGCGATGCCTCGCAACCATCGCCTGGGGCGATCTGCCCAGTTATTGCATATTCGATTTTCTTCAACCAATCCACTTTTCACCCATCTAAACCTGTACACTAGGTAGAAACATTAGTAGAGATGTCAAACGGAGCGGACGACACGAGGCACGGCACGGGCACGGCACGACGCGGAGCGGCACGACACGACACGTTTTGCTACAGTGACGTGCCGTGCCAAGCACGGCCCGGAGTATGGGCCGTGCCGGGCCAAGCCATGCCAGCCCGTGGGCTGGCACGGCACGGCACGACACGACACTGTTTCTTTTTTTTTTAACCAGGCGATCGATCGCCACATAAATGGCGATCGATCGCCTATAGGCAGTAAGCAAAGTACAGGGGTGGCGATCGATCGCCACAAAAAAGGCGATCGATCGCCTAGAGGCAGTAAGCAAAATGCAGGGGTGGCGATCGATCGCCAATGTCCAACGGTCAAAAATATAGCCGTTCAACGGCTTTTAAAAGAATAAATTTATTTTTTTGGTTGTTATATATATGTGTGTGTTGAGGAAACATTTTATCCTCTTAATCTGTAAGCTCTATATACTTGAGACGCTATACTCTCAATTTGTTCACAAGAAGAAAGAAATTCGTCTTACGTTTGCCAAGACAAGCACAAGCAACAAAGCCAACACTCCTCCTAGCAAATATTTGGTAACTTTTATATTTGTTGCATTAGATAATTCATAATTGTAGTCTATATACATAATGGCCGATTCATCTTATAATGATTCATCTTATAATGTGAATTATGATGATGAAATCGATCAATTCCAAGAAAATGAAGAAAGCACACCAAATATTCAATCATCAAGTAGAAGAACTTCAAAAAAAAGAACTAGCAATGTATGGCAACTATTCGATGTAGAAATTGTTGAGGGAAAGGGATCAAGGGCAAGTTGTAAAAAATGTAAAAAAGATTATGCATATGCTTCTTCTGGTGGTAAAGGTCATTTACTAAGACACATGGCTAAACATGAAAAAGAACCAACTGATGGTAACCAAACTATTCTTTCACAATTCGGTACTGGTAGTAGTAGTTCAAGTTTAGGTATTTTCACTTATAATGTTGAAAGAGATAAGAGAGAACTAGCTAAATACATCGTATGGGCGGAGAAACCTTTTTCAATGGGGGCGGACGCCAAATTCACTAATTATATTCATTTAGGTTTGCAACCTCAACATAAACGATTTTCAAGGAATACTATTAAATCGAATGCATTCACAATTTTTAATGAATATAAAGCAAATTTAATTACGTATTTAGGTAATCTTTCATCGAAAGTAGGACTAACAAGTGATATTTGGACAACTTATCTTGGCAATGCATCATATCTCTGTGTTACAGGACATTGGATTGACGATAACTGGGTGTTACATAAAAACAATTTAGGTTTCACAAAAATTGATTGGCCTCATACGGGTGGAGTTATTTCCAATGACATTATGCAAGTTACTAATGAATATAATATTAGTAATAAAATCTTCTCTATTTCATTTGATAATGCAACTAATAATACTGCCGCAATTACTATATTAAAAACTTATTTGAAACCAATTTTAAATGGTGATCTTTTTCATATTCGTTGTGCATGTCATATTTTAAATTTGTGTGTGCAAGATGGTTTGAAACCACTTGAGCTTCATTTAGAAAAAATAAAGACTACTCTTAAATTTCTTAATGGTTCAGTTGCTAGAAAACAAGACTTCAAAAGTTTATGTATTTCTCATGGTATGAATTATAAAGATTTTCCTTATGATGTTCCTAATAGGTGGAATTCTACGTATTTAATGTTGCAAGCATGTTTACCTTATAGAAATGTGATCACTTTATTTTTTAATGAAAGGATGGCCGAACATTTTCATATTGAAGAAACTGATTGGGAAATTGCTTCTAATATTTGTAATTTTTTAGAACCGTTTTACGATGCTACCAATTTATTTTTGGGCTGTTATTATCCAACTTCTTCAATATTTTTGAATAAAATTTATGAAATTAGTGAATGTTTTGCATTACATAGATCTGATCCGTTTTTTACAGGTATTGTCGAACCAATGGAGTATAAATATAAAAAATACTGGAAAACTATTCCTATGTTGAATTGCTTGGCATCAATTCTGGATCCTAGATTGAAATTATATAGTGTAGAAATTATAATAGAATCTTATTACACCAACATGGCTTATGAGAATATTAATATTAATCAAGAGAAAGAGCGCATTAATAAATGTTTGTTTGCTTTGTTTTCTTTATATGATTCGTTACATAATTCTATAGCAACTCCAGTAAGATAAAGTTGTAGTAGTGGTGGTAGTAGTGGTAAGGGTTCTGCGTGGACAATGTTAAGAAGAAGACAAAACACTACTTCCGCTTCTTCTAGTTCTAATACATCTTCATTTACTGAGCTTCAGTTATATCTAAACCAAGTCATAAATTTCAGTGAACAAGAATTAGAAACTTTTGATGTTTTGGCATGGTGGAAAGACAATGCTAGGCTTTGGCCAGTACTTTCCATAATGGCACGTGATCTACTAACTCCTCCGATATCCACAGTTCCATCAGAGTCTTGTTTTAGTGCAGGTGGAAGAGCCATTGATGAAAAAAGAAGTAGAATGAAACCAAACACTGTGGAGATGTGTATTCTTTTAAAGGATTGGTTGGATGCTGATAGCCGCTTACAAGGTTTGGGAGGACATGATGTTTCTTCGGATGAAAATGAAGAAAATTAGCATATTTTTTAAACTCTTTTGTAATTTATTATTTTCTTTTGTTCAATGTAATTTGTAGTTTTTCAATTCGTAGTCAATAAATTTTGATTTTATAAGTATATTGTGCCAATCTATATTTAAATATAATATTATTATATTTAAATAAATAAAATTAAACAAATAAAAATAAAAAAAAATGAAAAAAAAAATAAATTGATTTGGGCTGTGCCGGGCCACCCAAATAAGGAGACGGGCCGTGCCAGGCACGGCCCGTCTCCTTAAAGGGCCGTGCCAGCCCGGCACGGAACAGTGCCGGGCGGCACGGATTTAACATCTATACACATTAGTATAACAAACACAAGTTTTGTTGATCATCAAAACTCATAAATAATTCGGAGATAAATTAAGCATTAAACTCAACCATGCGTTTAAGGCTCAACAGAATTAAATCTCACATAAAAAAGTGGGACATTGATAAATTTAGTTACTGATATAACATTTAGATATTACCTCACGGGGTAGCAACGAATTATTCCCTAATTAGTTAGTTAGGTATTTGCTAATCATTTGATCATGTTCATGATATTTCAATAAACGTGTCAAATCATTCACTTACATAACTCTCATGTAAGACCAAATGTAGCCAAGATTCGAAATGCATATTTCACCTAAAATCTTTTTTTTTTTTCCTTCATGAACTTGGTTAAGTGTAAACAAAAAGTATAGTTGATAAAAAAAACATCGATAAAAATGATCATTCCATGATTACTTAATGACTACAGCAATGGTGCATGCCCACCTCCATGTACATAGAAATAACATTATTGTTTGAGTGAGGAGGAGCTAAATCAATTTTTTTTACGCCAAACGCGACTCGAACTCAAGTCTGCCTAAAATGAGCATGGATTTTTACCCATCCCGACAAGGTGTAGGAGCTCAACATCATACATTCATTCACCTAATAATTGCAAGTGCTACACCAATAATATCCCACAAAAAGAAAAAAAAGATAATGTTAACTGGGGGATGAAACCACGTGTGATGTTTGCTCAATTATATCAAACACTTGGGGTCAAACAATTGTACACATACATCTCAACAATTCAATCATTTGCTTCAAATAATTAAATTAATGAACTACTTCGTACATATACAACTCTATCATCCAGCCTTGCAATCCACAGTCCCTTATTGATTTTCTTGGAGTTCGCACGTGCCGTTGCATGCATACCCTTATGTTAAGATTCAAAATTTTGGTTTCTTGGAATCAAGATTTTATTGGGTGGTTTGAGGATTTGGCTAATACCTTCTTAGATAACTACTTAATTGAAGTACAACGAACTGTGAAGTTTATGCCTTCCATATCTATACTATGCTACCAGGGTGTTAGTGGTAGGCCTAAAGTGAACTAACCATAATATAATCACATGTATTGTCAAATAACAAAGATGTCCAATGTGCTAAATGACCACAAAACCCCTGTTAATTTAGATAACCACAATAACATCAGAAAAATATATGAGATTGTATGACAACTGACATGAAGTGACATTGTCTAGTCAAGTCAAACTCGAATATGTTAAAAAAGAATTGTTTAAAACAAGTTAGAAAACGACAACTGTTTTGAGCATTAGTATATTCATTGAACATCTTATTTATGATGTATTCAAAACTTTCTTCAAGAAAACCTACCACACACAAGTTATCGTCTTTTGATTTCCTACCTCACCTGAAATTGAAAGTAGCCCACGCTTTCTAAATCAAATACCTTTAACAAAAGTAGAAAGAATATAATCTTTTACGTCTGTGACATTAATTCAGACGCATTCCATGAAAACCGAATTTTTTTATTACAATAGCTACGCTAACATATTTATTTTGACTAATTGAAAGTCATGTCTAGACAACCTGCCTACACAAGCAAAATACTTGGACTAATTTTCACAGACATGTTTACGATTAAATCTTGGGAGTAACTCGTGTCCCGAATCTAGAACACTAAACCGAGTGATCGTTCCGTTGTGCTGAAAAAAACATACAGCAGTTGAACAAATAATTTTTTTCATCCAAGTGTTTCACGCATCTTTGTTGGCAAGTTTGTGTCTCTTCTTGTGCCCTGTCTCTACAAGCAGAGTCAGAAGAGCTTCGCATACTTGAAATGCATTGGCTTCTGATGGATCATCGTCCAATGACGAATAAACCATCCAAGCATGGTCGAGCTTGCGTTTCGGCCGTACAACGATTGAACCTGGAACCTCAGCATCCCGACAAGTTACGAGCCCATCACTCTTTTCACCATACCTGATCTGAAGCAGCTGAGCACATGCAGCCATTGCTGCACCGAGAGGAACCACAACAGGGAGTGTTGTAGGTGAACCACTGGAGAGAGGGGAAAACACTGGTAGTTCTGCATGGGCAACACGAGATAATGTAGCCAATACAGCGGGAGAAATGCCTGCTTCTGTGTGGAAAGAAACAACGGGAAGCTCCCTAGGTAAATGGTATTCTCTCAAGAAGTTTTTTCTCCTCTCGTACGTTAAATCTTCAAGCGCCTGCATGTCACCCTTCATAAAACTAATAACATTAGTGCATTCTATTCCTATAATTTATGGTGATATTTTGTGCTATGTGCTGTTAATAAAATAAAATATCGCATCCAAATCCCCCAGACTACACCAAAGAAACTACATAGATTGGCATCATTTATTCAATATTTCCAGTAAGTGATCGAATTTCAAGACTACAATGAATCGGAGAAACGGCGTATCCCAGCCCAATTAATTAGTTAGAGATATAATACACCAAAGAATTTACGGAAGAAAGAAAAAAAACATCAGAGTAAAGGGCCGATGGAAGCATACCTTAATAACTTTACAAATCATGATCTCCATAAGCTTACGGACGTTAAAATAATCACCAAGCTGTCCTTCCCTTAATATATCTGAAGCAATCGGACTACCTCCATATGGACTTTGTGCTAATGCTAACCCCGCAACCTTATCTTTGAGTTCATCCCAATATATGGACAAAGAGGCAGCCGCATCTACACCCCCCTTACTATGGCCAAGCAGCAAAACACGTTTCTTTGAACCCCAAAACAATTCCTCTATGTAGTCCTTTATCTCTTTAGCATTCTTATATACTGAAGCCTAAAGTTTAAATTCATTAATAAAAAACGCTAAATAAACAGTGTTAATTGAAGAGTACCTCGCTGTGAATTTTGGCTATATGACAGGTGAGCCCCAGCTTTGAAAAACTTGTTTTTGTATTCACAAAATAAAGAGGCCCATGGTTGCTGAAAAGACCTATAGAAGTAGCAAAGCTAACGATTAAACAGAACATAATCCGATAGCAGAGAGTGCTGAAAATCATTTTCAATTATATTTTTTTATAATTAGTGTAAAGTCCACTGCTGCACAAGCACAATTCATAGTCCCAGCACTTAAGAAGCAACAACACAAATTTACAATACCAACCATTACTGTTCAAAAAATTTATTGTTCAACTACCATAATCATAACACAAGGATAAAATGTGCAGAAAACGAAGCTGATCCTTATTTCAATTATTTCAGAATGATATTGATGTTAGTAAGCCAATTACGTGCAGTTCACATTCATAATCATAACCTATAAAACCGCCAGGCAATTGAGGGAATCAAGTAGCATACAATCTGTTGGGAGAGTAATACGCTAACTCAACATAGCTTTTCTGTCCCTTCACTTTTACGATTTGTTGTACATACCCTTTCGCCTGTTAGTTAGGAGGGAAATTATGACAAAGTTCTATTGCTGTGTTCAGGTGCCTCTGACAAAAAGGGGTTTATAAACTATTTTACGATCTAACTAGGGGAAATATTTGCTACCTGGGACCAACAAGTAAACCATTGTGTTTGGCAATCCGTGCAATCCATGCCTGATAGAGAAACACAAATAAATCACACAAACTGAAAGCATAACTAGTGAGATATGCTGGAAAAATACACATCTAACTAAACCTTATATCATCAAGTATTTCTGTAAATCTTTCAGTTCTATCTTCAACTGGTGGCACGTTTGGATCTCGCTGTAGCCATCCAATGTCATCAGCAGAGCCTTGAACTGTCTTCTTGACCTTTTCAATGAGGCTAACAGAAAGAACAAGAAGATAAGTTCATGAATAAATAGAGCAAATAAATGATAACATGAAGTACACGAGGACATTTCAAAAAACAAAATCAAGGTCTATCATTTGATGAATTATAAAAAGTAGGTGATTGGCATGAAATTGCGAAACTCGTCAGGATTCGACAAACACTTATTTTCTCTTGCAAAAAATATGTGATGCTTTAGTCTGTCATGAGGATATAACTCATAAAATACAAATCACAAAGCCCATGCACTGAATCCACTAAATATAACAAGAGTATATGCAGCACCATTTAGTAGGCTCAGACAATTACTACCCTTGAAAAAGGAAAATGCCATTTTGGTGGTGGTTATTTGATTGCACAAGCAAGCTAGAATTTTGAGAAGGCTCTCCAGTGGAATTCCTGGTTATTCCACCGTGTACTACTGTAGCATCAAATTTGGAATCAATTGATTCAGAAACAGATGAAACACCGCCACTCGGAGATATAATTCGATCAGGTGTCAAAGATATGGCTTCCCCAGAAGTAAACGTCAACATTTCCGGCCCATCAGCATCTTCAGATACAGGTCCCACTGCAAGAAATGTATGCGTTAGTTTAACAAAACTATCAAAGCATAGCCATTTCTGGAAAATCATTTTTTGGTGCTATTGAAGGAAGGAGATGGAAGAATATATTTCTCATATCAAAAGGGAGGTAGACTTGTATTGAAAGATTTTTATCATATAGTCGAATAGCAAAAAACATCAAAAGTAAACTAATAGCTGCATCTTGTGACACATGGAACGACTTCACAGTGTTCAACACAAAATATGGATTTAGTTGGTTGCCCAATGATCTCAAATCTTAAACCTACCTAATTTTAATCTATTTTCATATTAATTATTCTACTAAGAATGCCACAATCTTCCATATCCCTCCGTAGCTGACCTGTCTGTCACATGCCTTGTTATGTCAGAAATGAAAAAGCTATAATCAGTCACACGCCTTGTTATGCCAGAATGAAAAAAACTACACCTTACTTAAATCCGATATTTTTTTATTTGAATATACAAATCTCAAATACCCCGAATCAGATGCTAGTACTCGAGATAAAGAAAATTGTGGCAAATGATTTAAAGAACTGAAAATACAAGAAAAATGAGGTAGAGAATGTGGATAGAGAGGATGCTAGTTTTCAATAACTCATGTTCAATTATTGTTCGATTTTACATTCTCAATGCCTGGAACATAGCAGCAGTCCATCGAACAAATTCTGAAGTATTGATGAATATCATATTAGCTAAAGATCAAATTAAACTAAACGTTGAAAGTTGTGATGCATAAAATATCGACATTTTGAATAACAAAATTCCGTAAAGAAAGGCTGTTCAAGCTGACATTGTTTTGCATTTATCAATTTCTAAAAAGCGATTTCGCTTGTATTTCTATTCAGCCACGACTGGCCAAATTATCATCTATTTTAAAGGTCTACTGTTCATATGATGTTTAGAAGACCCTGAGATGCAAAACCAAATAGAGAAACATTATCAGAAAAAAATAGCTCGGGGAGTTCAATTCCAGCAAGTTCTAGGATCTAAATGGCTTGGAAAATGAAATAAAATATCAAAAAAGAACTTTAATATACATTTCAGTGTGTAAGCAAACATAATTCCACATTTGTGATGACAAACATTAATAAACTAGGAGGGCCTCACAAGATTTTCAGTTTGTTTATCCAAAATCTGCCTATTTAAACGGCGTCTCCAAACTCAAATTCCCAAACGGGAAATGATGAAACAGAGCATAAAATCTTAAATAGCACAGAGGAATGTGTTTCATATTTTATAAAGACGTGTGCCTGACCTAAAGCACAGTCCATCGTCAAAAAAGATGAGACTGCTTATACTTTAATAACAACAGAAAAAACACTCGCGAGCAAACATGAAAATTCAGTTGCAAGCATCGTTTAAAAATCAATTGATTTTCCTTCACCAGGTAATCGGCATCAGCAATAATTATAGTTTCCCATTACGATTGAAAATTCAAAACATTACCCTACAGGTATACTTTTAAAACACAATAACGCAATAAATCAATAAATGAATGTATTCGGAATCATAATTCTATAAGCTTTTTTTATGAAATAACTTTCAGAAATAGCTCAGTAGATACCCGAAACATTAGTGAAGCAGCGCGTGGAAATCGAATTGGTTTCAGCGGGATAAGAAGAAGCAGAAGCATCGAGAGATGGTACTGATGTAAATAACTGTGGAATACCAGACCGGTCGTTCCTCGCCGAACCTCCATTTGCCTTCACACAAAAACTCCACGAATTAAAATAATCACAACGCATATAACAGCAAGAAAATCACAAGGTGCAAATGAAAGTTACTACCATCGACGGGGATTCCTCGCTCATGTCATTTCTACGATCCATGAATAAAAGCTGATCCTATACCTTAGAAATAACATAAAATTAACTTCAAGTTCCTATAAGACTTCGTTGAACCACAATAAATACAGGATCAAAAGCCTATTGTGAGGCCAAAAAAAAAAAAAAATAGCAAACTCTAGCGCTGAAACAAGATTTCTTCAATCGCCTGACATGCAAAAATTTATATGAGTTGCGCAAAAAGAATTTTCTAGAGACAAAGATTGCTCTATAACCTTAACTTGCAAGCATAAAGCGTGACAGAATTTTCAGCAATCCATATATTTTTCCGTTTCTAGCTCAAGTTCCCTAATATCGCTTTTTCTTTTGCCTTTTATATATATTAGTGCTCCGTTGTACACGTTGTGTGTATATATTTATTTTGTAAAGTGAGGTGGTAATTATAAATTTAAATTTAAATTTTTGCTTTTGGGATGTAATAAACTTTTTTTAAATTGATTTTGTAGTTTAATACCCTCCAAATATTTTTTTGATGTTATTGTGGTTATCCAAATTAGCAGGGGTCTTGCGGTCATTCAGCATATAATAATAGAGGTATTTTCGAATTTGCAAATGGTCATAGCACTAAGGTGCTTAGTCATTATAAAATTATAAAATATTACTATATTTATAATTAATTCAACAATTTTCCCTAATTTTGAACTACACATTATTAATAATACAATAATTAATAAAATTGCACTTAATCGACTAATATGTAAGTTTATTACTTTAATCAAACTAAATATTTCAGCAATCTGCTAGCATGTTTAAAAATTAGTATTAACAAGAAATTTATATTATTGGCGGATAAAAGAATAACATACAAATGCATAAGCACACAAAGCCGTATATTCATTTTAAATCTTAATAAGTTTCTCAAACTGCATACATATATAAATAAAATCTCACTGATTATAGATTTTACAAAAAAATATACATATCATCTCATTAGTTTAATGATTTACTAATTTATCACTTTAATCTAAAACGAGATAAAAACACAGTGTTATATATGTTGGGTTGTGTTTTCCTATCCCAAATCGATGGGAAGAGAAATTAGGCATCCCTTTTGGTATAAAAGGGGGGTTTTGGCCTGCTAATTTGTCTAGCAATTTTGGGTTTAGATTGATTAATTACTCTATTGTTTTAAAATCTTGTAAAAAATTTAGAATTTTATTAGTTGTTTTGTAAAGATGAGATGTGTGAGTTGTAAAATGTGGCTAGTGGGAAAACTTATGGGTGTGTTTGGAGTGAGAAGAAAAATTATGCGATTGTAATAATTTTTCATATATTGTATTTTCTTCTTTGGCCTTGGTGATTTTTCTCCTGATTTGGGAAGTTTTCCACGTTAAATCCTTGTGTCGTCATTATTTCTCATTTTTCTTTCTTTTCCAATAAAAATACAGATCCTATGGGGTGAATTCGGAGGATCAAATTCCCAACAATATATTATTAATCAAATACTAATTTATGAAAGTTGTGCTATATATAAAAAATAATATTAAAACATCACTTAAACATTTTCATATTTGCCGAGGTTGAAGTTAATGTTTTTTTTTTTGATAGATTAGTTGAAGTTAATTTTGAGCCAAGTGATATTCGACTTTTATCAAAGTCGAGCGACGTCGAAACACATACGTTAACAAACCTTTTGATCGATTAATCAGCCTCTCAACACCAATCAAGCTCCTCCGGACTGGAATACACGAAACCCGGCAATTTCTATACCATACAGGATGTGTTGATGATGACAATGGAATCCAATTATTGACAGTGCCCAGCAAGGTAGCATCCACGCCTAAATGCAGTACAACATCAGCCAAACCTCGTGTCTAAATAGATTTATGTGAGGCTGTACACTTATTTTAAAAATCCAACATTCTCTGCTCCGGTGATGGAACATAAACACAAGGCGAGTCGCAGTGCCCCAATTCAATCACATCAAATTTCTTGGCTTAAACATACATAGGCAATAAAAGAAATCAAAATGTATGCTTGGTTTAATGATGAGAAGCCAATTTTCATTATATTATTAAAACTAACATATGCCCACTATGGCATATCTTATAGAGTTGCAAACTGGATTGTCAGTTGTACAAATGGATTGTGCAACCTATGTCTATTTTAAACAATCCAAAAATAGTACCAGGTTGATAGTACAGTCACCTCTATGATCACGATACAGACCGAAAAGCATATCATAATCAACAAATTCCAACAAGATCGAGTTTTGTTGGATTTCACTGTTTTTATAAGAAAGGTATCTCAACCAAACTCCAACTACATCCACTTTGGTCTTCACTATCAGTACATACAAGCAGAACTACGTATCTCAATATCATTAGATTATCATGCGATGAAACGACCTTTCAGTGTTAAAAACATTTATTATAAGACTGTTTACCCCGAACACCATGCAACATAACCTCACAAACCATCGGAGCAAAATGGGATTGCCTCTTAGGGAACCTTACATGCCAATTGATGACTATAAAAGAGCATAAAAAAAGTTAAACGGTTGCTGCAGTACGTCGGAAATAATACCTGCATGAAGTAGACACGAAGCAATTTTACATTAGTACTCGACGAGCTTCCACTATGGGGATAATTTCAGCTTTTTTCAAAAAAATTGAATTTCTCGAGCTCGAATTTAAATTACTTATCACAAATACGATTCAAGCGTTAGTTACAAATAGTCAACTTGAGAGGAGCTCAATTAGAAAAATTATGAGATGAATCAACCTCAAATAGCACTACTTCGAACACAAATCAATTTGTGTGCACATCCTTATTTTGTACATCAAAGCACACACAATAGACTTTAACGTATGCATTGTGAAGTCAGTACCGTGAACATGAAACACATTTGTCATCAGGCCAACTACCCACCCACACCCCGGTCCCACACCAACATTGAGAGAGAGAGAGAGAGAGAGAGAGAGAGAGAGAGAGAGAGAGAGAGAGAGAGAGAGAGAGAGACATACACATAGATG
Source organism: Haberlea rhodopensis (assembly GCA_907163345.1). NCBI lineage: Eukaryota > Viridiplantae > Streptophyta > Magnoliopsida > Lamiales > Gesneriaceae > Haberlea > Haberlea rhodopensis. The sequence goes on along the minus strand of CAJQUN010000005.1, from coordinate 22,495,818 downwards.
TTTATGGCATACATAGCTGCATATTTTCGTAGAAGACGTTCCACTGTGTACCATTCTGAACGATCGGAGGAGTCCTGATAACCAATTCGTGGCATGTGGATTGAAGCTGCCAAAATGAAGAAATAAGATATGACTGGACACGCTCATGTAAATACCCTTACGATTATCTCAGCAGCACAAGGTAATCAGACAAAGAAGTTTCCTATCTAGGATGAAATATCGGGTAACAAGTAAATTTATTAGAAGTATGCAAACTAAGAAAGCAAACACACATTTACCAGAATATTGAGCAGCTGAAGACGATGCCTTTGCGAGGCAAACTTCCAAATCGGTAATCGAGATATTGCTGCGTGGGACTTTACGCCTGATATTATATGACTGCACAACAGCTAAAGCTACCCATCGAGGAGCATTACTTGTAGCAGTACTCTGTTTAGTTTGGTCATCTGCAGATAGTCGGATGCAGAGCTAAGAAATCCAAGCGACGGAAATGGATGGAAGTAAAAATACATTAGAGAAGAAAGACGTTAAATCACCTTTAGTCACACAGTTTAGGTCTTAAGACAATTATTATTTCCGTTGCAAATAGAATTCACCAGTAATAAAATACAACACGTAGAAGAACCTGTTGAAGACACAATTAAATTAGAATAGAGAGCCAAAACTGACCATTGATTTCTATGAGGTGTAGATCACCCAGATGAAGATCCCCCAATTCTGAAGCTCGCTCATATGCAATGGGAACAGTAGGTGAAACTCTAGCCAATGCATCAAATAGACCCCCATGGCCCCACTTTCCTGAGTTATCGACACAGCTGCTCAAAGAATTTTAATTTAGTCAAATGCTTTCACACGTAAATTCTGAGTTCTAACATAGATGAAGGGCAATCACTCCATGTGACAAGGAGTACTTGAATTATTGGAAGTTGTCTGATATTAGCTTACATTGAACTTCATGACTGCAACTACTGAAAGTTAGTTATTCCTAACTTCTCCAAATTCATTAAATAAAAATAAAAATCAAGTGCATACAACTGTAAATATCAACAAATTTGCAAACATGTGAAATGATCAATTAGACTAACATACATCTGTTTCTGTTTTATATTGTTCAATCTTTGCTTTTTAGTCCATTATCTTTTCCAAACAAGTAGAACCCTAAAATTTACTCAGCTAAAAACTAACATGTGGAAGATAGAGGATCTTAAGATAAGTTTAAAGATCGAGTACATATGTTCATGGAACTTGTAAGATGTAGTTGGAGTTCATTAACTATTGAATCTTATTTTAAAAGGTGTTGGTTTGTTTGGTGACATAAGGTTTACGATCAGACATATTTTGAACTAGTAAATGCAATCTCGTCATTTCAGAAAACACATATTGGTGCCTCTAATAATTTTGAATCGTCCGACATATTAAAAACACTCATTGGTGCATTTGGAAGTCCAATTCTCATTACAATGGAAAGATTTACAAGTCACCTTAAATTCAACCGGCAGGAAATGAACCGGAACAAAAAGAATTTTGGACACTTACAATTTCATCTGACTCTCAACATTTTGCAGACTCTTTAACATCATAAAGCATAAAAAACCTCCTGATAGAGGCTATATACTAATATATGAAGGTTTGGATTTGAATGAACTAAATAAGCTCCAAGAGAAAGTAGATAGGCTGAAAAAAAAAAATGATTCCTTGCAGTTGACATCAAGCGAAAGATAGCTTGATAAACAAACGCTAGTACAAAAATCATTATGAAAGACGAGCGGTAATTGCCTCCAAGCACAGAGCAATTATACATTAATAGGTAATAGAATGCTTTTATTGACATTATATCTACCTGAATATAATTGTGGGCTCTGAAGGACAGGCAATTGTTGTATTGGTGCAGTCACCATAAACAAAATGAACTGAACCAGAATCTGACATCACATCCAAATCACTCGGGCCCACAGGATTCCTGACTGATAGTGAATGATATCCAAGAGCTTCCCAGTCAGATTTTTTTTTCTCCTCTGCCTTCTTACGAGCAACTTCAGCTTTAAGATGCTTCTCATCGGATGATTGCCTTATATTTCTCAATTTCAATACATCACTGTCATCTTCTTGGAAGGCCCGCTTGAATTTCTCAACCCATGAAGTATACGAAGCCTCATCAAGACCAGTATCAAAAGTGACAGACCTTGAATCTTCTTGCACTACTAGATTATGACGATCCTTCAAATCCATTGGATTGATCTCAAACTTTCTGTCACCCACATTTGACCTTAACTCATGGCGGGATCCAATAACCTTGTCAGCCAAACAAATTAATTCACCCATATTCAGTTGATCTGAGTTTTCCGCATTAATCTCCGGAGGATCAAAATTATGCAGCCCAAATATAATAGATCTTAAATCACCAGCTTCAGCTCCTCTATTATTTCCCTCATGATTTAAAGTATCCTCTCCTACAACATTATGACTCAGCTGTAACTTTCTTTGTGCTCTACGCATGATAACCTGGATGTATTCAACTGTCAGTCATCAACCAAATGTGATAATTTGAAAAAACAAATCTGACATTCACCTCTTCAATAGTATGCCCAGTAACTAAATTTATGGACAAGACATGATTGCTTTGACCAATTCGATGTGCACGCTGCAAAGCCTGCTTATCAACTTGTGGATTCCAATCTTGCTCATAAAATATAACCTACAAAGAGCTAAAATGTTCAAATCAGTTATGAGCATACAAATCACAATAGATTGTGTGGACAACTACATTTCAATAATTCCAGAAACATCCAGAAAAAAGAAAAAATAACATACTTGACATCAACATTAGGCAGACATAAAGTGACGACGCCTAACACCTGCCATGGGGTCTCTTTAATTAAGAAGAGGTATTTTATGACATCCCTAGCTTCTGACAAGTAAGTAGACCAGCAGGCACATTCCCTCTCATAATCACAGCTTAATTGGAATTTACTGCCTACACTACTCCTCACTTCATTGCTATAATTGATACTAACCATGTTGCAGATTGTGTGTAAAATCTGCACCAACTGCCTAAACTAGATTCACCAAAGTATTTGTCATGTCCACCATTGAGTTCAAATGCAGCACGTTTACATAAGGAATTAACAGATATTTCAAATCTTGTGTCCATTCACATCTAATGACTGGCAATTTGCATATCAGAGTGGCATTGATAACATCCAATCCAAGTGACAATACATATGAAAGTAACAAATTAACAATGAAGAATGTGAATTATCTAAATTTCAATCTAGAACTACCATGAATTTTCATTTGATCAACCAGTATGTTTCACGACAATGCTATTGTTCAAGATGCGACCTTCAACAGTTACATAACAAGGACAATTGAGAAGGTATAATAAAAAAAAGGATATAAAATTGCACTCACTGAATCAGCAGCCACAAGATTTAATCCCACTCCCCCAGCTCTTGTGGAAATCAAAAAGACAAACGGACTGTTCATATCAGTATCAGAATTGTAACTTTCATTAACATATTTTCGGCTGAAACTTCTAATTGCAGCAAATCGCTCCTCTGCTCGAATTGAACCATCAAGGCGCTCATATGTATATTTTCTGAGCTCTAAAAGTCCTGCACATACACACATATGGTGAAAAAACTTTAGGGGCTAATACGAAGGCACTCCAGATGGTATAGAGTAATGAATTAAATAGTAACTACGGTACTAGCCTGTAATATATCGAGTGTATGAGTCATCTGAGCAAACAACAGAACCCGATGCTGAGAATTGTGCAGCTTCTGAAGTAGCTGGTCTAAGATTAGAAGTTTACCACTAGCCTGATGAATAAATTTCAGGTACAAAGAATGGATTAATCATAGAAAGACTAAATAAACTGGAAAGTTCAAATTAACATATTAGATTGCAAGAAAGCACAAAAAGTATTTCAAAAATTCACGGGTAATTGTATTTCACCAATTTCTTTTTGCTTGCACTGGTAACTGAAATGAATAACGAGCGTATTCAGTTTGAAACTTCATCCATTCAATATTCTCCTGTAAATAGCTGTTTCATAGAGTTAGTGAATTACTCTACCTCAACTAGGTGCTCGCCCTCTTGGTATGGCTCAGGTTCAATACCTGTGAAAAGGTATGGGTGACTACATGCTTTCCGTAGCTGAATTACCTGAAGGATAAGCATATAACATACATCAAGTATGCAACTTATAAATAAGACATGTATCAGCATAATTTGATGCTCGAACAAACAATATTATGAAAAAATATAAATATATCAGCATACAATATTAAGCAATGATTGAGCAGTGGAAGTTCTGGAGGCTAGAGCAAGGAGCTTCGGAAGTTCCTTCCTCATTATTGACAAATAAACCTTCTTCTGCAGAGAAACCAAAGGTGCCATCCTGTCAACAAGAATTTCAGATTACGAGGGAATGCGTAATAGGATACTAAACAAAACAAAACAGCAAAAGAATGCAAAAAAAAAAAAATCAAAAACACCTGCGATACAGAAAATAAACTAACTCGTTTAAAACTACTTACTTAAGGAAGCTCGCCAAGTAGGCAAGTAAAAACAGTAAAATAGGCAGTCAGGAACTAACACAGTAATCTCAGTAATAGGTGGCAGCAAAAGAATTCCAGACTCGGTAAGTTTAGATTTAGTTCTTCGAAGCATGAATGCGCCGAGCACATATTTTAGGATCTTAAATTGTTCCTTCGCCTTTTCTGCATCATGACCTGCTCAGAGTAGGCACTCAAAATGTCAAGAGAGGGTTCCAAAGCAAAAGTACCTCAACATTATTATAAGGAATTTCAAAACAATGGCAAGACATTAGTATAATCATAGCAATTCATGATGCACAACTTTGTATTACAATCCATGAAAATGATAATTTTCATTAGTTAAGTATGACATCAAGAGTTCCACGAATTTTAAGAAGCAAAATGCGATTCAAAAAAGGTGAGTAAAAAACCTACACATAGGGTCTCCAGCTTCTGTGAAAGCGGAAATAAACTGCTCTTTTGTTCCAAATATGGAAGCCATACAGAAGCGCAACAACGCCCAAAGTTCTGTGAGATTGTTTTGAACAGGTGTGCCAGTCATCAGCAATTTTCTTGGCATGACAAAACGCTCTCTTAGTGTATTGTACAAAACCTGAATGAAAGCAGAAGCTTGAAACATCAGCCAAAAAGGAAGCTAAAAAAATAGCGAGTGAGATAATTACAGTCAAATCATTAATCTTACCTTACATGCATTTACTACCAGATTTTAACTAAATGCAGCATTGAGAGAGAAATGAATCAAACAATATCCCTTTTTGATGGATGAGGAGTCAAAACAGACATCCTACCCTACTTTTAGAGACAGATTTAAAGTTTTTTGAGAACTTTCGGCATGTCATTAATTCCTAGTCCCTCAATGAATTTTCAACTATCTAAACCAAACAGCCACCAACCTACTTCTCCATACCCTGTTCAGAAATCAATAATGATATGATATGATTATTAAAAAAACAGGTAACCAAGTTACAGGAGGATTAACTCCTTGATTATGATCACGTCTAGCATTACAGCCACATAACAGTTACCCATCACAGGTAGACTTTGTAGTGCATAATCTCGGAGCATACACTGGAAGGGTTTTTTAGTCTTTGCGCTTCATCGATTATTGTGTAATGCCAAGGGAACTGGGACAGAAAATCCTGATCAATCAATGCTATGTCATAAGTTGTTAAGAGCACATCAAACGACCATGATGGAACCTGTAAGATGCCAAAGATGGTCAGGACATGGTATGTGAGTGTATTTTACTGCGAATTATCTTAATATGAGTGAGAATCTGAAAACATGAAATTAGACTGAAAAAACATTTATAGACCCAAAACTTACACCGTGAGATGATGACTGCTTTTTTATGCACTCATACATTTCCCATCGCAATTTGCGTCTGTATTCTTTCTCTCCCACATAACGAAGTAATCTCAATTTTGGAGCAAAATTGGCTACTTCAGATACCCAACCATCAGTCACGCTGAGAGGGCATAGCACAACTGTGAAAAATATTCAAAAATTTAAGTAGAATAATGAACTGAAAATTTTAATAATAAAAATTTCAAAACAAAAAAGAGATGGTGAGGCTAAAAGGCATTTACTTACGGAATGGCCCAGGAGACTTCCGGCATACCTTCAGATAACTCAAAAGAGATATAGCTTGTAAAGTCTTGCCAAGTCCCATCTATAGGAAAACCAAACACATGGAGGAAAATCGCCATTGTAAACAAAACAAGTATTTCGCTGTAATCAACTAACCAATCATTAAAAAAATTAAGTATTTTCGCCAACATTCAGATCTTTAATTGGTTACTACTGGTATGTAATTCTAGAAAAAACTCAGTGCACCGTTAACTTTTAAAGTTGACCTCGCGCATAATCGGAAATCTCACCTCATCCCCTGCAAGTCATGACCATAACAATGCTACTTCAATCGACGAATTAGCAAAAAAGTACCGAAGCAAAATTATGAAGTTTCGGATTTCGAATGTACCAAGGATGACGTTGGCGCCGAGGTGGTACCGCCGCATGAGCCAGGAGACACCTTCGACTTGATGATGTTTAAGTGTAGCCTTTATCTCCAGTTCGGAGAGATCGACATGTGCATCTGCGGAAGCGCGAGAGTCTCCGGCGTAGACGTACTTGGCCCCCTCGATTAGTCTCTTCTCATAGTTCATATTATTTGCCGGAACCGTAATCACTATTACCCCAAAGGGAACAACCGACCGCGGCGGCAATTTCTTCGTTAAAATGTACTAGAATTTGCAGATGGCTCGTGGAACAGAGTTCTTAACTTCTTATCATATAAATTTAAAAAACAGAATGGAATTTTAACCGGTAAACTTTGAAAATTGGTCCGGATTTTTTCATGAAACTAGTGTTAGTTAACTCACTAAAACCCTGATTTGACCCGTCCCAGAACCGGACCGATTAGCCCGGCTGTTTATGGGCCGGGTCAATCCGGACCCGACCCAGAATCTGACCGATTAGCCTGGTTAGGCTAACCGGTTTTGAACCGGTCCGGAACCGGTAAGATACGATCAGGATCGGTTCTAACGTTTCGGAACCGGTATCTTATCGGTTCCGGATTAAACGGATCCAGTTTCGGGCTGAACCGGAACCAGATCCGTTATTTTAAAAAATTTAATATATATTTTTAAATATAGATAAATATATTTGATATTAATTTACAAACACAAAGGCTCATTAGCTCAGTTGGTTAGAATTGTAGAGTTGAAGGCGATAGTCGCGTGTTCGAATCCTCCAAACAACAATTTGCCTTGATTTTTCGAAAATAAATTTCTAAAAACTGGTTGGAACCGTCTAACCCAGAACCGGTAGAACCGGATCCGGTACGGTTCCTTACCGGATCGGACCGGTTCCAGACTTAGCGGATCCGAAACCGGCCGGTTCGGATCGGGTCGGGCCGGATTGGGCCAATAAGCACCCCTAACCCTGATAGACCGTTGGATTTTTTCTGAAACCAATAACTCAAATTATTAAAAGGGAAAATTACAAAGAAGTGCTCTTTTGCGACACTTATTCTACTTAAGTCTTGAGAAAAAAATTTAGTACATAAAAATCCAAATTGGAAACAATTTTATTGAAATATATCCAATTTCAAAATTTTCAATCAATTAGATGTGTTATGATGACTATTTTACCCCTCAATAGATTGATATGTTGCATTCTATCCCTTAGACTTTTGTTTAAATTACAGAGAAGCACATATATAATATTTAATTATCTTTTATATCCTTATATTTATAAAGAAGTAACATTTAACGTCGTCTTTTTACAAGTCCCTGATTTTGCGTTCATTGGCACAAAATGGTATCAGAGCCTAGGTTTATTTTGGAAAATAATATAGTAATATCTTGAATATTAATTTGTAACCTATACGGAGGAGACGATTCAAGATAATATGGACCCGAAAGAATGTTCGAAGTGTCATTCATACATGTGGTACTTCCAGAAATTGGAAGCATTAAATCGGAAGCATATGGCAGAAGCTCAACGTTTCAACCATAAGTGGAAACTTTTACGAGGAACAAGTTTATGCACACCAGGCGTAAACCATTACAAGAAACTCGAAAGGATGGCTAAGAGGCTCCATCAAGTGAACATCAAACTACAGCTCGAGTTAGCAGAACTTCAGGAAGACGATCATCCTGAACATGATGATGTGGTTCCAGCCGCCAATGATCCAACAAGGTCTGGACCAGATGATTAGGATGGGAGAACCAATCTTTCGAGAAATCGAGCCATATTCTTCTAAAATATCCCAAGATCTTAGAGAGATTCAGAAGACAGTGCAGCGTTATGGCTATCTTCAATACCATGTCCCTACACAGATCCATCAGATTCAAAGTCAGATGGAGATTATGATTAAATATCAGGAGGAGATTCTTGAAAACCTTCAAGATGTTCAAACCCATGTTAAGGAGTTGGAGTCAAGACCAAGTTCGACAGGAAGAAGAAACGGAGAATGGCTACCACCGTCATACGGAACAGACCCATTTTACACCAAAAAGGGAAAGTAGAGGAGGTCCGAAGACCTTTGACGGTGACTGAAAAAATGATTATCATCCTACGAGGAGAGCCCATACTTCCTAAAAAGTAATGGAAAGAATCAACCTGGAAGATCTACATGATCTTGTTGATTATTTTGCGTGATTAAATCTAGTAGAATTCAAGACTGGAGAGCTTGTGCCAAGACCTCCACCACAAGAAAGTTTCGGGTCACACAATCCACCCGAAGGAGATCAAAGTACGCCGCACAGGGAAGATTTCACCTCAGCAACTTTGGATCCCCCCGTTGGAACAAGGAACCGTTCTTGCAGGCCATATATACATCAAACGCCTTACAGGAAATCTCAGCTGGATCCAATCCATCCATATGAACTTATGCTCAACATGGATATCTTGGATTTCAAAAACATAGAAGTTCGTATTGATGAATGGGCTTCAGCAATGAGAACTGCACCAGAAACACTTGACATAAGCAAAGAGGGATTCATTTTACTTCTTAAAATGAGTCTGGAAGGATCAGTCAAGATTGTCTGGAATATGAGAGACCCAAGTACCAAGGAATAAGTTTTAGCCGGAGAGTCCCTGAAAGAAATTGTGGACAAGATGGCAAAATTCTTTAAAATCTGTTTCATTTGAGTAGGTTACTTCCAGGGAATGGAGGAAGAGAAGGCTAAAAAATACAGACAATCTCTAATTAGCCTCGAACTACATGATATATGTTATGTAGACGAGTACATCAAACTCTTTACAGAGTATCGATGGAAGGCAAAGATAGAAGAAAAAGATGCAGCAGAAATGTTCTTTGCCAAAATTTCGAGCCCATTGAGAGAAATTCTTATCCAGGAGTATACACCTCATGCAATCGAGACGGTGTCCAGGAGAATGTCATTTATTAAAGTAAAGCTTATGGAGTGGTGCTACCAAGCAAACGATGTACCAATATTGGTGTTGGATATACATTTGTTTAATTAATGCTCATTTGTGAGCATAATTACATGTGTATGTGCAGGGGTGAGCAAAACTTCGGTTTAACCGAAATAACCGACCGAACCGAATAAATTTGGAAATTCGGTTCGGTCAATTCGGAAGTTCGGTTTTATTTTTTAAAATATCGGTTAAGTCGGTTCGGTTATCGGTTTTGATTTTAAAAATATCGATTAACCGATATAACCGATCTAACATATTTTTATTATTTTTTTATATTTTAAAAATCAGTTTTTAATTTATTTTTTAAAATTTTTTTACATTTTTCAAAAATATCGGTTAATTCGATTTACCGACCGAATTAACCGATACTTTATCGGTTCGGTTTGTTCGGTTTTGTAAAAAAAATCGTTTTTTTTCGATTTCGGTTAATTCGGTTATTAACCGAATGCTCACCCTTATGTATGTGTTGTATAAGCATTTTGACATATTCTCTTTTCATTCGAGTATTGCACGCAATTTAATTGAGATTAAACATTGCATGATGAATTGAGATTATGATTAGTACAAGGGTAAGTGCATACATATATGATTTGAGTTGTATCGAAGAATCGAGTAGGGATTATGTGTCGGAAATTTATATGCAAGATATGTTATAATTAAGAAGTATATTATGTGAATCCCTTAATGATAGGATAGTATATACTAATTGTTAGTTCCGGATTTTAAAGATGACAAAACAGATCAGACCGATCAACCCTGACAAAAGCAGATCAAGCTGATATAGTCTATCGCAAAATCAGAACGCATCAATGAACATCAGCCTGACCAGATCAAAGCTTCAGATCGATCTCAACAATAATCAGATCAGAGCAGACAAGGTTGAATAAGCTTTGCTCTTCAATCCGAATCATTAACGGCTATTTATTGAAGCATTTAATGTTGCAATTAATGCTGAAAAAGACCAAGGACTAAAGATTACCGTAAAAGGTAAGAAGACAAAGAAGAGCTTACCCGACAGTCGCCGAAAGCATGAACCAGAACGACAAGTGCCTAAAAGAATAAGACTGTAGCTTATTCAGAGTTTGAGCAGAGTCAAGAGTTGCACAGAAAAGGAAATAATGTCGTTGGTACAATCAACTATATAAGGATGCAACTAAAGAGCTCAAGCTGACAATCTGATCAATCAAGAAACGAAAAAGAAAACTAAACAGCACAAGCTTACAAGTCCAGATATTCTTGAGCCGAAAGTTTTCATAAGCACAAGCATATTGTAATATTTGATCATCTCAGGATCATTGTGTGCATAGACAAAATTAGTCTATCTTTTGTATTCTTTACTAAGATAGAGAAGTGAGATTCAATTGTAACTGTCAGACAGTCTGTGTCTGAACAGATCGAGAGACTAGGAGTTTCAGTCTGGTAGTGAGGTAAATCCAGCTGAATCGGGTTTGTACAACATGATTGTATAAATCAAAGTCTTCTAGTGGAATCCTTCCTTAATTGGAAGAAGGGGAGACGTAGAAGGATTACACCACCTTCGAACTTCCAGAAACATATTCTGTCTTTTATCTTTCCGCTCTACGTTACAGTATTTAAGTCATCGAGAAGTTCTTACCAGTCTAGAACAGATCGTTCCGCACTATCATATTCAGTGATCTGTTCTGCTGAGAAGTTGATTAAGAAATAGATTTCACTCACTAACCCGAGAGAAATCACAAAGGATTATTTTTAAAAGGGAGTGTTCATTCACCCCCCTCTAAACACTCCGGACCAATCCTAACACTAATGATAATTATTAATACATTAATGACGAGATTATAACTTGAGGTCCTTATAAATAACTTGTTATAGTGTCATTCTTGAGGTTGATGGCTTCAATGACAGTTTAAATGTGGTAAGCGACATTGCAGACTACCCAGGAATAGGAGAAGGATTGGCGGCGAGCGGTGAATGAAAGGTGGTCAATGGAATGTCGTAATTCAGTAAGATTATAAAATTAAGGATAAATGGATAATAATGTATTTAAATATTATTAATTGATGATAAAAAAAGTATATTTAATAATTTACAAATGGAGAAGTTATATAGCAAGACATGACCGCGGTTTTAAAATAACCGCGGCCCGTACCAGACCGTAATCGGGTCAACGGGTCGGTTACCCGTTGACCCGGTTCGACGATTCCCAATCGTAACCGACCCTTTACTGTACGGGTCGGTTACGGTTCATGGGCCGAAAACCCATGGAACCGTCGGTTAGAACCGCTTTTTTTTAATTATTTATTATTTAAAATTAAAGTATATCGATGAAGATTCAAACTCTGACATCTATCATGTATATAGAACTTGTTACCAATAAGCTATTGTCTTGATTGTTTTATTTTAGAGAATATAATTATGTATGCTAAAAGATAATATATATTATATGTCTAATACAATAATAACTATTTTATATTGACAAATAAAAATTATCTAAAAAAATATGTTATGCTCTTACACAAAAATTATATGTGTAATACAATAAATCTTATGATAATGAAGCAAATTATTACAAAACAAATATATTATATACCTTTTAATTATTCTATAAACACGTTATGTTCATTATTTGATTTACATTATATATATAATAATTAAATAATTATATCTTAGTTTATCACAATATAACTTACAATAGAAACTCGATATGATTAAGTAATAAAATCTTTTAATAATTTTCTTATACTGATATCACTAACTTTATATTATATAAATTAATAACTTCAAACTTAATATATTTATGATTAGTCAATGAATTAATCATAAAAATAACTTTACTGACATTTGTTTCTTGTTTAAATTGATAGTGACAAATCTCATTACTGAATTTTTTAAAATAACAATAACTTTTGTGTTTTTTTATAGATAAATAACAAATAATTATTATACTCGTCAATTTCATATGTAATTAGTACCATAATTGTAAATATTTCATGACAATATCATTTGCAATTAGTACCAAAGTTGTATAAGTTTCATACCAATTTCATATGTCATTAGTACAAAAATTGTAAATGTTTCATACTAATATATTTTGCAATTAGTACCAAAATTGTATAGGTTTCATACCAATTTTATTTGTAATTAGTATCATAATTGTAAATGTTTCATACCAATATCATTTTTAATTAGTACCAAAGTTTTATATGTTCATACCAATTTCATATGTAATTAGTATCATAATCGTAAATGTTTCATACCAATATAATTTGTAATTAGTACCAAAGTTCATATCAATATCATTTGTAATTAGTACCAAAATTGTAACTAGTGTCATTCTTGAGGTTGATGGCTTCAGTTGACATTTTAAAGGTGGTAAGCCACATTGCAAACTACCCAGTAATAGGAGAAGGATTGGCGGGAGCGGTGAATGAGAGGTGGCCAATGGAAGGTTGTAATTGAGGAAGAGGATAAAATTTTAGGATAAATGGATAAAATGTATTTTAATATTATTAATTAAGGATAAAAAAGTATATTTAATAATTTACAAATGGAGAAGTTATGTAGCTAGACATGGCTGCGGTTTTAACCGTGGCTCGAACCGTACCATAATAGGGTCAATAGGCCGGTTATTCATTGACCCGGTTCGACAGTTTCGAACCGTAACCGGCCCTTTACTGTACGGGTCGGTTACGGTTCATGGGCCGAAAACCCGTGGAACCGCCAGTTAGAACCACTTTTTATTATTATTTATTATTTAAATTAAATTATGTTGATGAAGATTTGAACTCTTGACCACTATCATGTATACATAGCTTCTTACCACTAAGCTATTGTCTTGATTGTTTTATTTTAAATAATATAATTATGTGTACTAAAAGACAATATATATTATATGTGTAATACAATAATACAATAATAACTATTTTATATTGACAAATAAAAATTATCTAAAAAATATGTTATGTTCTTAAATAAAAATTATATGTGTAATACAATAAATATTGTAATAATGAAGCAAATTATTACAAAAGAAATATATTATATACCTTTAGTTATTCTACAAGCACTTTATTTACATTATATATAATAATAATTAAATAAGTAAATCTTAGTTTATCACAATATGACTTACAATAGAAACTCGATAATGATTAATTAATAAAATCTTTTAATAATTTTCTTATACTGATATCATTAACTTTATATTATATAAATTAATAACTTCTAACTTAATATACTTATGATTAATCAATGAAATTATCATAAAAATAACTTTACTGACATTTGTTTCTTATTTAAATTGATAGTGATAAATCTCATTAATGATTTTTTTTAACATAACAAGAACTTTTGTGTTGTTTTTTTATAGGTAAATAACAAATAATTCAATATTATACTCGTCAATTTCATATGTAATTAGTACCATAATTGTAAATATTTCATGCCAATATCATTTGCAATTTGTACCAAAGTTGTTTCATACAAATTTCATATGTAATTAATACCAAAATTGTAAATGTTTCATACCAATCTCTTTTGCAATTAGTACCAAATTTGTATATGTTTTATACCAATTTCATGTGTAATTAGTACCATAATTGTAAATGTTTCATACCAATATCATTTGTAATTAGTACCAAAGTTGTATATGTTCATACCAATTTCATATGTAATTAGTATCATAATCGTAAATGTTTCATACCGATCTATTTTGTAATTAGTACCAAACTTGTATATGTTTCATACAAATATCATTTGTAATTAATACAAAAGTTGTATATTTTTCATACCAATTTCATATGTAATTAGTATCATAATTGTTAATATTTCATACCAAGCTCTTTTGTAATTAGTACCGAAATTGTATATGTTTCATACGAATTTCATATGCAATTAGTATCATAATTGTAAATGTTCAATACCAATATCCATTGTAATTAATAAGAAAGTTGTATATGTTTCATACCAATTTCATATATAATTAGTACCATAATGATAAATGTTTCATACCAATATCATTTGTAATTAATACCAAAGTTGTATATTTTTCGTACCAATTTCATATGTAAATAGTATCATAATTGTAAATGTTTCATACCATTTTCTTTTGTAATTAGTACAAAAGTTGTATATGTTTCATACCAATTCATATATAATTAGTACCATAATGGTAAATGTTTCATACCAATATCATTTGTAAGTAATACCAAAATTGTATATTTTTCATACCAATTCATATGTAATTCTATCGTAATTGTAAATGTTTCTTACCAAACTCTTTTGTAATTAGTACTGATGTGATCCGTTATTTTACGTGTTTGGTAGAATTAGATGTTTACGAAAAATAAAAGGAATACACCAAGATTTTTTACGTGGAAAACCCTCGAATTGAGAGAAAAACCACGGGACCTTTGTCCAGTATAAAGTTCCACTATAAATATTGATGATTTACAAGATGATCTGGACACAAGAAAAAATTATTCAATGACTTACACGACTACTGTTATAGAAATTATAAAAAAGACCGAACAGACTCAAGTTTGCTCTCTTCGGGTCTTTTTGCCCAGAAAAATCCAACCCTTTATGTGATGACATCCGCAGGTATTTATAGGACTATTCCTAGTGATTGACTCGCGGGAGATCCGGAACACGATGTCCTCTGATCGTGGCTTAACTGGAGCCTCACACGTCCGAGAAATTCGCGCCCCATTATTGCACGTTCATTCACGCCGGTAAATTTGTTAGTTATTCCCGGGTCTTCCGCTAATCTTTGACCAGAAAACCGAGGAGGGTTAGCAGCTGTTCGGTAAAACCCTGCTCGGTGCTTTCCGTTCGGTGCACTATGTTCGGTATATGTCTTTGTTCGGCCCTTGAGGGATTGTACCCGAGGAGGTCAATATGTCATATGACATCAAGTACGAAAGTTGTATATGTTTCATACCAGTGTCATTTCTAATTAGTACCAAAGTTGTATATGTTTCATACCAATTTCATATGTAATTAATATCGTTAGATAATCATATTCAAATAATTAACACGACATTATCTTATTTGTGGTCCCATCAAGTTTGATGAAACAATGGAGTAAGTTTTGTAAGGTTAATGACATGCGACCTATAAAATTTCCACTAGATATACCCACACGTTGGAACTCCACATATAAATTGCTAAATGATTCATATGAATATAGAGAATTAATTGCAACTTAAAAAGTTCAAATCCTCCCCTCCCCCTTACATTTTTTGTTTTTTTATAGTAATTTTTAAATTATTTTAAATAAAATTGTAATGTTTTTTAATTTAAAAAATATAAGGGTCGAACTGTAATCGTAACCGGTGGTTTACGAACCGTAACCAGAATCGTCTATAAAGTTAAGGTTAATGGTCGAGTTCTTTTAAACCGTCGAACCGACGGTTCACGAATCGTGGTCATCTTTATATAGCAAAACTGCGTGAAAAGGAGAATAAATCGTTAAATTCTCCACTCGTAAGTGTAGGGTTTCTTTGATAATGGCGTGATACCATCCCTCTGACTTCCCAAACCCCAAAATTCGAAATCCCCAACTCCCGCCACCGCTGCAGAGCAACCGATATACGAACGCCTCATCCATGGCGGGGACGGGCTTCGCTTTCTCCACTACTTCCTCATTTTCCTCCTCCTCATCTTCCTCTTCGTCGTCATCTTCTCCTTTCTCGTTTGGCTTCTCAAACCCTAGTTCCAACCCGACCTCAACCACGTCAGCAATGTCCTTCGGCTTTGGCTCGGGACCGGCATCTTCCACCACGGCTGTAGCGGCAACCCCATTCGGTGGTTCCTCATTCTTCGGCTCGTCGCCTTCCCCCACCTCAAATTTATTCGGTTCTTCTACCGGTGCAGGTCTCACTACAAACATATTTGGATCATCTTCTTCATCAGGTTCGACTCCGGCCTCCGATGTTTTTGGATCTGGGTTGGCTCCCAGCAATTTCGGATCTTCTACTTCAGCTACTACGTCCACTGCCTTTGGGTCCTCCTTATCTGGTTCGGCGCCAACTTCAAATATTTTCGGTTCGGGTTCTGCTCACAGCATGTTCGGATCTTCTACCGCGACTTCCACCTCTAGCCCCTTTAGTTCATCGTTATCTGCGTCGGCCCCCTCTTCAAACCTTTTTGGATCAGTGTCAGCTCCAAGCTTTTTCGGGTCCTCTTCTGCGGCTCCTGCTTCTATTCCTTTCGGTTCCCCATCTTTGGGCACGGGTAATACTGCTAGCATGTTTGGGTCGAGTTCTGCTACTGCGGCCGGATCTCCATCGCCTTTATCATCACCATTCGGTACCTCGACATTATTTGCATCCCCTGCTCCGGGAGCTTCAAACTTATCTGGGTCCAGCAATGCCCCAACTTCTAGCCCTTTCGGATTTTCATCCGGAGCTTCTAATATCAGTACCAACGTACCCTCGTTTGGATCTGGTCTAGCCACATCATCCAACCTATTTGGATCGTCTTTGTCAGCATCAAATGCCGCAAACGCTGCTCCTCTATCCGATTCAGGTCCAATCCCAGCGTCAAGTATGTTTGGGTCGTCTACGGCAGCATCCACTGCAGCTACTGCCCTGCCTATGTTTGATGGTAAGTCCCCAGCTGGCGGTCTATTCGCTTCCTCCAAACCCTCATCTTCAACAACTGTAGCATCAATGGGAAATACACCATCATTTGGATCAAGCTCTGTGTCAACTTTAGGCCTTTTTGGTTCCTCTTCGTCCATGTTTAGTTCATCTCCAGGTACCTTGTTCGGTTCCTTGAGTTCTTCCTCCTTGGCTACATCATCCCCATTACCTACCAACGCCTCGGCACCTGGATTTTCATTCGCCACTGCATCTAGTTATCTTGGAAATGCACCAACATTTGGATCAAGTTCTGGGGCAAATTTAGGCTTTACGGGTTCCTCCTCGTCCATCTTTAGTTCATCTACAGCCCCCCTGTTCGATTCGTTGAGCTCTTCCTCCACAGCTACATCATCATCCCCAGCACCTACCAATGCTTCAAGCTCCTCTTCTTCAGCACCTGGATTTTCTTTCGCCAGTGCATCTGGTTCTCCTGGATTTTCATTTCCCGCAGCATCAGCTACTGGCCTGGGAATTGCTACTACGCTCGCTACTTCATTTTCAACAGTGCCTTCCTCTGCATCTTCTGGTTTTTCATTTTTAAAAAGCACTACTAGTTTAGCATCAGGTGCACCTTCATCATCGTTATCGCCCAGTTTTGGCACTACAGGGTTTCAATCCTCCACTTTGACATCGCCTCTGTCAAGTGTGTCCACGTCAAAAGCCGCTGCAGCTAGTACCAACCCTTCAGCTACAAGTGCTTTAGTTCTACCTGCTACTACTGCATCTTCTACTGGTTCGACTGCTAGTTCTGGTTTCACCTTCCCTGTTTCTATTGGTACGGCCCATGCAGTGTCCACAACATTGAATATTGGTACATCTTCTCCATTTCAGGTTTTACGGGTTTCAGCGCTGCTAGTACGCCTGCATTGTCATCTGGAGCTACGAGTGCCTTCTCTTTATCTTTGAAATCACCCCTAGCTGCTTCCTCAGCGTCATCTCAATCACAATCGGTTTCTGCTCTGCATTCGTTTGGTAAATTTCTATTCTCTTGATTGCAAATTTTTATACTTGTTCATATCAGTGCAAATTCAAGAAATACCATTTCTAACTGCTGCACTTTTGTAATCTAAGGCACGTTGTTTAACTCTTACAAATCATACCAGTTGAAGAATAATGTTGACATATTACTAGTAACTATGTTGGTATCTTTCTATCCATTGAAGTATACAAATGGCTGATTTTTTTCTAATTATTCAGACTTCTGATTGAAATCAGGTGTAATTATATTATAATTTTGTGAACTTCATCATGCTTTTTACTCCTCCATCAGCTTTTTCTTGCAAAATAACAAATTATTTTTAGGTGAGGTTAGTATTTGGCAATGATCAGTGTGCCACTTGCGGCTGACAAAGTCTTGTAGTTTCCTATCAAATCTCTAGTTTGTTGAATGTTCACTCAGAGGAATGTTTGCTTGGTTATTTGAGCTCTTTCTTGTTATCTCTACTTTTTTTAATTGCATGAAAAAGAACAATGTTGGAATACTGGCTGATAGCAGGTTATTTGAATTGTTTTTTGAGTTGAAATTGGAAAAGAAAGGTTGTTTGTGATAAAGGTGTTTGTTACATATTTAAAAGGTTTAATAAATTTTCAATGTTTACTTTTATGTTTCCAAAGAAGTAAAAAATCTCATTTTTCTGGAGATGTTTACAATGACCGGGAGAGATGGAATGAAACTGTCTTATTCATACATCTTATTAAGGGATATTTACCTTAACATGATCGTTCAAGTTTCTACTTCTATTTTGTTAAAATGTTCGACCAGAGGAATGCTTACTTTGTATAGGTATGAGCTCTTGCTTGTTATGTCTACTTTCTACGGAATAAAGAGAACAACGTTGGGGTATTGGCTGATTCAGGGCTATTTGATCTGTTGGTTTGCATTGAAATTGAAAAATGAAGGGTTTTTCTATTATGGTGTTTATTATTTGTTTTAAAGCTTTAATAACTTTGTGTTGGATGAAGAAGTAAAAAATCTGATTTTCCTGGAGATGTTGAACAATTTCAGGATATTTTTTGATTGCAAGTCTCATGAATATGCATTAAAGGTCCTTTATATATTTTACTAGAAATATTTGAAAGCACACATTCAATGGATGCTTATCCTTAGTTTGGACTTTTCCATCTTTATTATGAAATTTTATTTTCTTAAAAATAATATATGTTCAAGGTGCTATTGATGGTGATAGTGGTAATGATTTTAATGGAATTTGAAGTCCAATTATTTGAGTAGACTGTAAGACACATATTTGGTTTGATAGTGGTTAAATTCCTAGCACAGGCAGTAGCAATGTCCTTGAGTATTAAATTTTTTTGTGCAATGTTGCAAAATGCTGACAATGAAGTTTGATTAGATAAGCTCTTCATGCTTTCAATTCTGGATGATATAGATTGGGGGAATACTTGTTAGATATGAGATAGAATGACTAACAGATCTTTCTCATTTTTTATTGCTTTGGTGTGTCTTTATCAATCATGATGTGCTTGCTCCACTACCAATTGCAAAATGTTTTTTCCCTAAATTTTGTATGTGTGTGGTAATTAATACATATTTCCCTTATGTGTTGGTTTATGTTAGACTATGTTGATGTATTCGTAGGTGTTCCAAGTTTGGCTTCAACAACTGCGACAAGTTCAATCACCAGTTCTTCCATTCAAACAACATCGTCACTTGTTGTATCTTCCAGTAGTGGGTCTGTATGTCCCACTGGTCCTATATTTCTTTGTCGTCTTATTCAACGCTAAGTGTATTAATCATTATTATGGAGCTGCAATTTTCAGGGTGTTTCAAACTTTTTCAATCCCGGTTTTAGATTGAATCGTGCTTATAATCAATATTTTTGTTGTTTGTTGGCTGTCAATATTTCCTGAAACATGTCACTTAGCATATATATCCAATCACTGAGAGCAGAAAAATCAATGTTTTAATATAAGCAGAAAATCAATGTTTTAATAGTCTTACTATCACACAAGAAAATAATATTTCCTGAAAAGACAGTCATAAAACTGTTAATATACTTGACACAATTACAAGTGAATGTACAGAATATTAGAGTTTTTAGTGGTTGAAAAGTTTGAATTCTGTGGTTTATGAGATTGGAGACTGCACTCTGGTTTCTATCCTCTTGAACTTAAGAATGAAGACGAGCGAAGAGTAGATTTCCTGTTGGCATAGGATTGGAAGTCAATAGGATAGACAGCCATTTGGATTACCAGCAAGAGTTTACCAAAGTTTTACATAACTCATGTCAAAAGTTATTTGGTGCTTTATCAAGTAGATAAAATACAGGAAACATTTTGTACGTTAGATTCATTAGGTTCAAAACATTCAGTCTCTCCTTGTATTATTCTTGTCTTGCAGGACTACTTCAACAACCACTACAGCATTAGTCTCTGCACCTAAGTTACCGTCTGAAATTACTGGGAGAACTGTTGAGGAGGTAAATAATTTTTGCACGAGGTGGTGCTTTGTAATTTTGATCAACAGTATACTTATTTTTAACACTTGTATAAACTTTACTCCAGCACAAACATTCAAAGAAACTGCCTGTTCCTATAAATATTTCTCACCAAAATCCTGTTTGTGTTTTGGGGCACTATTTATGTGAAGATATTTGTTGTAGATCATCAAGGAATGGAATGCTGAACTACAGGAGCGGGCTGTAAAATTTCAGAAGCAAGCTAATGCAATAGCTGAGTGGGACCGTAGGATTTTGAAGAATCGTGATATTCTTCTCACGCTTGAGGTAGTTCGCTAGTTACCCCATTAATATCGTATAATTTTTTTCTCCGGTAATGTGATTCTATGCCAATTTTTATTTGTTTAGTGGCCTTTATATTTTGCCTTAATTGTTGGGGTTTAGTAGTATTAGCTGTTGGTATTTGTTGGATGGATGTTAACTCCCTTTTTCTATTTATTATGTTTGCTGCATTTGCTTTTTTTTTTTCCTACCTTGAAAATGATGGCATTGCTTCAGTTTTTATTCATTCACCTGGTGTATGAGGAAAAACATGAGTTCTTATACAAGTCTTCTCGTTTACTCTATTTTTCAACTCTGGTACAATTCAGATCACTTAAATGGGCTATAATTACTACCTGATTGATTGTTGATGCAACTGAAACATAGAAGCAAAGACCAAAGAAGTTTGTGCTCCACTGAAAAACTTCAATGCTGGGTTGAACTTGAGCTGAAGCTTATGTAATGGCTCATCTAAATGAATTTTTGTTTGACTAGGTCCCTATTTCAGACGGATGCTCATCTAATTCGTGGTTTTGAATATTCAAGTTCATCGTGT
The DNA here is from genome assembly GCA_907163345.1 of Haberlea rhodopensis. Lineage (NCBI taxonomy): Eukaryota > Viridiplantae > Streptophyta > Magnoliopsida > Lamiales > Gesneriaceae > Haberlea > Haberlea rhodopensis. Next base: position 22,474,391 of record CAJQUN010000005.1, on the reverse strand, counting down.
TTATTAAGAAACAATTTCTCGACTTTTTTATGGTTTGTTTCTAGGAAAAAAATGTAATGATTTTTTTAAATATTATAACAAGTACGCCTTATTGTGTTTCTCAAAAGTTTGCTTATTTCAGTTACTTTCTTTTGTTGACATAAAATCTTATTTTTGTTCGTATGCATTTGAGACCATGCAAATCAAATTCTCTTGGCAAAGATCTATTAAAAACACCAAAAGAAAATATCAATGTACTTGAAAAATCCGAATGATGATATTCAGCTAACTCGTTCCTAGTTGAAAATAATGATTATGGTTACGATATAAAGTTATACATTCCAACCTGACACCCATCAACCTAATGTTTTTGTTCTGTGGGTATGTCTTTCCTGTTTCGGAGTGATATGCACTGGTACAATGCCCTAAATTACCTTACTGATGCGCTAATGCCCCTTCTAGAATTTTTTGTTAGCCTAATATCGGGCTTTTGGATCTGAATGATCTATTTTATTTTTCACAATTTTGGGCTAAATCAAAGTCATTTGAAGGGGCTACTCAAGAATTGTCTGCTGTCTGAGATTCGTTGCCTTTCCACATGGCCTTTTTTGAAAGTTGAACAGCTCTATTTGTTTGTCCAAAATGATTTATCCTAATTCAGAGCATCAGAGGCGATTCATTTAAGAATTCATCTCATGTACTTTTAGGTTTATTCTTAATTTAGCATGTATCATATTTATTATTGGCTCTGCTGGTGAATTTAACTCTTAAAATTTTGCATCAGAGTGAAGTTGCAAAAGTTGTTGAGATCCAGGGTAGTCTGGAGCGGCAGTTGGAGCTAATTGAAACTTATCAAGATGAGGTGCCTCCACTTATTGTTTTTTGTAGTGAGGGTGAATTTTGTGTTTTGCTTTAATATAAAGATGATCTGTATGAGATATAAATTTACTTTTGAATATTCTGTAGTGTGTTTCTTCCATAGCTTTTTATTTTTTCCCTTGTAAGAAAAACTTGGGACATATTTTTATATTTACTGAATCCTTTCACAGCAATCAATTATGTGTTTAAGAATTCTGGCTAGTTAGTATTAGTATCATATATTCCGTGTAACTTAGATTAAGATAAATCCGCTGTTACTATTATGTTAAAAATTCTAGAATGTAGGTGGATCTCAGAACTAGAATGCAATTTGCGTGCGTTAGGTAATTAATTCTTGTTTTGGTTTTATGTTTTTTTTATAACTAATTTCTCCGCTGGTTGTTAGGTTGACAAAGCCTTGCACAGTATGGAGGAAGAAGCTGAGCTTATATATAGAGAGGAGCGTGGATTACTGCTTGACGACGAGGCTGCATCTACCAGAGATGCAATGTGAGCACGCCATACTGATTCCTTTTGTTTGATTCTTGTACATTCCTTTTAACTGATGTTTTGACTGCCTCCATCTTTCATCTCAGTTTTTCCATTGTCAGTTTAAAAACATTTTTCAGCCTGAAATCGAACATTGCCGTTGGGCTATGTAATTTAGTATTACTGTATCTTAGGTCTAGCTATTATAATGACAGACAGTTTTCCATGCAATGAACTATTGAGCCATTAGGCATCAAATTACCTTCCAGAGTTCACATTGAGCTATTGAATGGCTTGGAGTGAAAAAGTACTGTTGATTTACTGTTCCATGTAGTCTTATACGTTATTTTTATTAATCTTAATTATTGCAGGTACGAGCAGGCTGAAATGATAGAACGAGAACTGGAGCATATGACTGAACAGATTAAATCTATCATCAATACTGTTAATGCCAACAAAGTAAGTGTTATTTTTTAACGTGTTTTATATTTTCCTTAGAAGATTTGAGTAGGTAATAAATAACTATTTTTTTAAAATTAGGGTGGAGAGCTTGATGCCACGGATGGAATGACTCCGCTGGATATCGTTGTTCAAATCTTAAACAACCAACTGAGTTCATTGATGTGGGTTGATGAAAAGGTAAGAATCTTAACTCTGATTCTTATTCGGATGCTTGGATTTGTTATGAGCAGCAAAAACCGCCCCTATTATTGTATGGTGAGTGAAATTTTTTTGGTGTTATGCTATTATCCAATCTAAAATATTTGAATTATGTAATAATCAGCAGTTTGTATTGTAACCACAATTAAAATTGGCATCCTAATAACTTCGCTATTCAATTTTCCAACGTTGTTGTAACAATCATTGCTAAGGGGTTTTGTGTTTATGTGGGATCGAAAGGCGTTTGGACTGTTAAATGGATTAAAAGATTTTAGAATAAAAGTTTACCCATGAATGGCAGGGCTGAACTCAAGTATTTCACCAGGCTTGTGCAGTTTCTGTTGGAAGGCTTGCCCTTTAGTAGAAAGTAAAAAAACCGAATTATGAAACTTCCAACCACTGAAATCATAAAAAGAGGGTTCCATATTGCTATTTTATCATGTGTCTTTAACTCTTCTCCCAAATACTGAATCTTTGATTTTGATCGAATTCAAAAATATAATATGATAATAATGGTATAATCAGTCATTTTGTTTTTTCTTCTGCTATTTTGTACATTGACATTATTAATAGGTCTGAGGGACAAAATTTGGGGTTTTTTTTTTGTAATGTTTTATCAATTGTTTTCCGTTTGGATCTGGTGCAACTTCCAGTTTAAGTAGAGTAGAAAGATAAAGAACATCTAGAACCTTGACATGCCCTCCAGTATTTGCTGTTTTCTCTCTCAATTCTTCCTAGTGTATCGTTGCAAATTTGGAAATTATATATTTCTGATGGTTTGTGTAACTTGGCAGGCAGAGGAATTCTCTTCACGTGTTCAGAAACTCGCAAACCAGGGTTCTTCTACCGATCGTGAATTGTCACGGCCAAAGCTATGGTTGAATTGATATATGCACACATGTATTGGGGGATTCGATTTATTATTTTTATCTCAAAAAATTCCTTTCTGAAGATGTTCAAATTTCAGATCTAGGATGATATGTGATTCCTCAGATTAACTGTTTATTAAAAAATTTAGTTGCAGATTTGACTTGAGCCAAGTATATCAAAGTAACAAACGATAAGCCTGTTGAGCAAAAACCTAAGTTTTGTTTGGATTCAATTTTTGTAGATGTTCGTCTTCCAAATTAGGAGTTGATGCTACATTCTATATTTTTGTATAATATATATATTTTTACTTCACTTTCATATTTAAGATTAGATATAAGCAAAAACAAGATGAAAGCAAAGAATAAACTTCGAACCCAATCTTATGGAAGAAGGGCAAGCCAAATAGTAGCATACATGTTACGAGTTCTGAAGGACATGAACTGAGAACTAATTATAAGATGAAACCAACTTAGCATTTAACATCACTCCACAATTTTAAGATTCAAATGTTGGTACTTGTATAAACAAGTGCACAGCTAACACCATAAGATTGGGGATTTTTGGGGAAATTCTTTGTTGTGAGATTAACAATCCCTAGCTTCGGGTGATGACAACAATCAAAATGATAACGATAGAGAGTAGCAACGATGATCGAACTGTCTCTTCCAAAAGATGGTCGAGCTCTGAAATGGGTTTATCACTGGCAGAAGATTGGATCATCTCTTTCACCAGCAATCCAAGGCTTCCAGCCAATTCCAAAACCTTTGACCTTGTGATGCTCAGGATCCACTTTAAGATAAGGTTTATCAGGTCTGATTCTTCTTCACTGCAATTCAACAGTCTCTCCTTTTTTGCTGCATGGAAATAAATATGTCGAGAGTTCAATAACAGCATGTTGATATCGAAGAATTCGGGTTCAAAGAATTTTGAATTCTTACTGTAAATATAGTCCACTTGTTTGGATAATACCGAATTCTGATGGAGTTTGACTAACTAATGCATTTCAAATCCTCTAATATTTCAGTGTTTTGGTCCATGTTACATAATTTAGATACGTCACATAGATCTTAGGTGCATGTTCTCTTGAAGTGGTTGATTGCTTAGATCTTGATTCAATTCAAAATAGCTCGCATCGTAACATTTTTATCTATTAGAATAAAGTTAATGGCAATTAACAAAACAGAGCATGTGAAAGCATTATGAAACTACAAATTATTTAGTTCAAGTGTAAAACCTGCAACAATAGAGCCTTGTAAATCTCGGACAGCTTTGTTTCTCTGTATGGCCTCCCAAACAGCTTTATCACATGAAATGGAGGCAACCGTGTTCTATGCAAGAAATTAGTTTCCTCAGTAATAGAGAATAAAGCTATTTCGAATCCAAGATTTTAAGGAGACTTGAAAGAGATTTCTATCACATTTTCCTTCCATGCAAAACCAATCTCACCCTTTTCACATATTTAAAATTTCTTAAGATGCGCGAAATGGAAAAAAATGGATGGAGTCATAATCTGCTAGCATAGAAATGATTCCACTTCACGCTTTCTTCATTGGCAAACATGAAAAATGATGTTTTTCCATTCAAATAGAAGATCCAAACATATCCAAAATTCATTGTGGAAAAGAAAAAAAACAAGAACAAAGAAATGAGCATCTCAAAGTTCATTTTTCGGATATGAGTGTGAATAAAACCACGTGTACTTGAAAATCATTTATGTTGCACAAAACCAAAGGATGTTCAATGGCTGACTGGCTGTTAACTACTAATTTATACACTTCCATACATTGAAAACATGACGCTACCTGAAAAGCAGGCTCTATTTGCATGGTAGAGAAAGCATCATGAAATTTCGCATATCCAGGAGACTGCAGCATATTAGTCTGATCAAGACGATACAGCAATTGCTGAACCCCATCTAGTTCCGATTTAGAAGCAGAATGCGTGTTCACAAACCTATGCAAATCATGATATGATATATATATCATTAAGTTCATGAGCTGCATGAAATGAAAGGCAAGATGACAGTTGTAACCGAAGAGACTTAAGAAGCAATACCATGATCTAAAAAACCGACTGACTTACATGAATGGTTCACATAAAAACTAGTTTCAATGTATTTCGTGGAATAGTCTACTCAGCAAAAAACCACATTTTTTTGTCATAGTCTTAGTATTTTTGGAATAAAAAACATCTAAGAAATATAGAAACAAGAAAAAATCATCCATTCCACCATGTCAGCCCAATAAAGTGGCAATCCAGACCGATCTGTACAGACCCTTTGGCATCAATTGAAACCAAGCCGTGATGTAGCCCAGAACAATTAACCGTAGGTTACAACCTTATTAAAACTTCATCCTAGCCACCATAAGGCAGTTCCGATTGGCGACAGAATCAGCGGAATGATTAGAACAGTCACCCTCAAAATTTAACTGTTTCAAATATATATTTTTTTAAAAGGAATCACCACACAGAACTGTCCCCACTTGCAAGCTCCCACCCCCTTACGATGGTGAGCAGGGGTTGACCCAGCAGTTCATGGTGGTCGATCACCTCGAAGCTAGAATAAAAATCTAAAATTTATTTAAAAACCACAAAAAATTATTGCACCGCACGGAGTCTCTCCTCTTCTCCCGAATTTTTAGATTCACACCTCATGATAAACCTTGTTTACATGTAATGAGGGTGCATATTTGGATTTATAAATGTTACTAAACAAGAAGAAAATCCCAGCAAATTTACTAACGTTACAGCCACTCACCTCTGGAGATCAGAAATTGCCTTTCGAACCTCCTCTCGTGATGGAACAGGCCCGAAAACAGAATCACCATTACTTCGAACAACAGCTTCGAGTGCGCCTTTATCAGAGTTTTCCCAGATGATCGGCGCCAAAGAATTCGAGTTCTCGGGGTCGGACACGAAACCTCCTCCCATGATTGAGAACTTGGGGATAAGAATGGATATGTTAGTGAACTCTTTCTCGCTTCTCTATATATGAGTATCAATCATTGTGGTTTATTAATTATTATTTATTATATTAAACACTAATCCAATCTTTATATGAAGCTCGTTAGCTATCGTATTCATTCTCCAACTAGAATACTCCATTTTCTAGATTCCTCCACCATCCTTATCCCAATCCCCTAAGTTTCGTCCTCCATGAATGTGGGACCTGTCTTGCTTCTCAATTTTATAATCTATACTATATTATAATGTGTGAGCACCTTAGAGTAACCACATTGGTATGGTCATTGTGAAATTCCAAAAATACCCTCTATTTGCTTAGTAATAGCCACAAGATCATGAGATAAAGGATAATATCGGATGACCACCTATTAACTTCCCAACTTAGTTCCCAATTTTTCATCATTTTTTTTCATTCTGAAAATATGTGCAACAGTTTTTTCACTTCCCCATAAAATATCATATTTAAATTAGATATTTCAAATATAAAAAATTAGTATACATATACAATATATAAAAGTTAAAATTTTATTACACACGCAACACGTGTGCATTGGCTGCTAGTATTAATAAAATATCAGTTCTTTCAACCGAAAGTGGTTATAAAATAAAAATGTGAAAAAATATTAACTTTCAAAATATGGAACAAAAATATTTTATCTTCAAGATTTCAAAAATGGAACATCTTTCGAAAGATACTACCATAACCAATTAAATTTCTTAGATCAATAGCTTTGGAATCCATGATTTTGGGTCCCGAATCTGTGGATACTCGCTCTTAATGGATTGATATCACATCATCTCTTAGATCAATAGCTTTGGAATCCATGATTTTGGGTCCCGAATCTGTGGATACTCGCTCTTAATGGATTGATATCACATCATCTTGATGTAAGCTCGTCTAACTTCATCCTTTTGATTAATATAATATTTTCATATCGGTTTATGAAACGTTAGATCAGGTTCGGGAAAACTAATGTCAACGTCATTTCTAGGAGATTTGTTATGTTGTTGGCACTGGAATTTGAGATTCTTATTTGATGATAAATGCACATGACTTGTTGACGTGGGTTTAAAAATGAGCTAATAGTTTTTCTTTTCTTCAAGACATAAACTCTTAAGAAGAAATAGAACAAGAACATACCACAACATTGTCCAAATCCATCGATTTTGCTATTCTTCCTTAAAAGTGGCACAATGAGAAAAAAGGAGTACTGGGAGAGATGCACAAATGTTTTTTTTTTAAAATCTTTTAGGGGAGGGTAGGACTTAAACTCGATATCTCTTTTATTAATAAATAGATGACAACCACTATGCCAAAGAAGTTGACAAACAATAATCATGTTGAGAGGAAAATATCGTTAGTTTCACTGAAGATTCAAATAATGTCAGAAAAATACATAACAATGAAGATTCAAATCAGGAGTTGTTTCTCGCAAGTTATGGATCGCGGAATGCGTGGTAGAAGCTGTTGTTTCAGTTTCATTGACATTTCGCGAAACGATAGCTGTTATTGTCGTTGCGTTTTTTAAAATTAAAAATAAAAATAATTGGATGATTTGGAAAAATTATAAATCAAACAATAATCATGTTGAAGAGGAAAATATCGTTAGCGGCACGAAACGACCGCTGCGGCGCGAAACAGCTCCTGATCAGAAGCTAAGCGGCTTTATGTCTTCACTTTTGTCTCTCGATTTTCCTGCGATTTCTGGCCTTTTTGTTGTTATCCAGCATTTGGATTCAAAGTTCTTTCTTGATTCGGCCCTTCCCATATAGAGTGCAGCGTTGCTATAAACTTGTTTTTGGGTTTGGATTTTTATTCATGCAAGATTCAACTCTGTCCCTCCAGTTTGATTTTTTAAACATTTAACTCTACGATTTTAAGTTGTCCAATAATTTTAACTAAAACTTATTAAAAAATACTCCAAAAAAATTTAATATTCTCCTAAAACTAAATCTTCGTGTTATATTGGAATGACGTTCGCTGTACGGATACAAACATTTTTTTTTAAAAAAAAATACTGGGAAGAGCAGTTAAATTAAGCACACTACGCATTGTATTTGTACATTATCGTTAATTAGCTTAAATGTTAATTACACAATTTTAATTGAATCATTAATTATCGTACTTTAAAAACAAGTAACTGACACCAGTAGTTTGATATAAAGGTGTAAACGAATCGAACATGTTCACGAACTTTTCGAGCTGGCTCGATAAATATTTGATTTGAATTAGAAATTCTCGAAATCGAGCCGAACTCGAACATGTTCGAACTTTTTTCGAGCCGAACTCGAACCAAAATTACTTTGTTCGATAATTCACGAGCAGCTTGCGAACTTTAATATTTTATTAATATAATATAATTATTTATTAAATAAATATATTTCGAACCTTTCGGATATTTATTTCGAGCAATAATTCGGATAGCTTGCGAACATGTTTGAACCTTTTCGAGCCGAACTCGAACTCTGATTCGAGCCGAACTCGAGCTAAATTTTTGAAACTATTCGAACTTCGAATCGAACTCGAGCTCGAATATAACTATTTCAAGCCGAATTCAAACCTTAAATTTTTCTGCATATTCGGCTCGATTGGGTTCGTTTACACCCCTAGTTTGATACCGTATGTGCGTGCCAAATTGAAATTAAATCGGGCAATTAACTGCACCGGCGTCATTTAATATTTTAACTAATTAGAGAGTTCACTATGTGGTTTATAAATAAGCAAGTTTACACCGATATTTTTTGAAAATATGCAGTTTACCCCATATGATTTCTAAAATAGGAATTTGACCACCTTAGTTCGCAAAAATATAGCACATTGTCCAATTACATGGAGTGAGTGTTTTGCATCTATTCACAAAATCACATGGATAAACTTCAGATTTTCAAAATACAGGGGATAAACTGCATATTTTGAAATTTACAGGGCAGTAAACTCCCTATTTTTTCCAAGTCATATGGGTATAAAGTGTAAACTACCTATTTCGAAAATCAAAGGGGGTTCGTTGTCAAAAACTTTTAGTCATGTGACATTTGATTTTTAGAACCTATTTTGGAATGTGACATGTACGTAAAGGGAAATAATCACTCTTTTATTTACAAATATTTTGAAGCTGATTTTTATTTAGTATTTTGAAAAACTAAATTTGTATATGTAATATCTTTTTTTATTAATGTTAAATACTCAGCTATAAGATGTCCTTTTCTCATGGAATAAGAAATGTTATACTAATTCATGTCTTGTGGACTTTGTATTATTCTTTTATCTGCTTTGCTTAAAACTAACCATATACAAGATTCTCTCGTTCATAAATTAATTCTTACATTTTCTCAACATATATAATCCTGCAATATTGTATGATATCATAGTAAAAAATCACAGTTTTGTTTTTTTTTAAAAAAAAAACTTTTTTCTGTATATTTAAAATGGATAATGTGGGATCAATTGAAAAACCTATCGTTGTTTTGGCTTGTATATATCTTTCATGGAAGATTATGAAAAATATATGGAGTTTATTGGAAATACAGAAGGAACCCGTCAAGGTCCTTGTCACGGGGGCTGCAGGCATGTTTCAATCTGCTCTTAATATTACTTTTGAAATTTTAAAATTATTTATTACCTTAAGACATGCGATTGTCTCTTACTACGATTGTTCATAAGTTTTAACAGGTCAAGTAGGCTATGCTCTTGTTCCCATGATAGCAAGAGGAGCAATGCTAGGCCCCGATCAACCTGTAATCATACACATGCTTGATGTCGAACCCGCCGCGGAGGTGATGAGAGGGGTTAAAAATGAATTAATGGATGCAGCTTTACCCCTCGTCCAAGGTAACAAACTATATTGGTGCATGCCCATTGTGATTAATTACGTTAATAAATTATGTTTTATGTCAAACTAGGTGTATTTGCCACAACTGATGTGGTGGAAGCTTGCAAAGGTGTTAATATAGCAATAATGTTGGGTGGATTCCCTCGGAAGGAAGGCATGGAGAGGAAGGTCCTTATCTCCAAGAATGCAGCCATTTACAAGGCGGAGGCATCAGCGCTACACCAATATGCGGCCCCTAATTGCAAAGTAAGGTCATCTTTTGAAGTATAAAAATATTGTGGCAGAATACCCAAAATAAAGCGTAAACATCAAACACAATCATACACACAGATATTTACGTGGTTCGGCAACTGCCTATGTCCGCGGGACGCAAACACAATTTATTGAAAAATTGCGAGGAGAATAACAAACTCTCTAAAATCACCTCACAACTCTCATATACTAGTAGAAAAACTCAAAAACTTGTTGTACGAAGAGATAGACACACTTGAGGGATGAATTTCCAGTCTCAACTTCACTTTGGTTTTGAGTTCTTCCATCGTTGAATTCAAAGGTGTGTCGCCGTCCAAGCCAACATTTGAATAGTGCTTTGAGAAAAATGAGCCACCGGCCAACAAAAAAGAAGAAATAAGTAGGTCTCTTGTTAAATAGGAAGGCAAACAGCTCGATAGGCATTTCTTATGTTTATTGTCTCCAAAAATTTTCATTGAATCCCATTAAACCCCTGAATAGATAGATTATGCTATTGATGTAGGTGTTGGTGGTGGCAAACCCGGCCAACACAAATGCCCTAATCATGAAAGAAGTATCCTCTATCCCAGCCAAGAACATCACTTGCCTAACAAGACTTGATCAAAACCGAGCTCTAGCCCAGATTTCTGATCGGCTAGACGTTCCCGTCACGGACGTCAAAAATATCATCGTATGGGGGAATCACTCGTCGAGTCAATATCCAGATGTTAACCATGCAACTGTTAACACAGCAAATGGACACAAGCCTGTTAGAGAACTCATTGCTGATCATGAATGGTAAACAACCTAATAAATTTTACATCCACATATCTTGCTGTTACACTTCCAACATGCCAGCAGTGCAAGAAACATGAAATGAATATGTCGTTAATGCAGTTAGCAGTTGGGTAATTGGACAGACTGATAAAATTTGATATCTTGATATTTGTTTTAGGTTAAATGAAGAGTTTATTACCACAGTGAAACAACGTGGTGCAGCCATTATCAAAGCTCGTAAGCGTTCTAGCGCACTATCTGCTGCCAGCGCTGTTTGTGATCATATTCGGGATTGGGTTCTTGGAACACCGAAGGTTTAATCCAACATATTTCGAAAGATTAAAAATGCCAAACACAATTAAACAATTTTCACGACATTTTAATATTTTTATTTTTTATGTACATATAACAAAATATACTTTCTTACACATAGTTTACATCTAAACTTGTTGCTTTTGAATATATTATCAATGTTTATATTCAATTGAAATTACATATATCCTACATATTAATATGTTTATTTAGTTATTTGACAGTGAAAATCCTTTTTTTCGTAATTTCTTTCAACCAAACAACTATTTAGGGTAAATTTAAAAAAATGTCCCATTGAATATGTTTTTCCAATACTAGTGCCAAACTTTTAGTGCTAATCAAATATAATCCCGCAAAATTTTTTAACAAAGATGATCTCATAATTGAATAGAGGTGCTTGAGATCATTTTTGATTAAAAAGAAAAGTTTGGGACTAAAAATAATTTTCATTAAACTATATTTGATAATTTATAAAAGTTTAGGATTAATATTGAAAATACACAAGTTTTATGTGACCATTTTTTTAAAAATTTACCCTTTATTTATATCGAGAAAAAAAGCATCATAATTTTCTAAAAATGAAAAATCAAAGACAAAAAGTATACATCTTTTCATTTATTACAATTTATTTATATTAGATAATCCTGGCATAATCTGTGTAGGGCATTTGGGTATCAATGGGAGTTTGTTCTGATGGCTCGTATGGTATACCACCGGGCCTGATGTATTCCTTCCCAGTCACTTGTCACAAGGGAGACTGGTCGATCGTGCAAGGTTAGTTTTGTCATTCCAATTAAATTTGTTTAAATTCTAAGTTAAACTCAGCTAATTAATTGTATTTTGAAATAATTAAACTTATATTTCCGATAAACTATGAAGTAAACAGTAAACACACACTATTTGCTAGAGAGAGAGAAAACAAAATTGATTTTAAACAAAAACATCTAATGTTTGCTATTAAAATAAAAAAACAGCTTAATGAATTTCAGTTAATTATAAAATGGTCACCGTTCAACTTAAAGCAGCAAGAAACATTTCATAACTTACTTCTGTGCTTTTGTTTTTACATTTTTTTTTAAGAAAAAGTTATTGAAACATTGATCGTTGAAATGTTTTTAAATTTAAGAACACATTTGGGCATTTTGTAGGTCTGAAGATAGATGAATTTTCGAGGGAAAAGATGGACGCATCCGCAGAAGAGTTGGAGGAGGAAAAGTCACTGGCTTATTCATGCCTTAATTGAGAGATACAGTGGTTGACGACGTTATATTGGAGCTAGCTATATTTATTATACCTATTCCATGCTTATTCAAATACTAGCAGGTGATGTACACGCGTTGCGTGTGTAACGTAATATATAATGCATACGAATTGATACGTGTAATGAAATAAATGAGACATATACATTGATTAATATTACAATTCAAAAAATGCAACAAAGAACCACAACAAACCATTTAGGGGGTAGTTTGGTAAATTCAAATTTGCCATACAAACAAAGAACCACAACAAACCATTGGAGGGGGTAGTTTGGTAAATTCAAATTTGCCATACCAAGGTAGTTAGTATAAGGGGCTTAGGCATTATAATATAGTAAGATATAATATGATTCATGTTGCAATAATTCTTACAAATTTGTTAAACTTAAGGAGTCATTATTCGCTTGGCCAAATGTTCGAATCCTTAATTGTTTAATTATTTTTTCATTCTTGAACGATGATTTGAAACAATACAACTGGTCTTGTTTAATTGTATATGTTTATTACAAAAATACTTTTCATATTCTTTTCTGGGAGGATCAAATGTGTTCCCTAAATCTTTTTTCAAGATAACTAATTAAACTTATTGTTGGAGTGCAATCATTGTCCCTACTGTGGTGCTTAAGCTGATGTATAGTTTAAAAGATTTGAGTTGCACAGTTACCACTAGCTGTAGCTTTTGGTAAAGTGGCAAGCACTTAATCCTATAATTGGTATCAGAGCCAATGTCACGTGTTCGATTCTCATGAGTTGCAAGATAATATAATTATTGGGAGGGAGATTGTTGGAGTGCAATAATTGTTCCTGCTTGGAGAGTGATCGAACCATTTCGCTTTAGCTGTTGTATGGTTTAAAATATTTGAGTTGCACTGTTACCACTAGCTATAATTTTTGGTAAAGTGACAAACACTTGATCCAACACTTATTATTATTGAGATTATAAGGATAAGATATTTATTCAGTAGAGACATTATGATCTCGACGGAAACAAATTTCAAAACTACACCTTACTGATTATTAACAATTTTAAGGTACTTGTGTCTCTTGTATTAATCCATCCACTGTGAGATATTCACATTTGCAATCCCAAAATTAAGAGAATATGGGAAAAAAAATCAAAATATTAATTCATGAAACAAAATCAAAATCCAATTATTTCCACGATTCAATGAACATAGAATATAAATCCTAAAAGAGCTTTTGGGTCTAGCCCAGTTGATAAGAGTTCACCTTCATTTTGGATAGACTCAAGTTCGAGTCCCGTGTACGGATAAATATTTAGCCCATCCTCCTCTCACAAAAAAAAAAAGGAATATAAATCCTAAAACTAAACAAAATATACTTGAATCCATGTACACATTTAAGCCTAGAACATCCAACATTGAATAGTGACATGATAATTGTTAAAAGGGAACTTGATTGATAACAAACCATATATAACAAGAATCATAAATAAACTAATTAATAACCCAAAGACAGCCTCCCCAACTCAGAACATTCTTGCTGATAATTTCCTCCCTTAAATAATTTAGTATTATTACCATTATCATAATCATGCACAAACAACATCGCAAACTCAGAACTCGAAACCGCATTAGATCCAACGTTAACTGACCTTCAGTTTGTTGGGAGGAGCTGTTCAAAACCGTAGATTTGATCCATTTTGAATCAGAAAGTTCTCCATCTGATTATTAAAAACGGAGGCTCGATTTTCGGCGATGAGCTCCCGCAGGGCAGCGCTGCATCTTTCCCGAAGATCTGAGGAGGTAGAGATGTTCCAGGTGCAAGGAGTTTGATTCGTCGATGACAGAAGAGAGAGAGCACACTCACTGCTGTTAGAGAAGTGGTGTGAGTTTCTGCTTGCAGACATCATTTTCATTTCTGCAAGTAATATTCCAAACGACAAAATCAAAATTCAAATAAAATAAAAAAAATAACGTTCCAAATCTTACAAAAATAATAATACCTTGGGCAGATTTGTTAGCAAGAGAATGATCTTGAGAACTCTTTCTTCTTCTCTCATTATGCCCCGCTAATCTCCTTCTGCAACTCCTCTTTGATTCATCAAACTCATCCACGGTATGAAACCTGCGAATTCAAAACACAACGTTATAGAAAATTTCAAAATCGTTCCAATTATCTAAAAATAATTCGACTTTCGGCCAATAAATAATCCCAATTACCTGCTACATTGTTGGCAGAATCGTTGTTCGATTCCGAGAACAACAACTTTCGGAGCTTTTGCGTGCTTCTGGCAAACTTTGTGCCTCCTGTGATAATCCTTCGCATTCACCAGTACCTCCTCGCATCCCTCCACCTGACATCTCGGTTCTACCGCCGGAAAGGCGGCAGGCACCACCACAGCTGGCGCAGAGGGTTTTGCCCAACTGGGATCGCAGAATTTCCCCTTCTTTCCCATGGAAGATGGGCCGGCGGAGCTCCCAGGAATATACTGTCTCTTCCCCAGCTTCAAGCATGTCAAATGTGGGTCCAGATTGTAACCGGGCCCTTTACCCGAAAAAAGATATGAAGAAGAAACAGAACAACAATGCAGTCCTCCATTCTTTCCTTCCTGGTGCAGCATCAGCGCGTGAAACTCACCATCTTCTACCTGCCCGCCAGCTAAGGTGGACGGCGCTTGGACATTGCCACCCAGATCCCATGATTCCCATGCAGGGTTCCAGCAGCAATTACTACCATTCCCTGCCACACCATTACCACGGTTTGTATTGTTCGTAAGCAGATTCCAATAATACTCCATCTTTTTCCACACTTCCCGGTATGATCTAGTGCGTGATTTTTTCGTTTTTAAACCTGAAAATCGCTGTATCTTTATTGAGTAGCAAAGGAGGAGTATAAGAGTTAGTTAAGTTGGCAGAAATTTAACAAATGAGGAAATAATTCTGCTGCAACTAAATTTGCGGATCTGGCTTTGTTTTATTCCAAAACTTGCTATAAAGGGTTGTGGATGTGAAAATTTGGAGAGGAGGTTAGATTTTTTATGTGATTGTGGGGGTAGAAAACAATGGATGAGTGGTTTATGGAATTCAACTGTGTTCTGCTCCAATAGGTAATGTTCATAAAGAGAAAAGCTGCACTTTTGCAGACTGAGTAAAGTCATGAAAAGTTACATCCAAAACATTGGAAAAAAAACATAAATGTTATTAACAAAATAATTATTATTTTTGTGATAACAATTTACTCTGATAATCTATATCTATATCTATATTATTATAAATGTGTGAATGTTGTGATTGTTTTCCAATTGTGAAATTACTTATACACCCTTCATTCCTTCATCTATACATACACATATAAATGTAAAATATATATATCTATATCTATATATATATATATACTTATAAATGTGTGAATGTTGGGATTGTTTCCCAATTGTGAAATTACTTATACACCCTTCATTCCTTCATCTATACATACACATATAAATGTAAAATATATATATCTATATCTATATATATCTATATCTATATATATATATATATATATATATATATATATATATATATATACTTATAAATGTGTGAATGTTGGGATTGTTTTCCAATTGTGAAATTACTTATACACCCTTCATTCCTTCATCTATACATACACATATAAATGTAAAATATATATATATAAATTTTCTATATCTATATATCTATAGATGTGTGGATGTTATAAATTTTCTATATCTATATATCTATAGATGTGTGGATGTTGAGATGGTTTTTCAATTGTGAAATTACATATACATTCTTCATTCCTTCAATCATAAATATACATACATACATATACTCATATAATCTATATCTATATTTATACCCATATAAAAGTATGTATATTAGACAATGTTTTTCAATTGTCAAAAGACAAAATAAACCCCACATCCATTTAATCAAGACACACTAAAATAATATATTTGTAAATTCTAATATGATGATAAGGAGATATGTGGAAACTCAAATCAAATCTTTATTAATTTTTTTCTTCTAACATAAATTCTCATAATAAATTAAATTAAATAAATGGAACAATTAATTGTGTCTATTCCACTCCTATAACTTCCAATTTAATTGGGTCTATTCACTCATATCCCTCCCACATAAATTGTATTCACATTATATGCATCATTGCCTTTATAAAATTAAAATAATAATCTCATGTACAATGTTTTTCCTCTACCGATAGTCATGCAAAGGAAAAAATATATGTTACTCCGAATTATCACAAATTCTATCCAAATTTTGTTCAGGGAAAATTTGAGAAAAATCTCAAATTTAAATGTAGTCAATAAATTATTTTATTAACCACATTATTTGACCCTAATTAACTTTCCTATACAGTTTTTCCATTATGTATTTATGCCTCCATGTTAATTTGCACACTCACTAAGATACCTTCCCAGTTCCTTCGGCTCCCTGCCATGACAACGTATATAACAAAATAATTAAGGGACTTAATGGGATTAAATATTAATTATTACTATAATAATGCATGGGTAAATCAATGATAATACCAATACTCAATTGCTCATTAATAGTCCATTTCGATCACATGTTAGTATATAGTATGAGCAAATTCGATTATCAGGCTTGATTTAGTTTTCTTGAAATTTATTCCAAGTTTTCTTGTTCTCACATTGGATTATTTTGTGGTATAGCTTTGTTTTAGTATGACATGTGTTCTATATCAAGAACTCAACACGGGTTCTTCTTCCCAAGTTCTGGTATTTAAACAATTTCCTTATTTCAGAGAGTTGATTTTCATATGAAATGGTATGAATCATAGATACATCTTGGATGTGAATATTATGAAATTTGGGGTGTGTAAAATATTTCATTATAAAGTGTTAAGTATGGCCATAGCTCAACTATAAAAGTAGTTCTCGGCTCAATCGCATTTGCTATATTATGGGTGTTGGTTTTTCCGGCCGTCCTATTCATGCCCAATGGAAGGACTGCAGGCTCTCTCCTTGGAGCTATGCTTATGATACTTTTCCAAGTCATAACTCCAGACCAAGCATTTGCTGTTGTTGATCTGCTCATCCCAATTGGTCTTCTTTTTGGGAAGTGGTCGTTAGTGCTTAGCTGAGGGAGCCGATATATTCAAATAATAGTCCATCTTCTTTTTTCACAAATTAACTCGCCAATTATCCTCAATTTAATAGAATACACGCTTCTTTTATGGCAATGTCTTATTTTTTTTAGATTTTCTTATGAGCTTCACTTCATTAATATTTATCTAATATTTTTTCTATCACACGGTTAATTGTTTTTTAAGCTGTAATTGTTTTTTGAACATGAATTTTTTTAGAAAACTTTATCTCAGCTTTTATGTTTAATTTACACTGAGTATATCAATTCTATTTTTCACTCTCATAACTTGCAGGTTTTCTTCTACTCTACAATTTATTTTTCAATTATCATTATATTGTTATCATTATTTATAGTCATACATATGCTCTATTTTCGCCTCTACCTCATGTAGAACTTCAAATCTTGAGATACTCAAATTCATGTTTGTATTTTTCTTGTATAAAAAATTAATGAAAGTTTAAGTATAGCAACAAAGTAGCTGCATAAACACTTTATTTTTTTAGAAAATGAGTTGTTACTATGAATGGTAAAAAAACAAGCATAATTCAAGAAGATCAAATCATCTCTTTTAAATATAAATTATGAGAATCATTTCATTGATGATTGATTAATTTTGTTTAATATTTAATGGTCATTGGTCATATTTTTTAATTTATTAGTTTTAAAATTTTATCTCATAAGAAATAAATAAGTATAGATACTACTTTACAGATATTACTTTACAAAGATCCCTTCAAATATACAAATATAGATTAAATTCTAATAAAATATAGGTAAAATAATACATAAAAGTTAAGAAAAACCTAGGACAAGCCGTTGAATATTATTTAAATGAAATTATAATTTTAATAGTCATATTTTGATACCAATTTGACAATTTCATTAATTATGAGGTATATATATCACTTACGAGATTTTAGTTTGATAATTAATTATCATCGTTTATGCTCCATCAATGTATGTTTGTGATCTATAAGCATTACTAAACCTATTACTTTGGTTTTTTTAATTATTGTTCTTTATGTGTCACATTTTGGATGGATAAATATTTATTTTTTAGTTTGTTTTAATTCATATTGTACTATATGTAAGGTCTAGAAATTGTATTTTTAACTTCAAAGTTTTTAATTTTTATTAAATTTAATTGGTATCTACGTGTTTTAAACAAAGCCAATTAATGTTTTAAACTAATTTATAAATGTCATCGTCAATATTTGAAACATAATAAGTTTAACTAATAATTGAAGCATCACATAAATTTGCTATACTCATGAGCTTGTGTTTGTCGATGTAACTTTTGTGTGGAAAAAAAATGTGTTGTATTTTCATGTTTTCTTATTTATTAATGTGTTTCATTTTGTCCCAATTATATTAAGAGTATTTTAATTTTTCTACAATTTCTTATTATTTTGTAGTTGTTGTATATAACATGAGTTTCTTAATTTATTTGTAAATGAATTAAGTAGCAAATCATGTTCCAAGTTTGAGTTGCTATATTAGCTTTATTTGATATCTTTTAATTTTCTATTTTTTTTTATAAACAATAACGTAGTATTAATAAATAATGATAACTATAAAAAAGAAAAGAAAAGAAGCTTGAGACGTCCAAAAACTTGAAATTTATCTATTATACTATTTTCTTTGTGATTATCCTATCATTTTTTTTTGAAACTGACATCAATGCTTAACATTACAAGTTTACATATAATTAGTGTAAAGTATGTATAGACTTATATGACTTGTAGCTTAAAATTCAATATAAATTAGGATCTAATATATATTACAATAGTTATGATTCTTGTTATGATGTGAAACATGAATAAAATGATAAGATAAGGTATTGAATGTATTGAATTTTCAATGATTGTAATAAATTATTACAATCATTGTATTTGAAAATTCTCTAAATCTTAGGTTAAAATACACGTACATTTGTTAAAGTTTAAATTATGAATAATAGGATTGCCCATACAACCATGAATAACCATGGTTACAGTTCTATAATTCTATATTGAAAATACATAACCATGGTACATTTGGTTCAAATCTTGAGCACTTGGAATTTTAACCAAAGATTGAACTTTTAACTTCTTGTTTCAACTATTATAATTCTTGTTATGACATGTATAACATAAGATTTAGAAAATGTATTTTTAACTCCGATGTTTTTTAAAATTTTATTATATGTAATTGATGTCTACGTGCATCGCACGTACTTCTTGCTAGTATCATAAAATAAGACTATATATATATATACATATATATATATAGTTCTATGATACACAGATACTTCTATCAATACTTGGGTGCAGTGTCAAACACTTTTATGATACTGACACTTTTTTGACATATGTCGACACGCCATGTAGTGTGCCCTTAATTTTTTTTTAAAATTAAATAGGATATCATGTATGGCACTCCTCTCAAAATCGGACATCCATGTCAGACACGGTTGATGAACGTGTCCGACACATGAATGACACTTTTGGAGTTTAATTGTACATTTTATCAATTTTTGGCTAAAATGAAATTTGGTCTTGTCAGTTAAAGTTTATGTTAATTCAAGTAATATACATTTTCTGTTAGTATTAGTGATAATATGATGATTTCAGTGATATTCATTTATTTACATGCTTTTTGAATTTAGTAAGAATATTTTTTATGTTATATGTTATTTAGACGTGTTTATTGAACTTTATGTTAATTGAAGTAATATGTATTTGATATTAGATGAGTGATACTATGATGATTCCAATGACATTCATTCATTTATATGATTCTTGGTAAGAACATTTTTATTGTTTTTTTACATGGTTTTAAAATTTAAAAAATGTGGATTTTAATATTTTGTAATATATATATATGTTATTGAGCAATTAATTCAATCAATAAATTACTAAAAAAATCAAATTTTTAGTCCACCTCGTTAATAACTTCATCAAACATTTAACACATAATAATTTTACGTACCCAAGAAGGCTGAACATTTTTAATTCGATAACGATTTATCAGTGGAAGTTGTTAAATTCACGCTATTTTAACGCTTTGACTGGATACGAAGTCCTTAAATAATATAGTAATAAATAAATTGAAATTATCAAACATTAAAAAAATTCGAAATTTATTTTGTGTAACCAGTCTATATGATATTATAGCTATATATATATTGTCTTCGTCAAGAAAATGTTCTTTTGTGTCTACAATCTATAATTAAAACTATTTATCATTAATTTAAAATTCAGATATATCTATATATATCGAATAATCAACGATTTTGAGTTCCTAGGCATATCCATCTGGTAAGTGCTCACATCCACTTCGGAGAGACTCGATTTCAACTCATGCCGTGTGCGAAAAATAATTTAGTCTCTCGTCTTCTCTAAAAAAAATCAACTATTTTCACATTCGTATGTTGAAAATTTAATGATCATGGGAGACACCGAGACAGTCATAGCCCTATTCATTTACAAAGAAGTCGACAAGAATAGTCATCTACCTTTTTATTATTTTTTTAAAATTTATACTACGATTTTAATTTTCTTTCTACTTTTAATCTGTGATGTTTATTTAATTACTCTTGTAGTTTTTTTTTTAAGTTTGTGAATGAAACTTGGGTAGGAGAAATGATTTTGTACAAGGCCAATAATCCAATACATAAATTCATTTTTAAAATTTATTATTAGAAAATGTAAATAATAATTCCGAATTCAATTTTCTCTGTCTTGTCAATGTCAACAGCTGAAATTATCTGCACCTGCTTTATGTATAACCTTTAATTCATCTGAAATAATATTTAAGGTGGGGGATATATACGGTTTTGTCTTACCTATTCTATGGGGCATCACCCCATTAGATCTCACCACACATTGAACATATAAATACTCAATGTGTGGTGAGATCTACCCTATGGGATAGTATCCCATGGGGTAGCCAAGAAGGTCCCGATATATACATATATCTATATTTTTGATATTATAGTTACCTTTTGAACAGACAACCTATGTGAATAAATATTTATATGCATTTGATTTGAGACTTACTTGAAGCTAAAAGGTGTCATAATAGGTTAGGTCAAACCCGACCCGTCAAATTGGTGGCTTGTGTCAGTATTTTTTGGGCCCGCCTCTATACGGGCCAACCAGGTTGGGCCGCGAGTTTTGACGGGTTGACCAGCGGGCCTAGCCTTTTAAAAGAAATGGTTGTTCTTTTTTTTTTTAGCCTCAATTCATAATATGAACTTCATATCACATTGAAGAATCCGAGCACTATATACTTTTCACTTGGTCGTGCTGAAAGTTGCAACAAGTATTTCAAAATTGATTAATATATCGATTTCCTAGTCAAATATTTTTAGTAGCAGGGTTAATGTTAGATAAAACCTGAATCAATTTTCAGTTCTTTTCTAGCATCAATTCCAGGGTCAGCAAGTTCAGTTAGAATTCTTTTTTGAATTTTTTTATATTTTCGATGGGCTGGCCCTCCCCGACCTCTGGCCCGCCTTGAGTAGTGTTGGGGCCCAAATAGACTAGGCTCGTTTTAGGCCGCGAGTTAAGCTGGCCAGCTGTTTAGATCAGACTGGCCTGTTTTGATAGCTCTACTTAAAACCAGTTCTATGTTTAAAACAATACCTTCTATATAAAAAAATAAATACAAAAACTAACATACCAATCATTTTAGACCAATTATATTGAGTTGGTTCATAAGTGAAGCTCTAACCGTGTTCATAGTTCCCTATGGTTTATTCTAACTGCCATATTTATTATTTTTTAAAAAAACTTTAAAATAAATGTCAACTTGGAGAGCGATGCAAATTCAAATCATAATAAGCAATTAAAACAAATTACGGCCACAACCCAACCATTGGAGCCGGGTAGGGTGGCAAGAAGAGTGGGTAAACAGAGGCACTTAGTTGGTGGTCATCTCATTGTTTTACATCGTAAAACAGTAAAACACACTGTTCCTTTTAACGAAAAGACAGAGAACAACATAGTATACGGATACTTTAAGAGAATAAGAGGAGGTGTAGGGGACCATTCTCGAGACACCTTTCGTCTTATTTTATTTGTTTATTATTACGAGGGACCACCCGCAGCCGCTATTCATGGGATGTGCACTGGGTAAAACCCCAGGTTGACATGGGGAATCGAACTTATGATGTTACAGTCCGAGCTCACCGGTCCACCAATTTAAATTAAGGTTAATTAATTATATACTCCGTCTAGTTTGAACAATATCTCATGCTATGCATGTTTATGTCAAATAATAAGAAAGATATGAGATGACATTGAAATATAGCTGTTAGACAAGGGGTATATCAATTATATTCAAACTGTAAATTAAAAATTATAATAATTTTTTTTTACAAAGAAACTATGTAATTTTTTCTATAAATAGTTTATTTGGAGAAGTTTTGGGCCGAAAGAACTGGGCAGCCAACTGATCTAGTTCTGAACTTTATTATATATTGGCCCAATGATACTAATCTATATTTGAGTAAACCTCTGTACCCTGAAGTTGATCGAACAGATCATCAATCCTCGGAAGTGGATACTTGTTCTTCACTGTGGCCTTGTTCAGTTGCCTGTAGTCAATGCACAGACGCATTGAACCATCCTTCTTTTTCACGAACAAGACTGGTGCACCCCAAGGCGATACACTAGGACGAATGTATCCCTTGTCGAGGAGCTCCTGTAACTGCACTTTCAGCTCTCTCAGCTCTGTCGGTGCCATCCTGTATGGGGCACGAGAGATGGCTGATGTCCCCGGCAGTAGCTCAATGGCAAATTCCACATCTCTGATCGGCGGAAACCCTGGAATCTCATCCGGCAATACATCAATGAACTCCGCCACAATCGGAATGTCCTCGGCTCTCACTTCCTTCTCTTCTGATGCATTCACGGCATAAATAAGGTAGCCCGTGTGGCCGCGTTCCAATAACCGCGACATCTTAACCGCTTAGATTACTGGAATCTTTGGACGAGAGCCGTTCCCATAAAAAAGTACACTGAAACCCCTAATATTTAGTCGGTATATGTAGCAATAAGTATAGATAGATTCTATATATTAGACTAAAGTATGCGTCAATCTAAATTTAGATATTACTAGTGGGGAATTGTTTATTGTTTAATTTTGGCGCATGTATATAGTAAGATTCCTAGTTATACACGGGCAAATCAAGTCGATGGCAAAAAATGTAGGATTTCTATTGAGGCACGAATAAAGCATTTATTAAAATTTTTGGACAATTTAAAGCATTTGAGGGACAGCTCTCTATTGAATTGTTGTCTCATCTAAAAGCCCGAGCTTATATAGAGATTGTACAATTTAATGTTTATTATATAACACCCTCTCACTTGCAGACCGATATGTCCTCTATTTTGGAAGGTCCATGGAGTGAATATTTCATGTGGGTGGAGTTGTTGTTTATGAGTTTTGAACCCGGGATTTCGGCGTTAACCAGAGGCTCTAGTACGATGTTAAGAATTCACGTGGTTCCTATTTATAACCAAGTCTGCTCTGATACAATCTTCAGAATTCATGGCATAAGTCACACGTGAGGGGACGTATCGAGAGTTGTTGTCCCACATTTGGAACTTGAAAGTTATATTTGCTCATTATAAAAGATTCTGAGATACTCACATCGTAACCAATTTGTTACGAGTAGAAAGCACATGAATTCTTAACACCCCAACCATTGTCTTAAATTTGCGCTTGGTTATACATGTTATGTCGATGATTTTAAGCCGTGGAAACAAGTGATAACAATGCATTAAACACTTTAATATATAGAAAGTTTCAAATCTTGAAATTACTGAAGGTAGTTCTGATCTGCTTATCAAACTGGCATGTTGAACAGACATTGTCTTTTAAGAACTTTATCTGGGGCAATCCATCAACTAAATCAAGCTTACTCTTGGGAGGAGAATACATATTTGAATAATTTTAAATGATGGAAACACATAAATTAAGTTGGAAGAAACTGAAAAATTTAATCAATCAAGGTATGCCCATATAGTTGGTTAGAAAAGCTAAACAAGGGCCCATGAGAAAACATAACCAACAACGTAATGATCACATCTAGCAAAAATTGGTACCCACAATATACCAATTGAATTGGGTTGCTTCGAACACACAGCCATTGACGAATTCCTAACTTCAAACTGAAACAAACCCCAAATAACCAAAGTTTCTGAAAATTTCTCTCTTGCTTCTGACACCAACTACACCAAAAACATACTAATTGATTGAACCCCACAACCGCAATTCACCAAATTAAGCATTCCCCAAGTGCTGACTAATTAACACTAGGATTAGTTACCTGGGAATGGTATACTTTCTAATAATAAATATTACATGATCTAGAGATTAGACGACATAAATAATAATTTTGTATATGCGATGTTTGATGTAATGGTATAATGATCGGTATATAAGGTGGAAAATTTAATATATGTAGACCAGCGGATGCGAGATTGTTGGGAATGTGGGGCAAAAAAAATTTAGAGGTCAAAATATAAATTTAGGGGTGCAAAATTTACTTTTTAAGGAGCAAACCCTAATTTTTTAGGGTAAACTTACGATTTTTTAAGGTAAAAAAAACTTTTTTTTTGGCAAGCGAGGGGATCCACTTGCCCCTTGAGGTACATCCACCAGTGTAAGATATATAAATCTGTATATATATAGAAACATAGATGATAAAAGAACGAAATTTGACCATTTTTTTCTCAATAAAGGAGAAAATTAATGCAAAGAAGGAGAAAATTCATTAACTTCACGTATTCCAATCATTATGCCTTCATTGAGATTCAATGTTTCTTTTTATATTATATTATTCATGAAATGATTGATTTTACAATCCGGAAAAATCATTTATTTTCTTTATAACTTCACATAAACCTTTTCATGTTCACGAACGAACATATGTATTCATTCTCTACATGTTTTTTCCTTCTCTCTCTCGTCTCTTCACCATGTATATGTCATGCTAGAACATCACCATTTTCTTCTGTAGATCCAAAAAATAGTTCTATCACTTGGCAAGAATTCAAAAAATTCAGGGATTCCACCAGAGGCAGTGTGGTTGGAGGGATTTCGGAACTCAAGAAATATCTAAACCGATTTGGATATCTTCAAAATTATAGAAATTCAACTGATTTATTTGACGGCGAGCTCGAAAATGCCATAACAAGATATCAACAAAAGTTTGGCCTTTCCATGAATGGGAAGCTCGATTCTAATACACTTTCCAAACTCATTTCTCCTAGATGCGGCGTGCCGGACATAGTGCCTGATACTGAACAAATATTGCAAACGCGCCAAAAGTATACGTACTTCACCGGCCGGCCAAGATGGGGCCGGAATATTCCGATGACCTTGACATACGCCATGTCACCCACAAATACAATTACTTATTTATCCATTCAAGATATAAAGGCCACGTTTGAACGTGCCTTTAGCCACTGGGCTTCTGTCATTCCAGTCACATTTGTGGAATCGGGGGATTACGGCTTTGCTGACATCAAGATAGGGTTTTACAGCGGCGATCATGGAGATGGGGAGGCATTCGACGGGGTTCTTGGAGTTCTAGCACATGCATTCTCACCTGAAATTGGTCGGCTCCACCTAGACACGGCTGAGACATGGGCTGTGGACTTTCGAGTGGAGAAATCTGACGTTGCCGTTGATTTAGAATCAGTGGTGACACATGAAATCGGGCATCTGCTGGGATTGGCGCACAGCGGTGTTAGAGAATCTGTGATGTATCCAAGCTTGAAACCAAGGGAGAAGAAGGTGGATTTGAGGATTGATGATATCAAAGGTGTGCAGGCTTTGTATGGTTCGAACCCTAATTTCAGTTTTCAAGCTTTTTACGAATCGGACATGACTTCGAATGACGGTGTTTGTTTGAAGTCATTTGGTGGGAAAATCGTTTGGTTAAGTACATTGTTTGGGTTTCTTGTTTGGTTATTAATGTGATAGAAATCAATTAATACGATTTTATCACCACATTAATGTTCATCACCGGTCGAGTTAAAATGGCTATACCGATTTAGAGAATTAAGCTAAAAAATTAAATTTCCAAAAAGTAACACTATTTTTTTTTTTTTAAAATATAGGTGGGGCTAGAGCCACCCTAGCGCGTAGGTTTGTCTCTGAGTGAGACGAACCCTTTGTTTAAATTTATTAATTATACATAGATCTAAATTTAAATTAGATATAAATTCATTATGATCTAATGTTAAATTAATCTTTTAATTGGTAGACTGGTCAACTAGTTTTTATCTGTATGATCGATGTTAAATTAGATATAAATTCCGTAATTGTTTTGATCTTTTTGATTTGTAAATCAACTGATATTAATACTTTTTTTTAATTTTGAATTTATATATTCTTAGGGACAATAATTGACTAGATTAAATACAACCGCTTGTGTTTGTGTTGTTTAGTTTCATCAAGTTTGCTAATTTTAATGCTATCATCAAATTAATTCTCAGTCGCTTGTAAAAGATTATTTAACTGATAATTGTTAATTAGGACTCTTATTCATTATTTAACTTATAATAAAACATAGAA
Source organism: Haberlea rhodopensis (assembly GCA_907163345.1). Classification (NCBI taxonomy): domain Eukaryota; kingdom Viridiplantae; phylum Streptophyta; class Magnoliopsida; order Lamiales; family Gesneriaceae; genus Haberlea; species Haberlea rhodopensis. The sequence goes on along the minus strand of CAJQUN010000005.1, from coordinate 22,447,493 downwards.
ATTTACTTTCCAATGGTGATTAGTCGAGTATAAATTGATGTTATTGTATCGACGGTCGAGTTATTAAATTCCAAAGATAGAGTCGATCGAAACCAAGGCTTATTTAAATTTTATTTTTGTATGATAATTAGCTTATTTGTTAGAATTAATCTTAATAATTAGTTTATTTGTTAGAATTTAATTTAATTTTCTTATTATGAATTAATTTCAAAAAAATCCCCTAATTGCTTTTTATTGTTTTAAATTTTTAGCACAACAAATTTCAATACTCTTCAGGGAACGATTATTACAAATTAATTAAATTAATTTGAGGGAGATCAATTTAGGTGACATTGGCTAATCGCTCCATTTTTCTATTCTTAGGGCAACCCATCTATATATATAGACTCGGACATTTGAAGAAGACGACAAGTTAAATTAAAACTCCCAAATCTTTACGAATCTTTGTCATTATTGGCTTATAAACATCATGTTAATGGTGTAATTTACTTAATCATAGATTAATAGGCATATGAATATGTAAAAATAAAATTATCAGATTTTGTACTTAATCAGGGAGAAATAAATATCCCGATCACAAAATATTGCTTAAGCTGTTGGACAGTTCAAAAGATTTAAGTTATATCACATTATCACTGGCTATAAATTTGTGCAAGCGGGTACTGTCTTACGACGTAAATTTTTTGTTTCTTTCCCATTTAAATATTTCTACATATATATTTTTTTCTACAATGTAAATAAGCAAATAATGGCTGCATGTTTCACATCTTAAATATTTATTTTCGTGTCATCCTCGTGACATAGTTTTGCCTCCACCGTCCACCAAATTGTCACACACTCCTTAATCGCGATCGGTCCCCATTAAAAATTTCAACCTTAATTGTATTTATTTTAAACATGGAATTTATTGGCCGCCTCGGCCTCCCTTCACTTCGAGAGTTCACACAAGGTCTAACTGCCCCTTGTCCTAACGTGGCTCCGTCCATAATGGGATTACATTGTTTGGCACGAGAGAAATTAAATGAGGATACAAAAGGAAACCAAGTGTGATGGGTCGAAATTTCATATTCGTTGCTGTTGGAATAAATTGATAGACGAAAACCATCTGCAATATTTTAACCAATGTTTTCAAAATCAAGCAAAACATGAAATCGATACCCTTATCGGTTCGGCCGGTTGAACCAGTGAACCATACATGAAATCAGTGTCCTTACTAGTTATTGTGAAAACCCGATTTTTCCAACCAAATAAAAACTAAAGTTTTAGTAAACCAACATACTCAAGGTTGTTTATTTAAATAAATAACTTAGTGTTTAGATAATATTGAATTGTATTAGAGTTAATATTGAATTACATGATATCAATCTTATAGATTCTACAACACTTATTTAAACAAATAATTAGAGAATTAAGAGTTGTATCTTAATTTATAGATAGTAAAATAATGTGTAGATGATTGAAGATTTTATCAAAAATAATAGTGTGTTGTTAAATAATTAGTAATCATGTCATTGATATCTATTAGCCAATAAAACACTTGATTAGAAATTATATTCGCTTTAATCTTGTAAACTTATAGCTAAACCAATAACTAATTATTTAAACAACTAGAGTTTTGGTCAAATTAGATTCCTTAAGTTAATCCAAACACTTGATGTTATTTGGTCAAACCAAATACTATAGATAATACTGAAAAATAAAAGAAAATATTTAGTTTATATGATTTAATCTTGTAGAGTTTTAAAACAATAAATAGTGAATAGATAATATTGAATTATACATATCATATAATATCTTGACAAGATATAAAAATTATATTATGATAATATTTAAGATATATAAATATAACCAAATCCGAAGATAAAGCACAATCTAAAGATAAGTTTGAGAGATTCTCGAATTTCAGAAGTCGTAGGAACCGAGATTCTCGAATTTCATATAAATATAAGACTCTTCTACATAGTATGCAACTCAAAAATCTCTCACATTCACACAATTTTCGGAACACACACTAGCACACACTAAAATGTGTGAAATTTTCAGCAAGGAAAGAAGAGGAAATTCATCACGTTTTTGCCACCTAAATTCTTTGAAATACGCAAGAATCGTTTCTGATCTCTGTAAGTGGGTTTTTGCTATAATATCATTCTTTCGTTTTGAAAATCATATGTATGTTTTGAAATATCAATCGAATATGTGATGAATTTTAAACTATGATGTTCTGAGAATAAATTTTGATCATCGAGAAATAAGGGCTATACGGAGCAAAGTGATACGTATGATGGGAGCCACCTCTTGAGTCCAAAGGGCAAAGTGCTACGTGTACGGGGGCCACCTCTTGAGCCTGCGGGGCAAAGTGCCACGTACATGGGAGCCACCTCTTGAGCCGGCGGAGCAAAGTGCTACATATACGGGAGCCACCACTTGAGTCTATGCAAGTCCCTCTAGATTGTCGGTGTTATGGATCTATGTTGAAGTGATATGAGTTATGATTCTGATATGCTATGTTCTGTTTTGGCTCTGATTATAGTAATTCTGTTAAGTTTATTCTTCAGTATTCGTATAAGTTTATGCTCCAATTAGGATATATTTTGGAAAATTATGAAAAAGTATTATAATCACATACGATTGGCCCCCACTTGCTGAGTTTTTTCCAAAACGCTCACCCCTTACATCTACTCCCCAGATAGAAGCGAATAAGAAATCGAAGACGAAGATCAAATCAATTTTGGAGATGGTGAATTATATGCTATTGTTCAAGAAGCCGCTGCCATTAATTCATGAAGCTTCCGCTGATATTTGTAAGAAACTTTTGTTTTTGGAATAATAGACTGGTTTTCGTAGAATTCTGTATTACGAGGCTTGTTGATTTTGAATTTTATTTAGAATCAACGCCGATGTTAACGACCCGGGTCTCGGGGCGTGACAGTTATAGTTTCGATCAGTTCGACCGGTTGAACCACCAACTGGTCATGATGTCAACATTATTATCTATTTAATTTTTGTAAAATATATATCCATTTTATTTACTATAGTTTCAAGTTGTTCATAATAAAAAAATATCATTACACCAACATAATGTGCACAAATGCAAAAATCAGATCAAACAAAATGTCCAACATAAAAAAATAATAAAATTGATCAAACATCTCAAAAACAGCAAGTTCAAAAGAACAATATCCCAAAATCATAAAAAATATTCAAAAAATAATGAAATGATTCACATCTTTTAAAATTTACAAAAAACTACATATATTTATATATATAATATATAAGACACCTTTATGGATATGGATTTGGATTTTTTGATAAGACATTTATAAAAATTATTTTATAATTATTTCAAAAACAATAAATTTTGTTCTAAAAATTTGATTTATAAGTTTAACAAAAATACAAAAAATTAAATTTTTTAAAAAAGAAAGAAAATGAAGGAACCGCATGTTTTTCTGTAGACCGGTTTTTGACCGGTTCAATCCACTTCCCAACAATTGTTTAGTAAGGTGTTTAAAGGTTCAATAGGACCAGGGCAAACACACCGAATGAACTGGTCGGTTCGATCTGATTTTCAAAATAGTGATTTTAATATTGCAGTTCATGACACTTAAAAGGGTAGTTTTAAAATTTTAATTTATTTTCCTATTTTAGATAAAATTAAGCTAAATGGATTGACTCAATAAAGAATTATGGTCTGTTTACGTTGAAGGATAAGCTACAGATTGATAAAAACGTGTTGACTTGTTTTTTGACATAAAAAAGATATCATGAAGCTCAATTTTAATAATCCAAATGGAGTAAAACAGGGCAAAAGCGGGAAGATATAATAGTGTTTTTACCTTCTTACCCCACTTTCCTACCCAATACTAGAGGTGGATTCTTCGGGGTGGTCCGGGAAGGAGGTGATAGCCATGGAATGAGTGGTTCTTGAACTGACGGTGGTGGTGAGGGACCCAATGGCAAATGGTATATTATAGGAAGTACTTCAGGTGGTGGAGGGGATATTGGCTCAGGTGGTGGAGGTGACGGGATTAAAGGAGGCGACGATAATGGAGGTGGAGATGGTGGCGGGGAGAGAGGCACCGGTGGTGGTGGTGGTGATTCAGGAGGAGACGCCGGCGGTGGTGAAGTGACTACTGGCGGCGGATATGACGGGATTACTGGTGGCGGGGAGTCACTACTGGCGGGGGAGAAGGTATCTTGGGCCGAAGGGGTTGGTGGGTGAATCACGGAGAACAACCAGTGACCACAAAAATTGTTTATTCAAAATTAAGGGGTAAGTTGGACGTTACAAATGATAACACAGAATAATCAAATCTCTAATATTCGAATCAAACATTAAATTAATCGTCCCCAAATATATTTAGTACTATGAAACATTTAAATTTTCATTCAAAATAATCATTCACTTATCACGTCCCACATACTAAACAGTATGTTAATGAATATGATATTTAATTTTGGGAAATAGAGAGCCAATCACATTATTAGAGTTAATTATCCAAATTTGGTTTGAATATTTATTGTTCATTTGTTTATGTAAATCTATCATATACAAATCAAATTTGACCGTTTGAATGTAGGATGATGATAAAATTATCATGCCAGGCTCTCATTTCGGGAAAGAGCTCAACAAAAGCACAAGTGAGGATAATCCACTTTTTATTCAACACAACTATGTACTTTTCACACAGACAAACCCTACCTAGTAATAAATCCATATTTCTTGCATAGGAACCTACTCAAGAAGGCTTCACTAATTTATATAATTCTGTCAACTATGGCTGCTTAATGGGTCGATCCGATCCGAAATCGACCGGTTACGAATCAGCTAATTTTGGAATCGGTCCTATCCGATTCCTAACCGGATCGGATCATGTTCCCGGGCTACCGGTTTTGGGTTGGACCGGTTCCAACCCAGAACCGGTTTTTTTAATTATCTGTTTTTTCTTTTCAAAAAATTAAGGAAATTGTTGCTTGGAGGATTCGAACATGCGACCATCGTCTTCTACTCTACAACTTTAACCAATTGAGGTAATGGGCATTTGCGTTTGTAAATTAAACTCACATATTTATCTAAATTGTTTTAAAAAATTAATTTTTAAAATAATGGATCCGGTTTCAGTTCAGCCCGAAAGCGGATCCGTTTAATTCGAAACCGGTTCCAGAACGGTAGAACCGATCCGGACCGGTATCTTACCGGTTCGAAACTGGTTAGCCCGGTTCCGAACCGGGCTAACCAGTCCGATTTTGGGCCAGGTCTGGATTGACCCGGCCCGTTAAACATCCCTACTGCCAACACCCCACTAAATTAAAATTAATTTCCCATCCTATAAATTTGAAAAGAATAAAAGAGATGATTTAACAAAAACTAATTACAATATATTACTAACATGAGGTAAACAATATTTAAGTTCACTGATGCATTTAACAGATATTTTTTTTAAAAAAATTGCATATTCAACATCGATCGATCTTTAGAGACATAATCGTACATTCATATATATACAAGATTTCTTTAATTGGATCATATGTGATCTTGCAAGTTGCTCTGATGTCTGATATTGCGTGTAACATGGGAAGCATCCACATAAGTACTTAATCAGGTTAAGGATTCAAATATAAGCATGCATTTTATGAAATTTAGTATCATTAATTGAAGCTTTACATTGTATGGTTTGTAAATATGTATTTTACACATCTGTGGTTTGAAGAGAGACAATTTACGCAATATGGTTTGCAAAAAAAAAATCACAATGTCCTTATATGGATGAAGTGTTTTTACACATATTCACAAATCATAAAGAGGTAAACTTCGATTTAAAAATACAATGTAGTGAAATGTCTATTTTGAAAATTATAAGAGATAACTTGCCTATTTTTTAAATAATATGAGCATAAATTAATAATTTACAAAATCAACTGGGGTTCGTTGCCGAAAACTCAAAATTACGTGACATATGCTTCCATTTTCATTTGTACACTGTATTAACCATGAGACATGGGCCGAGAAAAAGTCATTTAAAAAACAAAAAAAGGTGAAAACGACATCCAACTAAAGCTACTGATAATTTACATACACACACCTAAATATCTCGAACACAACAATTTATTTATTTAATTTATTTATATGTTCACCTTTTTCATAGTTAACACATTACATCCTTGAGAAGCTTGTACCTTCGGGTGGTGGGGCGAGGAGAGGGGCTTTTTCCGGCAGCTTTCACAGCCGAAGAACCACCCTCTTCCCGATCCTGCTGCTTGATTTTGTCGCCGGAGTAGACCGACCTCACTTCACTTGCATGCGCAGCTTTACTATTATTATTATTCCTTGAAGACGACGAGTTTCCATGTCTTGATGATGAAGTTTTTCCCTCGCATTGGCACCAGTCACATACTTCAATAGGATCCGCGAATTCGCTGTAAAAGTTGCTACAGTACCTGTCAAATAACAAACCGATCGCTTTTCAAATTTGAACTTGTATAATTTTGGCAAGAAAATCACACGGGTTATCATAATAATAAGTATTATCTTGATAAAGATTAAAAAAATAAAGTAATATCTTCGTATTTGTGCGGTCAAGAACGGTGGATGACTGGCAGTCGCATAGAGTTATAACAGTAGCTATCAATGATGTAATAAAATTGAAAATAATTTATTTTTTATTAGGCTGCGCATTACAACGACCCTTTCCTGTCCCTAAAATAATTCAGACTAATTCCATCGTGTGCTGCACTAAAAACACGAGTGTGATGGGAGATTTTACGTTAAACCCGGTGGTTTGAAAATATTTCATGATTGTTTACCTGAAGAATCAAGGCAGGAGGAGACTCGATTATGCAAAGCTGGACACACTCAAATAAAAAGAGGAAGAAAAAAAAGAAGAAGCCTTTTTCGATAAATATATCAAAATTTCGACTCATAAAATCACCTCTCTCCCCCAATAATCATGATCACCATCACAGTATGCGCGCGGGCGCACACAAAATACACATTAAAACGTGTGCACGCACACACAGGTACATATATAGTTTATCAATATATGGAGGGGCTGCTGCTTACGAGTGTTGGAAGCGGTGGCGACACTTGGAGCAGCGGAAGAGTTTGTCCGGGAACCCAACATCGCCGCACATACAGCAAACGGTCTGCTGATCCAACATCTTTTTTTTTCAGACGAGAGAGGTAGAGAGATGAATTCTGATAAAAAATTTGGAAAAGAAAGGGGATGAAATCATATTATTTGTAACTGGTTTTAAGTCGGTGTGGGTTTCTCGCATTTATATACATGCACAAAAATTCAACTTGGTATATTATTGCCTTGTGTTGTGTGTGCGGAAAGGTTAGATACAGATAGATAGCGGTAGGCCACAGGTTGCTTGCAGTCGTTTTCAGTTTGAGAGAGAATTTGTGAACCTTATTGGGAATCTTAGTCCATGGACATTCCTCGGAATCGAAAATATTTGTATGGATCCGATTTTGAGCTCTATTTATATATATAAGCTTAATATAATTAATTTAAATTGTTTCTATATCACTCTAAATATTATATTTTAATTTTGAGTTGATGTCCAAATCGAATGCATCCAAGTGTTTCCAAATATTCTTTTTGTCTTTGTTTTGTTTTTTACAAAATTAAATTGTACTAATTCTCGAGTAAAAAGACAGTTTTGCCCCTAATTCGTTCATTTCCCATCCCCTATTGCCCTTTTCATTTATTATTGTGGCCTTCTTTTGGGATCAATTTATTGTTCCCTTTTAAGATCGAAAAGAAAAGTTTAAATTTCAACCTCCTTTACGTCAGATGTCAGATATGGGGCCATGAATCAATATTACATGTGACTGATTGGATTAAATAGGGCTACAACGATTTAGAGTAGAACTAAAAATAATTTTCTTATGAAAATTTATATTGGGTTGAAGCTCGCCCTAACTCAAAGTGGCTCTGCCGCTAGGCTACATTCCTACAAGAGTGGTGATCTTTTCCTACTACCTCAATTGTGCAAAAACCATTAATTCTCTTCATTTTTTTTATTTTTGTATGCCTCCAACTTAGGCATATTTGGTGTGGAAGCTCTGTATCCATCCCTATCAATCATTGATTCTTTGGTTGGATGTTCTTGTCAAGTTACTTATTTTCTCAAGACAAGCTACATTTTTCGTAGTGGACTAGTGTTGGGGTTTCTACATATTGAGTTTGAATTTCTCACTCACCAGTTTTCTAGATTTGTTAGATATATAAAATTGATGAAAACCATCATTTGACACCCCCAAGAACTTACGTCAAACCATCAAAAAATAAGTTAAGAATATGAAAGCATACCTGAAGCCATAATCATCTATAGTCATGTAGTTCTATGCCTTTTTGGAGAGGACACGCAATAGAATGTATTTTTTAAAAAAATAAGAACACTTAGTGAAGTTTTGTTGATAGTATAGCGGACCTAGGGGGATAGGAAACCTCCGAAAATAAAAATTTTCTGAGGTCACCTCTGATTATCATAGTCATGTTTCCGCCGCCAAGAGTAGTTGTTCTCAATATTTACCTATGGATTTATTTTATTGATCTTAAAAAATAAAAATTTATGTGTTATTCAAAAAAAGCATTTCTCCATGGAATTATCGTGCAAAAATGATTTTTTGCAGAATAGGGAAGGTGTGGAACACGCACTACATGTTAGGGTGAGGTTTGTGAATGTGAATTTCCCGTAGAAAGGTTAAAGACAACTGCAGCGAAAAATTGTCAACTTGGTACCAACAGTGGCCTTAACATAGTTGGGACGCATTTGTCATTTAAATCATTTATTGGGGGCAAATCAAATATATATATATATATATATATATATATATATATATATATAATATTGCCAATACCAAGTACACTATAAGTCAACAAAACCATAACATACGAAGTGAATGTTTGTAAATACTTTTGTAAACTATTTATCAGCTTTTCAGATAAAAAAACAAATTTTGAGTGTTTTATTTCCTTGCTTCTGCTATTGCTTCTCTAAAAAAAAGCAGAAAAAAACAGAAGCTGAGAAGCAAGTCATGACATGCTTTAAGTTGTTTGGTAGCACTTTTGTAATTAATTGAAATTTATTAAGCTGTTTATATTTTATTTTAATATCAAACACTTAATGATTTTGCTTAAAATCAACTTTTTCCAACTTTAAGTAAAAACAACATATGAGTACTTTCAATAATTAATTGCAAACATACATTTATGTTTTGTTTGGAAGTGTTTGAGTATGTTTTGTTGAGTTTTGGTGGGTTATTGAGTATGGTAAGCGTAAAGTCTTACAAAAGTTCGGATTGTTTTTTAAAATCGAATGGGTGAAATGCATTTTGGCCTATGGGAAAATAGTTAAAAACTCATCAAATTTTTAAAAAAAGCTATATTCAATCATTATGATACACCTAATATTTTGTCTCTCTCATCCTTTTTAAAAATTTAGAAAAGTAAGTTAATGGTTACATCATGCAACTGATTTATCACCATGATATCCAATTATTGAGATATGTGATTTAGGGGTGTATTCAATCTAAATTTTTAATGTTTTTTTGTAGATTTTAAAATTCTAGAGATATTCAATCTAGACTTTTATATATTTTATAAAAGTCTATTGATATTCAATCTAGACTTTTATGTATTTTATATAAGTCTACCGGTATTCAAAATTGACTTTTATAGAGTTTTTAAAAGTCATATGATATTCAAACATGACTTTTAAAAACTATATAAAAGTCTAGATGTATCCAAATGTCAATAGACATTTAATAACTCCATGAAATTCTTTTAAATACAAACATTGAAGCTCTATGTACAAATAAAACTCTAAAAAGTTAAATTTCTCCTACATTCATCCTAGATATTTGAATAGACTTTTAATTGAAAAATAATCATGTAAACCATATAATTATTTATTTACTCCAGTAACAATGAATTCTTAGCCTTTACACATTGGCTTATGCTTTCCAACAACAAGATCATTTTAAAAGTTGATATAAAAAAAACTTACATAATTTTATTTTATCTTGACATAGTTTAATTTTTTTTACAATAATTTTTGTGGGATCAATATTTGAATAGTAAATTTTACATTCTTGGTATTTTTGTTTTTGAAAGCTAGTAGACCGATGAGCAACACAGAATTTCCAACAGAAATCATGATTAAAGATCTTAATATATCTATATATTTAAAATAAATTTATTAAAGATATATATTAATTTAATGTTACATTCTAAAATACAAAATATTTCTTTTTGTAATAATGAATGTTATACTTACATAATTAAATTAATTACATGAAATATATTTTAAAATATTCTATTAAATTATTTACGGAGCATTGAGTTTTTAGGGAAAATATTAATATCTAACTGATTAGTATTTGTTTTCAATTATAAGTTACAAAATTTACAAAATTCTTTAAAAGTTTAAAATCTTATAATAGAATTCTATAAAAAAAAATTTACAAGAGTTTATATTTTTTATAACTATGTGGAATATAATAAAAGTCAATATAAATACATCCCCTCAAAAATTTATCATTTAAAAAAGTCCTTAAAAATTAATAAAAGTATAGAATGAAGTCTATAAAAATCTTTTTATAACTCCGTGGAACTTTATAAAAATCAATATAAATCTATTAACTCCACAAAAATCTATCATTTAAAAAAATTTATTAAAAATCACCAAAAGTCTTTATTTAAAGTGCTTTCCCTATTCAAATTTCATCATTAGGCACATTTCTAAACCTAAAGTTACATTTTTTAAATGTGTGACTAAAAATAACCCTTTACTTTTAAATAAAAAAATCAATGCGAAAGCTTATAATGATAACTATTCAAACATGCGTGTGTGTGTTTATTAAAAATAAAACTCAGTTAAGGATTCTAGTATTGACTAACCTGACCACTCCGCTGTTTTGGACTTGCTCGACTTCAGCTGGGAGTCACTAGTCTTTGGCATTTGATTGTTGGTTAATGTTTTGGTACTGGGCCATTATGTTTCGTGCGTTATCTATTGATGTTTTTGGGTCAATGGCTTTTAGTGAGGGATTCGGATACAAGATCTTACACGTTTGATTGTCTTTTATCAGTTTATGTCTCTCGTCTATCCTTATTTGTACATTCGGTTATATTGGAAGACAGTTCCCTTGCAATAGCACATCATGGTCTGCATGGTTTGAGGGGATATGGTTTGGCTCTGGTGGTCCCTACACTCTCCAGCTCGCCGATGCGGATGGGGTTGGCCAGTCTTTGCCCTATGTGTTGGTTACCATCCCAGCCAGCTGTTCACGTCATTACATCTTTACAATATTTTGTTTTCGGTGTTTGCTCTTATTGTCGTATTTTGTAAGCAGCTTCCATATGCTCGTGGTTTTTTGTTTGTTGTTGGGACGATCTCATTCAGTAATTTTCTATTTGGTCCTCGGCACTCATTTTGATACACCGTGGATTTTGTAATTATATGGTGGCTTCAAAAGGCAGCCGAAGCATATTATTCGCAACCTGGAGAGGTGGAAATACTTTTGAAGGCCCGGAATTGGGTCTCCTCGAGCCGGACCTCATGTAATTTGCCTATGGCCCGAACCTCCGCTTAGGCTCGTTCAGGGCAACTCCTTCCCTCATGGCCCTCTAAGTTGTTTGCGTGCTTTTAGTTAAGGTTTCATATAGATTCTATATTATTTAAGTATTTTTACAATTAGCTCTTCTATTGAACCTAAGTGGTAAGATTTAGAGCTTCGGGCCTAGCCCGCCTGATAAAAGTTCATTTCTCTTTGTGAAAGACTCATGTTCAAGTCTTGCGGTTGACGGAAAAAATCTTTAGCTTATCCTTCAACCAAAAAAAAGTGGTATGATTTATGGGTGTATTAAAATTAAAATTATTATTTGATTACTAATTTAACAAATATGAAAAGGCATTTTAATCACCTCATTGTATTCTTCCAGATTTTGAGTTCAAATTCGAGCTAAAACTCATTTACACAAACAACTCTAGACCTAGTCAAGTCAAGCTCAAACTCAACTTGATTTAATTGGAGTTCTAGTGGAGAATGAGACAAATGTAATGAGACAAATGCACAAGGGTAACATAAATATTCGGACACTTTCTTTCAATGTGTCTTAGCTACATTTTAGGGTAAATGTATAGGATCACGCATTTGTCGCTTTACCAAAAGATATAGCTGATGATAATGGTGACACTCAAATCTTTTAAATCGTACAGCAGCACAAGCACCACGTTTTGATCAGTCACACAACAAGAGTAATTGTTGTACCCCGACAACCCCCTCACAATATTTGCACTCATTGCAACTCATCGGAATCAAACACGTGACATTGGCTCTGATACCAATTGTAGAATTAAGCGCTTGCGTTTACCAAAATCTATAACTGATGGTGACACTGCAACTCAAATCTTTTAAACCGTACAGCAGCATAAGCATCATGTTTTGATTTATCACAGAGCAAAAGTAATTATTGTACCCCAACAAAATGCTATATAAAGATGTGGTTTCAGATGATGGATTGAGGGATATGTAAGATTATATTGGTTATTTATTTATTTTTAGTATTTTGTTGTTAAGGTCGACTCCAGAAATTTTGGCTAGGGGAATGTTTTATGTATTTGGAGAGTGTCCAATTACAAGGAGATTATTTTTTCCTCTATTCTATTATACTGAATTATAAATATTTTGATCGGTTATAACAACATTGTCTCTAGATTCACAATTAGAAGATTGAGATGATTTTGTCTTTTCATTTTTCAAGATTGAGATAATTTTGTGTGTTTTACAAGGAAATTATTTTAGGAAGGTGATTGTTCTTTCTTGTTAGCTCCAGATTCCCGTTATATATTGACAGTGGCGAATGGACGTGATCAGGTGGGAGGTAGGTGCCCCCTAAAAAAAATTATTACCTTAAAAAAACTTAAGAAATTATATTTTGCCCATCCAAAATTGGAGCTTGCCCCCCAAAAAATTACATTTTACCCCTCCTTAAATTATTGACCCCGAAATGTTTTTGCCCTCCAATGTTTATATATTTATTTTTATCCTCCTAAACAAAAATTCTAAATTTGCCCATATATATTGGTACAAATTTAAGTCTTTAATGTATTTATATGTTAAGCAAGAATATTTTACAATGGTATCTCTAATATTCCATCATTTTTAAGGTGCTTTTATGTATTATATTTCCCTCTTTTTCTTTATAATTCTCCAGTTGAATTTATTTCAACTTATGTAGACATCATCATTCGAATTTAAGAAAACATATGGTTTTCTATTCAAAAATAATTTGAACTTCTGATTTATTTGATAATATGAAAAAAACAACTCATATCAAGTGATATATGGTGTGCCACGAGATTAGTATTATACTAAATGCTTCAAATCTCCGAGACCTGAGACTTTTACATGACATTGTCTTCTAATATGGAATGAAACAGGCACTTCCGCGGCCAACCCTGGCCTTCGTTCTCGCTAAATCGACCGACTCGCATCGCTGATTAAAAGTAAATGATACTTTAATACAATATCAAGAACCAGACCACATCCTATTTCCCATGATATATGTAAAAAATAAAGGTTCTGGGTGGGTGGTAGGCTTTTTAGTTGACAATTGAGAATAAGAACAATAAGGATGGCCTTCCTAGCGTGTGGTGGCCACCCATTGAATCCACGAGTCCGCCGCCCATATCGACTTTATGCTCCACATAGAAGTTGTCATATATAACTAAAGGTAAATAAAATTGGTAAAAAATTGTTATAAATAAAATTTTGGTTAAATCTTAAAAAAAATGGTCTTATAGAATAGGTGTTTTTGCAAGATTGGTCCCAAACTTTTATCAAAATAGTCACATGAAATTGTTTTTAATCAATACTAGTCTAATTTTTGTTTTTAATCAAAAAGTAGTCACAAATCATCATATCCAATCACGAGTCCACTTTTGTTAAAAAGTAATTTATGTTGGACTGAACTTGTTAAAAACATTTATGTAGGAATAATTTTTATCAGAAACAATATCTGTGGGATTGTATTTGATTAGGGATAGTATTGAAAAAGTTCATAAATGTTGTAATCATACCAAATCTTTTGATGTTGTTAAGCCCCCAATTTGCCAATTCTAGCGATGTTTACTTTGTTGTATGCGAATATATATCAAGAAAATGGACAAACCACTTGCTTAAAAGGGCAGGAACAAGCCCAATTTTTAACATAGTTTTTGAGTGTTTAAATACTAAGCATCACCATATATTATAGTCAATGATGCCCATAAAAAATATCGATTATAAATATAATGACTAACTAAAATTGTAGCAACAAGATATATAGTTGTTTGCATCTCTTAGTTTAATGGATATGTAATCTAATCTTAAATATATTTAATTGGATGATACTTTTTAAAAGAAATTTGGAACTAATTGATGGGGTTGTCAACCGTGTCTCGTGGTATATATTAAGGTTTGACCTTATACATACATACATATGCAGACATACGTACATATATATTGATTCCACTTCTATACGCTCAATCTTACAAACAATAACATATATATTTATGTATTTTGGTCCTTACAAACACCCGGTCCACATAAGTATTTTGTATATACAAACTTATGTATAGAGTAAAAAATTTGTACATAGTTGATAGTTTAAAATAATAACATTTGTAAGTATGGTCGACCATATATTCATTATAGGGAGCCCATAACTATCTCGGCTTGAGGTCCATGCCTAAAAGCTACCATAATACATAACCTATCCCAAAATCTCCTCCATAACTTTATGACAATGGGCAACAATATGTTCTATATGGATCCACAACATCTAATGATTCCTGTGTAAGATAGAATTTACCGTTATGACAACAATCAAGCTTAATTGAAAACATAATTTCTGAGATTAATGTCTCATATTTCACTTGCATAAATACCCATCATCAGTTACTTCTTTGCTATCCATGGAGTATGTGGTAGATCAATAGTCCAGACTTATCAATGTATTGTCTCCAATATAAAAAAAGTGAGACATTGATAAATCTGGGTCATTGATCCGTTATTTGGGGTAATACGTCATGGGGTAGCTAAGAATAATTCCCCATCACCTCAATTTAAAGCTTGTAGAGTCCCTACAAAGTATAATTATGAATTTCGTTGTACATAGGTTCGATTAAGACAAGTGAATTTTCGGCTAATAAAGCTAGTGGTTCCCAATTTCATTTCGAAGATAGTAGACTACAACTTGGAAGCAGATTTATGATTTTTCCCCCCTTTTTCAAGCTCTGTTATTTTGTATGAAAATTCGAAACGAACATTCTACTTGTTTTGAAAACATCAACTTTTGAAACTGTTATATATATATATATATATATATATATATATATATATATATATCGCATATTGCGGCACTCGAACTCGAGTCTCTCCAAAATGAAGGTAAGGCCTTTACGAGTAGGGCTAACCCAAGGAGCTCAAAATAAGATATATTTTAGTAATGAATATTATTGGGAAAAAAAACAGCAAGAATGTATTTCATCTGTTTTTACGCTAAAAATGGATCATGGATGAAACAGTGTTCCGGCCTCATTTATAAAGGACTAATATATATCTGCTAGCTAAAATGGACCTTAATAAATATTTTGATGTAATAGAAAATGGACTTAGAATTTGTCTTTTTTTTTATGTTTTTATGATATTTCCTCATATGTTTTGTTTAAAATTATTATTTTTTGTTTAAAATTAGTTTTGGCGTTTGCTTTAAACTTTAAACAGACCACTTAATGGGTCTAAGAATAGGTGAGAAGAAGGGTTTGTTTAATGTTTGTTAGCATGGCGGTGTTTTTGGAGCAGCATCAAACAATACATATCCGATAATTTTTCATTTACAAAAACGGCTATGTATCGCTTGATGCTGCCCTTAAAACAATCCGAGAAGAAGACCAACAAGAGTATACATGTTTTATTTAGTTCATTTATCTCGAATCTAAGACGAAGAGCTCTTTCTAGGAGCGTTTGCCACCACGGTATACATGTTTTTTTCCGTAGCTTGTAACTATTAAGGGTCCTACAACAAGTGACTTGTTGGAATTCATAAGTGCCAACTTTTGGGATTGGTATACATAAAAAGAGAGCAAAAATAAATATGTGTGGGAAGGAGTGGATGCGTTGTTTATAAGCGGTGCAAGTAATTTAAAAGAAAAGTTATAGGTGATGGTGCCACATCACTTTCCCTTATTTGATAATCTTTGTTTTTTTTTAAACAATATTTAAATTTAAAAAAAAATTGTCTATTAAAATTTACAAATAAAGCCACCATACTAATCATTAACTTTTCTGATTGAATGACTTGTCCCGGTCAATAATCCGGAAAATAACATTATTTTGACATATCGGATTGATTGTCACATTTGTCTTATTTAAGATAGATTCGGATTCGAGTTCTGTTAAAATCATTTGCCCCTCCACAAGCTCAAAAAAACAAAATTAACATTATTTTTGTGAGATATAAAGAGGGAAAGAGATTTTGCATGCACTCACAGCCGTGTACGTAACACAAATTACACACAAATATAATATAACAACCCTTTCCAGCTTTACTTTATGCTGCTGCCCCATTTGCCTTGGATGCTCGTATGGCGGACCTTTTTCCCCAGTGTCTATTGATTTTTGAAGACACAAAACTTAAACTATATAAAAATAACATATATATACACACGTATTCATATATAGATATATCGTATATGCATTCACAAATACAACATCGTTGATATATTTATTTGTCTGAATATTCAAAATTATTTCAATGCAAGAACTAATCATAGAGGAATTATTCACAAACCACGGGGTGTAAAATGCATATTTTCAAACTACATGGGAGTAACTTGCCTATTTGATAAACCACATGGGGTTATATGCCACTAGCTCGTTATTAGACTACAAACATGTGAGACCTCCCAACTTAAGTTTAAGTGAGTGTTTTGTATTGCTTATCAAAAGTGTTTATCTACTATTCAGATTAAAAAAAGCTGAGTTTGGGTGTGATTTCATTGCTTCTGTTATTCATTATCTAAAAAACAGCAGGAAAACAGAACCAAATAAACAAGTCATGTGATGTTTTTGTATGTTCTAACTTATGTGGTGACAATTTTGTAATAAAATGAAGTTCATTAAGATGAATTTTTTTATTTTAATTAGC
Organism: Haberlea rhodopensis; assembly: GCA_907163345.1. Taxonomy (NCBI): domain Eukaryota; kingdom Viridiplantae; phylum Streptophyta; class Magnoliopsida; order Lamiales; family Gesneriaceae; genus Haberlea; species Haberlea rhodopensis. The sequence continues at coordinate 22,430,289 of CAJQUN010000005.1, read as the reverse complement.
AAACACTCAATGTTTTTACTTAAAAAACAACGTTTTTCACTTTAACCAAACGTAACATAGAGTCGCTTTGAATAAGCAATCCAAAACACCATGAATCGAAAAGAAAATTAATTTTCACACACACTCACACCCCTCTCTAAAAGCTAGCAAATTGATTGTTGGAGCAAATCTAAATCTTCTTTTGCAAAATAAGAAACCCAGATCCCATACTCAAAGGAGGCTTATGCACCACAAAAGTGTCCGCCCACTTTCCAAATTCCTTAATGAGAAAAGTTTCATATCGTTATACTTTCCATGCATCGAAGTGGTGGTGTTCGTTTTTAATAAAGTCTCTTTTTAGTGATCCTTCCTACATATCTAGATGACACTTATATTTAGTGCCACCCCTTTAGAATCTAATTTCATTTTTTTTCATATATATTGATGTCATATGACATATTGACTTCCTCGGGTAAAATCCCCTCAAGAGCCGAACAAGTCATATACCGAACAGAATGCACCGAGCAGATAGCACCGAGCAGGGTTTTGCCGAACAGCTGCTAAACCCTCCTCGGTTTTCTGGTCAAAGATTAGCGAAAGACCCGGGAGTAACTAACAAATTAACCGGCGTGAATAAACGTGCAGTAATGGGGCGCGGATTTCTCGGACACGTTGGGCTCCAGTTAAGCCACGATCAGAGGACATCGTGTTCCGGATCCACCACGAGCCAATCACTAGGAACAGTCCTATAAATACCCGCGGGTGTCATCATAGTAGGGGTTGGATTTTTCTGGGCAAAAAGACTCCGAAGAGAGCAAATTTATGTCTGTTCGGTCTTTTTTGTTATTTCTCTAAAATATTCGTACAAATCATTGAGCGATTGTTATTTGTGTCCAGAGAGTCTTGTAAATCATCAACGTTTATAGTGAAGTTTTATATTGGACTAGGTCCCGTGGTTTTTTTCTCAATTTGAGGTTTTCCACGTAAAAAATCTTGGTGTGTTTATCGTTATTTTTCATTAACACTTTATTCTACCTTATATTCAAAAATCACGAATCACATCATATATATTTTAGAAGGACCAACTAAAGATGGGGTGGACAAGGTCAACAAATTTTAGTATGTTGAGGATTGATTTCAGCTTTGAATTATCAAAGTTAGTTTGTGGTTATGGTTGAAGAAAAAATGAGCAGTCATAGTCAATACTCGACCAATTATTAGTTCTTTTAACCACGTATTTGTCTTAAATTGTAAGGGTTTTCATATGAAATGGGTTTGACCCTTGTACTCCATTAAATAAACTTTTTGTCCTGTAAAAATTTGAAAATTTATGAGACATGTAATTTAAAATAACCCACCCTGAGACAACTATGTATATGAACCATCGGAGTTCAAATAATAAGGATTTGTGGGATATCTATCCTTTCTGTTTTCTCAATTGCCTTTCCATCCTTCAAATCCATTCGCGTCAACTTGAATATGACTTCTGTCTTAATTTGTGCCACATTTGGCAAATCCACAATTTCATACAAACTTGTCCAAAAAACAGTGTACGTTGGTTGATTAAGAAGGGTTATATTTGCCAATACTTGATTAGAATCACTTCTTTTGGTATATAATGATTAGTCATAAATCATTTATGTTCGGATAAATTAATCGTTCAATCCTTAAAGTCTTTAGTCACTAAAGTTTTAAAAATTATTTAGAACTTCAAGTTCTAAAAATATTCCCGTTGCAGTCTTCCTCTACTTGCTTTTCACGACCGACTCAACGTCGAGGTCTGAACCGGTAAATTTTTTAAAACTTTAGCGACTAAACCTTTTCACTAGCCATGTTCAATTTGTGGATTTAAGAACGTACATATTTCGTCCATTTTATATTGAATGGCAACTTTTGAAGTTCGGAAAATTTCACCTTTCTTAAAAGCTATATATTTTTATCACAATTGCTTACAATTTTATGAGTGTTGACATCGAGTTGCTGTCGACCATTCAGTTTGCGTAAAGAATGAGAGTGAAATTTGGTGATTAGGCTTTTTTGATTTTATTAAAGCATCGAATATTTTTTTTTTTTAAAAAAAAGCGATGTGTAAATAATATTGATGATGGATTATACACAACTATTAGGCTAAAATATGCTTTTTGTTCCTCTTTTTAAATTTTTTACGAAGAAAAACAAACTTAACTATTAGATTATAATATTCCCCTCATTAAATTAATACATATCTATAAATTAATCATCTCTCCAAACTATGTGGGTGTTTAAGATTGTTTTCAAACTGTTTATCTTTTTTCAGACAAAAAAAAACAGATTTTGAGTGTTTCATTTCATTGCTTCTGTTATTACTTAGCTAAAAATAAGTAGATAAAAACAGAAATAGAGAAGCAAGTCATGAGATTGTTTTCACTGCTTTTATATATGTGTGATATAATTTTGTAATAATTTGGAGTTCATTAAGCTTTTTCTATATTTTAATAGCAAACAATCAAGATTTTTGCTTAAAATTTTTTTTTAAAAAAATTTAAGCAAAAATAACATAAAAATATTTTGAATAATCAATTACAAACACACCATATATCAACTTTAACCTTGCAAGATTACTTCTTCTACAAGAATTTAAAAAATGTCCATTAAAGTGATGAATAAAATAATAAAGGAAATGAAAAGAGGCCGAACTAATCACGAGGCCCCATGTGATTTGATTAGGTAGGACAGACATTATAAAACTAATTGACCCTTAACCACGTCATTATAAATTCATAATCACCAACAACCATTCAATCAAAACAAGCACACTCCAAAACATCATTAAAAGTCGCAAAACAAATACTATACTTGTATAATGAAGTCATTAAAGTACATAATTTGAAATTACTGAATGAGACAGAGCAATCCCACTGTCAATCCAACTTCCTCCCTAAATGCAGAACTTGTATTTCACTAGATAAAGATTCAAGATGTTTGTATAAACTTCATGCTAACTTTCATAATCAACCACAAAAATTTAAACACACAATCCTCGTAATGAACTAAGAACCGGGAGCCTGCTGAAATTCGAGATTTTTCAGTATGCATTTCATCCATAACACAATTCCAGTTAAAGGTGTTAAATTATTTTTGTTATTGCAAATCCTGGTTTCACAAATACTGTCGTGTGTATGGTTAGTTAAAACCAACAAAGCCAATACACTGAATAATAGAGCTATAATATTAGAACATCCAGTACTAAAATGTACCTTGTTTTGTCCGAAAGTTGGGAACAATCTGGCTAAGCCACAGAGAGTGAATTAGTTATGCAGAAACTCAGGCAAGAAAATTCATTAAAAGTTCAGTGGGTCAGAAGTAGTGAGTTTGGCTTGAACGACACCTTCTTCGCCATTAGCATCTCCAAGCCGAAGCAGAGATCAACTCCTTCCGTTGCCAACAAAGAACAAGAGAAGACTGCCTCTTCTCTACCTGGAATCCTCGCGTGGGAGTCCTCTTTATGAGGCATTCGGCTTGTGATTCAGTGAAATTGCTAAATGTTACTGGGGAAAAACCAGCTGACAGAAACATAGTCCTCCAATGTTGTGTCTTTTCAGGATAACGATAACGACCAATAACAACTTTTTCAATTCCCGGATGGATGAAGAACCTCTCAATCTTTTGCATTGCATCCGCATTCATATTAACTGCATCCAGAGACTCGAGGAGGTTGGAATATGATTGAAGGGCATGAATCATATGGTTGGCAAATGAGAGATCGGTTCTGTCACATCCTCGGTCCACAGAAACAACAATTCTTGGAGACAATTGTTTCACAAAGTGAAGGACTAAAGGAACTGATAACCGGTAATTGATAAGGGAACCAACAGGAAGATTCACAGCAACCACTTCACCATCGGATGTGTGCCAACACTGGGACCATGAACCGGAATTTAAAGAATCGATGCTCAGAACCTCGAATTCAAATGCTAGACTTATCTCACTAGCAAACTGAATGAGATTTTCCCGAGTGAGCCCGAGCTCTATCTGATCGTGAGTCGAGGGTGAGGCAAGTGCAGTGATTTTCAAAGAAGGCGTGCCCTCGTTCCTTAATGCTAGCTCCTGAATGAGAGAGGCCCACTGTCCACCATACCCAATATCAAAATCCACAATATGAATCCTATGAAATCCGTCAAAGACTTCTAGAAGCGCTTGATTGCAAGTAAAATGGGCAAATTGTACTAGGGGTGAAATCTCAGAGAAGGCCTTAAAAGCACCAATCTTGAAAATGAGACTAAATGGGGAAGAAGTGGTGGGACACGGTTCAAGATTGTTGTTATTATGCAGGAGCAATTGCAACGCCTCCTTGCAATAAAAAGCAGCTCTATGAAGAGGCTTATCAATGGGAGAGAACTGCTGATTGAGCCGCGCCAATATCGCTTGCGCGAGTACAGGATTCCCCGTCTGGACCAGCTCCGCCACCTTGTATAGCTGGTCGATTATTGCCTGCTGTTGTTGCTGGAGGCAATTTCCTGGTTCATCCCCACCGCCAATTTTTTGCTTCTGCCCTGAACCCATCGGCCTGTGTTGCAGATATTGGGGAACTAATTGAAGCTGATGAGGAATTGCCTGCTGTCTACTAATGAACAACTCTTGTTGCCCCGTGTCCTCAAAAGAACCTTTCAATATTTGGCCACCGGGTTCGATGCCACCACAAATAGGCCCCGTGTTTAGCCTTTTCGCCTGAGGAGCCACAAAAAGATTCTGCTCTTGGTGTTGTGCAAAAGTCAAAGGTAAGTAAAATGAAGGGTTCTGAGATTGCTGAATTTGGTGCTGGTTCATCAGCAGCTGAGGATTGAAAATGGGAGGCTTCATTTCAGCAGAAGAATCAAATGTAGCTTGATGATGTAGACCAACGTCTCTAAGATTGTTGGATATTGAAGAAGGGTACACAAGATTTCTAGAGTTAGGAGGAAACTTATAATCATTTGGGAAATTTGAAGCGAAAACAATATTTTCGGCATTGGATCCAGTACTATGGGGGAAATTTTGAAATGTAGGCATAAAATGTGCGCCGAATTGGTCACCGCCAAAGCTTTGATCCACAGCCCCAAACCCCGCACTGAACTCAAACTCAGCCGCAGCTGAACTGCCACCACCGCTAAATTGAAGAACCTTATTCAGATTTCCCATTCCAGGGTCCGCCGTATCCCCCATGATCATTCGGAAAACGGACTGTTCTCGACTCGGAGAAACGGCGGCAGACTCCGACAGCACACTCTCCCAATCCTCCATAGCACATTTTTCCGCGTTTCCCCCACAGCCGCCGCAGTCGATTCCGGCCTCATGAGACGTATGAATATGTAGGAGTTCGGAATCAACACCCCCGACATTGGAGCTGGTGGCAGTAGTCGAATCTTGCTGCCACTTGGGAGATGGGTTTGTGCCGGAAACCGCCGCCACCGTCGCCGTGTCGGTAGATTCGGCACCGCCACCACCGCCACAGAAAGGAGAAGACAGGGTTGAGGAAGATGTGGGCCGGCTAGAAATCCTTGCAGAATCCAGGACAGACGTGGGCTCAACAAAACTACTATCCAAGAAACAATTTTTATTGAAAAAATCAAACGAGAGAGTGCCAAAAACAGTAAATAAAACCTCTTTTCTTCACAACCAGCTCCAAATCTAACACCCCCGACCCCTCAAAATCAAAGGGTAAGGGCATCCCCCTCATTTACGAAACAAATAAAACACCCAATATCCACGACTTTCTTCAATTTCTCCAGCTTTTACAACAACAGGTATTAGAACAACCCCACCTACAGACCACAGAGCCGAAACATTTCAAGAAAAATCCATTTACAACAAAACCACAACAAATAATATTCCCAAATGCCGGAAACTCAAGAATATATATATATAAACAAGCATACGCATGCATGTATTTATATGCTTGCGAGAAAATGTGAAAATTGCAGTAGCTAGCTTAAAACTTTTTATGTTCGGGAAAAATCAAGAGATTGGATGGGTGGGGGTCCTGAAGTATTCTTCTTTTATGTTTGTTTCTCCTCCTCCAGTTGAAGGAGTACTCTCCCTACCTTGGGTTTTCTGCCATGGATGCGTGCAACATAAAAAAGTAGTAAAGTGCTCCCTTCATTTCCCCTCTCGTCTATTTTCTTCCTTTTTTAATTTCTTTTTCATTTATTATTTATCTTTCACCCTTTTAGTTAATTTATTTATGTGGCTTGTCTGTAGACGTGGTTATCTTTCTTGCTAGGGTGTCTCTACCTCTCGACAAAAACCAACATACATCCACAATATATATGTATGTTAGTTCCGTATATATATATATATGTGTTGGTCTTTAGTGTACCTGATATTCCAAATATTTCTCAAAATAATGTTAGATTTAATATGATCTCAATATTAAATCTAATGATTAAGAATTAATTTTGGTTTATAAAGTCCGCATATGTAAATTCAATTATCAAAAAATAATATATATGTCAAAAATTAATTCCTTGCCATTCATTTTAAAATTGGGATGGTTCTCAAATACGGATTTTTCTACCCTATCCCATCGGAATAATGATTGATTCTACTCTCCAAATTAAATTTGGGCTACTCAAATACCGAGCGTAGAATATCACCTCAAATACTAATAACTAATAAGGAATGACCCTAGCCAAACCCCATCTACACATAACCCCGCGTGTCACGCGCTGTATCTTCAGATAAAATTCCTTTCTTATTATAATATTCAATTTTGTACTACAAATTTGTTCCAAAAATTTTTTTGTACTAGAAATGAATTTTAGATTTAAAAAGTGAAAGTTCAAATATAATATATCCCTCTAATTTAAGGATATACAAAAAACCACAAAAAAACTCAATCTATCAGCCCAACTCATATTCATTTATTATACATCCGCTTTAACATTCGAAAAAACAGTCGCATTCGAAAATTTGTGGAACCTGTATTTATGTGCGCTGATAGTGGATTATTGTACCTTCACCCACCTACACATATAATCCACCCTCATCCTTTATTATATTAAATATATCTTTAATTATAAAATTAAATATTTTAGGAGTTTAAATTATAAATTCTAAATATATCAATGTTTTAGTTTGCTAATTTCTTGTTTATTATATTACTGAGAATTAAGTTGTACTTATCTTTTTAATATAATTTAGTTTTCATATAAAAAGTTGTTGATTCCTTGGAAAACAACAATTTCAAGTTCTTTATTATGCAATATGTCATAAGAATTCTTTTTTTTTTGGAAATTCATCTTGTAGTAAGAAGAAATATTTTTATTTTTTTAAAACTTATAAATTGTCGTTTTCGTTTGTATTAGTAAATAAATATTTAAGGTCACCAACATGTCCCAATTTGATGGTGAAAGATTTTGAAACTTTAATTTATTATATTTTTTTTGTCTTGTGAGATAACATTTACAGTTTCAGCTGTACACATATATGGTTTTTGGATGACAGCGATATAATTGATAATTTATTATTTTAACTATCTTTGATTTTCAGTCGCAAAGGATTTGATAATTATTTTTCATATAAGATTTTGTTCACATAATATTAGATTTTTATATTTGTATATTGATCAATCCTTTTATTTAATTTTAATTGTGTATTATTATCATCGTCATGAATACCGTAATTTAATAACTTGTAAAATTTACAAATTGTATTTTATTTCTATTTCGGAAAGTTAACCGCTGGCATACATCCGAACCGCGTGGTTTTGTATATTTATTATACAGTTGCGAGTTAAGAATTTAGTAATCACATATATTGGGTTTGGTGATTTTTCTTAATGCCTACCCACACTAACCTACCAACGTACACCCCTCCCTCTATCATTCGGCCCCCTCCGCCAAAAATTAGGATCCATTGAATTCGAAATGAATGTAATTGCTTGATTTTATCTTATTAACCCAAAAGAATAGTAAAAGACCTAACCTGTTTCACGCCTGGTTCGGTCAGAAGACGTGGCATGAAATCACTAATCTTTTAAAATATAGTAACCAACAAATTAATTTTTACAAATTTATGTGTAGATGTGTTTTTGCATATAAAAAAATTTCACTTTTAAGAACATAGTGAAAATTTCATAATTTACTTGTATAGAAAAATATAGCTAGTTATACATAATCAACATTTATGTGAAATATTCAACCTCAATTGTAAAGTTGATAGAAACGATTTTTTTCAAAAAATAAAGAAGTAGATATCTATGTAATCAATCCATTAGTTTTTTTTATTTATAGGGTGGGAGATAAATATTTTTTTCACATATCGCGGGACTCGAATACGAATCTTTCTCAAATAAGGAATGATCTTTTACCAAACGAGCTAGGCCCGAAACTCCAATCCATTAGTTCAATGATGATCACACAATAAAAGCACCTTAATTACATTATGATCCATCTTATAAAACAAATGATCCAGTTATCTTTAAAAAAATTGATATATGGTAAAACGAAAATGATTCAACTTGTTGAATTACTGACGGTCCGAGAAGGCATTCTCATCGCTAGGCTACACCAGTTGAAGAACAGCATGATTGAAACATATTCACTCAATGTTGCTCAAACTCTTCATAAGCAGTGTCATAGACACGCTGATGGTCCAATATTATCGTTTGTCCAACACTTTTATTTTTATCAGGCGAATTTTCAAATTCTGCATTGTCGTGGAACTGCAAACTCCGTTGCTCATATTCTAGCTAATCATGTAATTACTCATGGGTCATCGACCAGATGACAACTAGTGTCGACTTTTGTCCCTTATTTTTGAGCCGGAATGTAACCGCATACATTGAGACATTTATATGAATACAATACTTATATCTTCAAAAAATAAAATTGATCCCGTTAGTACAATGCATAAATAACTTATTTATCTTCAAAAAATAAACAAATAACTTGTTTAAATCCCTCAATAGAGGCCATAATTTTATGATTTAATAATTATAGATTTCAAATTGTGTAATTATGACTTCAATTTAAAATATATGATCACTTAATTGTCAATTTAAGTTTCTTGCCTGACATTGTTTCTTTGTCTGCCAATCATTTTATTTTGTTAGATTTTACTAGAAGGGTAAACTAACTTAAAATTCCTCTATCCAGACATAATTTTAACATTCCTCCATATATCAAAGATTCTTTATTTAAACTCCATTTTATACTTCTTTATTTCAACTCCATACCAACCTCAAATGACATGAAAGCCCTAACTTTAATTGCATAAAATTCCCTAATGCTTTTAGGATTGTTACAAAAACACCAAAATCTCATTTTTTGCTAATAAACAACTCCTAATAAGGGGATACGTAAATGCAGGGGCCTTAATAAGAATCTTTAAGGTTCGGGATTCGTCTTGTCAAAGATCGCCAGATCAAGTGGCGAATCAATTCCTTCCTTAAAAGTTGCATTGATAATAACTCTAATGGCTCCAATATGAATCCATGAGAGCGTATTAACAACCTCTCTTTTAATCTTGTTCTTAATCTCATAAATTTATCTGTAGGGGGCACAATAGATAGGGTCTAACTGCCCGTAACTAAGGAGATAGAGCCCCTTTATCCGTTCCGTCAAAGAGATCACCTAATGCAAGCCGTTCAATACGGAGTGATAAGCGCGCAGTATAGCATTGAGGAGTTAACTGCATCTCAATCTGGTTTTCCGTGAATTTCGTCGGGATCGCAAATTCACCTCTTGTTACCTTATGGATAATCTGATGCTTCCTGCTTCGAAGACCAATCATATCCATGCATTTTTCCATTGCTCCAATTGTAAATCCATCATACATCTGAAACTTTGACTATTCTTTCATGATTTTCATAAGAGTTTTATGAGAAACCGTGGTATGTGAGAAAACCCCGACTGTTCTTCTCTGATCATGTGTTGAAGGAATTCTCATTCACTCTGATTTTGTACTGGATTCACCTCCATTATCAAAATAGATTTATTCTTCATAGATGCTTTCATATGAGGGGATATCATCAAACTGATACACCTGCACCAAATCCTAAAAATAAACAGCATCCTCGAACTCCTTGGTATGCTCGAACTGTGTTACTCCCCGACTTTAGTTCTCTAGACAATCTGTAGAGATATTGTTGAGCCTTAAACGCATGGTTGCGTTTAATGCGTTAAATTATCCCCGGTTAATCTTTGAGTTTTGATGATCAACAAAACTTGCATTTGTTATACTAATATGTGTACTTAGTGTACAGGGTTATATTGATAAATTGGTTGGGAAGACCAATGGAAGAGAACCCAAGTTATACAATAACATATGCGAGTTCATAGGACAAGCGATGATTTTTATCAAGGAATCTATTGAGCTTGGACGAGAAGGAATGACATCTATGAACAACCAATTTAAGTGTTCAACATGTGTGGAATGATGTTGGAACAATTTCTTATGATGGGATGAAGACCCACAAACCAATGGTCCGTTGGTGGGCAAATTCGTATAGAAGCCAATTGGAGCGCAGTGCAATGTTTTGATTATATCTCTTGGCTCGATGCTCCGAACAAGGTGAATCCAAAGATGTTGGAAAGAAAACTCAATATTCTAGATTTCATATTCGAACATCTCAGTCCAATTCTGATTGCATCATGGAGCAAAATGTCATGGAAGTCATAACAAGTGCAGATTGTAGCAAGGTTTGAGCGACTGTAGCATGTTGGGCATAACTTCTTCATACCTTAATGAAATGCGATGAAATTTTGTACACACCTAGATACAAGGAAGATCTACAACTTTCATGTTTACCACTTTTCCCAGAAATGAGCTTAAGATGGTCGAATAGTGCAAAGTTTGAGAGTGCTGAAATCCGGGCCATCACCTCAGGCGATCCGGGCCATCACCTCAGGCGATCCGAGCCATGTTGCGCACCATCGACTGAAGCGATGGCACGGTGGCACGCTGGCGATCAGATCGCCCCAGGCGATGGTCAACCTCGCCCCAGGCGATACAGAATGCTTCCTAGGCCATTTTTTGAAGGGCGATCGCCCCAGGCGATGCACGGAACGCCCGAGGCGATCCAGAACTTTACCTACGGCCTTGTTTATCATTGATGATCGCCCCAGGCGATGGGGAGATCGCCCGAGGCGATCTGGGCCAGATTTGACCGTTAAAGGGTGGCGATGGGTGATCGCCCGAGGCGATTTCCGAGGCGATCGAGGCGTGATTCAAGCCTTATGTGTAGCAACGGCTAGTAGGAGCTTTGGGGGCCTCCTACACTATAAATATGGATCTTTTGGAGCTTTTTGAAGGCAAGAAACAAGACTATAAACTACAAGAAAGCCTTGATCAATTCAAATTACTTTAGCATTGCAAACTTCATACATTTGTGTGTATTGGAGTTTGTAATTCATTTCTTGTTGTGTGAGTTTTGATTCTTCGTATTGGTACACCTTGAAGGTGTTTGATTGAGTTTCTTGTAAAGGTCCTCCAACACCAAAGCAAGTTGGAAAATTGTAAAGTCGCCAACAAGTAAAGTTGGTGCATGTGTTGTGGCTATCCTTGGAGCCCTTAAGGCCAAGAAGACTCGTGAAGAGTGTTGGTAGCTCGTGAAGAGCTTTGTGTACTCGTGAAGAGTATTGTGCTCGGGAAGAGCTTTGTAAACTCGGGAAGAGTTGGGTTGTGGCTAACTTGGAGCCCTCAAGGCCAAGATCATTTATTCTAGTGGAACCTCGGTTGGAGGTTATCTAACCGGGAAGAGGAGACGTAGGCGATTCATCGCCGAACTTCTATAACAAATATCCTTGTCATTTACCGCTTTATTTCATTACGCATTTATTTATTTGTTTACTTCTTTATTTCTTTTATTTATCGATTGACTTAAGCCTTCCGCAAGCGCAAACTCTTTTATTTTGCAAACTCATTTTAAAAAGCTAAAGTAGCCAAGGAATCTCATTCACCCCCCCTCTTCGATTCCAACAAGTGGTATCAGAGCCATTTGATTTTTGTTTTAAATCAAAATTTTAATATGGCTAATCTAGCAAATGAGTTTGCTCAAGGTCAATCGACAAATCGCCCTCCGCTCTTCACGGGTGATAATTACGGCTATTGGAAAAATAGAATTTCTCTATACATCCAATCCATAGATTATGACCTATGGAAGATCATAGTGAAAGGTCCACATGTTCCTTTAAAGGAAATTGGGGGGAATAAGTGTTCCCAAAGAAATGGACGATTTCACTAGAGCGGATATGATTTTAATTTCACAAAATGCTAAAGCGATTAATATTTTGCATTGTGCCTTAGATATGAAGGAGTACAACCGGATCTCAATGTGCTCAACCGCTAAGGAGATATGGGACAAATTGCAAATTTGTCATGAAGGAACCAATCAAGTGAAGGAGACCAAGATTGACCTTCTACAACTCAAATATGAGACTTTTGAGATGGAGCCCGAAGAAGAGGTGGATTCCATGTTTAGGAGGCTCACCCTTATCATAAATGAGCTTGCCCAACTTGGAGAGAAGTACCCTCCAAAGCAAATATGGAGGAGAGCACTAAGGGCCTTACCTAAAGAATGGGATGCAAAGAGGACGGCCATTATCGAGTCCAACAAAGGAGAAAGTGCTTCCTATGATCTTGATGAGCTCCATGGCACATTGGTGACTCATGAGTTTGAAGTTGCCACAAGGAGAGAAGTAAAGGAGGAGGATAGATCCAAGAGAAATGGGATTGCCTTGGTTGGAAGGAAAGACCACTCCGATGATGAAGAAGATGATGATGATGAGGAGATGATCCTATTCACAAAGAAGTTCAAGAAGCTCCTCACCAAACATAGCAAGTCAAAGACCTCAAGTGCAACCAAAAATGAATCCAAAAATGAGGTAACTTGTTATAATTGTAATGAAAAAGGTCATTATGCTAACAAATGCCCTAGGAAGAAGAATGAGGACAAAGGGAAGAAGAAGGCGTTTATAGCCACATGGAGTGATAGCGACTCCGATGAAGAAGAAGCCACCAATCTATGTCTAATGGCTCTTGGAGATGAAGGAGATGAAAGTGACAATGAGGTACCTTCATTTGATGAACTTTTAGAGTCTTATAATGAACTTATTGATGCTCTTGGCAAAACCAAGATGAGTAACAAATTACTCAAACTTGAGATTGCTAAGAAAGATGAAGAAAATAATTCATTGAAAAATGAATTAAATTCTTTAAAGATATCATTTTGCAAATTTAGTGAAAGTAGTAAAAAGATGAATGAATTGCTTGGCTTGCAACGTTGTAGCTTTGACAAAGCCGGGTTAGGTTTTTCAAGCAAATCAAAAACTTTTTCTAGCTTGTTGGCCAATGCAAAGCATGATTCTCCTACTTGTAATTATTGTTGCAAAAATGGCCACACTAAAAATAAGTGTAGGTTTGCTAGAATCCAATACCAACCTAATAAGAGGTGGAAATGGATTCCAAAAGTGCCATTGAAAGTTAACCCCTTAGGACCCAAAAATCAAATGGGTACCAAAGTTCATCCAATTGTAAATTTGTCTTGTAGGGACAAGAATGGAATGAAGGATGAAGGGCCAAGCAAATCAAAGGAGGAGTTTGTATTATTCACAACTATAGAAGATGTTCGAGGCGTTGGACCAATGACAAGAACGAACTCTTGTCATCGAGGGTAAAATTTACTTTTTACATGTTAAAAGAGCAATTCAAATTTTAATTGGCACAAATTAATTGTGACCAATAAATATGAAGCTCAATATTCATTGGTAGTAAAATGCATAACCCCTTAGCATATGCACATATAAATTATTTTGATGCATGATTCTTGCTTATTTCTTTTTGGTATATATATCTTGATATGCCTAAAATTCAAATTTGAATATGCAATGTGGAAATTTGCAATTATATGTTTTGTTAACTTATCTAATAATGCTTTGATATTTTTAATGTTTATTGGGCATAAGTGCATGAACTCATGGTAGAACATATGCACACTTTGCAAAATTTAGAATTCATTGTTGATTGCCTTAAACGCATGTTTTTTTTCATCTCATTGATTAAATCTTATGCTTATTACATGCTTGATGGGGAACATGTGTAAATTGTTGAAATATGGCTATGTGGCAACATATAATTGAACTATGTTTATTTAAATTTTGTGCTTTTTGATTATCACAAAAGGGGGAGAATTTTGTGATAAACTTGAACCTTAATTCATGCATAGTTTAAGGGGGAGAGCTTGAGTATGCATGGTTTGAGGGGGAGAGTTATTTGCTTGATTAACTTGTAGTGTATGCAATTGTTAAGGGGGAGTTATTTTTACTCACATTTCATGCATATTACTTATTCAAGTTTATCAAGTTTTGTGATCATCAAAAAGGGGGAGATTGTTGAGCCTTAAACGCATGGTTGCGTTTAATGCGTTAAATTATCCCCGGTTAATCTTTGAGTTTTGATGATCAACAAAACTTGCATTTGTTATACTAATATGTCTACTTAGTGTACAGGGTTATATTGATAAATTGGTTGGGAAGACCAATGGAAGAGAACCCAAGTTATACAATAACATATGCGAGTTCATAGGACAAGCGATGATTTTTATCAAGGAATCTATTGAGCTTGGACGAGAAGGAATGACATCTATGAACAACCAATTTAAGTGTTCAACATGTGTGGAATGATGTTGGAACAATTTCTTATGATGGGATGAAGACCCACAAACCAATGGTCCGTTGGTGGGCAAATTCGTATAGAAGCCAATTGGAGCGCAGTGCAATGTTTTGATTATATCTCTTGGCTCGATGCTCCGAACAAGGTGAATCCAAAGATGTTGGAAAGAAAACTCAATATTCTAGATTTCATATTCGAACATCTCAGTCCAATTCTGATTGCATCATGGAGCAAAATGTCATGGAAGTCATAACAAGTGCAGATTGTAGCAAGGTTTGAGCGACTGTAGCATGTTGGGCATAACTTCTTCATACCTTAATGAAATGCGATGAAATTTTGTACACACCTAGATACAAGGAAGATCTACAACTTTCATGTTTACCACTTTTCCCAGAAATGAGCTTAAGATGGTCGAATAGTGCAAAGTTTGAGAGTGCTGAAATCCGGGCCATCACCTCAGGCGATCCGGGCCATCACCTCAGGCGATCCGAGCCATGTTGTACACCATCGACTGAAGCGATGGCACGGTGGCACGCTGGCGATCAGATCGCCCCAGGCGATGGTCAACCTCGCCCCAGGCGATACAGAATGCTTCCTAGGCCATTTTTTGAAGGGCGATCGCCCCAGGCGATGCACGGAACGCCCGAGGCGATCCAGAACTTTACCTACGACCTTGTTTATCATTGATGATCGCCCCAGGCGATGGGGAGATCGCCCGAGGCGATCTGGGCCAGATTTGACCGTTAAAGGGTGGCGATGGGTGATCGCCCGAGGCGATTTCCGAGGCGATCGAGGCGTGATTCAAGCCTTATGTGTAGCAACGGCTAGTAGGAGCTTTGGGGGCCTCCTACACTATAAATATGGATCTTTTGGAGCTTTTTGAAGGCAAGAAACAAGACTATAAACTACAAGAAAGCCTTGATCAATTCAAATTACTTTAGCATTGCAAACTTCATACATTTGTGTGTATTGGAGTTTGTAATTCATTTCTTGTTGTGTGAGTTTTGATTCTTCGTATTGGTACACCTTGAAGGTGTTTGATTGAGTTTCTTGTAAAGGTCCTCCAACACCAAAGCAAGTTGGAAAATTGTAAAGTCGCCAACAAGTAAAGTTGGTGCATGTGTTGTGGCTATCCTTGGAGCCCTTAAGGCCAAGAAGACTCGTGAAGAGTGTTGGTAGCTCGTGAAGAGCTTTGTGTACTCGTGAAGAGTATTGTGCTCGGGAAGAGCTTTGTAAACTCGGGAAGAGTTGGGTTGTGGCTAACTTGGAGCCCTCAAGGCCAAAATCATTTATTCTAGTGGAACCTCGGTTGGAGGTTATCTAACCGGGAAGAGGAAACGTAGGCGATTCATCGCCGAACTTCTATAACAAATATCCTTGTCATTTACCGCTTTATTTCATTACGCATTTATTTATTTGTTTACTTCTTTATTTCTTTTATTTATCGATTGACTTAAGCCTTCCGCAAGCGCAAACTCTTTTATTTTGCAAACTCATTTTAAAAAGCTAAAGTAGCCAAGGAATCTCATTCACCCCCCCTCTTCGATTCCAACAGATATGTCCTCTTACTCCGCATTTCCAGCAGTTACAATCTATGAAACTTTCATTCGCACGAGTATGAGTGCGTCTGAAAGTCCTCTTCGTCGGTTCTCTGGACAATCTGCAAAGATATGTCATCTTACTCCTTGTTGCTCCTGATCTTTGCCCATATTTGTAACTTCGGGCTTTTTGCTTTGACCGATACTTTCTAGGTCTCCATGAAGACCTACTTCTTTTCGAACTACTTCGACATAAGGATGACTCACGTGTTTCTTCATCTTCCGCCTTTGGGGGTAGTTTCCAATGATAGTAGGGATATCATTAATGTACAGGAAATATGCGTTGTCTTGTTGATTTCTCTTAGCTTCTTGTAGTTCTTTTGGAGCTTTGCTTGATAGCACCACTCCGCAAGCTTCATTTTAAGAAATGACATTCTCCTGGACACCGTCTCTATTTTTTGTAGTGTATATTCCTGGATAAGCATTTATCTCAATGGGCTCGGCATTTTGGCAAAGAACAGTTTTGCTGCATCATTTTCTATTATCTTTGCCTTCCATCTTTACTCTGTGAAGAATTTGATGTACTCGTCTTTATAACTGATATCATGTTGTTCAAGGCTATATAGAGCTTGTGTGTAATTTTTCACCCTTTCTTCCTCCATTCCTTCGAAGTAGCCTACTCAAATGAAACAGATTTTAAAAAAATTGCGATCTTGTCAACAATTTCTTGCACGGACTCTCCGACTAAAACTTCTTCCTTAGTACCTGGGTCTCCGAGTTCCCAAGCAATCTTGGCCGATCCTTCCAGACTCATTTTAAAGAGTAATATGAATCATTATTTGCTTAGATCAAGCGTTCCTGCTGCGATTTCCATTGCTGAAGCACATTCATCAATAAGAACTTCTCGATTTTTAAAATCCAAGATATCCATGTTGAGCATAAGTCCATATGGATGAATCAGATCTAACTGAGATTTCACGTAAGACGTTTGATGTATATCTGGGATGACTTCTCACTCCAACTGGGGGATCTAAGTTTGCTCCAGTGGTAAAATGATCTTGATGGGGCACGCTTTGATCTCCTTCGGGTGGTGGATTGTGTGACCCGAAACTCTCTTGTGGTGGAAGTCGATGAATTCCGCCAACTTGATTTGTTTAAAAATCTACGAGATTTAATCACACAAACGAATCAGCAAGATCACGTAGATCTTCCAGGTTGATTCTTTCCATTACTTTGTTTGGAGTATTGGATCTTCTCGTAGGACTGCAATCATTTTTTCAGTCATTGTCAAAGGTTTTCGGACCTCCTCTGCTTTCCCTTTTTGGTGTAAAGGGACTCTGTTCCATAGGACGGTGGTAACCACCCTCCTTTCTTTCGTCCTGAAGAACTTGGTCGTGACTCAAACTCCTTAACTCGGTTTGAACATCTCGAAGGTTTTCAAGAATTTCTTCATGATGTTTAATCATTATCTCCATCTGTGATGCTCAGAAATAATTTACATACTTATAATGATTTAAAGTTTAAATGAATTAAGTTAATTTAGTGAATTTTTTTTTCAAATTGGCATATTGATGATTGAGTTGGAGTAGTGGCTAAATTATTAGAAGAAATATAGTTTTGAACTAAATGGCAATATGTGAAAACTTATATCATCTTGCCTTCACCAATTTCACACAACTCACACACTAAAATCGATTTTTTACACTTCCCCCTCTTCCAACTTCTCGCGTTTTCAATCCTAGGCAACCTCCACTCATTTTTGGGCTCAAATTGTTAGGGATTTTTGTAAGAAGAAAAATATTTATACTTTGGTAGTAGTTTTGTTAGTTCCGGATCTTATCGATGAGATTTTAAAGATGACAAAACATATCAGACCGGATCGAGTGAAATCAGATTGACCAGAACGATCGCCCAAAACAGATCAAGCTGATAAGATGACAAAGCATATCATACCGGATCGAGGGTAATCAGACTGACCAGATCAATAGCTCAAAACAGAACAAGCTGATAAGGCATATTACCTATCAGACCGGATCGATGGACTTCAGACTAACTAGATCGATGCTTCAGATCGATCTCAATCTCTATCAGATCAGAGCAGTCAAGGATACATAAAGAATGGCTCCTCAGTCCGAATCATTAACGACTATTTATTGTAGCATTTAATGTTGTAATTAATGCTACAAAGGACCAAAGACTGAAGATTGCCATAAAATGTAAGAAGACAAAGAAGAGCTTACCTGACAGTCGCCGAAAGTATGAACCAGAACGGCAAGTATCCTTAAGAAGAAGACTGTAGCCTACTCAGAGTTTAAGCAGAGTCAAAGTTGCACATTAAGGGAAATAATGTCGTTGGTACTTACAACTATAAAAGGATGCAACAAAAAGGAATATAGATGACTCTCGCTGATCAATTGAAAAACGCACAAGAAAGCAAAACAGCACAAGCTTACAAGCTCAGAAGCTCTCGAGCTGAAATTATTCTTAAGCACGTTTACTTTGTAACATCTGATCATTTAGGATCACTGTGCGCATCTTGTGTTTTCTGTGTTGAAAAATAGTAGTGAGAAACATATTGTAACTGTCAGACAAAGTGTGTCTGAGCAGATCGAGTGACTAGGAGTTTCAGACTGGTAGTGAGGTAAATCCAATCTGAATCGGGTTTGTACAACAGGATTGTATAAATCAAAGTCTTCTAGTATAAACCTTCCTTAATTGGAAGAATGGGAGACGTAGAAGGATTACACCACCTTCGAACTTCCAGAAACATATCCTGTGTATTATCTTTCTGCACTTATTCTTTCATACTAGCCATCGAGCCGTTCTTACATATACAAGAACAGATCGTTCCGCACTTATACTTTCAGTGGTCTGTTCTGTACAAGAGTTGATTAAGAAACAGATTTCTTTCACTAATCCGAAAGAAATCACAAGGGATTAATTTTTAGAAGGAGTGTTCATTCACCCCCCCTCTAAACACTCCGGACCGATCCTAACAAGTTTTATTGTTGTTGATGTGATATTGTAAAATGTTGGAATTGTGTTGATGGGGGTTTTGAAAATTCTGAAGCTTTTCTTAAATTTGTGAATATATATATATTTGAGATATGAAGTAATGTTAGTTGATGAAGAGTTTATGGTGTTGATAGAGAAATTTGAGGGTTGAGTTTGTATTGTATGTGTTGGAGTTGAATTTGTGCAGGAAGAAGGTGACTTTTCTTTGTACAGTGGTGTGTGATCGATCGCGCAAGGCCGAAAGATTAGAGGGCTAGAAACAGGGGCTCGCAATCGATCGCGGCTCGCAATCGATCGCGGCTCGCAAAATTTTGAATATTTTTTTACAAGTCTTGAGAACTTGAAGGGTGATGTTTGATGATAAATAATATGTATTGTTTAATTTATGTATAGCTTTCTAGAGTCTCAGGTCCACAAGGAAGCTAACTCGACTACAATACTGAACAATTAAGGTACATAGATATGTACGAGAATAATTAATGATTATGTTGATTTATGGATTAAGCATGACTGTTATGGACCAAGCATGAATATTGATGTTTAGTAAGCGGGGTCAAATGCCGCTATTATATTTAGTAAGTGGGTCAAAGTGCCGCTATGATATATAATAAGCGGGGCCAAATGCTGTTATTATATTTAGTAAGTGGAGTCAAAGTGCCGCTATGATATTTATTAAGCGGGTTCAATTGTCGCTATTATCATTATAGTAAAGAATGCGTAATTGAAGTGAATGATTGAATAACATTTTAACAATTAAGAAAGCATAATAATTGAAGGAGTTATGCTCTTAGTTATAACGATATAATATTGTGTATTAATGATTAGTATCGATAGGGACAACCGAGGGATGTTCATAAATTTTTAGGTTACAGGAAGTATTTCATACTTATTCATTATGCACTTCTTTGTATTATTAATGTTTAGAAATCTTATTATTATATTATACTCATTGTTTTGGGTTGTTTATATGTAGGGGAAAAAATATGACGAGTGTAGACTTTTGGGAGAAGAATTACAGAAGTCAACCTACCTAAGGAACAATAGAAGATTTTTGTACTTTTGGGAAAATCTACATGTTGTACACATATTTCTGATATGCATGTGTATTGTACAAGAATATATATAAGTTGAAAGACTAATGTCATGAACTCTATGGAAGTTTAATGGATTTTAAATTATTCAGTTATGCAAAATAGAATTGTTAGAAGTTGAGACCTTACACCATCTGACTTTGAATCTGATGGATCTGTGCAGGGACATGCTATTGTAATTATCCATAACGCTGCATTGTCTTCTGAATCTCTCTAAGATCTTGGGATATCTTAGAAGTATCTGGTTCGATTTCTCGAAAGGTTGGTTCTCCCATCCTATTCGTCTGTTCCGGATCATGTTGGATTGCTTGGATCTGGAATCATGAGGTCGTGTTCAGGACGGTCTTCTTCATGAGCTTCTGATAATTCGAATTGAAGTTTGAGGTTCATCATGTAGATGTTCCTCGCTAACTTCTCTTGTTGTTGATACTGGTATATATTAGCTTGGCTAGTACCAACCTCTTGTAAGATTTTTCATTTCTGGTTGAAGCGTTTAACTTTGGTCAGATATTCTTAATTTAGTTCTTCCAATTTTTGAAAATACCACATATATGACTGACATTTCGAATTTATCCCATGGTGCACTATCTAATGAGGCAAGAACATTTCGTTTTTTTGTGATGTCTTAAGATGGTACTCTTAAGACGATATTTTGTGTTATATATCGCTTTTTTATAAATATACCAAACATATATTCCAAAAGGTCATCAATAAAATCGTTTTAACAAACGATATAAAATAAATCGACGAAGAGATGCGAAAGGTACAGAAAATATCAAATGTGTTAGAATTCACGTGCAGTGAACGCGCGTAGAAGTGAAGCTAATCTGTTCAAGGATTTGACACTACGGTTGATGGGAGAGATGAAGTGGCAGAAATGGCGTCCTTTCTTGCCTCCCCAAAATTGTCCTTGCACCTGCAGCTACAATTCCGTACTTTAAGACATCAGCTTCGGCTTTACGAAATGAAATTGAATCGGCCACATCAGACCAGTCAGATTCGTACAAACTCTCGTCAGGGGATGAGGATAGACGGCGAGAGATTAAAGCTGTCTCAATGTAATTGGTTTGGTCTGGCCTAGGTCTACCCATTAGACTCGTCTTCTTTGTTAAAAACTTTGTATAGCTTTGTTCAACAACAAAAAAAAATTCTTTGTATAGCTTATTTAACAAAAAAATCATTGTATAGATGAGCTCTTGGCCTTATCGGGATGTATAGGAATAGTATGTACATTTTGAAAAAAAAACTCGAGTTTGAATCGTGCTTGATATAAAAAAATTTGATTTAGCTTATCTCCTCTCAAACAAAAATAACAAATATCCATTTATAAATTTCTCATAAAAAACATTTTTCTACATATTGAGGTTGAAATATTTATTCAAGATAATTTGAATAATAATAATTCATTCTTTTAATAATTTTAATAATAATAATGTATATTTCTCCTTATGTTTTTTTTTATTTCAAATAATAATGAAAGCAGTTGTAATTTTTCTTCTATCGATTACGAACTACATGAGTGATATCATTATAGAGATTCCACAGGGATCCATCTGTTATTGTTTAAACTATAATCAAAAGTTAAAATAAATATATTTTTTTTATAGAAGAGACAACTGTAATTTATTCATAGATTAGTTAATGCACTCGTAAGCAAAAGTTCAGTTCAAACGGACTAGCCAAATTAGTTCGGAATTTTAGTTGAGGCAATTCAAAAATTACGTTTAGTTTTTAAAATCAGTTAAATCGGTTCAATTTTTTGTTTTAGCTTCAAAAAATTGGTTAACGGCCATAAATTTTTTGAAAACAAGATTTTTTTTGAAAAGTATCTATTAAATTGGTTCGAATTTTTTTGTTTTAATTTCAAAAAAATCTTTTAACCGGTACTTTTTCAAAAAAATTAAAACAGGTTTTTTATTTTCTTACATTTAATTTTTTTAAAATATTTTTATTTGGGTGATAATTATCGATTGAATGAACCGATATTTTTCAACTATTCTATACGTCTGTATATAAAAAAGTTATTCACCGGGCTTATATCGGAATATAATCAACAATCATCCAGCTAGAATTTTATTATATATATTATAATTAAACTTTGTTTAGACCGTAAGTTCAATGCATCAGTGCAATCATGCATGCCATTATTATAATATAATAATACTTCTCTGTTCCTAAAATAAACAATAATTTATATAATCATCCGTTATAAAATAATAAGAGATCGATTTCAGGAAACAAGATAATTCTTGGTTACTCTATGAGATAGGATCTTATAGGATGAATCAATGACTCAAATTTTATCATTGCATTGAATCCCACGTAAAAAAATGAGACATTGATAAATATGTGTTATTGATTCGATGTTTGATATAGTTCCTCATGAGAACCACACACAATGTTTAGACTGGATAATTGACTTGGCTAGAATATGATTTTAAACAAATAATTATATTGAAGAAAAATAAAGGATGCCTCCCAAACATATATAATGTTTTTAAGGACAACGTATTTGAAGGCTGCGTGACCATTGGTTCAAAACACTCAATAATTGAGTGAACCAAATCACTGGTTAGGATACTCTCAATGGACTGAGAACAACCACAATTCTCTAAATAATTATCTTTAATATTCTCTACGAATGGATAGATTTACCTCACGAGATACTACCTAAAAGATAACGAAGACCTAATGGTGTTACACACTTGCACATGCAATATTAAAGGCCTGACAAGGTAAATATATTAAGTGCCATTGAATACTTCCATCGAAAAAAATGTGAATACTTTAAAATTTTATGTATAAAATGTAGATTTTTTGAACAAAGAAGATACCAAGGGACCAGCAACCCTTTTCACCATTAGGTTGACGATTATATGATACACAATATTTCATTTTCCATAGTAATAAGTGTGGTCATTTGGATGTTAATTCTTTTCTCTCATCTCAAGGTATCCCCTTCAAATCTTTAACCAAATGCATGTTGTTGTACAAGAAACCTTTTTTCTTCGACACCCTTTACAACAAAATAATTGAACTTGGTTTTGTTTTTAGATCCCTATCTATTGTAAATTTTGATTAAAAAATTGAGTTATTTTAAGTGCTTTTAATAGAAAATTATATTTAAAATTTAAAAATCTTTCTATTTAGAAACAATGTTAGTTCGATGCAGCTCCCAAGGACATTACCCATAGATGTATCATCACCATTGATATTACACGTCAATTTTAGATCAATGGTGGATTTATCATCATGACACTACTCATGTGGGTAGTATTAAAATTTGCTTAGAAATAGCCAATGCATCTCTCCATAGACTTGGAATTTGCTTCAGGTGGATAAAATGATCGGACCCAAACAACATTGTAAATTGTTAATGGGCTATACTAGCCTAGTGCATATTAGTATATCAGACGACGATATAACCGATCGAATCAAATTAATACGAAAATTCGGTTTGATTAATTCAGAAATTCGATTCAAATTTTTAAAAATTGGTTAATACAGTTTTCGACCAAAATAATCGATTTTAATTCGGTTCGGTTCAGTAAAAATAAAAATTGTTTAAATCGATTTTTTCTATTCGATTCGCTCGGTTCGTTTTTAACCGAATTTACACCCCTAAGTACATTTGTACATACAAATTAATATTGATTGAAATATAATATAGTTTGACATTTTCTTTCAATGTCTGTAACTATAATTTATATTTATGAGGAAATTACATAAAAATCACTCCTCAAAACATTTTTCAACTATATCTCCCAAATATCTATTTCTCAATTAAATACACATTCAAGAAAACTTCTTTCAAATAAGTCAATTTTCTACAATCCTAATCTATAGTCCATTTTCATGACCAAATTACGCTTGTTTTATTAAATCCCTTCATGTCAGATGGAAGCATTTGCAGAGATGTTCATGAAGCGATTGGTTTTGTAAATCCGAATCGATGATGGGTAAAATATGTCCCATGAATAGAAGCTTGCCACTGATACATGCTTTGAACGAATACTGATGCGAGCTATGAGCAAAAATAGAGATGAAGAGAGCTTTCTTCTCCCAACAAAGTGAAGAACCGAGAGAAGGTTCTCCCCTAAGTGATGCCTTCAGATCCCTTTAAAAGCTCCTAAATCTCCCTTCATATCCTCCCCATCTTCTCCAACTATTAAGGCCCACTAATTCCTCCCATCATTGCCCACTAATTACTCCCATCATATCATAATTATCGGCCCCCAACTTCTCCCACTCTTCCCACTATCCAGGCCCATTAATTTCTCTCATCATGGCCCACTAATTACTCCCATCATAGCATAATTATCGGCCCCCACTTCCTCCATCATGCTTAAGTCTTCCTTAATTGCTCTTTTGTTTATGACATGTTCTACTCAAAGCATGTCAGGAAAATCCAGGTTGAGTAACCGCTATGACCTGGTCTTGTGCCACTGTTTAACCACGTGAGACCGATCATAGTATCATCGTCTTCGGGCATTTTCATGTACGTCAATGGTTTTACCCGATGTTGCCTAATTTCCCTACCACATCACCTCACTGCCCTGAAGTAAAACAAGATTAGCAAAATCGAAATCTTGGTTTATATAGATCGTGTAAAATCATAGTTATCGTTTCAGTGTATTCTTCGAAACTTGCAAATTTTGAGGGTTGAATCCATCCAATAGAAAGACCGTGGTAAATAGATCCAACGTAATATCCACTGGTAAGTAGACAGAAATCCCCGAGAAAACAGACTGTGAGAAATCTGCTTGAATCATAATAAGCTGAGTTCAGCTTTGCAGACTTTGTACATCGCTCGAGCCGACTTCAGGTCATGAAATATGAAATTCAAGTTTGAGAATTATTATACATCCGAGCAAATAAAGCTCATAAGATATAACCGAGCTCCAGAGATAATAGATAAACATCTCGAGCAGATAAAATATGTCTGAACTCCAGTATAAGAAATACTCCGAGCAAATAAAGCTCGTGAGAGTTCCAGAATTAATATGCACGTGGAGCAAGTAAAGCCCATCCTGAGCACCAAAAACAATATATCTGAGCTCGAGGAAAAAACATCCCGAGCGGATATATATGATCGGCTCGAGGAAAAACATCCCAAGCATATAGATATGATCGGGCTAGAGGAAAAAACATCCCGAGCACAAACACTTTGACAATTTCCGGTTTAAACAATGACCAAACATCTCCAATGAGTAAACTAATAAATTCCAAACAAGCTTAAACATGGACCAAACATCCCGATCAACAATAGAACGTACTCGAACATCCCGAGCACAAAAACTCTATCACGTTTTAGGTTCAAATACGGACCAAACATCCCGATCCCGTATTTAACCCCTAACAACGAACATATCTCAAATATCCCAAACAACAATAGAACGTACTCGAACATCCAGAGTACCAAAACTCTGTCACGTTTTAGGTTCAAATACAGACCAAACATCCCGATCTCGTATTTAACCCACCAACAACGGACATATATCAAATATCCCAAACATAATAGAACGTACTCGAACTTCCCAGCACCAAATTTGAGTCATTTTTAGGTTCAAATACGGCCAAACATCCCGATCCCGTATTTAACCCACCAATAACGGACAGATCTCAAATATACTGAACAACAATAGAGTGTACTTGAACATTCCGAGCACCAAAACTCTGTCAAGTTTTATGTTCAAATACGGACCAAACATTCCGATACCGTATTTAACCAGCCAACAACATACATATCTCAAATATCCCGAACAACAATAGAACGTACTCGAACATCCCGAGCAGATAGATATGATCGGGCTCAAGGGAAAACATCTCGAGCACAAACGCTTTGGCAAATTTAGGTTTAAGCATGGACCAAACATCCCGATCACATGAGTAAACTAATAAATTACAAACAAACTTAAACATGGACCAAATATCCCGGTCAACAATAGAACGTACTCGAACACCCCGAGCACCAAAACTCTGTCACGTTTTAGGTTCAAATACAGACTAAACATCACGATCCCGTATTTAACCCGTCAACAACGGACATATCTCAAATATCCCGAACAACAATAAAACGTACTCGAACATCCCGAGCACCAAAACTAAGTCATGTTTTAGGTTCAAATGCGGATAAAACACCCCGATCCCAAATTTAACCGGCCAACAACGAACATATATCAAATATCCCGAACAACAATAGAACGTACTCGAACATCCCAAGCACCAAAACTCTGTCACGTTTTAGGTTCAAATACGGACCAAACATCTCGATCCCGTAATTAATCCGCCAACAAGCCAACAACAGACATATCTCAAATATCCTGAACAACAATAGAACGTACTCGAACATCCCGAGCGGCGAGCACCAAACCGAGTCACGTTTTAGGTTCAAATACGGACCAAACAATGTGATCCCTTATTTTCGCTACTTTGTAGAAAAGGTGCAGTAGAAAAATAAATAGGACATCGTGATTTTTTACGTGAAAAACCCCCCAAAAAATAAAAGGAAAAACCATGACACCTAACCCATAATAAAATTCTTCATTATGAACAAAGTTGTTTTACACTATTTTTGTACAAGATATGAGCAAAAAGAGAGATGAAGCTTTATTCTCCCAACAAAGTGAAGAACTGAGAGAGGATTCTCCCCTAAATGATGCCTTCTCATCCCTTTAAAAGCTCCTATATTTCTCTACATATCCTCCCCATCTTCCCCCACTCTTCAGGCCCAATAATTCCTCCCACCCTGGCCAACTAATTACTCCCATGATAGCATAATTATCGGGCCCCACTTCTCCCACTCTTCCTACTATTCAGGCCCACTCATTCCTCCCATCATGGCCCACTAATTACTCCCATAGCATAATTATCAGCCCCCACTTCCTCCATCATGTTTAATTCTTCCATAATTGCTCTTTTGTTTATGACATGTTCTACTCAAAGCATGTCAGGTAAATCCGGGTTGAATAGCCGCTATGCCTGGGCCTTATGCCACTATTTAACCACGTGAGACCGAGCAAAGTATCATCCTCTTTGGGCATTTTCCTGTTCGACAATGATTTTACCCGATGTTGCCTAATTTCCTTGCCACATCAATTACATACAATTTTTCTTGTCAAATTTCATATTTAAAAAAAAATTGACTCATTTTCAGCAACAGTTGATCCACCCTCATTGTTGGTCTTCAGAAATTTTTAACGTAAGAATGCAACTATACTGTTTAGAATCAACATAACATATATTACTTTTTTATGTTATGGTTCTCTGTTATTGCTTTTGTAGAAAATCTTTGTTTATGAGTATCACTGAATTTACCATGTGAATTTATAAGTTGTCTGAGTTGTTGTCAAATTGTATATTCTTAATCTCTTCATGTTCATGAGATTTAAATAAGGAATAAGCAAGTGAGTTTCTTGCAAAAGCTTATCTTATAATTATGGAATGAAATGGAAAGTGGCGAATTTCTCTGTTGTTATCCGTGCGTACGTGCATGTGTGAGTGAATTGTCGGCTGATGAACAATAAGGATCTTCAAGAATGGATGAGTTGAATTCATTGCTGCAAAAGAATTATAATGTCACTTTTCCTGGAAAACCATAAAGGAAAGATGGTTTCTTTTTCGTAACTTTGTTAATTTCATGAGTTGAGTTCATAGCTATAAATTTGTGTCTATTGGTAATATACATGCAACACATGAGTGTGGTGGTGCACATATATTACATGCTGTTGTGATTAATTATTAATTATTGGGTTTAATGAATAAAAGCCTAATAATTTGGTATAATTTTATTAATGAGAATAAAATTAAGGTAAGTTAATTATGAATAGTCAATTAGACTAAATAAATCTCACATTGAGAAATTAAGACACTTATGGTTTGTTTATAATGAGATACAAATCAATAGAATGTAGTTAAGTAGAAAAGATGGGTGCCCCTCGAGCGCCGTCCGTCCGCTCGGCTCGGCTCGTCTCGCCTCGCCTCGCTGCGCCGCGCCGCGTCGCGTCGCGTCGCGCGTGTTGCTGTCGCGAAGGCATCCCTATCTTTTTACTACTCAAATTTCTGTGAGACTTAAATCGAATTAATCTGATGTTAAGTATTGAGACTTTTCATCAACCCACTAAACATCACATTTAATTATCTGTGACCTTTGGAGAAGTCTGTTGCTCAGCTATATAAGTTGCACTAGCTCTATACTTTCTTCATTCCGAAAATCTGCATACATAAATATAGCATTCTGGTTTGAGAGTAATGCACACTGCTATTGTTCGAGGTAGTCTGCTCGGAGTTTTGCTTCAATCCAAACAGAGGTGATTTGGCGTTGTACCTTGGAACTCACTTGTCCAGGAGGCCAGAAGCTAAGGCGGGCAAATTTGAGTTTACGGACACACGGCTTGCTGTGGCCTCGTTCAGAATTGTTTCCAAATTCTTATTGATTAAGTCTTCAGTTTATAACTACTGTTGTACGTCTAATGCTTTTGTAATTTGATGTTTGTTTACAGTATAATTTCTCTTCTTATTACAATTGTTTAAACTGGTTCAATCTTTCAATTTAAATAAACAGTACGCACACATGCATTGTTGTAGTATAAATGCATGCAACAATAGACTTTAAATTGAATTAGGTACACCAACAACATTAAATTAAGCGCACTACTCTAATTAAATTAAGTTCACTGGTGTAGTATAATTATGTGCACCATTATAATATAATTGCATGCAATGATAGACTTTAAATTACATGCATCAGTGTAGTATAATTAAATGCATTGGTGTAATATAATTGGATGCACTGATAGATTTTAAATTAAATTAGATGCATCAATAACATTAAATTAAGTGCACCACTAGACCGTATAATATCACAGTGGTGGCGGAGCAATCGATCACTAATAAACATAATAAATATTACTATGAATTACCTATTGTGCATGTAATTTACATTGACCGTCAGTCTATCAGTACATGTTAATTATAGGCACCGATAGATTCGGATATTCTCTTTAACGTAAAATATACTATTAGTGTCTATTGGTGATTGTAAAATATATGCACTGATAGACTCAAATACTATTTAAGAAAAAAATATGTCGATGCATGTAAATTAAAATTATATTTCATCGATTTTCACATCTTCAATTTTACTTGCCATTACTATATTATTATTAAATAAATTACTTAGTGTGCATGTAATTTATATGGACCGTCAGTCTATCATGTTAATTATAGGCACCGATAGATTCAGATATTCTCTATAACGTAAAATATACTATTATCGTTATTCGTACATGTAAAATATATGCACTGATAGACTCAAGTACTGTATAAGAAAAAAATATATCGATTCATGTAAATTAAAATTATATTTCATCGATTTTCACATCTTCAATTTTACTTGCCGTTACTATATTATTATTGAATAAATTACATCTAAATAACATATTTTCAAATGTTCTCCAAAAGTAAACCCTTCCTTTCGGACTCAATATCTCTTTTGACTATTATATATATATGTATATATATGGGCGGCTGACTTGTTAAAACACCCCAACGTGTTTCCAGAAAAAGATCAATGCTCTTGTTGCAGAGATTCCGACAACAAAGATGCCGACCCCGATGTATTTCCCTCTTCGTTGGGAGAGCACAAGAGATCAATGGTGGTACAATTCGCCAATCGATTTTGCAGCAGCCAGTGGACACTATGATTTAGTACGGGAGCTCCACCTCCTCGGCGACAATTATCTTATAAAACTAACCTCCCAGAGCAGATCCGCCTCCTCGAAACCGTTTGGGACGACGAAGAGTAGAAGGATGCGATTTCCTATATTTGAGAAGATTCTGACATACGTACCACCAACCTTCACGCCCGTATAAAGAGCAGCATGCAAGTTTTACAATTTTTTAGAAATGGCATTCATGCTCAATTGAAGAAGACGACTGGACGACGAAGATGGTAGTTTATAGTTAGTTTGAAAGAAAATTAGGTTTATGTACCCACTGAATAGAAGCTACGCAGTTGCATTAGATTAGTAAAAAATGGCCCAAAGCTATGGAGACCAGTGCTATTAGGTTTGGCACAAAGTAGCATCTAAATGAACAGCATGCCACTTATGAGTGTTTGATATTATATTTTGGGGTAAGTTCAGCTTGTATCCTTAGGTAAAAGTTTGTTTATCCTAGACTAGGTAAAAAGTTTGTAATCGTTTAAGTTCACTTTATTTTGAAAAGACAAAATCACCCTTTAAACACACATTTTTCATCTCGTCTTTCCCGACTCATTCGAGCTCTTCAGTTATTCTCTTATTTCGATTCCATTCCAGACTTCATTCGAGCTCTTCATTTCATCTCTTATTTCGATTCCAATCTCCTCGTAAACTTCCATTCCATTTCTTCGTTTTTTGGGGGAACATTCTGTGACTACAAATTTACATGGCTCCAAAATCAATAAAGAGTATTTGGGCAAAAGCTCCAAGGAAGTTTACGACATTCTGTGACTACAAATTTACATGGCTCCAAAATCAATCAAGAGTATTCGAGCGAAAGCTCGAAGGAAGACGACACACAAAGAAAAACATTGAGGAAATCTGGTATAACGGTTGGATTTTCGTTTCCTAATGAATGGTTTTTAAAATTTGTAGGGTTTTCATTTGGTTAATTTTTCGATTATTGTTGTTTGAATGGTATTGTTGAGATTTAGGGTTTAAATTTTTTTCTTTTACGATTACGGTTTGAAAGGTATTTCTGATTAAGGTTTATCTCTTTTTTCAATTATGGTTTTTAATACACGGAAAATTATTTGTTTAGTGAGATTTCATAAAATCTGGACCATTGCCCAGTGCATCGTATCTTGCAATAGTGGCACAATTTGTCCTTCTATTGAGATGGTCTCGATTCCAGACCCACTTATAACAAAAATCCCCTTCAAGTGCTATATAAAAAAATATTTTCTGGACCATTACATTAATTTCTTTAATGATGAAGCTTAAGATCGATCATTTAGTTCAAATGACAATTGGGAAGGGTATAATTTTTTTATAAACGTCAAGTGACTTATAAGTATTACATATAAAATAGTACATTTTATTTTATTTTTTCTCTACGTTATTTAATTTGAAACAATATATTCACTAATTGACATGACAACAAATCAAATTTCACTTAACAAACCATAAAAAAATCTAAAAATAAATTAAAACCCAAGCTTAATCAAACATCATATCTAAATATATAGCAACCTTATTCACAAACAAAGCCTTTAGGCACCTTCTTGCCACATGAGTTGATCACCAAGCTTAACGCTACTGGTATTTTAACCTTGACAAGTTCAAGTACATTGGCCTTAATTGCGGTACACAGACACAATGCAGCTTCAATATCTGCCAGACCCTCGATAAGGGCACAACATTTTGGGCTAGGCTCCGTTCCGATAACCTCGTGCACGAGCCCTAACCAGTCTCCACAAACACCAAACTTAAGGGTGTCTCTAGGGCACTTAGCAGCCTTGGTCGGGGTCGATGGAATAGGAATTTTTGGTGGGCATGGCGCGTAATTGGATGAAACACAAGAGATAAAGACCATGTTAAGTATTATGAGAATATATATTGATGCATTTGGATATGCCATTTTCTTGGATTGGCCGACTATGAAGATTGATCACCTCATTGGTTTGCGTCACTCGGCATTTGTAGAGGTTTAGGATAAGGGATTTGGGGTCACATTTGTGCGAAGTTGATAGCAGATATTTATAAATTTGTGGTTGATTTTTGGCCCATGGATTGTGTTGAACTTGAAGCCAAAAAATATGTTCTCTTTTGTGCTGGGCATGGAGTGAATTCATGTTAGATTTTATTTTATTTTGGTGTGTTGAACATCCATAATTAGGATTATACATTCAATCAGTTACCGATCGAATCGACTGAATCTTTTTTGAAAATATATTTAATTGAATAAAAAAATATCGATTAATTCGGTCAATAACCAAAGTTTATGTGGCCCATTAATTGAATTGTAGCACGTTCTTTTTTTGGCTCTAGAACCAAAGGAGGCACAGCCAATAAGATAATGCAATTAGTGATACATTTCTTAACATGAATTTTAAAATGAAATTATCGTGATTATTTTTAAAATAATATAATTGTATATATTCACATAAACAAGTTATTTGTGTAATTGATAGATGAAATAAAAAAAATGATTCTAAAATATGCGCATACGCACAATTTACATCTCTTTCTTCTGTACATGATATTTTCATAATTTATTGTCAAGCACAAACTTCAAAAAAATAGTTTCAAACCATATCCATCTTTTATCAATTTGTTTATTAGTTATTGAAAGGATAAATCAATTTTTTGAGCCAATTGCAACTCGTATTTGAATATGTCTAAAGTAAGCATATATTCTTATCCCTTTCGATAAAACTGGGAGTTCAAAATTTTGATATTTTGATAATAACAAATTATTTATGTACATGCCTACAGTAGGTAATGTTGGGGGTGCCCTTAAGGCACTATCATTTGAACACTCTCAATCATTAGATTGGCACACCCAAATATTGGGTGTGCCAATCCAATGATCATGCTGCTCTGAAGAGCAGTGTCCTTCAGAGCAGCATCAAATAAACCTCTACAATGAGTACATAGACACTAGAGTGAGAGATAATAAGCACACACCTAATGACCCATACCAAATTAAAAGAGGGGCTTCCCTTGTCAATTATTACTTTACCAAACAAAGTTCAATTCAAATCACGTGGAACATGAGCTCCTCGATTTTATCAGGATTTAGATAGATAAGAGCTCATGTCTATTTTAGACAGTAAAAAGATCACGTGGAACATTAACGTGTTCCCGACCTAGTGGCAAATTCCAACTAATGTTCAGCGAGCATACAAATAATGCTAAATCGAATCAACTTTGACCAAAATCCGGAAACACCTTGACAAAACAAATTCCATATGGCGCCACCACTACAGGTGGCGGTGATCGGGGCCGGTGTTTCCGGTATAGCAACTGCCCGAGCACTCAAAACTTCCGGCCACCACATTGTCATCTTCGAAAAGTCGAACCAACTCGGCGGCACGTGGTTGTTCGATCCTCGAGTGGAATCCGATCCATTAGGCCTTGACCCCACCAGAGAAATTGTTCATGGCAGCCTATATAATTCACTCTGCACTAATCTTCCCAGACCACTTATGGGATATTTGGACTACCCATTTCCCGAGAGCAAAAATGGGAATTCGGGCGATCATTTTCCTGGCCATGAAGAAGTGCTCAAGTTCTTGAACGACTTCGCTGCGGAGTTTGGACTGGTCGAGCTGATTAGGTTTGATAGCGAAGTTGTTCGGGTGGAGCGTGTCGGTTCGAGGAATGATCGGTGGCTAATCGAGTGGAGACGGAGCAATCTGAAATCGAAAGAGATTTTTGATGCGGTAGTTGTTTGTAATGGGCATCATACTCAACCAAGAGTGGCCACTCTACCAGGTATTAATCGATGTTATATTCATCAAATCATTAACTTAATTTCTGAAGAAACTGGGATCTTGATGCAGTTTTTCTTTCTTTCTTTTTAAACATTCAAATTGCAAGGTACAGAAAAATGGCCAGGGAAACAGATGCACAGCCACAATTATCGAATTTCCGAGCCTTTTCGGGATCAGGTGATCGAGGCTCCTCCTTCAGATAATATAATTCCGTAATTGATATATATTATTTAAAAGATCCAAAAGATGAATATCAAATTTTTATATTTTATTTTTTGGAGTTGAAGATTGTGGTGGTTATTGGAGAAGGACCTAGTGCAGTAGACATCTCTAGAGAAATATGTGAAGTAGCCACAGAAGTCCATCTTTCATCAAGATCCCCCAATGTTAAAGTTTCCAAGTTTGTTTCTTGGAATAATATGTGGCAGCATTCAAAGGTGATATTTTGTACCGTTTTCTAAATTACACTTGACCCCTGTGTGGTTTTTAATATGAAGATATCTATTATATCTTCTGCCTATGTATTTGAAAAATTTGAACTTTTTATGTATAAAACTTGGTAGTGGCATTTTAGCCCATGGTATCGATGTACATATGCATTTTACCCAATGTTGTATGTCTAATAGACACTTTACTCATTTTGGTTTGTAAATAGACAGGTTTCCCTGTATTTTTCAAATAGGCACTTTACCCATATAATTTGCAAACATACAGGTTTCCCTGTATTTTTCAAATAGGCACTTTACCCATATAATTTGCAAACATAGCATGAACGGAGAATGTGTTTTGCGTATATTCACAAATCATAGTTGAGTGAATTGTCTATTTTCACTGAACACAGTTGGATAAACTGTCTATTTTTAATGGGGTAAATGACTTTTTAATACCACGAGGGCCTGCATATTTCAAACCACATGAGTATATTTGCCTATTTGGAAATCAACACGGGTAAATGAATACAACTTCTCCTGAAGTTTAAAATGGGTGGCTTTGTCGATAGACAACACGTCCCCCTGTTTACCTTGAGACCCATATGTTGTATCATAGACTTGACTCATTAACAACGATCAAGAGGAACCACATAATGTGGTGGTGGGCATCAAAATCAAGAAAATATCCTCTTTGAAAATGATCGTTACATTTCTTTCTTTATTACTTTTAAGTTGGATGAGGATTTAGTTTTTAGCAATTTCAGATCGATTACGTGAATGAAAATGGAGAAGTGGCGTTTCAAGACGGGGCTCTGGTTCAGGCAGATATTATCCTCCATTGTACAGGGTACGTATTTTGTCCGAATATTAATTTCTGGTCTCGTGTTTGTGTAATTTTTTAAAGTAGCTTTTGGACAATATAATATATGGTATACATGTTATATATTTGAAAAACCAGGTACCAATATAGTATCCCATTCTTGAAAACAGATGGGATTATAAGTGTGGAAGATAATCGTGTTGGACCCCTTTACAAGCATATATTTCCTCCAAAGCTTGCTCCTAACCTCTCCTTTGTTGGACTTACGTATCGGGTGAATATCCAACGCACAGTTTCGTATCTTTTGTATGGACTATATTTGAATCATTTCAAGTTGAATCTTTTTTTCTTTTTAAAACCTTGCAGACAGTTGTGTTTCTGACGATTGATTTACAAGCAAAGTGGGTTGCCAGTATTTTATCGGGTTCAGGCCATCTACCATCAAAGGAGGAGATGATGGCCGATGTTGAAGAGTACTACCGGCAGATGGAGGCCAAAGGGATACCCCAACACCACACACATTGTGTTGATAGTAAGGTCAAGAGTAATTTTCACCCTGTCATGGAATCTTTCGCTACATATCATACAAGTTACCGTCATACCGAGGTTAAATCACGCCGCCCTGTACTAATACTTTTGGTAAAGGCAAAGGGATACAAAAAATAGACTCAAAGAATATAAAATAGTGACCAAATTGAACGAAACTATAGAACTTAATTGAACTCAAGAGTTGCTCATGGTCCTAACTATTTTTGGGTTAGGACTGGTCGAATATAAACAATGATCAAGAGCCAGTTATACAGATATCAACTTGTTTACTAGGAAAAAAATGAAGCGATTTAATCTTATCGCATTCGATTATTGTTTTCGCAGTTGGAGTACTTGGACTGGCTAGCTACTCAGGTGGGATTGGAAGGAGTGGATGAAAGGGTTAAATTAATAAGCGAGAGCTTTTTCAAATTTGTTGCTGATAATGGTATTTGGAAGGCCAAAGACTGGAAACTTAGCAGTGGCATCAAAGAATCTCTTAGTGTTGATTGATTTGCTTCTAACATATATAATGAAGTATCTCTGTAGTAAGAAATGTGGCCGTTACCGTGATTATATTTATTCAATTGGTTCATGTAAAGATAATCAAGGAGGATGTCATGTCTATATTAAAAAAAATTGTTAATCGAACAAAAAAACACCAACAGAAACGGATTGCCATTCTAGATAATATACCGAACTATAAACAGAAATTTAACAAATTGAAACTATTTTATACAAAAAACGATCACAAGTTTACATTGTCGAATCCCTTTGTAGGATCAAACGTTTGCCGCTTTACCAAAAACTATAGTTGGTGCAACTCTAATCTTTAAACCGTATAGCAGCTCAAGTGTCACGCTTCGATCGCTCTCCAAGCTAGGACAATTATTGCAATCCAATAATCTCTCTCCCAATAATTGCACTATGTTACAACTCATGAGAATCGAACACGTGACATTGGCTCTGATACCAATTGTTAGGATCAAACACTTACAGTTCTACCAAAAACTATAGCTGGTTGTAACGGTGGAACTCCAAGCGGGGACAATTATTGCACTCCAACACCCTTCATCTACATCTAATGCTACATCCTTAGAATTCAAAGGTTAAACAAATAACTTATTTTAAATTTGGCAACGATGATACATACATCTTCTGCCATATAAATCAGATGTTCATCATGGATGTGGGCCACATATCTCATAGTAAAGAGAACATCACCATATTAGATTGCACCCAAAAGTTTCACTTCTTTATTGATAAAGTCAGAAGAGGTGAAGTAGATTTAACTTCCACCACCACTATAAAGCAAGCTACAATCTGAATTCTCAAATATCAATTTCCAAAATTTGGTAATAAAAAATTGTTTGA
Organism: Haberlea rhodopensis; assembly: GCA_907163345.1. Classification (NCBI taxonomy): domain Eukaryota; kingdom Viridiplantae; phylum Streptophyta; class Magnoliopsida; order Lamiales; family Gesneriaceae; genus Haberlea; species Haberlea rhodopensis. The sequence continues at coordinate 22,393,405 of CAJQUN010000005.1, read as the reverse complement.
AATTTTTGTCACAGATGGACAAAAGCCCAAGCCTCTAAATTGAAATTTTCGTTGAATATCCATACAGTCGCGCAAATGAACCAGCATCTGAACAAAGAACGACCCCACATTCTTACACTATTTCTTGATGAAGTATCCCACCAAAATACCAAGCAAGAGACAGAACATCACTACAATGGTTGAAACACGAGTACCATGGCCATGTCTGGTTTGTTTTCTCAACAATTCCTGGACAAAGATGGTAGAGTAAGGCTAAACTTAAAGCAAAAATGGTGAATTGCAAATGTATAGTTGTACGTGAAGAAACTTTTAACAGATTCAAAACAGACAAGACTTGCTCAAGTTTCCCGTTGATTGATTATTCATACAACTTAGAGAGAAAGAACCAAGTTCAGAAACTGTAGCAAATCCCGGGAGTCCAGACCATCAGAGTAGAAACATCTGACTTGTCGAAAGTTATTAAAAGATGTGTTGCATTAAATCTTTGTGCTATATGTTATATGAACCCAAAGAAAACAATTAAAAAGCTACCCAAATAAAGGAAACCTATCAGGCTCACTCCCAAACCGATAAGAAATAGAAAGATTCACAACCTCATGTTAAATCGCTAAAATATCATTCACATCCAACATGATGTGTAAAACACAGGTTTCTGGAGTGTTTTAAAAAAATATGGAGTGGCTATATGAGAGAGATATGAAAAAAACACTATATTCATGTCCTTCCTTACATATGATCTGTTTGTCTACGCGTCAAATCAAAACGTAAATTGTAGTTGTATCCTTGATACAGTTCACATTTACAATCTAATTAGCACAATTATGATTTATGCGAGTCCCAAGTCCAATATGCTTGAGTTGACAGTTTCAATAGTTTAAGCTTCAAAGAAATGCAGCATGCGCACTATTTACACTAGCATCTATTGCTTATGAAATCATTTTCTCCACCTCAATTCCAAAAGATACTCATTTTTTTCCTTAATTGAAGTGGATCATATATATGCCTACACAAACCGGCTCGCAAGCTTTTTGAGACGACTCAAATAACGTGTAATTTCTATGCAAAATTATCACAAACTCGAATCAAGCTTCAACAATTGAGAGTATATTCTGAGCCCAATCCAATCCCAAATTTGTTTGAACTCGCAAACTTTAAATGTAATTAAATCAGATGAATTCACAAGCTCGAGCCTTTGTTTGATAGAACTCAATGATTATACTCAAACCAAATGAATCGAGCTCGAATTCAAACTCTAAGTTAAGACAAACTCAAGCCTAAAGTAATTAATTCAAGCTCAAGCCGGCACAAAATTTGATCTCTACTATGAAAAATGAATAGGAGTTAACTCGATTCAATTTGTTTGCACACCTAATGTATATAGGGGTGTAAACAAACTCACGAGCATTTTGAGACGCTCGAAAAATATATGATTCGTATTCGAAATTATCCCAATTGAGTCAATAGCTGAATTCACGCCTAAATTATTTTGTAAAAGCTAAAAAGTTGTAATATGTAATTAATATAATATAATTTTATATTAAATAAATATTTTTCGAACATTTTGAGTATTTATTTTCATGCAATAGCTCGCGAACATGTTCGAATTTTTCGAGCTGAACTCAAGCTCTAATTAAAGCAGAATTCAAGTAAAATATTTAAACCATTCGAGCATCGAATGTATCGAATTAGAGCCTTAAAATTTTCTTCATATTCAGCTCTTCGATTTGCTTACACCCTTAAATGTATACCATCTGATCTAACACAAATCCATAGACATGCACGAGTCACCGCTCCTTTACATTTCACACGATTTTTCCAATTGATAGCTATTCTGTATTGTTTCGTATCATTCGCAATACTACTACAATTACATAGATATAGTTTCATGTTGCACACGAGCACTGGTTTTCCAGCTAGCAACTACACCATGAAGCGATCCAACAACACTACCATGAGCAAATAATAAGGCCTACTCATAATCTAAAATTAGTGGTATACAGTACCGCAACCAATATGAGGCAGGAACACCTAGAGAAATGAAATCGTGTCGTGAGAATGACAAACAAAAAAATCCCTCGAGGAAAATGCAAAACATTATACTAAGAGCTCTGGGAAGTTTTGTGACATGAAGATGAGCTTAGAAGAGATGGAGACTTATTGGACAGTAACGGAAGAGATTGGATGAAATTTTCGCAGAATGTTCAGTCAGTATTTTTGGTGCAGAAATTATGAGGAATTAGCATTGCGAAAATTAAAAGCACCCCTTCAATAAGCATAACACCCTGGCAATGTACAAATGCCACATGCTTGAATCCACGACATGTAATAATGACCCGAATGGAAATAGCAATGGATAAAACAAAAGTACGAATAACAAAATATGTTGCTAAAAAATAAATATGGCATCATCTCAGTATTTCCTTTAAATATCATCTCTTTAACCTCAACGAGGTTAAAATGCAAGGGCACATTCTCACGGTTTATCTAAAGTGCACAGCGAGTATAAGAAAACTAGTGAAATTTATATTATAATGCCAACTATTTCCAATAGGGGTTAAATCATTAGGCAAAATATCAACAGACATCAACTAATTGCTTTGAAACTGTTGAAATATAAACAGGTTACCAATTCCTCTTGGAGCCTTTTATTTTGCTGAATAGCTGAAGCTTTCTCCTCGTTCAATTTGGAGACAGCAGACCATGCCTGAAAGAGATGTTTTATTATGAACTAAATCACAGAGAAACATCATCACAAGAAGTTGCAAGAAAACCAACAGCAAAGACATCTTACTGCTAAAGAAAGTTCAACTATTCAATCATTCAGTATGAAAGTGCTGATAAAAAAACAAAAAAGGGTAACTCATCTGTAAATATAACCTTTCAAATATGCTGAATTGATTAGCTTCATCTTTCACTTTGTCATAATCTACTTCATTTAGTTAGAATTAATTTGATTTAATTAAAAACCAAGATGTATACAGAATCAAAAATAGTTACGCACGTTGAATTTTGAGTAATTATGGACTTATTTGAGATGGATTTTACGAAAAATAAAACTTGTATTTTGTGCATTAATATTTTTTTACCAAGTTTATCAAAATTAAGTAATTGAGCCTCGGACAAGTCATCCAAAAAAAATAAACCTGTCAAGCATTAGACATACAAGACAATCAGGTGGATCGAGCAAAAAAGCAGGTTCTGAGCACCGGATGATTACAGGGCATGTTCGTTGCCAACACGTGAGGGACTCAAGCACTGAGTGCAACTAAAGGGCCACACTACTCACTACATCCTGCGGACAGTCTTCGTTATTGGACAATCTACAATTAGTGTGTTAACAATCATTTCAAAAGTATTAAACTAAGAAAAAACTTAACTCACCCCTCTGATGACCTAACACTTCAGTTATATAAACAACACGCTTTAAAATTGAACCATACAAGCTCAACCCCCTCCTTAAATCATTATGTATTTCCGCGATTGACTTTTATGACTTTATATTAAGTTTCCAGACTTCCTTTAAGATGGTGAAGCCAAAGATTTATAGGAAAAACAAATCACAAAATGCATGGCTTGTGAAGAATCAAATTTTAATTTTTATTAATATTTTCTGCTCTTAGGGGTAGTGTAATGGCAAATAACTTGATGCTTCTAGTGCATCTTAGTATATCAATAATTGTAAACACGCTTCAAACCATGGGATAAAAAACATGAACCTCAGCAAGATTGAAGCCACTATTTCAAGAAAACATCAGATATATTTCCCATAATATAATATCTAGCATCCTCACAGCAATCATAATTTAAGAGCAGAAAACATCAGATATACTTTCAAATACATTACAACGATGATATTTTTGGGAAAATATCAAAGATAAGTTACCTCAGAAGATGATGAATTTCCCATTGATTGCTTCAGCGATCTTGCGACCTGAAATTTAGTGACTGGAATAAACAATTTGACCATAACTGAGGCAGCGGTAAATACAAAAAAATGTTTTAAGCGCACTTACAGCCTCAGACAATGCAAGCTTTCTAATCTCCTCCTCGGCAGAAGATGATCTCGGAGAATTTCCCTCTTCGTCTCCTTCGGGTACTGGGGAGGGAGGGTTCGCAGGGATATAAACAACCCTCAATTTAAACTCATTAACAACCTTCCCATCCTCCCTGTTGAACTGATAAAAACTGACAGACGTAAAAATAATGGACTATTGCTTTAAATACCATCAGTTATATAACCAACTCAACCCACCATTTCTTGGGTGACATCCTTGTTCGTTGAACCATTAGGAGCAACAACACTTAGCACCAGAAACTTATCCCGACATTGCATATCTGGGGGTGCCTCTTTTTGCGCTTGCATGGTAACTAACGGACAAAAGAAACAAGAACAAAGATTTTAAGACACACAAAATCAATTGAATAAAACGTAACAACCAGGGGTTTTCACCTGTGACATTGCACACAGAATTGGGCATAATTATACCAGCATTCGGGCGAACTGAGTACTTCTTGGGATTGGTTGTTTTGACCTTTAATAAAAAGCCAGTAATCAGAATTCAGATCGTAACGTAACTTAAATCCAATATCTGATAAAAGGATCAAACAGGTCTTGTCGTTCTGAATTAAAAAGAATTACCTTAAATGCAATAAACTGGTCGGTCTTATTGGCCAACTGCATAGAACATGAGCTCTGCTTCCTCAATTCAACTTTATTCACAAGCCCACGTAAAAAGAATCAAAATATACAAGAAAAAAAAAATCATCTCCAAAATCAACAAATCAAATTAATAAAACAAAAAAGCAAACTTTTTTTAGATTCATTCTAATAAAAATTGGGTAATGATTCAATAGAAATGAAAACGAAGTACACAAAGAGCATTAAACGAATCTCTGAAAGCTAGCAGGAATTTCACATAAAGCGGGTATCATTCAATTCACGGTTCATTGGTGTGATTGAAAACAAAAAAAAATAGATAAAGAAAAAAAATATTCAGCAATTTACTCACATGGGAACTTCAGTTCCGAAGGTTGAATATTGATAAGTTCCCCCATACTCATGTTTCTAAATCTTTGATTGAATCAAGCAATTAGGTACATAATGGGTTAAATTTTCACAAATTGACTGAATGAAAAAGGAAAACAATCAAAACAAATTCTGAAAAATCTCTTTCTCTGGTTTTTTTGGACCACGAGTGAATGAAGGCAATGAGTTTTTTCTTACTTCCAAAAAAAAATTAATGTATATATAAATATGGATTATATGACCTATCTTTAACTTTTACGAATGCTATTTTCTGCAAAGAATGTGATTAAACGTTACTAAAATAAGATTGTCTTCAACAACCATTTAAATAAACTACTATTTTATATAAAAAAAACATTTTGAAAATAAATTGTTTAAACTTTAATTTTTAGTTTTTTAAAAAGGCATAAAGTTTTAAAAGTTCAAAGTACTTTTTTTTTTTTTTGATGTGTTAAATCAATTTTTGCGTTAAGCAAGACTGGAAATCGAGTTTGCCCAAAAGAGACATAAACTCTTATCCATTTCGGAATGGTCAGGGAGCTCTAGTGCTTTCTTGTTTTGAGCAAACAAAAATAGTACTTTTGCAATGTTCTAGAGGGGTGGTTCGATACTATCATAAGGGTATTAAAAAACCAAAAGTAAAACCCAAGTGATCGGTCGCCCAAGCCTTAGTGTCGGTCACCCAGGCCTGACCGACCGATACCAAGGCTGGGGCGATCGATCGGTTGAACTATTTCAGAAACCCAAGTGTTTTTTTCTAAATTTCTGCATTAAGACGAGTGAACTAGCTTAAACACTTAAAATATGAATTGTTGTATATTGAGGTATCTTACATTTCACACAAGGATCAAGTGATTTGGAATTTGCATGCAAAAGTTATGAATTGTTTATCAAAGGCTGTAAAAAAACGAAGATAATTAACACTTCTTTTACAAATTAGTACATTGATTAATAGAATCATTTATTAAATGATGTTACAATTGAATCAACATAAACTCATTAAAGAAAAACCAACTTAACCCTACTCTATGTTGTCATCAGTCGCCCCACAGGGTCGCCCACCATTGATAAGGCATGGGGCGACCGAGCGGTGGCCCTAAATGTGCTCGGTTGCCCCAAGCCATTTACGATCGCCCTAAGTGAAGGCCACATGATGCATTACATTAGAAAATACATCACTAGAAAATAATTTGGAACTTTGAAAAAAAATGCAAGTACATCACCTTGCTCGAATACAATATCATAACAAACTTCATAAATACAAATCATTACATAAAGGACATGAAAAAGTAGTATTCGGTGCCGAAAAACAAGGAAAAAAAGACAGTAACATAAAAGCGGTGGGGAGAGCTCATCCGTCATCTTGATTTCTTCACTGATGTGGCAGACACCTCCTATGTCGCCATTACAGTCACTGCTAGCCACCTGAGTGTCATGATGTTGGACCTCTCAATTTACCCAGATCCTCTTATTGCTTTAATGACAGGTATACAATATCATAACAAACTTCATAAATACAAATCATTACATAAAGGACATGAAAAAGTAGTGTTCGGTGCCGAAAAACTAGGAAAAAAAGACAGTAACATAAAAGCGGTGGGGAGAGCTCATCCGTCATCTTGATTTCTTCACTGATGTGGCAGACACCTCCTATGTCGCCACTACAGTCACCGCTAGCCACCTGAGTGTCATGATGTTGGACCTCTCAATTTACCCGGATCCTCTTATTGCTTTAATGGCAGATATACAATTCTTCCCACGTCGAACTTGAAAATATGAATTTGCTAAGCTTTTGAAAGGTTTTTGACTGGTGTTGAGAAAATGTGATTTCAAATATTTTTTAAAGATGTTAAAAATATGTAGTTATGGATACTTTTTGTTAATATATTGTCTATTTTAAGCTTTAAAACTTTTTCTAAAGTAAAAGAATTTTTCATTTACTTTATCCAAAGATAAATTATCTCATTTTTTGATGAAATAGATTTTAAAAAATATGTACGAGGAAAGGTTCTTTCAAACAATATCCAAGCCCATCGTAAATTTTCAGACATATGTAATTGTTGATTTCCATTTTCTGGAAAGGTCTAAATTTTCAATTTGATATTTATATATTATTATTATATCAATTGAATATTACACTATAATTCATAAATGAAAAAGTATTCATAAATAAAAAAGCAGCCTTTGTAGAATATTGGAAGAAATAAGGAAATAAAAAAAAGAACAATTGGTTTTGAGTAGACCTGACCACGATACTAATCCGATTCCAGAACCAACGGTTTTAGTTTCAATGAAAGGTAAAACTAGAATCGAACTGCTTGGATTCTTTTCCGGTTTTTATTCAAAGTTTGACTACACTATGCTTTTGTTGCGGCATGGAAATAAATGGAACAATTGACCTATATAATATTTCAAACTTATCCATTTATATTGTACGTACACAATATTGTAAGTTGGTGTTTGAATATACCGGGTGTACAGTATTTTTCATTATTAACGAGTGATGTGGTTATAAAATTGTACATATATAGCAAAATATAAAATAGCAATTAATTTAATTAAAAAGAGAATGATATAAAGATGTAATTTTATAGGGCATATTTTTTTTAGTCATTATTTTTCTAACTATCCCACATACATATATCCATTAATAAAAATGATTTTCCCATTCTCTAAATTATTATGAACCCTCTTCAGAAAATCCTAGTTCAATAAACCCCATTTTTTCCTTGTCTCGTTTAATCGACAGTCGCATAGCCAAGGTTTTTCCTTTGGTATTGAATTGTTATACTCTCAATTTTCTTTGAATTAGCGAAATTCAGACTAGATTCTCGATACTTGTTTGGTGTTTGAATTTTTCTGATGAATTTGTACTGGATGCAGCGAGCAAGTTATGGCGGCTGGATCGGATGCGGTAGAGACGACGACCTTATCATGTGCTAAATGCGGCAAGCCTGCTCATCTGCAGTATGTGGTCATTAGTTTTTTTTAAGTGTTTCTGCAACTTTCTTGTAACAGGCGGAGATGTATACAATGATTTTGTCAGAAATTTTACAAAAAACTCAAATTTTGATTGTGTGCATGTGTTTCTGTTACTTGTGTTTGCTGCAATTGGGGTAATTTTGATTTTTTTTTGCAATAATGTGATTGATTGATTGTTCATGGGAACGGGCTTATTCTGTAATGACCTTTTTATGCTGATGATTGGTGGGGTAAATTGGTTGTTTTTGGCTGATTGAATCATGATCCTCGTTGATTGTAGTTGGACTCTTTTGTTTCCTTTTGTATGTTTTTTTATGTGGATGAACGATTTCTGCTGCATACATTATATTATGCAAGATGTGACGTAGTGATAATTAGTTCAGAAACGTGTTCACCACTTGCACTACATTGTACATGTGGCATTACAGTCCTCACAGGTATAAATAGCAAGATTAACAGTTGGATCAGTAATTTAGCTGCGTGATCAAATTTCCCCAATTCTATTTCCCAACTCGAGTTTTGTAAGTTCAAAATTATTTGATACATAATTGAGCCCCTATTAGTTTTTGTTGGGTTTGGGGAGGGAGGATGAGGAAGTATGTTTGCACCTGTTGAAATTGCATTGTTCCATATGGTGATTGTTGAACTGCTAGAAGAATAAATTGCTTAAATAGGTGCCATTATGTGTGAGATTGCTTTTCTGTGAGAGCAGGTTTAAATAATTGCTCTTTGCAGGTGCCCAAAATGCGTCGAACTAAAGCTTCCTCGTGAAGGTGCTGCTTTCTGGTTAGTTACTTTGATTTGCAAATCATAAATTTAGTTTTGCTTGGCAAATTGAAATGTATGGAATATAGATATTTTTTATGGTTATTAGATGCCTGTTGGTATTAGCATAACTTAGGCACAAGGCACAAGCCATGGTTCAGGTCTTATCAAGGCGATGCGCAATGAGACTTAATATTCTGTAAAGTAAATGTTTCCCTGACATATCTGCCAAGATCTGTCTTATGAACTATTGAAGAACAAGAAAACTAATTTTCATTAGTTTACGAGGAAAAATGAAAAATAATTAGGCTGCAATTCACTTTGGGTACACAATTCCTACATTTAAGGTGTGCTTAACGTGCTTGCACCTTGAGCCTTTAAAATGTCTCAAGGTGCGGACTTCATGGTGAAAATCATTGAAGGGTTGACAGCTGAGCCTTGGCCCATGTTTGGAATTTTGATAACTATGACTCAGATAAGAGCGGAATATTAAGATGAAATAACTTAGGGAAGTACTGTTGAGATTCCAGTAAAACCCAATAATATTAGAAAGTTAAAAATTACAGATCTACTATTTTCTGGATTCCCTTTTGATGCCATTGTTCTTGATGTTAATGCTCTTTGTTCACAAATATGTTCTTTCTTCCAGTTCTCAAGAATGTTTCAAGGAATCTTGGAGTTCTCATAAATCTGTTCATGTGAAAGAGAAGTTGTCTTCCCCAGGACTTGAAAATTCAGGTGAACAAAATTCAGGCTTGTCTAATGATGGTTGGCTCTACTGCTTGAGGAAAGGGCAGGCTCGTTCACCAAAGATTCCACATTTTGACTGGACTGGGTATACTGTTTAGTCATATTTTTTAGATTTTGTATCCAATCAGCAATTTCAGGCATTTACGTCAATTATGTTTAGATTTTGGTTTTGTGAGCTAGAGTTTTTAGCTTAAAATTTTAGAAGATGCTCTTATACTTGTAAAGAACCTGCAATGGAGATATTACTTTATTTATTTGACTTGATTAAGTTTGTATACAGACATCATACTAGCTTATTCTGTGGTTTTGAACCTTCCTTTTATTTTAAGGAGCAGGTAATTCAGTTTCATTATTCTTTTTCGATAAACTATAACATTTTTCTGGTAACGGGACTTTTAACTTTTAGCTTAGTTTCTTAATAGTCTCATTTGAGGAGTTTCTACGAGGCTGGCAAGCTCTGACAGAGTTCATGTTTTACTTCTTTTATGGTTTGATTTGACGATTGGGCATAGGTTTTTTTCTTCTGAAGGTAATAAATTCAAATTTTGTTTATTCAGCTGAATATTTCGCAACTTATCCTTGAGTTCCCTGGTGCACTGCACTTGGCTTTTCAACTAGTAATATGTACTTTGCTCGCTACTTCTTTTTCCATGGATGACTTTACCCTTTCATTTTTAGTACTTATTTTTTGTAAACTTTCATACTTAGCTGTTGCCCTGAAACCTTTTCTATTCTCCTTTCAGGTCGTTAAAACCGTATCCAATATCAAAAAGACGTCCAGTACCTGCTCACATAGACCAACCTGACTGGGCGATTGATGTACGTAGCTTTTACTCTTTGGAGAGTTGATCTTTGTGTTTATGCCGTGTGTAAGTATATTGGATGTAGTTTTTATGAGAATTGCATGCTTGTGTTTGCAATCGAATAGTATTATTGTCTTTCAGTTGCAATAACATTCCTCTATTACAGGGAATTCCAAAAAGTGAACCCAACAGCGATCTGCAATATCATGTTGAGGTATTTTATGTCCATACTCCTGGTTAGCTTTTCCAAATACATATCTGACTGAACACAATTGTTTATTTTGATGCATGTCCTGAAGATCAAGACTCCTGATCAAATTGAGAAAATGTGGGAAACCTGCCGAGTAAGCTTCTTTGATACTCAATCCAGTATAAGGATAACTCTTCTAATCTTCATTTTTTTATATGGACTGTATCATCGCATAGAGCTTCCGCGGCATATTCACCTGGCTGATATATGAAACTTCATAGAAACAAACAGTCAAGGAAATAGGAAAATTCACCAGTTTGAGGCATTTTTCATCATGTGTGATCAGTTGAAACATATTTTAGGCTTTTAATGTTAAGTAGCTGGTAGGCCGATGAGAAATCAATACAAGAAGTTTCTGAAATTTTCACACGTATGTACGAATGTAACAAGTCATTGATTATATTATGCATAATAGGCAAAGACTAAGCTCACATATGAAGGGCTTTCTTCATATCATAGTTTGGATAGCTTTAGTGCTCTACTGCAGTTTATTCTAATGTTAGTTCTTGACACTGGTTCTTTTTTCTTTCTTTTTTAATTTTAATTGCTACCTCCAGATAGGAAGGGAAGTTTTGGATGCTGCTGCTCGAGTCATTCGACCTGGAATTACAACCGATGAAATTGATGCAGTGGTTCATGAAGCGATAATTGCTTCTGGTATGGTATGATTAACATAATAACGTACCCTGCATTTTCATCCTCAATTTATAATACGGAAGCAAATTTAGCGTCATGCAATAGATGTGCTGTTTGATCATGCATAACAGGTCTCTCAACCTTCTTATTTGTAGTTAAAATGTCTTTGTACTTGGTATTCTACTTTCAATCGTGTAACTGTCTAGTAACTCGTTTTGGTGGTTTGATTTTGGAATGTAATAATGATAGAAACATATTATATCTATTGGCTAGTCCCACCCACTGGCTTCCCCTTTTGGCACCAGTTGTGCATATGATAATTTTTCTTATTAATGGCAGTGTTTGTCATGCGGCAGGCTAATGATGTAGGTGTAATTGGCTTTTGGACTTCCTTATATATGTTGATGTCACTACATGTCAATGTGCCATTTGTCTATGAATGCTGCTGTTGAATATTTTAATCTACCCAACTGCAGGAGGATATCCATCTCCATTAAATTACCATTTCTTCCCCAAGTCTTGCTGCACGTAAGTATTTCTTCATTTGAAATCTGTTTCTTGTCGTTCTTTGACACTTCCCTATAAGTTCCCTACAGGTTCAAAATTGTATTAATTTGTTTCAGATCTGTAAATGAAGTTATCTGTCATGGGATTCCAGATGCAAGGTATCTACTTCATTCATGGAAGAACCTCCTTATACCACCTCCCTTCCGTAATTTCATGGAAAGGTTTTCTTTTGTTGTGCTGCTAACTTTTAGTTCTCGCCGCCATTTTAAATCTTTTCAATTTTATCCAATTCTTGATCCCTATAAAGGTGGTGGTCGAAGCTGATCTTTACTGCTGTTTTATTGTTTATTTATGCTATTTGTTGCTTCGTCCTCACTGTTTGGAAATTTCTTCCCTTGTTTATGAGCTAAAACTGTGATATCTGAGGAAAATAATTACCTAAAATAATTACTTTCACATTCAATTTAAAGCGCTAGTTCCATGGCATCATTATTGTCATCCTCCTACCGCAGTGCAATATCTATTCTCTCACCACATATACTGCTTCTTTTACCGTTTCAGGAAATTAGAAGATGGTGATATTGTAAATGTTGATGTAACTGTATACTATAAAGGTGTGCATGGTATGTAAAATTATATATAGCTCGATATTAATAGTTTTGTTATTTTTTACGCTTATTAAAGAAACAAATGGTGTGATTCCTTGCCTTTCCTTGCCTATGCAGGTGACTTGAATGAAACTTTCTTTGTGGGTAATGTTGATGAAGCATCTCGACGGCTGGTCCAATGTACATATGAATGCTTGGAGAAAGCAATAGCAATTGGTAAGTGTTTGCTCTGTCTTGCGTTGTTAGCCATTATTTACTGCAGATGGTATATGATCTTTAGAATTTCATTGGACAACTCGCATATCTCCCTCCAACATTGTTGCATAATTTGTCTGGTTTACTGGTGATTTTTTTATATCTGAAAGAACAACTATGTTACATATCGTTTGCAATTATTTTTGAGTTATTCCAAACATTTCACTTTTATATGCTGTTTCTGTGTTAATGACGCTTATTACATGGCTTGTTCCTGCCCTTTTCAGTTAAACCTGGTGTACGATTTCGTGAAATTGGGGAGATTATTAACAGGCATGCTTCTATCTCAGGATTTTCCGTGGTAATCGCGATGTGCCATTTCTTCATGAACTTATTTCCATTGAGGTCAATATGTTTACTACTGATTTCCCTATTTCCGATCATGGTATTTGCGATATTAGGTGAAATCAATTTGCGGCCATGGTATTGGTGAGCTCTTCCATTGTGCGCCAAATATACCTCATTATGCAAGTATCCTCAAGGCAATGGATTTAATTTTTTTTATTCCTATTAGGTGTGAGTAATTGTAGTTTCACCGACCATCAACCTTCCGTAACCTACTGTTTACTTCGGGCTAGGGACAGCAATCGACCAAAATTCATAATTTTATAATATACTCTTTGAAAGACCGCACCTGTTTGCAGGGAGAGTGTTGTTGGTGTATTCGTTATATTATATTTTTGCTGTCCCTTTGTTCCTCCGTGGACCTTAACCTGAGCAGGAAATAAAGCTGTTGGAGTAATGAAGGCTGGCCAGACCTTTACCATTGAACCAATGATTAATTCAGGTAACTTCTTGTTGGAAAATTAGTAAATATTACTTCTTTTTCCTTCACATCGCTCGTTTCATATGACATTTCCATGTCGTAGCAATTTGAATTCCTCGCTTTCATCTAAAAATAACCCCAACAGGCGTTTGGCGTGATCGAATGTGGCCTGATGGATGGACTTTTGTAACTGCTGATGGCAAACGCAGTGCTCAGTTTGAGCATACGCTTCTAGTAATTAAACGTTCTTTTGTGTGTGATTGCGCTCATGCTCGTGTTGCATAACAAGATTCGATTGTGTAAACTATACATTGATAAACTACCTTTTATGCGATTTATTACAGGTAACAGATACAGGAGTCGAAGTCCTGACAGCACGTCTCCCCTCATCCCCCAACGTGTTTCCCTGGCTAAATTCGTAGTTGGGCTGCTCAGTCCATTGAAGATGATCCAAAAACCAATCATTTCACCGTTGTTTTCTCAATTAATTTATGAGTCTTCATACCTGCCCAGTTCCCGAGAATATAAGGTTGTATTCGTACGTCTCATTTGATTATCGGATTCAGGTTAAAATTTATGAGTCTTCATGCTGACAGAACTCGTGTCTGTCAGCAGCAGGTTTTCGGTTTTGCATTTATACTATATACATGTGTTTGGAACAACCCCTGTAAGATATCCTATGACTTATAACTGGAGTGGTGGAATATATTCAACCTTTTGTTCGATGTATATTTTCAAAACCCATTTTTACATCTTCCAAAATAAAAGTAAATATTATCAATACGAAAACATGTCCCTCTTAAGTGTTGACTCGATTGATCAGAAACGACCAGGTTCCGATTTTAAATCGCATGTATGTGTTTGCTTCTACATATACATGAGACATGTTTGGATCGTGACATCTGACGTAGTGATTCAGATTTGAACGCATCAAAGCAATGGTCAATCGATATGATTGTGTTACCCATTGTATGATTTTTTTGGAATTATACAACTTTTCTTCCCTTTCTAGTGTTTATTATTTGAGAACGATGTGCTATATTAGAGAAGTATAAACTAAAATAAGTAGGAATAAAAAAAAGTTTCAAAAAGACAGAATGGGAAGATGAATATTTTAGGATTAGCTAAAATGATTCACCAGGAGACTACTCACATGTTCTTTCTTTATATAAATAGTTATAGATTATTTTACTGATCAATCATGTGTATGCCACAACTAATGTACAATAGAAACCAGATTAGGGGTGGGAAACGGGAATTCGGGTCCCCACCCGATCCGATCGAGTCAGGATAATCGGGTTTTTTGTGATAATAGGGTATTCCCCGATCGGGTAGTGGCGGGTTCGGGACGGGATTTGGGTAGGGGTTTGGGAGAAAAAATTGTTCGGGTTCGGTACCCGAACCCGATTTCCTTTTAAAAATAAAAAAAAAATACTTTTTTTAGGTTTAAATTTATGTAGCGTTTCTTTAATAAAAAACAAAAATCAATAATACTGGCATACGGCATGTAGAGGATCCATTATAAAATTCCATTGGTCTAGGCTTTCAAAAAACGAAGCTTCCATTTTTGGATGGATCAATATGATGGCAAAATTTTCCAAAAGCTGAATCTGGAGTCTGGCATACGGCATGTAGAGGATCCATTCCCTCAAGGCAAGATACTGCTGGAACAAACTTTCATTGTGGACATCTGGTTAGTTTTCTGGTTTTATGGAGTACCTTTCATCTTGGAAATCAATGAACATTCTTTGATAAATGTGAGATTCAAAGGCATATTTCTTGTGATCTCGCTTTGCATAAACAATATCTGGCTCTATGGAGTTTGCTGCCGCATCAATATCCCATCCAGCTGCTTTCATCATGTTAATCAACGGCTTGGAAAAGTCGTGAATGGCCCTGGAAGCAGCTTCCACTGCTGTTTTAAAAAGATCCGGTGAAAACTCCAATGAGGAATATCTATTTTCATCACCACCCCCTTCAGATTCTTTAGTTGACAAGCCTCTGAGCTTTAAGTTCTTCTCAAGTTTTACACGCTTCTGATTTGCCTCTTCAATAAGCTGCTGAACTTGAAGGATCTCAGAATCTTTATCATGAATCTCAGACAGAAACTTTTTCACCATGACCTCATATGTTTTTAACAATCTCTGCTGTTCTAGAATCTCAGCAGCTAGCCGGGAGTCATTTGGAGAAACACAGACTGGTTTGGGGTTGTGCTCTCTATAGATGTGCTTCGGTTCGGATAATTTTTTAACTCTGATATTACGAGTTTATCGGCAGCTTGAATTTTGTCAGGTTCATAAGGAGTATGAGCAAATTGAAGTTGAATGTAAGCTGACTTCAGAGAGGATATGTTCGTAAATATCTTAGATACTAGGTTTTCCATAGCTTCAGGATTTTGATTTGTGGCCTCTTCCATTGGTTGGGGATGAACCTTTTGGTTGCTGCTTTCACGAAGTTGGTTATCTTTTGCACCAGTGTGTTGCATATCTTCTTTTGGTGATGGCCAAATTCACCAAAATACTTTTGCACAGAAGGTAAATACTGTAGAAGGAAATGCGAATATACATAGATTAGTTCACCGGGATATATCAACAGAATCTCAGAAATGCTTGAACAGGACCAAGACAAATCATGGTTAAAAACAGTCGAGCTTGAGTGGCATGTTCCACTCCAATACTGTGAAACAACACCATCAACATTGAAAAATATGGAAAAAGAATGACACTCATGAGATTACATGCACATCTATTGGGATATGTATTATATATGTGTGTTGACTGTATGTTTCACCGACATGCATACAAAACCAGTAATGTCGTGCGTCCAGAGGCGTAATGACTTTATTGATTACGCTCAAAGAATTATATTTAATTAGCAAATGAACTCGTGTAAAGAATCATTTAATTCACCCCCACCCACTGGGATATGACCAAAACCTTCAGCGGGTAAACAAATATTAGTAAAATGAATGACTGTGTAAGGATTTCGTTCCGCTTTCCAATCCCGATTGATGCCTGCAATCAAGAAACAAACCAAATCACAGTATACAATTTCAACTAATAAAACTATAAACTGAAATACAAAGCAAGAGTAAGGAATTAGGGCTCAGGTCGAGCTGGGTATCCTTCCAACGTCGTCACCGGGGAACCAAGGTATCGTATCAAAAAGGGGAGACACACACACTGCCCGAAGACCCTGCCCGAACCCACTGCCCAAGCACACAGCCCGGACACACACACGGCAGACTAGTGCACACAGCACCACTCTCACGGCACACACACACAGGCACCACACACGGCCACACAAAGTGCACACAGCACCAGGCTCTAGGCGCACACACAGCACCACACTCAGCACAAGGCACACACAGCACCCCACTCAGCACAAGGAGCACACAGCACCAGCAACGGACTCTCGGCCACACAGCACCAAGCCACTCACGGCCACAAGCCAGCGCACACAGCACCAAGCCACTCACGGCCACATACACCACATCGCACACAGCACCAACCCAAGCACAAGGCGCACACAGCACCAGCCAAGCACAAGGCACACACAGCACCAGCCTCGGCTACACAGAGCTCCACTCACAGCACTAGGCGCACACAGCACCACACACACGGCCACCCACCACACACACAGTAACGAAAAAGGGGGGGGACGAAAAATTGCACTCTGGTTTTGGGTTTCAGAGAGTTGTTATTTACTCATCATGAACCAAGGCCAACATAAAGGCACCGAAGGGGAGATGAAGGGGATGGTGCAATTTCCAAGTGAATCGACCAGCCGAAGAGGCACACCAAGGAGAAGCTTCTGGACGCATGGGAGATGAAGAGAAAAGGCTGAGAATAGAAATGGGGGGGGGGGGGGGGGGGGGGGCACGGTTTTAGGGTAGTAGGGAGAAGGGCCAAAGCCCAATAGAATAATGAATAGGTATTGGGCCAACAAACCCAACAAATCTCCACCTTGGCACAATACCGGCTCCACCTCGACGTAAGGAAAACCCATAGATGACTCATCATCGCCCAAAGGGTCCCCACAAAGCATTGTGTGGACCAAGTTCTTGTCATAGCACACAGCACAGACAGAGAACACAGACAATAACCAACACAAAGAGGTTAAAGTCAATAACCGGGGTAACAATCATATAACAAGCACACAGCAGTTATACTAATCAAAAAAAATAGTTAACACCTAGTAATCAATCATCAGTATCAAATTTAAAAAATTTTAAACATGATTGAAACTTAGTACACATATCAGCAGGATAAAACACATAATCACTTAGATTATCACCTACAGATAACAACCATTGAATAACATTCCAAAGCACAAAGCTAGGATTAGTCATATACCTACTAAAGCAACTAATAGCATAAGCTATACCATGCCAAGTACTAACCATCAAATACATTAAGCGACTAATAGCATAAGCTAGATCATGCAAATCTTCATGTTCATTCGCAACCAATTCATCATGCAACATGTTCATGTTCAACAACACTACCATGATTTACAGGCATTCCATGAATTTCAGGTTCATTAACAGGAAGTACACCAGTTAAATGCTCCACCTTGCAAGGAGTAGCACTGGACACAGACTCATCAACATGCACAGAACTCATAGTCACATTAGGGGAAGGGAAATCCGGGAATTTCACTCTTTGCTGTTTGCCATAAACACACGAATCACAGAAAGGCATGCAAGACAACACGTCTTTACCAACGCAACCTTTTTCATGCAAATTCTCTAGACCTTTAGAACTTAAATGACCTAATCTCCTATGCCTCAGATCAGTCAAGTCATCAGTCACAGAATTCACATTATCATATACAGATTCAGTTTTGCAAACATAAAGATGTCTTTTCTTTTTACCTTTAAAAACTACCAAAGAACCCTTTATGATTTTCATAACACCATTTCCCCATCTACCCTCTAGACCACATGATTCTAAACCAGAACAAGACAACAAATTATTGCACAAAGCAGGAACATGTCTTACATCTTTTAGAGTCATAGAATAACCAGAATCAAATTTCAAATAAACATCACCAATGCCAGCAACTTTACAAAGTTTCTCATTAGCAATAGAAACAGAACCATTCTCAACTTCTTTATAATTAGAAAACAAATTTCTAAGAGGTGACATGTGATAAGAGCAACCAGAATCAATTAGCCATTCATTTTCACACACAGTAGATGAATGCACATAATTCACAGAATCACATAAGTCAGTCACCATAAAGACATCACCAGAGTCTTCACCAGATAAAGAAGTATGATTCACTTGTTCATTAGATTGGTTATTATTATTTTGATTCTTGTTTTTCTTTTCAGGACAGTCTTTAATAAAATGATCAGGATCACCACAATTAAAGCACCTCCTATTCTTAGGCCTAGACTTAGATCTTTTCCACTTGTTCTTATCATTATTCTGATTTTGGTTATTATCAGATCTATGATTGTTGTTATACCTATGTTGAGACCTACCTCTAACATGCATAACTTCACCAGAGTCTTGCTTACCGCCGTTGTTCACTTTTAAATCTAATTCCTTGCTTTTAAGGCCGTTACTTACAGTATCCAATGTAACAGAATCCCTATCGTATTTAATGGCGGATTTTACATCACTATAATTCTCAGGAATAGCATTTAAAAGAACAATAGGTGAATAGTCGTCAATGTTCTTATCTCCTGTCAATTTAATATCTTGAATTAACTTAGTAAACACATCCAAATTCTCATCTACATCTTTGTTCAAGTCTAGCTTGAATCTGAAAAAATTTTCTAACAAGAAAAGTTTACTCGGCAAAGATTTTTCAGTAAACATTTCTTCTAATTTTTCCCAAAGTTCTCTAGCAGATGATAGTTTACCACACTTCCTGAGCACAGAGTCAGACAAGTTCAAGATAATAGAAGAATAAGCATATTCGTCATCTTCCAGTTTCTTAGCAGTTGTAACGTTCTCAGCCCAATTACCATCAATAGCTTTAAATACCTTTTGTTGTATTAAAATTCCTTTCATTTTTTGTTGCCATATAGAAAAATCAGATTTTCCATTAAACTGTTCAAGGTTATATCCAGAAATTGAAGCCATCGCACATAAGCAAGTAGGCACACACAATTTCAACAACCAATCAGCAGAAGCAAGGACCACAAGGCACAAAACACACAATGAAAGAATTTAACCAAGCTAAGGGAGGAAGAATCGCTATCACCCACAAGATCACAGTACACTCAACGGTGTACGAGCATGGGGCTTCCAATAGAGATTTTCCTACGGGTAAGGGACACAATTACACCTAGAAACACGATAGTAAAATGATTAAGGGTTAAATAATCACTTACTACCCAGAGACAAAGCTCTGGGGTGACGAAACCACACTGACCGAAGCACCAAAGCGCCTGCCCGGAATCTGCCCGAGATTCCAGTAGCTGCCCGAGCTCTCCTGCCCGCTGCCCGAAGCCAACAGCTGCTGCCCGAGGTCTGCTGCTGCTGCCCGAGGCCCTGCCAAGCACTGCCCGAAACCACCGAGCACTCCAGTCGTTGCCCGAGGTCTGCCCGAAGCCTACTGCTCCTGCCCGACGTCCTCTGCACACTGCCCGAGACCAAAACAGCTCTGCCCGAGGTCAACCGAACACTCCACCAGGCACGGAACGCTCTGATACCACTGTAAGGATTTCGTTCCGCTTTCCAATCCCGATTGATGCCTGCAATCAAGAAACAAACCAAATCACAGTATACAATTTCAACTAATAAAACTATAAACTGAAATACAAAGCAAGAGTAAGGAATTAGGGCTCAGGTCGAGCTGGGTATCCTTCCAACGTCGTCACCGGGGAACCAAGGTATCGTATCAAAAAGGGGAGACACACACACTGCCCGAAGACCCTGCCCGAACCCACTGCCCAAGCACACAGCCCGGACACACACACGGCAGACTAGTGCACACAGCACCACTCTCACGGCACACACACACAGGCACCACACACGGCCACACAAAGTGCACACAGCACCAGGCTCTAGGCGCACACACAGCACCACACTCAGCAGGCACACACAGCACCCCACTCAGCACAAGGAGCACACAGCACCAGCAACGGACTCTCGGCCACACAGCACCAAGCCACTCACGGCCACAAGCCAGCGCACACAGCACCAAGCCACTCACGGCCACATACACCACAGCGCACACAGCACCAACCCAAGCACAAGGCGCACACAGCACCAGCCAAGCACAAGGCACACACAGCACCAGCCTCGGCTACACAGAGCTCCACTCACAGCACTAGGCGCACACAGCACCACACACACGGCCACCCACCGCACACACAGTAACGAAAAAGGGGGGGGGGACGAAAAATTGCACTCTGGTTTTTGGGTTTCAGAGAGTTGTTATTTACTCATCATTAACCAAGGCCAATATAAAGGCACCGAAGGGGAGATGAAGGGGATGGTGCAATTTCCAAGTGAATCGACCAGCCGAAGAGGCACACCAAGGAGAAGCTTCTGGACGCATGGGAGATGAAGAGAAAAGGCTGAGAATAGAAATGGGGGGGGGGGGGGGGGGGGGGGGGCACGGTTTTAGGGTAGTAGGGAGAAGGGCCAAAGCCCAATAGAATAATGAATAGGTATTGGGCCAACAAACCCAACAGACTGCTGCATGAGTTAAATTTTGATATTCTGATTTATGATTCTTTGCAGCACTCCAGGACTAATATGGAAGATTGGGATAAAACGAGCCAAAGAGTATAGACAATGAGAAGGTAACACTCCTGTTTCAACTACTCTGCTAAGCCATGAAGAGAACACAATAAATAGCCCACATTTAATCTTCATAACAGACATCAACTAAAATTGAAGAGTATCCTATTTTTCTGATGTTATGTCAAGGCTCATTAAGCTTCGTAGGTAGCGAGAAGAGTCCTTGGCATTTTGGGTGAGATTCAAGAAGTTCCTCTCATACGCTGGGGAAAATCTATCTGACTGGCTAAATTGCAGTAATCGCATAAATATTTTTTATTCTTGATGAATAATTGGAAATCACTTACTATGCAAAATCTAGAAATATTCTGTAAAATTTAGTGGTCGTACCTTTCGGGATCCCGGTATTGTAGCACTCGATGGTCAATAGGTATCAATGAGCACCAAGTTTCGATACCTAGGTCATGCTATCCAAAAAGATGGAGAGATTGACAGTGACTTAACTAAGCGGGCTGGTTGAAATGGAGAAACACCACCGGAATTCTATACGATCGTAATATTCGGCTGAAATTGAAGGGAATGTTTTATAGAACCATCATTAGACCTGCAATGTTGTATTGGATTGAATGCTGGGCACCCAAAAGGAATCACATCCAAAAGATGAGTGTGGCAGAGATACATATGCTTCTTTGGTTGTGCGATAAGACCAAAAGAGATAAAATAAGAAACAAAGACATTCAATCTGAAATAGATGTAGCTTGTATATAAGAGAATATGTAAGAAAGTCGTTTACGTTGGTTTAGTCAAGTACGACGTAGGCCCAGCAATGCACATTTGCGTGGAATGGAGTCCATGGATTTTGGCCATTTCACGAGAGTGAGAGGACAGCCAAAGAAGACATGGATTGAAGTTTACGCAAAGACTTGGAGTTCAAGAGGATTGAAGATGATATTTTGACCGATAGAAGCGCTTGGATAAGACTGACGCACTTGTTCGACCCGATTTGATTCTCTATATTGTTCATGTAGCATGCCACAATGCATTGGGATTAAAGACTTAGTTGTTGTTATTGTTGTAGAAATACATTGCAAAGATACAATACAATTGCCTTCCAGTGAAAACAAAACTTACAGTCAACACAAAACATAATATTCTGACCAAGAAAGAATGTTACATCATTTACAGCAATTTGAAAACTCGAAGTGAATAATATCGAGATTAGAGCTGTCAATTGACCCAACCCGACCCAATCCACTCAAACCCGTAACCCAAACGGACCAGCCCGTTTAGGCCCACATTCGAGTGGGTTGGAAAAATCCAACCCAGCCCAACCCGAAGTGGGTTGCGGGTCAGACGGGCCTACCCACCAAAAAATAAAGAAATTAGAAAGTAAAAAATATATATAATTTTATTAGGTTTTAATGAATTTAAATTATTAATAATTCATTATTATCTATTGCATTTGACTGAATAATTTAACAATCAATATCATTGATATAAATTAGGCAGGCGGCTAAAGAAAGAGTGATGTTTATAATTAAAGAATTACCTAAAAAACTAGGTCTAACTTATAAGCTTAGCCCGCCGGCCAAACCGACCCAACCAATATCAAATCATAACCAAAATGAGTTAACCCATTTTGATCCACTTTTAAATGGTTGAGAAAATGTTAACTGACCCACCCATTTTGTATGTCGGGTTGTGTCAACCTGACGGGCCAAACTCAAATTGAGTGCTCTAATCGAGATTCAATCACTCAGTGCTCATTGGACAACAAACATATATTTACCAGCTACCATTGACTGTAAATGTAACTTTTCTCAAGAGACAATACGATCGATGTAAATAAATACCACCACAAATAAACATTACTTCAATTCAGGCCAAGCAAAATCCTCCACCTTTAACAACCAAGTAGTAACACTCACTTAACAATCACAATTCGATGAAGGTTTACATTAGAGAATTCAATGCAATAGATCATTACTTCCCACTTTTAAGCAAATGCAAAAAACACAGACGAACATACCATGTGAAAGACATCACCAGCTCTTCCTGGCATTTATCTAAAACTTCCATCAACCGTTTCTCACATTACTAAACAAATCTTCATTTTAATATCGATCATCAAAGTAAGTAAAAACAGAATCGCCTCTGACCACATATAAATAAACTCTAAAACTCGTCATCTTCAAACCCTATAAAACAGAAAAATGAACGCAATGAATCTGTATTAAAAGAACTTATGTGGTTTTCAATTAGGACTGTTTAACGGGCCAGTCAATCTGTACCCGGACTGGAACCAAACCAGTTAGCATGGTCTGAAATCGAAACCAGGCTAACTGGTTCCGAACCAGTCTGGGCTGAACCAGAACCCGAACCGTTATTTTTAAAACATTAAAAATATATTTTGGTTTAGATAAATATATTCGAGGTTAGTATACAAACACAAAGGTCCATTAGCTCAGTTGGTTAGAACGCTAGATTAGAAGACGATGACCTCGTGTTCCAATCTCCAAGCAACAATTTGCCTCGAATTGTTTTTCAACTTTTTTCGAGTATATGATATTACAGTTCATACAAACAAAAAACAATACTCTCATACATGGGGTGGAATCTGTAAACATGGGAGAGGGGAGAGATGACTATGAGCCAATGTGTAGATCATTTAATAAGAAAAACTTCATAATTTTAGACAAAAACTTTCACATGTACAAACCTAATAACAAGGGACATGGGCTGGTCTTGAAGTAGGTTTTTGCCCTGTTTTGAAGTTTGTTTGCATCGATTCTCCAAAAAATTACCTAAAAAGATACATAAATTGCCTAATTAAGAACCTCCTCCTCTACCATAGTGTAAGCTGGGAGCAGCTCCAAAACCCTTTTTTAAGGAACACGAAAAACAAATTGACAACTTTATAACAGCAGCAGAATATTGCAACCTTCTTCAACCCCAGGATGTGATGAGTAAGACTATGCGAAGATCGGAGACTAATCACGGCTATACGGTAAGACCCCGTGCACCTTAAATATATCTTATTCTCTTCGCCCCACACTTTTTTAGTTAGGGATCGGCCATCTTTCCAACGCTAAGCATAAAAGGCACGACTTATTTGAATAACCCGGTGACCCACCAATTGTAGAAAGAATCCTTCAAGTAGCAAAATCAGTATCAGTATGCACTGTGAGACAGTCCACGGACACGAACACGGATATGATACAGATATTTAGTGTAGTCTAAAAAAAATATTGTTAACAAATATACTTTTTTATGTTTATATATAGTTTGGTGGAATTTGGTGTATACTTTAATTAATGAATAATGCATTACAACTTTACATCATTTTAAATTTTATTATTCAAATGTTTGATAATGAAATTTTTTCTTTACTTTCAGTATATTATATATATATATATATAATAAAAAAATATTATTGTGTCATAGACGTATCATGTTCTATAATTTTAAAAATTTCTGTCCTCATATTCATATCATGTCATATCAGTATCCCTGTATTCATGTCCATATAGTATAGATTTGGATGTAACCACACACACTAAATATGACTTCTCCAACCTTACCTCACTTTGTCTCCTCTTGGCTACTCTACAATAGGGGTGGGAAACGGGTTTGGGAATTCGGGTCCCGACCCAACCCGATCGGGTATTTCCCGATCGGGTCGGGATAATCGGGTTTTTTGGGATAATCGGGTATTACCCCATCGGGTAGTGGCGGGTTCGGGACGGGATTTGGGTAGGGGTTTGAGAGAAAATTTGTTCGGGTTCGGGTACCCGAACCCGATTTCCTATTAAAAATAAAAAAAAATATTTTTTTTAGGTTTAAATCTATAGAGCGTTTCTTTAAAAAAAATTAAAAAAATAAAAATTCAAGGTTTTCGGGTACCCGAAACCCGAATTTTGGGTACCCGACATATTCGGGTTCGGGTATGCCTTTAGTAATCCCGATACCCGATTACCCGAACTCAAATATCCCGAATACCCGAAACCCGTCCCGATTCCCACCCCTAAGCATTTAATTCACACCTCTTTTTTGTCCAAATATTAATTGCTATGGCCTCTAACTTTATGATAGTACCATTACATAAATATTAGAATTAGTGCCATTACTATTTTTAATTTTTATAATACTCGTTTTTTATATACTTCTATGCAATCTGAGTGAGTCATTATGGCATGAGAACCGTGTGGAGGAAAATTGATTCTTTTTTTTTTCTTTCTTGTCTTTGACTTGGACTCCAAATAGGGTTTCAATAATGAGACTTGATGCCGTGGAACTGATGGACCAGGTTTCCAAGATGGTGCAAGTAGATAATTCATGTTGACATATTTGAAATTTCAACTCTGTTAAAAATCAATAGAAATATTTTGAATCAAATCATGATCGTCAAGAATTTATATGTACTAATTAATAATTAATTAATAGGTATTATAATCAACTTCGGGTGCGTTCTCCTGATTTGGCAGTGGTTTCGTCGCAACTCGCCATACAGAATGAAGCTTCTTGGCTGCATGCCCGAGATTTGGGGTAACCCTGTCATCATTTTGCATGCACCTAACCAGCCGTTCGATATCCCTCATTTTGCTACTAGTTTATATTATTATATTTATATGTTTATCTAGTTGTTGTGTTGTTTGGTAGTTCTAGTTATGTGTTATGTTGAAGTATTGGTTTTATATTTACTTTGTCTGTGGTTTATTTTTTTACAGGTTTTTCTGCAGTTTGATGTAATTGCCAAGTTGACTACTCTCTTATATATATAATAATAATTGTTTTATGTTAAAAAAAAAAAGGTATTAAAAAAAGAGAAAAACAAAACAATTCCCCACAAATCTGATACCATTAATAGTCCAATGGCATGAGAATTAAGAACTCCTCATAATTACCCCCCAAAATCTCTCAACCATACACCACCTCCAACAAATGAGCCTCAAATTCACACTTCAAACCCCAACCTTAATCCACGCCACAATAAATAACCCCACACAATATTTATTGGTTAAAACGAGGCCATTGAAAAATTTACCATTACTATTAACAATCTTTTGAAATTACCCCATTATCATAAAAATATAGCCATTGAATATTTTAGATAAGTTATGTTTTAACAAGATATTTAGCAATGCCTCTCATAATATCTTAACGCAATGTTTGGTACATTGATAAGGGTGTGACGAACATAATTTTTAACTATTCATAACTCACTTATCGCATCTCATCCATTTCACAGAACTATACTTGAATATATATTAATAATTTGATTTTTTTTAAAAAAACACATGTTGAGAAGTTTTTCAAGTGATGAGATAAGAATAAATATATCATTTAAATGGGGACGAAAAAATCGTGATTTTGTGTAAAATTTATTGGATTAAGGATATATTTGCAATTTCTTATTCAAAGCATTTATATGTTGTTTTTGCTTAAAGTTGGAGAAAAATTATTTTTAAGCAAAAGTATTGAGTGATTGCTATTAAAATAAAATAAAAAACAGTTTAATAAACTTTACTTAATTACAAATTGCCACCAAACAACTTAAAACAGTCAAAAACATGTCATGTAATACTTCCCTACTTCTGTTTTTTCTTCTTATTTTTAGAGAAGCGATAGCGGAAGCAAACAAATAAAACATTCAAAATCTGTTTTTTATCTGAAAAGCTGATAAGAGATTTACAAAAACATTTGCAATTACCTATTAAATATGTCATGAACACATAAAAGAGAGAGGGAAAAATAAAATAAAAGAAAATTGTAATCCAAATATTTAATTATACTAAATGAAGATGAACGAGCTATAGTAATTTTGACTGATCTTCGAAGACAACCCCTCATCCAAAGTCCACTCTTGCTTTGTTCTATTTTATACCTTCTTGAGACCGCATTTCACTCCCTCTCATTTAGTTCCACCCCAAAATCTCTTCGCTCTCTCTCCAATCACCATTTTTTATCCGATCATCAATTTTCAAATCTTTTTCCACTGTAAAAATCATACGAATCCACACAAAAGAAAAGTGAATTTTTTTTAGAGAAGAAAAAAAAAATTCAATCACCACCGCCACCACCTACCATTTTCGACAAGAAACCAAAGATTCCCATGAATAAAGCGTAAGAGCTATTCCACACCACCATCTCTAGGTACGTAATGCTCAATCCTCAGCACCCGCATTTATCAAAATTTTGAAGGAAAAAATCAATTTACTGCTCATTTTACGCCCAGGCCCTATTTCTTGATTCTGATTTCAAGAAAATCAGCAGATAGGCCGCAAAGACAGGGAAATTGGTCGTGGGAACTTGTCAAATCTCGATTTTTTTTTTTAGCATAAGTCACAGATGAAGCACATTGACAGCGCCCCTTCAACCCCAGGAAAGTTCAAGATGGAGAAGTCTCCGTACAATAGGGTGAGGCTGCATTCTTCTCTGGCGAAGCTAGCTTTTTGGTCATTTGTTTTCCTCGGCTTGATCTTTTTGTTCTTCTATAGATCACCCTCTTCTTCGTCCCCTGTTCCTTCAGATCTCTCTAGAAGGTCACTTAGAAGCTCTAATGGAGGCCCTAACTTTGAAAAGAGGGTCAGGGCCTCTGCTAAAATCAGGTCTAGAAATGGGATTTCGGTTTTGGTTACGGGGGCAGCTGGTTTTGTTGGCACTCATGTCTCCTCCGCCCTCAAACGGCGAGGGGACGGTGTTTTGGGGCTTGATAATTTCAATGATTATTATGATACCTCCCTTAAGAGGGCTAGACAAGCACTTTTAGAGAGAACCGGGGTGTACATTGTGGAGGGTGATATCAATGATGCTGCTCTGTTAAAGAAACTTTTTGATTTTGTGCCCTTTACTCATGTTATGCATCTGGCTGCGCAGGCCGGTGTTCGCTATGCAATGGAGAATCCTAGCTCCTACGTACATAGCAACATTGCCGGCCTAGTTAGCATGCTTGAGGTTTGCAAGAATGCGAACCCGCAGCCAGCAATTGTGTGGGCTTCGAGTAGTTCTGTGTATGGATTGAATACTAAGGTTCCTTTTTCCGAGAAGGACAGGACTGATCAGCCCGCGAGCCTGTATGCCGCAACTAAGAAAGCCGGGGAAGAGATTGCGCATACTTATAATCATATATATGGGCTTTCGCTTACTGGATTGAGATTCTTCACTGTTTATGGACCATGGGGTAGGCCGGACATGGCATACTTCTTTTTTACTAGGGATATTTTGAAGGGGAAGTCGATCCCAATCTTTGAGGCTGCAAATCATGGAACAGTGGCGAGGGATTTTACCTACATTGATGATATTGTAAAGGGTTGTTTGGGTGCATTAGATACAGCAGAGAAAAGTACCGGCAGTAGTGGCAAGAAGAAGGGGCCGGCTCAATTGCGGGTGTACAATTTGGGAAACACATCCCCTGTACCAGTTTCGGATCTTGTGAGTATTTTGGAGAGGTTACTCAAGGTGAAGGCGAAGAGGTTGGTTATGAAGTTGCCAAGGAATGGTGACGTACAATTTACGCATGCCAACATAAGCTTAGCTCAGAAAGAGCTTGGTTATAAGCCCTCGACTGATCTTCAGACGGGATTGAAGAAATTTGTTCGATGGTACCTCAGTTACTATGCTAACGGGAAGAAGAGCGCACAGTAATACGATTTTTTCAATTGTGCTGTAGGATCATTCCATTCTTGTTCATTTCGATTCTTACATTTGTTTTAAGCTATTTCCGTTCGTCGGCAATTCTCTTGTTTCCACAAGTCTTAAGTGTGATATAATGAGGAAATTCCTCTCTCATGGTGAAGAAGCTTTTGTGGTTGATGGCCATTGG
This sequence comes from Haberlea rhodopensis, assembly GCA_907163345.1. Lineage (NCBI taxonomy): Eukaryota > Viridiplantae > Streptophyta > Magnoliopsida > Lamiales > Gesneriaceae > Haberlea > Haberlea rhodopensis. The sequence continues at coordinate 22,364,529 of CAJQUN010000005.1, read as the reverse complement.
TTCCCCTAGTGTTCCTTTTTTCACTCATGGGATTGTATTTGTTGTAGTTTTATATAATTTGTATAATTCATGACTGATAGAACAATTTGCTGATTCATGGACGTGTATCATCTGAATTCAGTTTTAAATAAAGTAGCACAAGATAGTTTTGCTATTACAAACTTTATTTAGATTCATTACTATTTTAGTATTTCTTCTTGGCTGATTTATTGATGAAGTAATACCATATTGTGTTTGGGGGTACGCTGTACATGCCAGCGTTTTAACTTCTTATTGATGAAGTAATATTAATTTCCATATCGTGTTTGTGGGTACGTGGTACATGCCAGCTTTTTAACTGCTTGTTCTTCAATAAATGGTAATTTATGTTGGTTGATTAGTTGCTCTTCAGGCACTCACTTCCATGATTTTGGGCTAATAACGGAAGCACAGGGTTGCATATTTAGGCACACTTGATGTTTGAGTTTATATAATTTGTTTAAATGTTTGTTGTTCATTAAATATACATCATAGTTTGAAGCAGAGAATTCCATATTTAAGTGATAGATCTGTTTGATGCATTATATTGGACAGATTAGCTTTCCGTTATTGATAGGTATGAGCTATTTACATAAGTGAAATGTGCTGTTGGTAAATGACTTATCAGAACATCCTTGATATAAGCTTGGTGTAATGGCTACCATATTTGTGATGACTCAGAATGGACTGACAATCAGGGGATGCAGTTAGTTTCGAGGCATACTATGTTGATTAATAAAGCGTAGGCAATGTAGTACTGGTAGATGGTCAATAAGTGTTGAGCATTTTGGGGGAACAAACCAGAAGGCTTGAAAGAATTGTACTGAAATTTGGCTTCGAATCATACTTTCTCATCGACGCAATGTGTTGTATATCAATCTGTGATTTTATAGGATTAATTGATCTTACAGGAAAGATAGATCGGAAAGTGATGGCAAGATGTTTGAACACGTCGGTGAATCCGAGTGTAGTGTTACCATAAGAGTCCTCTTTTGTGACGATCCAGAACTTAGATTCTTGAGAAAATATTTCGAATCTGGGGTGGCAAAACTTACATTTTTAGCAGTAAAGAATATGAAATTGAAAGTTTGGTTTTGGCACCAGGTGCTCTTTGGTTTCTTTTATTATGGTCCAAATCTATAGAACGAGATACGTTACTTGCACTTCATCTTCTGCAACTTGTTAGTATTTAAGTACCATTTGAATTACCATGTGCAGGTGTCAAAGATCATGCTAGTATTGGGTATCTATATTTACACAAATTATATGATAATAACTTGTTATTGATAATCATTAAGGATTAGTACCACGATACTATGATTGACATTAAGTCAGCATTTCGGTTTGGAATCTGGTCAGCCATAAGCTAAAACAGAGAAAACAACTTTATAAATCTTTTGATAGTGCACAAACAGTGATTAATTGAAAATTCAACAATTTTCTAATTAACAAAGTAGGATTATTTCAACTGATTCAGTTCCGAAAAATTGAAGAACAGAAATAAAAAATAAAAAATTGAGTTTACGATTGTTGGTTCTGTTTACTTAAATCGAAAGATTGAATCGGTTTAAACAATTGTGATAAAAATGAATTATACTGTAAATAGAGAAACAGTATACTTAACACAACAAATAAATCGAACTACGAAAACAGTAAACTTACAACATCAGTGATAAATAGAAGACTTAAGAACAAGAATCTGGAAACGATTCTGGACGACGCACAGTAAGCCGTGTGTTCTTAAACTCAAATTTGTCCGCATTAGCTTCTGGTCTCCTGGACAAGTGAGTTCCAAGGTACAACATTCAATCTCTTCTGTTCGGATTGAAGTATAACTCCGAGCAGACTACTTTGAACACTAGTAGTGTGCAGTACTCTCAAACAATATGAAATGTATGAATGAAGAATGATTTCGGATTTTTGAAAACATAGGACTGGAGCAGTTTATATAACTGAGAAGCAGACCACTCCAAATGTCTCAGAAATTAAGTGTAATATTTAGTGGGGTAGATGAAAAGTCTCAACACTTAACATCAGATTAATAGTGATTTAAGTCTCACACTTAAATCTGAAATCAATTCTACAGGTAGGTGTCAGGGTGGTTAATGGACCGGATCAACCGGAACCGGTCGGTTCCGGTTCCAAACCGGAACCGGTTGATCCGGTTATAAACCGGGATCCGATCCGGGTTTTGCCCGGATCGGATCGGTTCCACAGGTCCGGAACCGCCAATCCGGCGGTTCCGGTTCCACCGGTTTCGGTTCCGGACCGGAACCGGAACCGGTGAAAAATTTAAAAAAAAAGGGGGGGGTTCCGTTGGCCAACGGCATTGTAGCCGTTGGGCAACGGCTTAATTAAAAAAAAAAAAAAAAATTTTTTTTTTAAAAAAAATTTGCTTCTATATATACCTCATTTTTCCTCTTCAATTTTTCATCTCCAACTCTCTTACTCTTACAATCCTAATCTTGATTACAATTATCTCGTTTTTTCATATTTCCACTAATACGATGGCATCTTCTTCTACTGGTCGTGGTGGTGCCTCAAATCCACATTTATTCCAAGAAAATTATGATATTTTTGCCGAGTTTGATAATGCTTATGATGTTGAAGAAGCGGAACACGTTGCAGAACCGGCGGCCCCCCAAAATCCGGCCCCTGGCGGGTCATCCGCGACTACTACCGCTTCGAGTCGCACGAGTAACCGTCCCAAACGAAGCAAGGTATGGGATCATTTTGACATCGAGACAAAACCAGGTACGAACGAATCTGTTGTTATTTGTAAAATATGTAAAACCACATATAATTATAAAACAGGTGGTTCCGCTGGCGGTACCGGAACTTTTAAGAAACATCTAGTTAAAAAACATAATTTTGATGATGTTACTTTACAACCATTAGGTAGAGAACCAACCCAACTTCAAATTAATCCTCAGTCTGGCACTAATTTTATCTTAACACCGGAAATGAACAAAAGATTATTCGTTCGTTTTATTGTAAGATGCGAACTTCCTTTTTTGTTTTCTGAAAAAGATGGCTTTGTTGAATTTTCTTCTGGTATCCAACCATGTTTTAGACATATTTCTAGGCATACTTTGAAAAGAAATATTGTCGATGTGTTTCTTGATTACCGTAAGACTTTAGTTGATCATCTTTCTTCTATTAACTGCAGATTAAGTTTAACTACTGATATTTGGACGAATACCGCATTACTTTCTTTTCTTGTTATTACTGGTCATTGGATTGATGATAACTGGTGTTTGCAGAAAAGAATTTTGTCACTGGATGAATTAAAATCTGCACATACTGGTTTCCAAATTGCTAAATATATTGTTAATGTTTGTAGATTTTATGGAATTGCAGATAAAATTTGTTCGATTACACTTGACAACGCTTCAAATAATAACGCGGCAATGCGTGAACTTAAAATATATTTACGACCAATGCTTAATGGTGTTTTTTTCCATGTTAGATGTGCATGCCATATAATTAATTTAGCAGTAAAAGATGGTTATGAAGATGCTGAATGTAGTAGCATAAACAAACTTAAAAATTGTTGTCAATGGATACGACAATCACGCATTAAGCGTGATTGGAAACATACGTGTGCAAGTCAGAACCTTCGGTTTACTCTTTTTCCACCGCCCATTGTAAGTCGATGGAATTCTTTGCACAAAATGTTAGAATCGATGTTACCTTATCAAGATGCTTTAACTTCTTTTTATAACTCTTATCAAATGCCTGAAAGTGATGAAAGTTATTTATTGTCTGATAAGGATTGGTTTTTTGTTAAAAATTTAACTGCTTTGTTATCAACCTTTAAAGATGCAACAGATCGTTTCTCCGGTGTTTGTAATCCTACTTCTCATTATTTTCTACCACTTGTATTTAACATGTTTTGCAAATTTATTGAATTTAGAGATGATATTGAGTTGACGTCGTTCGTTTATCGTATGGAGGAGAAGTTTAAAAAATATTGGGAACAAATTCCACACGTGCACTGTATATCTACATTGTTAGACCCAAGTCAGGGTGTAGGATCTTTCGATACTTTCTTTGAATATTACAGTACGTTTTTGGATAAGGATGTTGACGATCAAAAGACGTCAATCATGCATTCTCTCCAAAATATGTTTGGATTGTACCATAGTGAACAGGGACAGAGCTCATCGGCGCGTGTAGTAGGAGGAGAAGAAGAAGATGCTAGTCAGTCACGAAGCGGAGGGATTAATCTGTTGCGGAGCCTTGGAAGAAAGAAGCAGAGAGGAAGCGGAGTGTCATCTACCTCTTCAAATGAGTTGCAGTTCTTCCTGGGTCAAATGTTCATTACAGATGAAAATGTTGACGTACTAGAGTGGTGGAAAGCAAACGCAAGACAATATCCAGTCTTAGCCAAATGGCTAGAGATGTATTTGCAGTCCAAACATACAGTGTTGCATCAGAGTCGGCATTTTCAACTTGTGCTCGGCTCATTGGAGACTTTAGAGTTTCTCTACAAGCAGAATCATTGTGCATGCTTACGCTGCTAAGAGATTGGTTCGATGCTGAGAGAAGAAATAAGAGAGAATGAGGAATCGACGAGTTCTGCAATGAAAGTTCCGAAGAAGAAGAAGAATTGGCCAAGACTATACTTATAAATTATGATGAGTAATGTATTTTTGTTATGAATTTCAAATGATGTATCTTTTATGTTGTTTTCCATATTCAATAAATGATATATTTCCTTTACGATTCAAGTTGAAAAAAAAAAAAAAAAAACGGGTTGGCTAAACCGGTTCCCGTTGGAACCGGTTTAACCCGGTCCAATCCGGCAAATCGGACCCGGGGTTCCGAACCGGATCGGTTCCATGGCATTTGCCATGGAACCGGAACCGGACCAATCCGGTTCAGAACCGGATTGGTCCGGTTCCACTCGAAAGGAGTCCGGGACCGGTCGGATCCGATCCGAATCCGGTCCGATCCGGCTCATGAACACCCTGAGGTAGGTGAAAAATCTCAAACTTAATACTCAGCAGAATATGAAAAGTCTGGTAGATTAAGAGTCATTTCAGAAATCCAAGTAGTAAAAAGATAGGGCTGCCTTCGCGGCAGCGACATGCGCGGCCCGACGAGCCGACGGACGGACGGCACGCTTGGGGCACCAATCTTTTCTACTTGACTACAATCTATTGATTTGTTTCTAATTATAAACAAACAATAAGTGTCTCAACTTTTCAACGTGAGATTTTTTTAGCCTAATTAACTATTTATAATTAACTTATCATAATTTTGTTCTCATTAACAAAATTAAACATAATTATTAGATTTTTATCTATTAAACCCAACAATTATTATTATTAATCCCAACAAGTAATTGGACGGATGTGGAATTTGTCAGAAGTGTCAAAGGTTTTGCTGGGCCATACATTGTGACGAGACTTCGGCTGAGAGAGCTGCGCACGAATTTATCGAGGAAAATGGGTTGGATATTGTGATTTTGAATCCTACATGGGTTACGGGTCCTTTTATCTCTCCTCGGATCCCTGATACAGTCGACATATCCATGGCGTTAATCTTTGGTACGTTGTCTTTTGTGCTTCCGTGCAGTGGTGGACCGGCAAATTGCGCAAGGGAGTCAAAAAAGTTTAAAATAAAAAGCGTAGTAAAAAAAAAAATTTCGAGGTCCAAATTTAATTTTAGGAGGAAGAAATATGATTTTGAAGGGCAAACTATAATTTTGGGTGGTAAAATACAATTCTTTAAAGAATAATTTTAGGTACTAATTTTTTTTTTGGGGCACCTTTGCCAGTGCCTCCCTTGCCCAAGAGTAGATCCTCACCCAGTTCCATGCATGAACATATCAGTTATAACATATTTTGACAAATATCATTTATACGGTCGATAATACGGAATATTTGATGCTATTCCCAGGGGTAGTGGTGCATTGTGAGTATTTCATTTGGAGTATTTGGTAAGACCTACCACTAAGGATAATGCTCTTAGGATTAGAATAGCGTGAAGAAATCCATGTATCCATTTGAAAGATTACATATATCGTGTTCAATTTGTAGGTGACAAAAGTCGTTATCCGATGATTATAGACAGCAGTTTAGTGCATGTGGATGACGTGGCTAGAGCCCATATTTATCTTTTTGAGTACCCAAATGCCAAGGGGAGATACATTTGCTCTGCTCTTGAATTCACAATTCATCGGTTATCTCAATTTATATCTTCCAGATATCCCCAGTTTCAAATGCCCACTCCTGAGTAAGTTTACTTCATTCCCATGTTACATTATCATACATTCAATATTTGCAAATTTTTTGCATACAATTACAATGATTTAGGAGACTTTCAAAAGTATATATCATTAATTTCGATTTTGGTAAAATACATATGCAGTTCTTGGAAAGATATTGAATCATTTAAATTGTCTGGCCTTTCAACAAAGAAGCTATTGGAAACAGGATTCAAATATGGGAATAAGAAATGTTTGGTGGAGCAATTGAATCTTGTAAACAAAAGGGTCTTCTTTAGTTTTCATTATTTGTTTCCTCATGTTACATATATATGAATATTATTGTACCTATATATATATTTCTTGGTTCTTGTGCTAATTAATTGCTCTTTTTGTTCCCAATTATATTTACACCCCTCCTTAAACTGGGCAGACGCGAGTTCGAGTTGCGTTTGGTGCAAAAAATTAATTTAACTTCTCTCACACTAAAAAAAATCAATTAATGATTCCTCATTAATTGTACGATGGAGAAAATTTGGATTAAAGGCTCGTAGTTGTAGAAAAGCCAATTTACGCGAAAAATTAAGAAATATAATATGAACCATTCTTCAACATTTATTTTTATTTTTAAATAATTTTTTTTTTCAAAATCAGTTTCTTCTCAGCTAACTAGCTATTGAGGATGGCACAGCATCAGGTTGTCTATCTGGCAAAGAAGCTTGGAACTCTGGTAACGTGCTGCATGATTCATATATCATACTCAAAACATGGAACTTGGACTGCAAAAAAATTGGAAATTTCTTACAACAAACTATAAGCAGTAAATAATCAACAAAAAACATTCGACAGGCATTCCAAAGAAACAGTATTTGGTCACTCAACTAGAAACAACGAGGGAAAAAGGGTCCATCCTCGAGAAGTTACGAGAGAAGACTGAAGAGGACGGTTAAGTTCAGACATATACGTACCATATCGATTTTAAACCGCGTAGTGGCTACTGCAATTTGTGGCGCCAAAAAGACATCGGCCTGCATATTACACGTCACAATTTGGCTTAGAATTTAACAAACAATGCATCCTTGGCACGATCAAACCTATGTTATATATCGTGTCATTTGTCCCCTAACAACTTTGAGGCATGTAGTAATAAAGATGGCCATGTAACATTGTGATCAGTACTAAATATGTAGACAATATTATACAAAATACCATATAGATGCAGTTTCCTGTAGAGTATTTGCCAGCATAATCTTTCAGTAGCTTGTCAAGAGCTGGATATATGAACATGCTTATATGTCACTTTCTTTTAACTATGTTTGAAGTATAAAAAGAAAGAAGGTAAGACGACTTCTACCGAGGAAGCCCTTTTCTATGTGCAACTGAGCCCATGCTTGTGCCTCTTCTGGACCCATTTTTTCCTCAACGTATTTCTGTCACATTGATGGACACCATAATATTAAATCCTCGGGAAGAATCGGTATTTAATTTTCGAAATGGATAATGAAAAAATGAAGGAGCTACATTAAAATTCACCAGAAAAGATATCATGTGAAGAGGCTGTATACTTGAAGACACGATGCTTGCAGCCTGCAACAAATTGTAAAGATTACTCAGTGATGAACTGATGATGAAATGATGTTAGAGTGATTGCAACAGAAACCAGATCTGTATAAAGAAATATGACTTTTTTAAATGGCATGGAAAAATAAATCTATTCATAAACAATGTCTCTTATAATAATATTTGTACTAGTATTTTCTACAGCTATATTATACCAAACCAAGAAGAGATTTTCTTTGATGGTTTTATCTTCAAATATTAGGGTCCACACTTACGAGTAAAATGAAGCTTACGGGCGTGTTTCAAAGGATAAAATTACACGCATAATCTTTCACAGTATTTGTATGAAACTAAAAACAGTTTGAAACTGACCTGGAGATTAATCGCTCTTAGTTGAGGATCAATTGGCAAAAGTGGAATATTAGGATACTTCTCTTCCAAATACTGGCAGAAAAGAGAAGTCAGAGAATACACCTCGCCAATTGATCATGGATTTTAATATCACATACAGATAGAGCTGAAGCACGGCCAAAATTTTGAACAGAATAACTAACCAGTATGATTGCATATGAGTCAGAAACAACAACATCACCATCAATCAAAACTGGGACGTAGTGAAGCGGATTTAATTTCTCAAACTCTGTAAAGTCAAAAACCCAAAGATGGAAGACATTAGTCTCTTTTTGATACTTAGCATGTTTCAGCCCTAGGATCTGATTCATTTGATAGATCAATATGGCTGCCCCAAATACCATTTTTCCATTTATATTAGCAGTACAAGATCATATCTGCCATTAATTAATGATTTGCCAGTTTGAACTTAAGTTTCCATATCAAACTTAGGGTGATAATATGCATTACTAGTATCATATGGGCCATATAAACGCTGCTCGCATCGATGATATAAATATATGTATATCTATAAATTACCCAAGAACAGGTTAGAGATTTTCTTTGGACTCTTAGATGTGTCTTCAATCAAAATAGCCCTACTCCTTTTAGTTATCTGGATGGAGTTTGAATGAAAATCTTTTGTACGAGTCATAATTTGATCTTATTAAATAATTCTCTTTTTTATTGAAATTTTTTCAAGTTTTCTACATAAATGATTGGTTTATTAACAAAGGCATCAATTATCCAGATCAAATAATTTGAAGTAAACACGCATTACACGTGATAACTAGCTAGTGTGCGTATACATATAATTCATAGATAAGAATAATATTACATGAAAGAATGCAAAATCAATTCGGAAAATACAATCATAATTAACGCACCTGGACTGAACTGCTCCCCTTTGCCAAGATTCACTGCTCTGTACTGGTAAGGAAGTCCTAAGCACCCAAAAAGCAAAATAAGTCAAATGCTCCAAAAAAAAAAAAGGGAAATCCGGCAATAAATTTCAAGAAAATTGCAGCATAAAAGAACGAAGATGAAAAACCTTTGAGATTCAAAGCAAAGCGAACCCGCCAAGAACAAGAGCTCTGCCAGTAAGAGTACAGTACAAGTTTCGGAGATGATGAAGAATCAAGTAGCCTATACTTCTGCAATCGTATTCATTTAGCAATTATTCAGGAAAATTATCAACTGAGATTATTCTTAGTATGTGTGAGAGAGAAAGGAGAGGCACCTGGTCTTTGGAGTCCATAAATAATGAAATCGAAAGTTGCTGCAACTAAATTTGGAAAGTCTGAAAGGGGATATATACATAATATTTGATGCCTTCTAAACCATTTGATAATCAAACTAATTAAATCTTATTATTTAATTAATTTTTGATTTGATTTGCATCTTGTGTTTGTAGAACGTAACTTAATTTTATGTTGTTGATTTTAATTTTTGATTTCGAAAACAAAATTCAAATTAGGTATGTATAAAATACCATGTGTTACATCAAATTTGCAAGAAATTCCTCTTGTTAACAGGGAAAAAAATTTCATATATTTTCTTAAATTATATATTAAACCCAAGTGTTATAAAAAAAAGGAAAAAAACTATTTTTTTAAAATCTTACATGAAACCCGTGTGAAAAAAAATATGCAAAAAAACTCCCTATATTTTCTTAATTATGCACAAAACCCCCACGATTTTTATAAATAAATAGATTTTATTTAATTTCGTTAAAACTATTCAGGTTTTAACAAGTTCATAAATATTCATATATATATTTATATATAACTTATTTTTGTTTGTATATATATTTATTATTGTGCAAACATATTTTATTCCTTTTCGAAAATATGCATATTTTTACTCGTGCAATTGTTGCTTACTCAATATATCCAAAATTTGAAAAAGAATTTGAACTGGTTAATAAGCATGCATGCATTAAAAGAAAAATTCAAAATATTATTCATAGCCTATTTTAAAGTTGCACCTTAAAAATTATTCACTTTAAAATTCTGAATATTGTTCGTTTTAAAATTGAAAGAAAAATCATTACAGAAAAAAAGAAAGTGATATAGATGCAGAAAAATTGGAGGGCATATTGGACAATCGATGAAGTTTTGTGCATGATTTAAGAAAATAGAGGCGATTTTTTTGCTTATTTTGTTCAACACGGGATTCGTGCAAGATTTCAAAAAAATAAAAAATAGGGTTTTTTTTTTACCTTTTTTTTATAACATAGTGGGTTCGTCCATGGTTTAATAAAATAGATGGGTTTTTGTGTGTGCCTATTTTGTTAATACGGAAGAGTTTCGTGCATATTTACCATAACATACGTGTGTTTTATACAATTTATCCTTCTTTCAGCCCATGTTAACCTTTACAATTTCCGGCGAAAATCGCATAATTTCTGGCGGTAATCGCATATTCTCGCGCTCGTCGGTCCTTCTCTGGTGGTCCTCGATCTCTTCCAATGCTGTGTCGCTCTTTCCTTGGTTTTTCGTCATTCTTCAACTCGTCTCCGGCTGTATCTGGTTGCGGTATCTGGTTGTGGCCGTATCTCGATTGCCATGTCGCCGACCGTGATTTACTTCGATGATGGTACGTTGGGTAAAGTTTTGGCTGATTTTCATTTCCACTCTGATAGCTATCAGAGTTTTTGTTCGGCTTCAAGAACTGGTCGGTAAGGGTAGGTCAGTCCGTAAGCGACGACGCGGTGCTGCACAAGTGTCTTCGAGGTGGCCCTCTTTTAGTGTGTGTGGGTTTTTCTGTGGACCTACTTTCTACTGGCAGGTGCTCGCCAGCGACGAGCTATTTTTAGGTTTACTACACTCGGTGGCCGCTTTTTTCTGGTGATGGTTTGCTAGAGTGATGGTTTGCTAGAGTGCATTTGGTTGCTGCTTGGACTTCCTAATGTTGTTGTAACGTTTGGTGTTGATTACTGGGAAACTCGAATGCGTAGGCCCTTTTATGGAATCCCTGGGTTGTAATGCTTTGATGCTGGTTTTGGTATGGGAGCTTGTGCTCTTATCTGTCCCGATCTGATAGTGTATCCCGACGAAATTTACCTTTACCTTCACATTTCAAGGAAGTCAGCTACATCTCCCAGCGATCCTGGTGACTGTCATGTTTTCGTCGAAACATTCGTTTTTCCTAGTAAAAGGCCAATCGATGGCACTATTACTTCTTATATGCTCGACCCTTATCTTTGTCGTTGTTGTTTGGTTTGTTATAATTACTATTGTTTGGTTGGATAACTGATGTAATCTTTCTACATTTGTTATATAAGATAATGTCTTCTAAAAAAGAAAGGGAATATAAAATTAAAGAAGAATTGTGTCTGGTATTTTAATTAAAAATAATAATTTTTCTGGTGGAATAAAATGTGAAAAATTCTTTATAAATTGACTCCCGCCGTTGCCCCAAGTATATAAATGGTAGCGAGGTTTAAAGATTTTAAGCTATAATTATCTCACTAAGTCTGACACTAGGGTTCAATGGGTGGAAGCTGAAACGGAAGAAGGGTAGAGCAATTACTGTTTCAAGCAATCGGAAGCCTGATAACTTCTGTTTTCCCGAATGGCTTTCTGGGGTTACCTCTTTTTCTTCTGCTCACTTTTCATTGCTAATGTGTTTATCTGTTTGAATACTAGCTTGTGTAGAATTTAATGACAATTTTTTTTTCGATGTTATATGTTTTTGAGTTAGTAGGATATGGGAAATAAGTAGTTTATTAATATTATTATTATTTGTATGTGCTCCTTTTCTGGGTTGATCATAATTTTTCTGAAAAAAAAAAATTGAATTTGTTGCTGTGTTTTAGGTATCGAGGTAAAGCCCGGAAAGCCATTTACTCATTGTTGTGAAGAGTCTAAGGGAAGGCTCCGGATTTCCCAGGTACTGGATTCCTATTTAACAAAAAAGAGGAAACAACAATTTCTTTTTCTTTAGCTTGTCTGAGTGAGGATAATTTATATTTTTTGTTCCATCGGTTTTCTACTCATAAATTGATTTAAGAATTATGTTTTAGTTCTTATGGTGCATTATGTAAGCATTTATCCTGTAATTTTGTTTTCTGTTTGATTTATTTGGTAAATTTAATGGGACTCATTTTTGCCAATGCTGTGATTTATTATTCAGGCAACACTGGGTATTGGAGATGCTACAAAGAAAGGTATTGTACAATGTAATGTGGGTAACCGAAGGCCAGTCCTACTTTGTGCTTTGCTGCCCAACAAAACAGAGTCATGCCACCTGGATTTGGAGTTTGAGGAGGCAGATGATGTGGTTTTTTCTGTTATTGGCTCACGAAGTGTTTACCTCACAGGCTATTATCTCCAGAAAAATCACCTTTCAAATCCCCATAGTGATACGTATCTTTTTTACTTATCTATTTTTTTCGTATTCCAAGGAGCACCTCATTGGACAATTTAGCTATAATTTATTACCATTTTACAGGTCAATTTGCAATGATGTCAATGTTCTCTTAAGGCCAAATAGAATTTTTTTAAACTTCTCATCACAGTTGTGAAGATTTTTCTTGGATAGGAATTTTTGTTTTGTTAATGTTTAGCTTTTGTTTAGTCAGCTTGTGTATTCTTAGATTTCCTTTACTTTTACTCAATAGAGAATCATATGGAGTGGATATAGAAAACACTCAGACAGAGGGATCTAGTTTCTGCAGTGATGATGATAAATATGAGGATAGTTTTATTGACGATATTGAATTACAAGTTCCTCCTTCGGCCCCTGTTTTAAGCCTCAAAGGTATTTTTATCTCTTCTAAGATTATTTCTTATGTTATCATTTTTTTGTTTTTGTTTATCTTTAATGTTCATTGTGGATATATTAAATGCAATAGCTTATATTTTGATATGAGTGGGTTTCATTTATTAAGGGACGAGCCACAAATCCTATCTAGAGAACCTCGGTCATAATACTCTCACATATGAGTCCAAAGATAATAGGTTTATTTTATATAATGTTTTTGCAATCCATCTGGGAACACAACATACCACCCTTCCTTTATGTGTTTAATGGCTATTGTGATAGTTCATCATCTAGTATAAGGCTATAAACATATAACATATTTATGACGATTTTTCCACTTACATTAAGAACCGTGTTCTTATTCAACCAGTGGATGATACTGCGCTGGAAGAAGATACACCAAATGACGGAAAGTGTCGCCGTAAACAACTTAGAAAGAGAAACCAAGAAATTGTGTCAGATTGTGATGAAACACATAAAACTGGAGATGAACATGGCAATCTTATATCTGTATTAAAGAGCAGAAGAGGTTTGGAGACAACTATGTCAGATGATGCAGAAAATATTGCTCAGGTACTTGTTGAAATGGGCGAAAAATCTGAAGACATTGGTAACTGTGGTATAAGTGGCAAACCAGAAAGGTAATAAGACCATAAGTTATGTTAGTCTTTTCATTCAGTTCCGTTGAATGATTTTTGGGGACTGGATATAGTCATTATCAATAGTTTTTTTTGTGCCTGATCGGCTTCAGAAGAGTGGGTATAAACTCACACATATTTATTTTTTTGGGAACCGATATGTTTTCATTATCCAGTGTTCTATGCCTGAAGGACTGCAGAGGAGCGCGCGCGCGCGCGCATACACACACACACTTGCCCCTTCAGTTCATTGTATACAATTATATTTTTTTGCTGACGTGCTGCATTATGTGAGTTTAGATCCTTCTTAATTCAGATACTTATGCAGAGAAGAAAAGATGGGATTGGATGATAATGGATGGGTCAATATTGAAAAGAATGAAGGACCCAAGAAAGTACAGACTCTTGAGAAAATTGTTGATAACTATGAGAAGTCCTTAGCTGATGATAAGGTTGATGGAAATAAAGGAGAAGCCTCGATCATCAACCAAAGTCATCATCTGAACAATGAGAAAGACTGTAGTCAATCACTCGATTTTTACAAGTGTGCTATTTACCAAAATTTTATGCACTTTCCTATTTTCTGAACTACTCATACATTCATCTGACTGGCTATCTGTCTCATTGCTGCCTCTCTGGGATGCGGGATCAGTACAAAACCAAAAAGGAAAAGAAGAAAACATTCCCTGCGGGAGGAGAAAAATTGTGAATTAGAAATTGAAAATGATCAGAATGTTCTAAGAGTGGAAAAAGTGCAAGAAGTTGAGTCCTCCAATAATCTGTAAGAACGTTGTTCTTTAATCTGTTTATCATGGTCAGTTCATTGCTGCATCTTTATTCTCTTGTGCTGGTAAAATGCACAAGTTTCTTGTTCGCTGGTAATTCCTTTCATTGGCCCTAATTAGTTTCGTCTTATATTGCATGATCAAGATGGGATACTGGTTCTAATTTTATTGTGCCTTCTCTTGAATTGGGCTCTGAAAATAGTCAAGAACCAAAGGAGAGAACTGAAGAACTTCAGTTGAAAGAGATGAGCGCAGAAGAAATTGGTGGGCTATGTGATAATACTCCTAAAGCTAGCGAATTCAACCATGGTTTGCTATGTGCTGAAAGTACAGCAAAAATTCTGCTGACCACAAGTGATAAGTTAGTATCTCATCTTGAGTGCTTTTCCCTGTTTTGGATTTTGTTTTACCAAGTATTCATTCCTCCAGCTGATACGTCACAAGCAGTGTGAAGGTGAGGTAGAAAGTTGATAAAGGTACTTAGTTTGAAGAAAGTAGGACATGTTCACAAATTTAGTGGTTTATAAATCACCAAAAACAAATTGAGCTTTTGACCATAAAAAATGTCATCGTTCGTTGGCTTCTTTATTCTTCTTTTTATTTGGTTTTGGGGATTGGGCAGGAAATGTTTTTTTCTAATATGTAAGGATAAACTTCATGTTTTGAATATAATTGAGAGGGATGTGAAAGACTAGATTCTCATACCTTTCATTCTTCGACTCCAGATTTGGAATTTAAATGGATTATAGAAGTCCTCAAACCGAAAATAGCCATCAACATATGACTCTTAAGGAGTCTTAAGCCTCATTGGCTTATAGGACAAATTTACAACCTAAACAATTCAAACTTGACCAAAATATGGAAGTGTACCATTGAGCCTCTGACTCCTTCCTAAAACTTGAGACTGCTTTGAACCACAATAACAAAAGAAAAGAAATGTTGTCATTCAGGCGTGCTTTTTTTTTTTTTTTTTTTGCATTGAATTCCCACCACTCATATCTGTGAGTGAGTGGTTAGTTGATTGCTGATTGACCGCATCAGTCAATTCTTGCATTTTCAACATAAAACTTCCAGTGCTGTAATTTTGTGGAAAATAATTCGACATGCATAAGTATCAGCATTTTATATATGTTACTTGTTGCTTATAGTCAACCTAAGAAGAAAATTAAGAAAAAGGGGAAGAAGAAAGCTCAAGGCGAGGGGGCCATAGATATGGATATGTTGAAAATGGAAAGTAATCAGGAAAATATGATCATTAAATATGAGGATCAGACCGCAAATGCCATGCAAGTTAATAAGACGACCTTATCAAATGGGTTGATTATTGAAGAATTGTCTCACGGGCCTCCAGATGGAAAAATTGCTGCAGTTGGGAAAAAGGTATTGTTGGTTTCAACTTATTCTGGACTTTTAACTACCATTTTCATGTATGATATTTAGATTGGAAGGATTTTTTTATCGTATCACTTACTACAGCTTAAATGAATCTTGGCTCAGATAAAAGTTTTCTACACCGCCATGCTAAAAGAGAGTGGGAAAGTATTTGATTCAAATATGGGTGGCAATGCACTTAGATGTCGTTTAGGTAGTCTCACTACCACCTACACCCTAACTGTTCTCTTCTTGTATCCGAAAAAATTGAAACGATGTTTGTTGATATATGCTTATCATCTTTGTTTGATCTTTATTTAGGCGATGAAGAACTTATTGATGGATGGAACATTGGTATTGATGGTAGTTGCTTTGAGAACTAAAATAGTCTTTGTACATTACACTTCATTTATATATCTTTTCTTCACCTTCAACCTGCATGTTTCAACTGTTTTATCTTGACGTGTAACGTGCTCAGGTATGCGCATTGGCGATAAGAGGAGACTCATTATCCCACCATATATGGGGTATGTTTTAATCTTCTGAACCATAGATGATATTCTGCCTTTGCTCGGATATCCCGTTTCAAATGTATGGTATACATTGTGAAAGTTTTTTATACCTGTGGTGCAGTTTTGGAAATCAAGGAGTGGGAGAAAATGTGCCACCAAACTCATGGCTTGTGTACGATATCGAATTGGTCAACATCTGCAGATAAAATTGTGTTATTTGACTGCTTTATTCCTTGATCCCTTGTCGCCTTAGAAAGCAACGGAAGAAATGAGAGGAAGAAATGAGAAAGGGGTCTAAAGCTAAAGGTCCGACCGAATGTCTCCGCAGGCATAGTAATCTATCAGTCTCTTTTACTAAAGCATCTTGTTGTGTACAAGTAAATTTTAGGGTTCTTGAAATTTTTGTAGATTACTATTTGAAGACATTGCTCTTCCCTGAATATTGGGTAGGGGGGTTGTTAAATCGGGGTTTTGAATGAAAATTTCTTAAATTTTAGATTGTGAAGTAGTATGTAGAGATATATTTTGGATCAACGAGCACAAGATGCATAATCGGATCTCATTTTTTTTAATCACAGAAAGCTCAATCTTTATCATTCAAAAGTCTAAAACATAGTTAAATCAGAGAAACATTTCCCAGTTCATCCATTAGATTAATTGCCTCAGATTCCTTGCTCAGACTTTGGCTCCTTTTTCCCCATCATGCTTCTAGCTTCACTCTCTGAAACGTCACTGAACAACGGACAAAAATAATGATACCAGATTAGCAGCTTACATTTGGTCGGCTTTCCACCACCTTTCACTTAAAAAAAATGAGAGCAAGAGTTATTATTAAAGAAACAAACAGAGACAATCATAAGTTCAGACCTCTCAGCTGCTTCAGTGTTGCTTATTAAAACAACTTCATGGACTGCCAGAAATTCTGTGAAGCTGATGAGGTCTTTCTCTTGGCAGAATTTCTGGAGATGGCACAAGAAGTCGTTGAACTGTTTCGGTTCCTAAATTCAAGATTCTTGACATTATATCACATACACCAAATCTTTGCCGGTTCTCACAAACACTTCAAGAATATGTAATAACACTTGACATATCCAACACAGATGGGGAACCGTACCTGCTCAAGAATGCAACCTCTGCGCAAAGAAACTAAGCATTCGAGTACTGTCTGATAAGTATCTCCTCCAAAAGAATTCTCGACTAAATCAAAAATCTTATGTTTCATACTCTGAATTGCATTGCCAACCCACTGTGGACCATCTCTGCGAGATATCATAGCCTCAAAATCTTGAACGGGATTAGAATTTCCTATTTCCTCAACCTTGACTTCAGATGTACATTCAATAGCACCCATGGCTTGGCAAACAGCGTTAGCACCTTCTACTTCAATGTTTGATCCAGACGGTTTTTCAGTTAATAATCTTCGAGATGATTTCTTCAACTGCAGCATAGAGCAGGTGAGATCTCTGAGACTTGTGAAAGAACAGTTAACAAAAACAAAAATAATTATAAAAATAACCTTTGGATGCTCTTTAAGTTCGAAGGACCTTCGGAATTCCTCAGCCACAGCTCTGTTTTGAGAAAGAAGTTCAGGATCAGGTTCTGTTATCTTTCTAAGAGTTTCGTCAAGTGGAGGAACACTTGCATTTTGATCTTTAGATTTCAATTCGAGACAACGATAATAGCGCTGAAAAATTCATGGAAACACCAATAAGAGGGATAATATTCCAAATATACAAGCTCTAAAAAGAAGAATTACGACAACAGTCAAAGGCATTTCTCTCTTCATAAATCTATTCATATCTTCCACTAACAACGAAAATTCTTCAACAATCGCCCAAGTCTTGATCCAATAAACACAAGGATGTAAGGTATTGATATGAAATTAATCAAAACATTTTCACATTCTTTTGATGTACTTGTCAAGACAAAAGCATGCAGAAACATTATAGTTAGCTACCCCCAGCACAGGATTTGGAGTGAAGTTGGGTTGCAAGACTTCCTCTTTGCCAGTTGGAGCAAGATCGAGCAGTTGAACAAACTTATCTGCTGCCTCTTGCTGCTGGTCATTTGGCTGCATCGATGGAGGCATCTTGTCAAAAGATGGAAATTGAAACTCCCTGACATCCTCAGCAAACGGAAGAACATTGAAGTAAAACGAATCTGGCTGCACAACAATAAGAAAATATGAAGTAAATTGATAAGGTAAATTACAATTTAAAGCACAAGAGGCTGAGGTTTGCTAGTTGGTGGTAACCACGCAAGCCCTTGATCAAAGTCAAGCTAGCGAGTATGATCCCCATCAGTTGCAAGTTGCGCAATTGTTGGTTGCAGGATTGTTGCGAAGTAATAGTTACCCATGCGGTCCAATGTGACTATCTATGTGGTATAACAATCAAAATGCAGCACTTAACACTTGGTTGTTATACCGTTTCAGATATTTAAGTTGCATACAACCGTCAAAATGTTTCCTAAAGACTTACGATATTATTTTTCTCGGATACATTTGGTGTTAGCACCCCAACAACAACATTTGCCTGCCCTTGTCTCCAAACACAGCGGACAATAGCGACTTTGTTCATTTCCTGCATTGATCTAGCTAGTGCAGAAACTGCAAGAATGGCCCTTGTATTTCCAGGTTCAGCAAAGAAGATGTTGACGTCTCTCATATAATAGTGTCTTCAGTATGTATT
Organism: Haberlea rhodopensis; assembly: GCA_907163345.1. NCBI lineage: Eukaryota > Viridiplantae > Streptophyta > Magnoliopsida > Lamiales > Gesneriaceae > Haberlea > Haberlea rhodopensis. Next base: position 22,345,584 of record CAJQUN010000005.1, on the reverse strand, counting down.
GACGGAGACAAAAAATTGAAAAAAAAAATACTATCTTCAACATCCATATAGCAATCAAATCACATAAATCATTTGGGTTTAACAAGGACGACTTGAATATACCGCATGATATTTGACTTATCGGTAAATCCAAGAAGCTTCACACCCTTCTCCGGTTTGAACTTTACCGCCTCCCACTCAGCAGATGATATTGGAACTACTTGCGGACCATAGCTGTAACCTTTGATCCTTTGCTCAGGTGGCACAACTCTGTCAGGATCCTCAAGACTTTTATACTCATAATCAACCTTTATTTCATGTGTGGCAAATTTATCTGTCGGGGGTGCTTTATCTGAGTACTTTTTTAACGAGGGAAATTTCTCTTCGGATGTTTTCTTGTAGACCCATACCTAACATCAAAACAAAGCATATAGATTATTGTTTCAATTTGTTTTGACGGGTTAATAATGTCAACATTCACAAACTACATGCTTGTTGTGGAGAACATTTAAGAATCCTATACAAATTCACGAAACAGCAAAATTGAAATCCACAGGAACAAAGACTAGCTCATGAGATAGAACGAGATTATGCAACCATAACTCACTGATTAATGTCCAAATCCTATATGTTAAAGATAGTGAAACATTAGTTGTTAAATGCCTCTACTCATAGATTACTTAAACCTTTAGTAGGTCCATCAAATATAACAAAAGAAATAAGATGGAAAAGCACAAGCATCGGGTTCAAATTAAATAACAGTCTGCAAAAAAGGAATGTGTTCTGACGAGTATTATTGCACTACATATTTGCATGTTAATGTTATCGATGAAGTGGTCATCAAAAGCTATTAGATAACACCCATAATCACATACAAGTACTGTAACCCATGTAATCATTTGTAAATGAAAACATCTACAACAAAAGATCTCTAACATCTTAAAGCATTAGATGAAATGGTCATAAAAAACTATGAGAAATCACCAATCATCAGATAACTTTTGGAAGTACTTTACCTAGTTGCACAAGATTATTAAACCAAAACTAGCAAGAAAATCATAAAAGAAATTTAATAGCTCATTAAAAAATAAATGACATTTTTACAGGATGACCATCTTACGCCAAGTGAACAAGCAAGGAAAAAGGAAATCACAATGTACATCCTCTTAGCACCATTTGCTGGTGTCTCACCTTGATTTTCATTTTAGTGCTGAGCTCAAAATCACCTCGATATATAGTAACAGGAGAAATATTACGAGTTCTAAGAGCACCTAATAATGAAGTTGGACTCTCCACATACACTTTCCTCGAGGAAGAATTATTTGAAAATATATTTAATAAAGTATCATTCTCTTCCACAATCTTCTCATCTACATTCCGCTCTTGTTTTGCCCTAACGATTATGCAGTCCATCTTCATGCCATGTGCCACCATCTGTGCAAAAACTGTGTTGACTTGATCCTTCTTTGTTCCTTCGAATGGATCTTTGATAGGAGAAACTGCATCTGTTATCAGACATAAACGTTTCTTTCCCTTGTTCGTTGGTCCATACTTCTTAATTAGCATATCGATTCCAACAACAAGTGCATCAAGAACTATCGATAACGTTAAAGAAAAAACTGTTCAAGAAATGAAATACAAATGAAAAATTTATTCTGACATCTGAATGAAGGACTAACCAATTTCAGGAAAACTCACGTAAAATGAAACAGATAATGGCAAAGAAAACCTTTTAATAACTGTAACCCAGAGACCGAGTAAGAGCATAGTTGCTGAACCATAAATCAAAAGCACGAATTGGATACAATCACCATGTACAGTTCCTCGAGGGAGCTGTTGTAAAACTTCTACAAAATCTCCATCAACAACCTTCATGCCTTGCAAAACCATCACATTTTCATATCCACCCACTTCTTCTGTCAGGTCATTTTTAGAATCTGAAATTTTGAACCATGAAATAAATCATTTCACTAAATGAATCAAAATAGAAAAATAATATAAGTAAACACATCATTTTGAATGTCAGAACAAGGATTGAATTACAACTAAAAAATGATGAACTGATAGAAATGTTCTAATGTCGACCGGACTTCATGGCATAGGCAGAATTTTGTGATTTCGCCATCATAAAGTAACTCATGAAGTTCATAAACAATTATTACACAAGCATAACCACTACAACTTATGAAGAAAATCTAAATGCAGGTCCACAAAAAAACTGTCTTCACATATATTGCACTAGTTCAAATACTCAAAAACCTGCAGTTCCAAACACGACAACTCCCACTTCATCGTACTTGTTGAAAATAAGCTGCGTGAATGAAAAGAAGAATATTTGAACAGTTATCAAATGCAACATTAAATCCTTAGGTTCAAATAAATTTGTGTACCTTCTTTTGTATTAGCATGGAGCAAACCTTTTCTATCTCCGGCAGCATTGAGTGCATCGAGGGACTAACATCAAGTACCAAAACTAGACCTTCCTGTTAAACGAAAAAATATTCTGATTTTTGACGATATTCTTTCAGTATTATCAGCCGGGGAGGACCCCAATATAATGCGTTTTAGGGGCTAAAACTTGTGATTTAGAGAAGCTAAAAACAATATTTCAAATCGTTTTCCTTAAGAAGGGAACGTCTTGCCCTGCTCATTGCTTACTACCCTCTTAGTTCACCCTGAGTACTAGGCATGTTCGAGCAAGTGCATTGATGGATGATGATATTCACACTCCAAAGTACTATGACACATTCATTTCAAAAAGTGGCGGAACCCAAAATTAAATCTTGACGCCCAAAAATGACATTTATTTCAAATTTCAATACATATTAAAGTTCTTATTCAAGAAACAGTAAAGAGATACATCACCTATAACTTGCTTTAGGATACAGTTGGAATCATTAGCTCGAAAGATGATTTTCAGTTAAACGTTCAGTTAGAAAATGTATAAATTAAGTGAAGATTACCTTGTTTCGAGCCATACGCAGAAAAAACTTAGAGGGACTTTTTTTTCCTGAAAATTTGTTGTAGAGAATGGGAAGGGTGGTGACGAAGAGGACTGCTATTTGGCGCGGCTGTCGATATAAATTGCTTCAAATATCAATTTGACCCCCAAAACTTGATTAGCTTGCTGGAGAATTTTCCTGTGAGGGTATAAATTCAATTTCATCATCTTTAGGGTTCTGAACGAAAACTTCGTGTTAAGTAATTGTGTAAAAAAGTTTGTTAGGGCATCCGATTGCAATTTCAAGTTGATAAATGTAATCTCAATAGTATGGATGCGAGGAACAATTGCTAATTTGTAAGATTATAAATTTAGTAATTGTAATTGTGATGATACGTGGCATTGCAAATGTAATTTTCTTTTTCTTTTTTTAATTATTTTAGTTTTTAAAAATATTTCAAATTGATTTATTAAATATTATATGTATAATTATTATATAATATATAAATAATATATTTATAAATATTAGGTAAATATTATTATTATATATAAATATAATATTAGAATTAAAGTATAAATAATATAAATATTATTATTATATAAATTATATATATTATTATATTATTATTATATAACTATGATATATTAATATTATTTTTTTATTAAAGTATAAATTTGAAGAATAAAATTATGCACATGGATTTTTAAATAAATATAAAATATTTAAATCTTTATTAAAAAAAAGAAAACAATATATTAAAATTTTGAGTGGGTCCCACTAATTAAAATTAAAATGAATTGCAGAGATAAAGATGGGGGTTATTTAAAAAAATAACCCACATTTAAAAAACATTTAACAAAATAACCTAAAATATAAAAACCTTAATTTTTTGACCCAAAACGCCAACTGAGTTGGCGGGACCAACTTGAAAAGTTGGTCACGCCACTTTTAATTTTTTTTATATTAAAGTTGGACACGCCAACCAAGTTGGCGTGTCCAACTTGTTTTTATTTATGTTTTATTTATTTTATTTATTTTTTTAAATATATAAAACATAATTTAAAATAAAAAATATATATAATAAAAATATGTCTCACCTTATCATTGTCCAGAAAATATATCAACTCAAATATAATTTTTTGTTTTTTTATTAAAAAAAAAACTAAGATGGACATGCCAACTTGAGAAGTGATTTTAAAGAATAAAAGTATGTTTGGTAATATATTTTTGAAGGAACAATTTATATTAACTTACAAAATCATGTACATTTTTGGTTTTGTGTAAAATTGTCAAATTATATTTGAGTTGATATATTTTCTGGACAATGATAAGGTGAGCCATATTTTTATTATATATATTTTTTATTTTAAATTATGTTTTATATATTTAAAAAAATTAAAAAAATAAATAAAAAATAAATAAAAACAAGTTGGACACGCCAACTTGGTTGGCGTGTCCAACTTTAATATAAAAAAAAAATTAAAAGCAAAGTTGGCGTGACCAACTTTTCAAGTTGGTCCCGCCAACTCAGTTGGCGTTTTGGGTCAAAAAATTAATGTTTTTATATTTTAGGTTATTTTGTTAAATGTTTTTTAAATATGGGTTATTTTTTTAAATAACCCTAAAGATGGTTTGAAATTGTTGAATGATGTAATTGCAAAAGTTATTGATGTGTCAGTGATGTCTACTTTTGAAATTTGTTTGTAATTATAGGGATACAGATAATTTAGCATTTTGGGTATATATGATATGATTTTTTTCATTTAAAAAAATTAATAAATAGATGGTTTGAAATTGTCACTGATACATAATATGTATCTATGATTGAGACTGAGACATCTCATATGATTTAATTTATTGAGTTATGCTCGATTTTGCGATTTTGAAGACGAAATCTTTTTAAGAGGGGAAGAAGTGTAAGGCCTCTATGCTAATTAATCCGGATTAACGATGATTAAGCAAATTCGGATAATTAAAAGTATAGACTTTGAATTAAGGTGTTCCGGACCACGATGGGTCAACTAACTAGTGGAACATGTTTTAGTGCATGAGCATGTGAATGATCGCATGGCGCTTGTTAAACATATGACACTAATTAATTTAACTCATGTTTAATACATGATTTTGGACCAATAATCTTGCAAAATAGTGATGTATTGACTCATGAAATCCACAATACATTAAAAATCATGCATTTTAGCATGGAAACTCACACCTACACCCTCATTTCAGATTTGACTTGGATAAAAAATTACCATACAAACACCATTTCTCCATCTTCTCTCCCCAACAAAATTCTCTTCCCTCTCTCATCAAGAATTTTGAATTTTCAGCCTCTCTTAGCACCAAAAATCTCTTGCAATTGTTAATGCATGTTACATGCAATTAGTAATTTAGAAACCCCAAGGCAAGAGTGTTAGTTAGGTACAAGAATTTTCAATTTTGGAGCAAGTTTATAGGAGTTCAAACTAGGAAGGAGCCATGGTAGAAAACTTTTGGGTCTACAAGGGTATGTACTTGTTTTTATTTATTTTAGTTGGATTTTGTAGAATTTGGGTTGAAATTTAGGAGGGGACACGAAATTGTTGGTGTCTTTTGGTGAAAACATAATCTGCCAAATCTTTGAGGTTCTGGCGGTAGATAGTTTCAACTTTTCGGTTCCGTTAGATTCCGAATTAGATATCGGCCTTCAAATCAAAATTGTAGATATTTTCATTTTATGCAATTTTAAAAAAAAGAACCATGTGATTTGGATCCCCAAAATAAAAGTTATGTCGATTTTACTTTCAATGCTCATTTCTGACTCTGCATGTCCATGCATGTCACATGCAGACTGTAATTCGACTTTCTGGGCATTTTCTCTTGAGAATTTGATTTCGGTCTTCAAATAAAACTTTTAGATATTTTCATTCTCTTGAGTTTAAAAAAAAAAGAGGACTCAATTCGGACTTATTATCCGAGTTCCTGAGTATTTTTTGCTAGGAATTACGGAAACTGTCCAGAAATAAGTATTTTTTAGTACTTTGGGTTGGCTGTCATTTGCTACTAGAATCACCTCATTTGAAGTAAAAATCAAAAAGATATGGCGATTTTATTAAAACTGCTCGAGCTGGAAAACAGAATTTCAAAAGCTAAATTTTCAGTGTTTTTACTACATTTAAATGGAGGAATTAGCTCAGCATCATTAGAGAAGAAAATGAATTCCTTTGAGTTTTTGAACTTTAAGCACTGGATTCGGGTCATTTTGACGTCTTATGAATTTATTATGATTTTTGTTCGAAAACTGGTCAGTCTGAATTTTGAAGGAAAATCAGTAGGAACCATCCTTAAAACTTGTTGTAGCTTTTGTGCCTACTTAAGCACTTAGTGATAATTTTTAGTACATATGACCAGGTTCATAGATTCCATGGTTGATCTGAGAAGTCTCGGTAGATTAGCTTGGGTCGAGGTACGTTGAAATGAGTTGTATCGTGACGTCTGGCAAAGGCGTGTAATGATACTACTGTATGACCTTTTATGCCATTACTTGATTGATATGATTTTATTGTCACTATATGATTCTTATGTGACTATATGACATTATGAATGTCTTGGAGTACATGATATGTGAAATTACATGATTTGTATATACTTTCACATGAGATTGCATGATATATTGAGTTGCATATGTCATTCGATGCATAAATGATTCATGGGCATATCATATTGATCTATCTTTCCTTTGATATCCATGATTATGACTGAGTTGATTCACTCTGAGTGTCGGGGACGACGAGCACGACGATGACAGGAAGTATAGGTAGCGACTGTAGTCACGCGCGTGTTACCGACCTAGACACGAGGGATGGATGAACACATCACATAGGATGAGTCTCCTAGCGCAATGTGTGTGTGTTGTCACCCTATGCTCGAGCTGACATTATTTGATGATACCTTCCTTTGGACTCCGATATTTGGTATCTTGAGATTCGATTCTTTATACCCATTCATACATCGCATTCATGCATGGTATACATTGCATGATACTTTGTCATTTGACATGATATATTTATTTCTCGTACTGGGGTACTGACCCCATTTGTGGTGGCTGTCATGTCTTTTGTTGTTCGGACATGACAGGCTTTACTGGAGGATATGATGACGATGCTTACAGCGACGCATCGAGAGATATTAGAGCTCCTTGAGAGCGAGCTCAGGTTTATATTGTATGTTTTGCGTCCCAGTATTTGTTAGAATATATTTACTTATGTTTTAAATTACCGGGGGATGCCCCGAGTATCTGTATTTTAATTATTTTACTACTGGTTGATGATATACTTGATAATTTATGTTATGATCAACATGTTGAATTGGAAACCGGAATTTCATATTTTAAGTATCAATATATATGTATCACCTAAAATCGAAAATTCTTTAGGGCCGTTTGATAAGACCTTTGAAATAAATCTTCCGCTGTTTACGCAAATTAATCATTATGTATTAATTAAACACCATATTAGGATCGGGCCCTCACAAGGCTACTTTTGAAATTAAAATAAAATAAATCTGATTATATTTAATATTGTTTTTTGAAACAAGATTATATTTAATAATTAAAGTGACTAAGATATATATATTAATAATTATTTACTTAAAAGAATAAGCTAATAATAACACTAAATTTAACATATAAAATAATGATAATTTCATATGTCTTTCTTATATAATATTTATTTCATAAATTCAACTCTTTAGTTTGAACAATTACATTTATCTTTTCTTTGTAAAATAATTATATTATAAAAAATTCACCTGAAAATTTATTTTTACAGCAACAATAATATTTCTTGCAATAACATATTTTTTTTCACGTGGAATTGGTGAAAAAAAGGAGTATAAAACACGGAAAACATGCTCCTCTGTACACATTACAAACACAGGAAGCCGCCCAAGAGTCTCGGTCACTCCAACAAGCTCTTTCAAATGGCTTCCATGGCTGCCTCTAACGCCCAATTTTACCCTCACAGAAACTCGTGTAAACCCTCATCACCGCGTCGAATCAACCTTCGCATTCTATCTCAGCAGAAACCTCCGGTCGAGCCGCTGCAAAATGGAAGTACTAGCCAAAGGGGTAGTCGTAGGTATACAGAGATAAATTATCTTATTATTAAGACACACAGCAACTTTTTACCATTTTGATTATTAATTTGGTTAATATTGTGTTTTTAGGGAATTAATATTGCGGAGTAGTGAAATTGCTGTTCTCGGAGCCATCTTCCATTTCAGGTCGTTGCCTCATACCTGGCTCACTGACTGGCTTTGCCCTCAGAAAAAAAATATTAAGCATAATCTACATTTTCGTAATTTTTTTAAAATTTTATATTTTAGCAGTTTTAACCCTCATCCCATCTCCCTTCTCCACTTATCCCATCCATTCTTAGTATTTTGTATATTTAAATTTGGGAAACGAAGGAAGAATTTTGATCGAAGTTACGAGTCATTACAAGTATTTATGTTGGTTGGTTTGATTTTTTTGGATTCTTAAACTCTATTTTTGATCAACAAATTGTTACATTATTGAAGAGAAATTATTTAATTTGTGGAAAAAAATGCAGTGGGACAAAGCCAAATTACTTGGGTGTACAGAAAAGTCCTCCATCGCTGGCTTTATGCCCAGCCACCAATAATTGTGTATCAACTTCTGAGAATATCAGCGATCGATCACACTATACCCCCCCTTGGTAAGTTGCAATATTTACCTGTTTATTTACCTTTTTCTAAAAGCTCAAATTTTGAATATGTTATGCTTTTATCTTTAAAATTTGATGATGATGAAAACCAACTTGGACTACAGTTTTGAAATTCATCTTGCGTATTAAAAACTTGAAGGCAGAATTGAACTTTGCACGTATATTTAATCATTTTTGGTTAAGTGTCTAAGACAACTGCCTCCATTTCTCCTGTTATTCTTTGATTGATAGTCTTGTATTTTTTCTTATGAAATGGCAAATTTAAAACGAAATTTGATATATGTGAAGAAATGATTCACACATACTAGGAAAAAAAATGAAAAATTTAACTCCAGATAGAGGTAGTATGAACATTGTATGATTTAAAGTCAAATTTGTGGTACCAACATGGCAACATGATATAATAGATGAGTATGGCAAGGTTCGTGGGATAGAAGGGTTCAAAGTCTTTGATTAATTTTCCATGAAAATTAGGAACCTCGTCTTTCTTTTATACAATGGGGTGTTGTCCACTATTAGATGCGTATAATAATGATTATTGTTTGAATGAGTACTGCAGATGTGCTAAATTTGGATATTTCAAGTTCTCGTAGGCATGCATTTCTGTAGAGACTACTTGAAAATTGTAATAAATTAGAACTTTTGTGTGTGTGAATGTAGAGTAACTCATCAATGGTAGAACCGTGTGTTTTTGTGCAATATTTGTTAGGGATTATAACCCGGAGGAGGGACGAGGTAATAAAAGTCCTGCAAGCAAAGAACAAGCAATGAAAGAGCTACTTGATGTGGTAAAAACTTAATTATTACCTTAATATAATATATATGTGTGTATCCATGTATATAGATTAAAATGAAGCTTGTTTTTACTTGCATTACACAGATAAAATCTACAAAACCGGAAAATTTTACACCAAAAATAACAGAGAAAAGAGACGATTATGTGCGTGTGGAATATGAGAGCCCGATCATGGGGGTAAGTGTTAAGTAGTTTCTTTCTCTCTTTTTATATTTTCGCACTGATGCATTAATAAGCATGAGAGCTTCATGCATTTTAATTTAACTATATTGAAACTAAGACTTACGTGAAGATACTGCAAATAATTAACTCATTTAAAATATTTAAACCTTGTTATTGACAAGTTCATCGCTCTTCATTTCAGTTCGTTGATGACGTTGAGTTCTGGTTTCCTCCTGGGAAGAAATCAATAGTGCAGTACAGATCTGCATCCCGGTTGGGAAATTTTGACTTTGATGCAAACAGGAAGAGAATCAAGGTGGGATTTTTATATATTTGGCACACTTTTATTATTTGTGCGAAAATACTTGTGACAGCAGAAAATAAGAGCTTTTCTTGCATGTACGCAGGCCTTGAGGGTAGCATTAGAGAAGCAGGGATGGGCCTCAGAAAGCAGCTTTTGATTTCGAGCCCCTTGTCAGCATGGCTATGAAGATATAAATTTTTGGCACGAGTGAATGGAAATTGTTATAGATCCTTTCAGTTCAAATTGAAACATTTTTTTTTGAGCAGAAATTGGAACATTTTTACATTAGTACATTTTCTGTCAATCTGTCTTACCGGTTGTTCAACGTGTTCAATGGACCGGACTACCCGGATCCGGACCGGCTCAATCCTATCTGGAACCGGAGCTGGTGGGCCCAATCCCGAACCGGACCCATAACCGGTTTAACCGGTTATGGGGCGGTTCCACCCGATCCGGTGGTTCCGATTCCATACCACCGGTCCGATTCCGATTTTCGAATCGGAAACAGTTGACTCATAATTTTTTTTTTAAAAAAAACATTTTTTTGGTTGCCCAACGGCTAGCCGTTGGGCATGGAAGAAACAAAAAAAAATTCAAAATTTTTTTAAAACTTTTTTTCTATAAATACCCCTTAACCCCCAATATTAATAAATTATGATGAATAATGTATTTCCTTTTTAAGTGAATTTCAATGTTTATTATTTTACCTTATTAATTTTTCGAATTCAATAAACTATTTATTTTTTCATTACAATTCATCTATTATTTCATCAATAAATTTATTATTTTCGAAATATTGGCTAAATGTAAAAATATAAAGAAAATCCTAATAAGGACGGACAGGTTACGGTTTGGAACAGGTCCAAACCAAAATCGGTCCAGTCCATAACAACGGACCAATGGACCAGAATCGGTTCAATCCGGTTGGCTAATGGATTGAACCGGTTCCGAGAGTTATGGAACCGGGACCGGTGTAATCCGGTCCGAGTCCGATCCGATCCGATCCATGAACACCTTGACCGGTTGTAGCCTACAAGTGAGTGGTCAGGATCACGTTATTCATTGATGAAGTCCAAAATAATTATCTGTAAGTATACCTGACCACGGTTCAGAAATGTAGTTTAGACGGTTCAGAAATGTCGCTTAGACGGTTCAGAAAACATCGACCCTTAACCTTAACTTTAACTTTCCTTGAAGGTTCCGGATACGGTTCATGAACTGTCGGTTACAGTTCCGGTTCCGATTACGGTTAACCAACGGTTACGGTTTGACTCTTATTTTTGAAAAAAAAGTTAAAATTACTATTAAAATTCGAAAAAAAAATTAGAAAGTGTTGAATATGTTTTCCTCCATGGATTAATAATAAAATATGTGAAATAAATTCGAAGTCAAATAATCAAAACGTGTAAGATATATTTGTTTGATTAATATATATAAACTATATTATTTATTTATATCAATAAAGCTCTTATAGCTTAATAGTTGAAGCTTATTATTAAAGTTGGAGGTCATAAGTTCAAATTTACACATAAAATATGTTCTAAATTGAAAAATATACAAATAAAATTAAAATAACCATTGACGGGCAGTTCAACGGGTTAGAAAATTATAACATTTAACCGGCTCACCTATAGACGTGCCGATTACGGATCCGACCCGTGAACCCGATTAACCGCCCGTTCACCACGGGCCGGTTCAGGGTTATTTATGACACATGGTCAGGTCTATCCTTCATTTTTATGTTTTTGAACTCAATTGTTACTGAAAAAACAAAAATTCGAAAGACCTATTTGAAGATTATTTCTTAAGTCTTTTCGTTTTGAGCAAATTATCCAAATCGAACCAACATACATGATAGTATTAGCTTGTTAACAACAAAATTAGCTTGTTTTAGCAACGAAGAAAAAACAAATCAAACTCGACTGGCCGCCTCAACCTTGCATGCGTTAGACCAGAGGATGTTTATAGTAGTGATTTGACAATTTCATGTTTTCGAAGAGGATGAAAATGGTCCATCCCATATGCATCATTCGATGAAACCACTCCAGTCTCGTCATCTCTTATTCTAAAAGTGGTTTGTGCACCATGCATACCCTTGGCTCATTAACTTAAAAGCTATATCCATATACTCATTTTTCTGTAACCATTTCTCGATTTGAGCTGTTTCTCGCATTTTTTTTCCCGAAGAACATGTAGTTGTTTAGCATAAAGCAGAAGAGTTTCAGTTTCTATCCATGGCTAACAATGCTATCAACTGATTTCATTTTTCATGTACCTAGAGTCTGCTAGAGGTAACTTTCTCTGCCTCTTCGCTGAGTTCTGATAGCTGGGTTCAAAATTGATGTATGGAATTCTGACCGTAGGGTTTCAAAACTGGGCCTTTAGGACTCACGCTATTTAGAAAGCCAAGAGAAAAAGCATCCATAAAAACAAGTTGGTTCTTGGTATCCTTGAAGGCTTGAACTGAGAAATCAGGTACAAATGTAGGAATAGAAAACATGTCCTGAAGATTGTCCTATACACATGAATAGGAGAAAAGCCATAATCAATGGGTCCGTGTGCAATTCGATAGAGAAGAAGGTCAAAGTGCAAATCTATCAAACTATGAATATAAACCTTGCTGATAGTAAAGTGTTTCAAAATTGGGTTAGCTCCGTAAATTTAGGAATGATAAAGCCAGCTCTTCTCTCTTCGAAAGAACACTCGACTTCTTCCGTATCACGAATGCACGATGTGAAAGGGGTCATGGCAGTTTGCATTGTAGCAGACACGGTTGGAGGAGTAGGTTGGCATTGGAATTTGCGTTTTTGTTGGAGTTCTATTCTCATCAAAAGAAAAGACATCCTTTGTTGGGGTTCCTAATGAAGTTGTAGAAAAACATCTTGCGACTCCAAACTCCCCACCTTTTGCGTTCTGATTCTGAAAATTGAAAGGAGTGATATTGTGACAATGAAGTTAACGGAGAGAGGAGCTTCCTCATAGGCGACACTTGACAGTGCTCTGAGTTTGCCATCGCACTGCTAGAATGATGTTTCACATGGCCCCTGGGTGGGTTTGTATTTATTCCCTGTGTCAACAAGTCATAGCAGATTATGAACAACTGCAACCTTAAATGACAATTGAAACCTGATGACTTTCGAGAAGTCCTTTTACCTCCACTTATAAACAGAGAAACTATAAATTCAAGTAAACATAATCATGTTTTTGAATTTACCAGAAGAGCGCGCCAGAAAACCACAGTGGTGATGCTTGCGAGAACGCTGCCGCTTCACAGGGTTATTCTTCTAAAGCCACAAGAGAGAGCTGATTTCTCTGCGAACATATTCTGTAGCATCGCGCCTCCTACTGAAAACCTCTTATTAGCCACACCTCCAGTTGAAGGTCTAAAATTCTTGTTACCATGTTTTTGATGGACTTTGTTTAGACCCAAATAGTGCTTCTTACTCAACCATCAACTGTCCCTGACGTTTCTTCTGATCCTAACGTAAAAAACAAGCGTGAAAGTTAATATTTTTGCATTCTCACGCAGTAACCACCCTCCTCTCTTTTTGGCATTGATGTTTAACTTAATAGGAAGCATGCCCTCTAGAGGCCTTTGACGCTCTAGTTCTTTCAACTGGTTTAAGTCATGATATTGCTCAATCATGGACAGAAGACTGACCTAGAAATAAAAGACAACACGAACTATCGTGTGCAACTTGCTAAAATATTAACACAACAATGTTAAAAGCGAGTACAGATCAAGTTTGACAGATATTAGATTCTTTTGAAATAGTCCAAAAACACTGCTTACTCCATTATATAGGAACTCAGCTCTTTTTTCCTTCTCCCAGGCTCTCACTTTTGTTTCAAGTGTCTTCACCATCATTAATTACCAAGAAAAAAAAAACACATAAAGAAAGCCTTGAATCAAAAGTTGCTAACTTTTTAGATTAAAGCACTTGACAATACAAATGATTTATCCAACTTGTCTACGCTGAGTTGTCCTTCTATAGTTCCCCAAATTTGGTGTCTTTATACTTTGCTTGTGTAAGATGGGAGTACATAAGAAAATTTAAAAAATATATTGCAATAAGGTCACAGAAGTACTATTACTTTGATGTCTTTATACTTTTGCTTGTGTAAGATGGGAGTACCCCTTTTATGGTAAAATATTAGTAGTTGGCATTTGTCATACATGTGTAATGTGATGTATGTGTAAATTAAATAATTGATTTATAGCTGAGAGAAATTCATCTCCCCATATTTGAACATTCAAATTGAAAGGAAACAAATTATTTGATTGGAACACATCCAATTTGAAGAACATTAGAGAAGTAAAAAGTTAAAAATCTGAATAGTTCCCACAAAGGCTACTTTCCATAATTATTCCTAAACAATAAACACACGCTGACACGCACACAACTATAAAATTCGAAATATAATATTTTTTTCGTCATGACAATGAACTGATCTGCTATTTAATAATTGACTGAACACAAATTTGCCACCTATCATAGAAAATTTCGAAACAAATGGACCGATCATTAGAACAGCGGCGCAAAGTAAGGAACATAAACGGTCTTCGGAGACCAAGGCATATCCTCGGCACCACAGCAAAGATATTGTGTAGTGAAATTTCAAATGCAGAAACGCCAAATCGAGACATTGTACGCTGCATTGAGTTGGAACATGAAGCTTACAAGGGGCTTTGACGTATATTTCATGATACAATGGCAAGCAACAAACAGATGCAGACTTAGCGGCACCAACATATGAAACAATGATTCAATACAAAAAATACCAAATCAGAAATTCTGAGTTCTAAATTCAGAAGTTACAAGAAGTTTCACACAGACTCATGTAAGTATATGCAGGGATACAAAATGGCTAAAAATTTACAAATTACACGTGGTATAAAAGACTTCCTGTGATTGTGAGAGACTTTTAAAGCTCTGTGTACACAAATTTACAACATACTACAAAGAGCGAACAAGTACGAATGACCCAGCCAAAAAAAAACTGAGTTAAGTTAGTGTAGGTTCACCAAGAAGAATGATCTCTACACAATCTCCTCGTGTCGGAACCCAGAATCGCTACAATCAGCTCTAGGATCCAGTCCACAAGGAGAGTCGAACCACTTTGGATTTTCATTATAGAAGCCATCTACCTGTAAGCTGGTAAGACCCACATCCGGATCCATCTCCTCGTGATGACCCGACGGTTTTACAAGCTTTGGATTGCTGCAGCCAAGAATCCCCTTCTCGTCAAATCCTCCACATGTCAACCATTTTTCTTCTTTACATGTCTCACCGAGCAGATCCTTCTCACTCCGGCTGTCGACCCTCATCTGATCCCACGAAGCAACCTCCCCAAGAGTTCTCCCAAAGCTGTCCTCGTCATCTTCGATAACATCTGCATCCTTGCCATCCCCATAGATCCTTGTATGATGATCATCACCCCAATCGGGTAAATCATGCTCCACCACCAACACATCATCCATATGCTGCTTCTCCGACAACAATCCAACAGATTTTGATCCTTCATCGGGGATATTTCTTAACTTATTCGAGATGTCAAAGAGCTCACACGACACAGAACCCAACATCTGTGGTGGGATCTTCCCAATCTTACTTTCAAGCAATCCCAACTCATTCCTTAATTCTTGAACCTGCTGAAAAACAGTATGCTGTATATCTCCAGAATCCTTTCCCAAGAACCCAAAAACATCATTTCCCCCTTCCTCTACCATCCCATACACAGTCTCGTGATCCATCAGAAAACCTCCTTTATAACCAACGATTCGGTGCATAATCCTTGCATTCCCATCCAATGGCCCCGGATCATGTCCTGAGTGAACAGCATACAGCTTAAACACAGCTGTACCTTCTTCCTCATAGACAAAAGTTCTGTCCTTCTCATTATAATTCGAAATGGGAACTATAGCCCTTATTCGAAACCCACAACCGCACCTCTTCGATGTGTATGGCTCCCTCTTCAACATCCTAGATTTTTTGGAGGAAGCTGGCTCCCCGGCCCTATGGCATGCGTAATCCTTAACCTCAGCCATAAATGGCTTATACCTGATATATTTCTGTCGTATACACAGCACCACCTTATGCTTCACGGCCAATTGCTGCAACTTAACAGGCACTTCCTTAGCAGGCACATCAAAAGACTCGGTATATTCAAACCTACGCCTTTTAGGCCTTGGAGCACACCCTGAAGACTCGTCCGAGCACACAGGGCAGGCAGTAATACAGGTCCTAATAAAACTCTCAGGAATACCATAAAATTTGGCGCCTACAGTCCATACCTGCTTAATTTTCTCAATAGTTTCTCTCAACCCTAGGTGTTTAAGATCCCCGTCACCATGAAATGACACGACTATGTCCTGCCACTGATCCACATGCGAAACAAATTGATTGGAATTGTTCTTGAAACAGAGGAAATGGATGTTATTACTAGTGATTGCAGCAGCGGATTCCGATACGTGGACGGTGAGCTTATCCTGGATACGCTTCCACGCAGTCAAATATGCAGTATCCTCGTTGCGGTCCTTCCACACAGAACGCCAGCTCGAGAGAACCGGCGACGGCGTGGCGGCTCGGACCTCTTCTGGCGTTGCTAATCGGCCTTCAATCAAGCATTGAACCATTAGGGTATACGATTCCTTATTAAAGGTATAAAATTGAGTAGAAATATGCGGTTCCGGGCTGATAAGCAGCAGCGGACGATGTATTCGCCTCTCGTGATTGTTGATTAAGGATGAATTCGGTATACTAGGGCTTTGAGACTGAACGGGTCCATCCGAGAGGAAAAGTGGAATTTCGGCGTCCGAAGAGGTGTGACTGACGTCATCGTCGTCTTCGTCTGGGAAGAGTTCTAGTTCGGCGAGAGAGAAGGGGTCTTCATCGATGGAGGGCTGAGATTGAGTGCGGTGAGGCTGCACATGGTTTGGCGAAGGCGGACCCAGGTGATGGAATAGATCCTTTTCGATTTTGCTTGGATCCATTTGCATCATGAAATTCACGGCGGGGCGACGGCAAACTTAGCTGTAGAGTTTAGGATGCGGAAGCTCGGCGATCAGGGTAACGACGCAGAGAAGGTTTTGAATTTTCTCTCTCTAACGGCGCTTTCTCTTTCTTCGAATATATATGCTGGAAACGGGAGCGTTGTTGCTGAGTGCACTCATTTGATCTCTTTTTTTTTTATATTGTAAACTGTGTGAGAAATCGTAGCCATTATTTTTGGGGTCGTAATACGTAAATTTTGGGCTGACACCTATAAATCACGATAATCAGATAAATTATATTAGGCAAACCAGATATGATAGACTCAAACCAAAAAAATATTAGTTAGAGAAATCAAATTCATGACCTTCATATCCTAATCTCACCGTGCTCCACCAAATCGGACAATGTATAAGGTCATTATGTCTAGGGATGACAATGAGACGAGTCCTAACCCGGACCCGCAATGAACCGACCCCGCCGGGGCGGGTCTGGACCCGCTTCAACCGGGTTTGGAAGCGGGGCAGGGCGGGTCCTGGGATTTGCCGAACCTGCCCCATACCCGCCCCGCAATACATTTTTAATTTTTTTAAAAAAAAATGATAGTGATTATACATTTTACTTCTTTAATTGAACAATAAAGTGTCATTATTTAATTTTATATCAAAATTCATGTGTTCATGTTAAATAAGTTGGACATTTTGAAGGAAATAAGAGCAAATTAATAAATATTTAGTAGTTTAAAGATAGTTTTGCAATGCTTATTATAAATATTTACTAGAGAAAACATAATATTTAATCACAAAACTAAACTTTTGTGTTTCAAAATTGATATCTAGCTAATTTTTTTAAAAAAAAAAAAAAAAATTGGAACCGGGGCGGGGCGGGTAAACCCGCTGGGTTCGTGGGTCTAAGTGGGGCGGGGCGGGTCCGAGTTTTATGTGTAGCGGGGCGGGTCCTGTGATTGGCCAAAGCCATTCCATACCCGACCCATTACCATTCCTAATTATGTCTGCACTTTTTCCAGTTAAATTTGTGTTTTTAACGTGAGTGAGTAAACATAGTTTGCCCTTTTGTTATTTTTTTTTATATATAAAATGCACGAAAAACAACATATGTGCGTATATACACATAGATGCTGACCCTATTGTTTTAAATAAAAGAAATTTTTCAAACGCATTTTCCGACAACAAAGACAGTGACATAATGATTTGTCACTCTCTCTATTATATGGATTTAAGTTCGAGTCCTCATCCCAATAAATATGTTGATTAAAAAAAGTCTGTTTATGTGTATATTTCTACATGTTTTCCTAATATAAGTTTCTTAGATAATTTATAGACATTAAAAGCACCATGAAAAACAAAGAAATCCCCAAAAAATTCTCATCAATTTTTTTAAATTTCTAATATAAGGGAAGGAGTCTCAAACATGAATCTCTTATAAGAGGGTTATGTGACAACTATTTAGGGTAAATCTTGGTGTCTCGTCATTTAACTATATATAGTTTATGTTTACATAGCTTATTCATATATTTCAATATCTTGTAATACGATTTTGAATAATAAATCAACAAATATAATATTGGGGAACAATGATTATTTTTTATAGAAGAATAATAGAAAATATTTAATTTATACTGTCATGACTATCTATAACTTAAAATTTTGGTAACGTAATGTGTTCTTCATGCCACCTAGGCATTTCACCTATACAACTGTATCAACAACATTTTTATTTCAATTATCTTTCCTTGTTGGTATCTATCAATATTTACAATATTTTTTTTAAAGGGTGAAATGCTAAATAGTTTTCCTCAAAAAATTATAATATAACAAAAATTAAATGAGGCAAGTGATTTTTACGTGAAAAACCCAAAAATAAGGGAAAAAGCCACGAGACGTAATCTAGTATAAATTCCACTATAATATCAAAGGGTTACAATATTTTTTGTACAATAAAATAGTAAATACAGTGAAGAGAAGATAGTGTAAAAATGGTGTTTCGTGTAGCCTCATTGATGAAGTATCCTCTCAAACCATCAGTCATTCTCTCTATTATATAGGAAAAAAAGTCCAAGTAATGATGATTTATCTGACATGCCTTTATCATGCTTTTATCCATCACTGACCCTTTATTGGAACTTGAAATGTGAGGTGTCATCATGCATGTTGTACATGTGTCAATTCCATATCAAATTTCGTGCTCCAGCTCTTCTCTTCCAGGGTGGTGTCCATTCTCTTCCCATGTGGTGTCCCTTCTCTTCCCGGATAGTGTATCTTCTCTTCCTCGGTAGTGTCCATTCTCTTTCCCATATTGTCCATTCTCTTCTCGGGTAGTGTCTCTTCTCTTTTCGGGTGATTTATTTATATTAGGTATGTTATAATATATATCCTGATGTCTAACAAGTGCATTTCAACCCAATTATTATGCCTTAACTCATTCATGATATAACATTGAGATAATAGCTAACGAGTAACAATGACTGCTGTTACCTCATTTTTTGGTTCGATTCGATAACAAATGAATAATATACAGAAAATAAATAGACATCAAAATTTTTTACATGGAAACCCCGAAGGGAAAAACCACGGGACCTAGTCCAGTTTCAATCTTCACTATGAACAAGAATTTACAATGTATTTTCTCTACAAAAATGGAGGAAGAAGCAAGAATGGAGAAAGAAAGAGGCGCTGCCTCTTCTCTGCTGAAGAAGAAAAATTCTCCCAGGCCATGCAGCCGCATCCTCCCCTTCAAAACCTACTATTCCCTTCTTTTATCAAGAATTATGGGCTTTTAATTAATTAATAAATGGGCCAATATCAGATCGAAAATGGGTAAGTATAAATGGGTTAAATAAACATGACAAATGGGCTTAGGTTAATGGACAATGGGCACAAGCTAAATGGACCCTTGTATCTTGTATGATTGGGTCGAGCCCATAGAATCCGGGTCCAAACCGCACCGGGACAATTATCGGGGTATCATCAGTATCCCCCTCTAGTCGAGCTAGAGTAGCGCTGTATCGACTCCAACTAGTTAGGTGAGGACCCGGATCGATGGTCCTTTAAATAACCCTAATGTGACCTTGCGCCGTGCCGAGTTCCCGAGTCATGCTGTCGGTAGAGCTACGACAATTCGAATGTCGGTCCTCGATAAAATAGGCGGCTCGTATAGCCCATACGAAGAACCTGGTGTAATCACGGTGCTGAGCTTGTCAATAATAGTAGGTCGCACTGGGCAGTAGGAATCCGAACTGAAGCTACTATAATCGAGAATTCCGCGCTGACAAAGGTAATCGGGAGCCCCGATGTGATAAAACTGAGCTGAGAAGCAAATAAACATACATCTGAACTCTTGAAATAAGGAATGTTCCGAGCAGATAAAACAAATACGGACTGTTTATCTTGGTTGGGCCGACCAGAGCACATAAAGCTCGCCCGACCTGATCTCCTGAGATGATGTATGAGAAGATAATACCCATCCGACCTGATATGAACAAATATTGCTTGCCCGACCTGATCTTAGCTCCGTCATAAATAAGAGCAAATAATGCTCGTCTGAACTCCATAATCAATAAAGCCTAGCTCAATTCCATGGCAGATAAAACTCGCCGAACTCTAGAGCTAATAAATATCTGGACATCCAGAGCTTGATAAATAGGTCACGCTGAGCAAACAAAATACAGTTGAACTCCAAAATGACCGACATATAATAAATCCGGGCTGATCTGAGCTCCATAAGTAGCACCGAACCGAGGAATAAATAAGTTGATGTGAGCTCCAGGGATGAGATATACCGAGCAAATGACACCTGTCTGACCTCACAAAATACTAAAGTCATGCGTTGAGTAAATAGATATAGCCGAGCTCCGGACAATCAACATGGAGCAAATAAGACTCCAGAGTGTCGAAACTGAGCTGGCATGCTGTAAGGATGACATGTTTCTCGACAGGGATGACCTGTAATAACAACTAGAAATAATTCGAAGTACAAAAGTAAATCTTAACAGGGCTGACCTATTATATGTGCAGGGCTGACCTGCAATAACAGCTAGAAATAATTCTAAGTACAGAATTAAATCTTAACAGGGCTGACCTGTTTTCGTGCAGGGTTGACCTGCAATAACAACTAGAAATAATTCGAAGTACAAAATTAAATCTTAACAGGGCTGACATGTTATATGTGCAGGGCTGACCTGCAATAACAGCTAGAAATAATTATAAGTACATAATTAAATCTTAACAGGGCTGACATGTTACATGTGCAGGGCTGACCTGCGATAACAGCTAGAAATAATTCTAAGTACAGAATTAAATCTTAACAGGGCTGACCTGTTATATGTGCAGGGCTGACCTGCAATAACAGCTAGAAATAATTCTAAGGACATAATTAAATCTTAACAGGGCTGACCTGTTATCTGTGCAGGGCTGACCTGCAATAACAGCTAGAAATAATTTCGAGTACATAATTAAATCTTAAACAGGGCGACCTGTTAATCTGTGCAGGGCTGACCTGCATTAACAACTAGAAATAATTCTAAATACATAATTAACTCTTAACAGGGCTGACCTGTTATCTGTGCAGGGCTGACCTGCAATAACAACTCGAAATAATTCTAAGTACAGAATTAAATCTTAAACAGGGCTGACCTGTTAATCTGTGCAGGGCTGACCTGCATTAAGAACTCGAAATAATTCTAAGTACAGAATTAAATCTTAAACAGGGCTGACCTGTTAATCTGTGCAGGGCTGACCTGCATGAACTCCAGCATAAACCGAGCCTATAAGTCTCGCCCGACCTGAGCTCATGAAATAATCAATACGAGCAGATAATGCCCTGGCAATCTGAGCTTCAGAAATGATAAATCGAACACATACAGCTCATACGTTCTGAACTCCAGATCTAATAGATACGCGAAGATAGAGCTCATTTGAATTCACGAAGTGAAAGATGTCCTGAGCTCTTGAGCTGATAAAATACTGAGCAAATAAAGCTCGTCTCATCTGATCACAGAGTAAATATAAGCTGATAAGACCTGTCCGGTCTGGACTCCAGATAATAAATATGAGAGAATGAGACATGTGCTAATATTTGCCAGGGCCTCATACACCTGGGCTTAAGCAATCAGGGCGGACCTGTGCTAATGTTTGCCAGGGCCTCATACACCCGGGCTTAAGCAATCAGGGCGGACCTGTGCTAAATATTTGCCAATGCCTCATACACTTGGGCTTAAGCAATCAGGCGGACCTGTGCTAATGTTTGCCAGGGCCTCATACACCTGGGCTTAAGCAATCAGGGCGGACCTGTGCTAAATATTTGCCAAGGCCTCATACACTTGGGCTTAAGCAATCAGGCGGACCTGTGCTAATGTTTGCCAGGGCCTCATACACCTGGGCTTAAGCAATCAGGGCGGACCTGTGCTAATGTGTTAGGATCGGTCCGGAGTGTTTAGAGGGGGGGTGAATGAACACTCCTTAAAAATTTATCCCTTGTGAATTCTTTCGGATTAGTGAAAGAAATCTGTTACTTAATCAACTCTTTGAACAGAACAGACCACTGAAAAAGTGAGTGCGAAAACGGTCTGCTCTTGTAAAAGTAAGAACGGCTCGATGGCTAAGTGCAGAAGGATAAGACACAGGATATGTTTCTGGAAGTTCGAAGGTGGTGTAATCCTTCTACGTCTCCCCTTCTTCCAATTAAGGAAGGTTTATACTAGAAAACTTTGATTTATACAATCCTGTTGTACAAACCCGATTCAGACTGGATTTACCTCACTACCAGTCTGAAACTCCTAGTCACTCAACCTGCTCAGACACACTCTGTCTGACAGTTACAATAAGTTCCTCACTTCTATTTTTCAGTACACAATGCGCACAGTGATCCTACAATGATCAAATGTTACAAAGTAATTGCGCTTAAATAAATAACTTCAGCTCGAAAGCTTCTAAACTTTGTAAGCGTGTGCAGTTGCTTTCTTGTATGTTTTTTCAATTGCTCAGCGTGAGTTCGAATCAAGAGTCCCTGTCTTCCTTTTGTTGCATCCTTTTATAGTTGAGGGTAGCAACGGCATTGTTTCCCTTAATGTGCAACTTTGACTCTTTTTAAACTCTGAGAAAGCTACAGTCTTCTTCTTCAGGACACTTGCCGTTCTGATGTATGCTTTCGGCGACTGTCAGGTAAGCTCTCCTTTGTCTTCTTACCTTTAATGGCAATCTTTGACTTTTGATCCTTTGTAGCATTAATTACAGCATTAAATGCTACAATAAATAACCGTTGATGGTTCGGACTGAGAAGCCATCCTTTATGTATCTTTGACTGCTTTGATCTGATGAAGATTGAGATCGATCTGAAGTATCGATCTAGTCAGTCTGGAATCCATCGATCCGGTCTGATATGTGATATGCTTTATCAGCTTGCTCTGTTTTGCGCGATCGATCTGGTATGCCTGATTTCCATCGATCCGGTCTGAAATGATTTGTCATCTTACTCTGTTTTGTCCGATCGATCTGGTCAAACTGATATCTATCGATCCGGTCTGAAATGTTTTGTCATCTTTAAAATCTCATCGATAAGGTCCGAAACTAACAAATTCCCCCTTTTTGATGATGACAAAACCTAGCTTCTAAGTCTTTTAACCAGTCTTGATAAGAGCTCTGAAGCGAATGCTTTCGGATCGATTACTTCTTTGTTCAAAATAAATGAACTTCATTAAGTTGAATCGATTAAATCTTTATTATTAAGCCTTATGATGAGGTTCAAAATAAATGAACACAGACTTAATCAAATGAGGATTTTATTGATCACCAAGAAAATCCTAAAAATACATAGTCTGAAAATATTATTTTCTAGAAGGCGGCCTGAAGTCTGTCTTCTTTTCCCCCTTTTTGTCAGCAGCAATCTCTTGAAGAAAGTCGACAACTTGTGCTAGCTGCGCGCTGATAGCGTCAAGACGAACGTCTTGAGCGCGGAGGGAATTGGCAACAGATGCTCTGACTTCAGTGGCTAGCTCGATCTGCTCTTTTCTCAGGCTGTTCTTGTAAGAGGCCTGTTGAGAAAACAGATCGTTTATGCCGCGCTGAAGGCTTCCGATACTGGCATTCATATTCTCTTTGAAGGAAGCAAAATCCAAAGCTGTGACCCTCTGACCTTGATGAACTTCTAAAATGCGCTGAGTCAAGGACAGACAGGTATCAGAGAAGTGCTGGATAGTCCGTGCCAGGGATGGAGGTGCATCAGATAGCTTGCTGGGAGAGTGATCTGATGATGACATGGCATGGTCATCTTCTTCAGCAATCGGCACGATGGAAGAAATAGCAGCTTGATAACTTTCGGATCGGATCAGAGTGACCAGATCCGAAGAAAAACCTTGAATGAAGGCCAAATCTTCATCTGATGTTCCCGGAGGAGAGTGGGGACTTGGTAGTTCTTCAACTTGGAGAGCTGCAACCACTGTAGATACCATGAAATCCGGATCGATGAGGTCTGGTACTTCAGTTGTTGCACATGCTTCAGCTGGACTGGGTTGTGCACAGGAGGCTGATGACTTCAATGGAATGGATGTTGTCGGAGAGTCCAACAGAACATTCATTGGTTCATCATCGGTTGCAGACGGAGCATTAGACAATGGCTGCTCCGCTGTCTGGTCTGGTACGTGCTCTGCAGGCTGATCTGGTATTAGCTCTGCAGTCTGATCTGCTATGTGCTCTGCAGTCTGATCTGCTATGGCAGAAAGAATAACCTCAATGAAGGGTTCTGCCATAGTCTTGCTTGCAGAGAGATGATTCGGGCTGGTTGTGGGAGTGGAGATACTAAGCTTCTGTCGTTGAAAACGGACAGCTAAGTGAAGAGCGTGAACATCCATCTCGAGTTGAGCAATTACAGCCCCATCATCTCTGGCAGTAGGAGCAAGCGGATCGAAGTTCTTCTTTTTGGCAACTAGAAGCAGATTGGCCAGCCTGAATCTGTGAATAGCCGTAAATAAGTCTTTGCGCTGCACGGCAAGTCGAACATCATCAGTCTCTGTGCCTTTCAGAACTTCATCTTCCATTTTCTTCAATCTGTGCAACTTACCGTAGAACAGCTCAATGTGGTTGATAGTCCGGTATTGGACATATTCATCAAAAACCACAATGAGTTCCTGTAGCTTCTCATCAACATCCTCCATGGCGATGTCGATAGCAGTCTGCGCTGCAGATTTGGGTTTAGTAGAGAGGGGTTCGGTGAGAATGGCTTTTCCCTTGCCGGTGGAGGAAGGGGACTTAATCCCTGATTTGGTATAGTCTCCCAACTCAGTGATGACTATCCCTTTGACCACGGGATTGGCAGAGGGAATACTAAGGGTGACTTTGGGTGCAGGGGTTGAAGCTTGTGAAAGCTGGGTGGAAGGTTGAGGGGCAGGGGTTGCTTTAGAGTGTGGTAGTATGGGTGGAGGTAGAGATTTAGCTGGTTTGGTAATCTGGGTTCGGGGCTTTTTGGGAAGTGGCTTGGTTGGTGATGAGTGAGCAGACTGGGTGGCTTCTGAGTCAGTCTGAATGGTCAGCTTCCGCTTGACCCGAGGTTTGCGCACAGCAACTGGTTCCTCGTCCTGCTCAACCTTGACTGCAGCCAGAGTAGCAGGAGTAGGTGGAGCACTCTTAGACTTCAGCAGTGCAAGCCCTTTGGAGTTAAGGATCTTAAAGGGACGGAGAGCAGACGGCTTGCTCAGCTCGAGGCCTAAGGACTCCAAGAGCTTGCTGAGAGGAACAGCAAAACATACGGCGTGCTTGGATGCAATCACCGTTTCCAGCAGTACTCCAAACAAAATCATGGACCAGTTTATCTTCTGCCCGGATACAATAGCCGCCATGGCCCTGAACTTTTCGGCGGTTACAGCATCGAAGCTTCCTGCTTTACCCAATAGTGGCTTGCCTACCACTTCGCACAGCACCTGGAAATGGAAGAAGCATCTCCTTCTTCTTAAAGGAGGGTTGCAATCGGTGGCCAGAAATAGAAATCTTCCCCTGAAGATCTAAGAGTGACGCTTGAGGAGTCTGTCCGAACTCTGTCAGTCCGGAACTGGGGAGGCCAAAGGTCTTGGCCATCGTTGTTGGCGAGATCTCGAAAGATTTGCCCTGAACAGTAGTAGAAATGGAGGTCTTCCGGGAGACGGCGTTGGCGAACAGCTCGCGGATTTCTGATTCATAAACAACTGTTCCGCATTCCAAGAAGTTCCTTAAGCCAGATGATTCCAGGGCTCTAAAAATGGACACCATCGCAGCATCTTCTGTCCTGTAAATGTCATCAAACTCAACGGAGAGTGAGTTATGAGTGATGGTAGCCATTTGAAAAGAGTTTAAAGAAAGTGCGAAGAGTAAGAGAGTGAGAAGGTAAAAAGCGGTAAACTGTAAAAAGTGAACAAGTATGAAATGTTCAGTCCGCTAAATAGGAGAGAGAAGACACGTGTCTTTATCTCCAAGACTGAGAATTAAATAATTCAAAATAAACGGTCAGGATAAAGAAAGATAAGGCGGTTAAAGTACAACTAGTTAAAATGATCAATCAGTCCGAGCTGTTTTTATTGTCCAGACAGATCATAGGATAAAATCAGACTGACAAGGATCGGTCTGAAAGTTCGGACCGGTCTGTGTCTTTCTGAACATTGTATTATCGATCTGTGGTAAAAAAAACTTTAAGTGCGAAAGGAATAAAAACATCTAAACTAATTAAGATAAGTCAATTAAACCAAGAATTTGACGGAAGTAATTAAACTTAGCCTCAGGGAGCGGTTTAGTGAAGATGTCTGCTGCTTGCTGCTCTGTTGAGATGTGCTCGATCCGAATTTCCTTTTTGCCAACATGATCTCGAATAAAATGATGTCGTATATCAATATGCTTTGTTCGAGAGTGCAGAACTGGATTATACGTTATAGCAATTGCACTTGTGTTGTCGCAAAATATCGGAGAGTCAACAGCTTGGATGCCATAATCTTTGAGCTGGTGTTGAATCCAGAGCATTTGAGCACAACAGCTTCCAGCGGCTAGGTATTCTGCTTCAGCTGTGGATGTGGCAATTGATGTTTGCTTCTTACTGAACCAAGAAATCAATCTTTCACCTAGGAATTGACATGTTCCACTGGTGCTTTTACGATCGATTTTACACCCAGCGTAGTCTGCGTCTGAATACCCGATCAAGCTGAAGTTTGAATCTTTGGAGTACCAAAGACCAACGTTCTGAGATCCTTTTAAATATTTCAGAATACGCTTGGCAGCAATAAAATGTGATTGCTTTGGTTCTGACTGAAATCTGGCGCACATACAGACTGAAAACATAATATCGGGCCGGCTCGCTGTAAGATACAATAGCGATCCGATTAGTCCTCTATACATGGTTACTTCAACTGCCGTTCCCCCTTCATCTTTGTCTAACTTGATTGTTGGACTCATTGGAGTTGATGCAGTTGAGCATGTTTCCATTCCAAATCTCTTGAGGAGCTCTTTGGTATACTTGGTCTGATTGATGAAAATGCCATTGTTGAGCTGTTTTACTTGCAGACCCAGAAAGAATGACAATTCTCCCATCATGCTCATCTCGAACTGTCCCTGCATTAACTTAGAAAATTTCTCGCACAATTTGGGGTTAGTTGACCCAAAGATTATGTCATCAACATAAATCTGAACTAATAGGGTATGTTCCCCCTTAATGAATTTAAATAGAGTTTTATCTACTGATCCGATCTGGAAATCATGGTTCAGCAGAAATTGAGATAGAGTGTCATACCAGGCTCTTGGAGCTTGTTTCAGACCATATACTGCTTTATTCAGTAGATATACATGATTGGGATACAAATGGTTCTGAAATCCAGGTGGTTGCTCAATGTAGACTTCTTCCTGAAGTTTTCCATTAAGAAATGCGCTCTTAACGTCCATCTGATATACTTTGAAGTCTTTAAAGGCAGCATAAGCAAGAAAGATTCGGATAGCTTCAAGTCTGGCGACTGGTGCAAATGATTCATCGAAGTCGATTCCTTCTTCTTGTCTGAATCCCTGTGCCACCAGTCTGGCTTTGTTTCTAACCACAGTTCCATCTGCGTCTAGCTTATTTCTGAAGACCCATCTGGTTCCAATAATAGGCAGATCGCTTGGTCTGGGGGTTAGACTCCAAACTTGATTTTGTTCGAATTGATTAAGCTCTTCTTGCATTGCTTTAATCCAGTTGAAGTCAGTCAGAGCTTCATCGATCTTCTTGGGTTCCAGAGTAGAGATGAAGGCAGTATGAGTGAACTCATCCATCATCTGTCCTCTGGTTCTGATCGGTGCAGAAGGACTACCAATCACTAGATTAGGTGGATGCTTCTTAGTCCATCGATAGCTTGACTCTGGATTGTCTGGTCCGGTCGGATGAACAGTAACAGCATGATCAGTATCTGCTTTAATATTTGAGTCAGGAGCATCCGGATCAGCTCGATCTGAAGTTTCTTCAACGCCTTGATCCGGTCTGTTTGGTACTTCTGGTTCTGGTGGATTGTCTCTTGACCTGTTAGCTACAATCTCATCATCACTGTTAGCTTCGAGATGGATATTTTCCATCTGATTTTGAATTGATTTTTTGTTGCCCTCAACACATAAAGTTTCATCAAAGACTACATGAACAGATTCTTCTACAGTTAAAGTTCGATTATTAAAAACTCGATAAGCTTTGCTAATTGATGAATATCCTAAGAATATACCATTATCTGACTTAGCTTCAAATGCTGTAAGATGACTCTTACCATTGTTGTGAACGAAGCATTTACAGCCAAATACATGAAAGTGAGAAACAGATGGTCTGTTACCAGTCCATATTTCATATGGAGTGAGATTCAGCTTCTTGTTAATCATAGATCGGTTTTGAGTGTAGCAAGCAGTATTTACAGCTTCTGCCCAGAACTTTTGAGAGATTCCAGAATCAGCAAGCATTGTTCTTGCTGCTTCCTTGAGCGTTCTGTTTCTTCGTTCTGCAACTCCATTCTGTTGAGGAGTACGAGCAGCTGAAAACTCATGCTTGATTCCATGATCTTCTAGAAAGGATTCAAGATTCTGATTTGAAAACTCAGTCCCTTTGTCACTTCGAATCCTGTCTATGCTGGATGATTTCTCGTTCTGAGTGCGTTTCAGCAGCTTGATCAACTTCGGACCGGTCTGATCTTTACTGCTTAAGAATATAGTCCATGTAAAGCGTGAGTAATCATCAATAACAACAAGAGTATACCGCATTCCCCCTAAACTTGTTATTGGTATAGGACCAAACAAGTCCATATGCAGTAATTCTAAACAGCGGGAGGAGGATTTGGCATTCTTGTTTTTGAAGGATGATCTGATCTGTTTGCCCATTTGGCAAGCTTCGCAGATCTTATCCTTAGCAAAATCGATCTTGGGCAGACCGATAACTAAATCATGTTTACACAGGCTAGCAATGGTCTTAAAGTTGATATGATTCAAGCGCTTATGCCACAGCCAATGTTTATTATCATTGTTAGCGATGAAGCAAGTAGGATTATCAGGTTG
The DNA here is from genome assembly GCA_907163345.1 of Haberlea rhodopensis. Lineage (NCBI taxonomy): Eukaryota > Viridiplantae > Streptophyta > Magnoliopsida > Lamiales > Gesneriaceae > Haberlea > Haberlea rhodopensis. The sequence continues at coordinate 22,316,156 of CAJQUN010000005.1, read as the reverse complement.
AGCATAATTCCAGTTAATCTTATATGTGTTTCCATTCCTGATTCCTACGAGCATGGTTATACCGTCTGATGATTTAACAGTGCAAGTGTGTTTATGAAATTCTACAGCATAACCATTATCACAGAGTTGACTTATACTAATCAGATTATAGCACAGATTTTCAACTAACAGCACATCATTGATAATAATGTTACCATGGACAATCTTACCCTTGCCCACGGTCTTACCCTTTGAGTTATCTCCGAAAATGATTTTGGGTCCAATACATTCTGTCACTTCAGACAGCAGCTCGATGTTTCCAGTCATGTGACCGGAACACCCACTGTCCAAATACCAGTCTGATGCGAGTTTCTTCGGTACCTGTCATCAAATATAATTATTGTTGGTACCCAATCCTATTTGGGTCCAGAACGGATTAGCCCTTTGGGAACCCACACCTGTATCAGCTTCAATGGCTTGTGTGTGTAGGGTGTGCTGTGTACTGGTCTGTTTCGATGCTGTGTGTGATAATGTGTGCGCTGTGAAAACCTTTGATTCTCATAAGGTAGTCTATATCTTCGTTGAATCGGTTTTGAGTTATAGTAATTGTATTGTCTTCCTTGCCTTCGATCTTGCACCTTTGGATTTGGTCTGATAGACGCAAATCTTGCTGGTGCCTTTTCTTTGGCTTGGTCAACATAACCAATTCCTTTTCTCAGATTTTGATTCTCGTAAGAGACTCCTGTTTGAATCTTAGGTGCTTCAGTTTCATATACTGTGCTGGATTTAACAAATGTCATTTGTTTGACTTGATTCTTTACCAGCAATAGCTCAGATTCATCTTTGGTGCATTCTTTGGTGTCAAAGCCTATGCCGGTGAAATCACCGACGTTTCTTTGAACCTCTTGTAATTCTTCCAAGGATGTTCTGGATTTTGTCCATGTTTTGAATATATGTGAGAGCTTAGCATTTTGTGTGCTAATTCTCTTATTTTCTTCATGGAGCTGATCATAAGAGATTTTCAGCTTATTCAGCTCGATCTGGAGATTTTTGCACTCATCCTGCTCAGAGCAGCTTGGTTTGTTGTGCTCATCCATTTGAGTACTGATTTTGGCTTTATTCTTCTCAAATGATTCAGCTAAGATCCTATAATCATTAGCCATGTCTTGCAGTGCGGACATGAGCTCTTCTCGTGTAAATTCATTTGAGTCAAGATCATATACCTCGTCTGTCTGACTCATTTCTTCGTCTGCCATAAGACATTGAATATCTTCTTCGCTTTCGCTGGAAGAATATTCAGAGCTTTCTGAGTCTGAGTCTGTTTGAGCACATTTGCTGTTTCCTTCTTCAGCTACTAGGACTTTTTGGGATTTTCCATGATTCTTGCGGTCTTTGTAGTGCTTCTTCTTTCTATCATCATGATGCTTCTCTTTCCGTTCTTCTTTCTTCGGTCTGGTGCAATCTGCAATGAAGTGTCCGGTCTTACCACAATTGTAGCAAGCCTGATCGTTAACAGTATCATCTTTTCTTGATTTATAATGATGAGAGGGTTTGAAGTTCCTCTTATTTTTAGACATAAATTTACCGAATTTCTTGATAAATAATGACATAGCATCGTTACTCATCTGTTCAGCAGATCGGTCTGATGTTGAAGCGATCTGGTCTTGAGTGGCTGCCAGGGCCTTGTTTGGTTGAGAGATGAATGGCTCTGCTTCACCTCTGCTTATCAGTTCAAACTCATAGGCCTTAAGATCTGCAAACAGATCATGAAGTTCAACCTTGTTAAGGTCTTTTGATTCCCTCATGGCGATGGTCTTTACATCCCATTCCTTTGGCAGAGCTCTCATTACTTTCAGAGCGATCTCTCTGTTAGAATATTCATTCCCCAGACCATTCAGTTCATTTATGATGCTGGTGACTCTTTCATCAAACTCATTTAGAGTTTCTCCACTTTTCATCTTTATGCTCTCAAATCTTTGAAGAGCAACAGTTAACTTGTTTTCTTTGGTCTGGTCGTTGCCTTCACATAGCTGTGCTATCTTCTCCCAAATTTCTTTGGCAGTAGAGCACATTTTGATTTTGCTGAACATATTCTTGTCCAAAGTCTTGAACAAGATGTCTTTGGCCACATTATCGAGATTTGCTTTCTTTCTTTCCTCATTCGTCCAGAGGGATCTGTCTTTTTCCACCATTTGTGGTTCTCCATCAGAGATGGCTACTGCTGTATTGATTTTTAAAATCTTCATTGGTCCATCAGTGATGACGAACCACATATCGTCATCCTGAGCTGCCAGATGAGCTTGCATTCTGATTCTCCAGTCATCATAGTCTTCTTTTGAGAACATGGGGATTTTGTTGAATGATGCCATCAGCTTAGTCTTTGTGCTGATTAAGATGACCTGCTCTGATACCACTTGTTAGGATCGGTCCGGAGTGTTTAGAGGGGGGGGGGGGGGGTGAATGAACACTCCTTAAAAATTTATCCCTTGTGAATTCTTTCGGATTAGTGAAAGAAATCTGTTACTTAATCAACTCTTTGAACAGAACAGACCACTGAAAAAAGTGAGTGCGGAAACGGTCTGCTCTTGTAAAAGTAAGAACGGCTCGATGGCTAAGTGCAGAAGGATAAGACACAGGATATGTTTCTGGAAGTTCGAAGGTAGTGTAATCCTTCTACGTCTCCCCTTCTTCCAATTAAGGAAGGTTTATACTAGAAGACTTTGATTTATACAATCCTGTTGTACAAACCCGATTCAGACTGGATTTACCTCACTACCAGTCTGAAACTCCTAGTCACTCAACCTGCTCAGACACACTCTGTCTGACAGTTACAATAAGTTCCTCACTTCTATTTTTCAGTACACAATGCGCACAGTGATCCTACAATGATCAAATGTTACAAAGTAATTGCGCTTAAATAAATAACTTCAGCTCGAAAGCTTCTAAACTTTGTAAGCGTGTGCAGTTGCTTTCTTGTATGTTTTTCAATTGATCAGCGTGAGTTCGAATCAAGAGTCCCTGTCTTCCTTTTGTTGCATCCTATAGTTGAGGGTAGCAACGACATTGTTTCCCTTAATGTGCAACTTTGACTCTTTTTAAACTCTGAGAAAGCTACAGTCTTCTTCTTCAGGACACTTGCCGTTCTGATGTATGCTTTCGGCGACTGTCAGGTAAGCTCTCCTTTGTCTTCTTACCTTTAATGGCAATCTTCGACTTTTGATCCTTTGTAGCATTAATTACAGCATTAAATGCTACAATAAATAACCGTTGATGGTTCGGACTGAGAAGCCATCCTTTATGTATCTTTGACTGCTTTGATCTGATGAAGATTGAGATCGATCTGAAGTATCGATCTAGTCAGTCTGGAATCCATCGATCCGGTCTGATATGTGATATGCTTTATTAGCTTGCTCTGTTTTGCGCGATCGATCTGGTATGCCTGATTTCCATCGATCCGGTCTGAAATGATTTGTCATCTTGCTCTGTTTTGTCCGATCGATCTGGTCAAACTGATATCTATCGATCCGGTCTGAAATGTTTTGTCATCTTTAAAATCTCATCGATAAGGTCCGGAACTAACATAATGTTTGCGAGGGCCTCATACACCTGGGCTTAAGCAATCAGGGCGGACCTGTGCTAAATATTTGCCAAGGCCTCATACACTTGGGCTTAAGCAATCAGGCGGACCTGTGCTAATGTTTGTCAGGGCCTCATACACCTGGGCTTAAGCAATCAGGGCGGACCTGTGCTAATGTTTGCCAGGGCCTCATACACCTGGGCTTAAGCAATCAGGCGGACTTGTGCTAATTTTTGCCAGGGCCTCATACACCTGGGTTTAAGCAAACAGGGCGGACCTGTGCTAATGTTTGCCAGGGCCTCATACACCTGGGCTTAAGCAATCAGGGCGGACCTGTGCTAATGTTTGCCAGGGCCTCATACACCTGGGCTTAAGCAATCAGGGCGGACCTGTGCTAAATATTGGCCACGGCCTCATACACGTGGGCTTAAGCAAACAGGGCGGACCTGTGCTAATGTTTGCCAGGGCCTCATACACCTGGGCTTAAGCAATCAGGGCGGACCTGTGCTAATGTTTGTCAGGGCCTCATACACCTGGGCTTAAGCAATCAGGGCGGACCTGTGCTAAATATTGGCCACGGCCTCATACACGTGGGCTTAAGCAATCAGGGCGGACCTGTGCTAAATATTGGCCACGGCCTCATACACGTGGGCTTACTCCGAATATCCCATTCGAACTCCCCCTCCTCACATCATCCGAATAAGTTCATCCAAAATCCGGAACAAATAAAGTTTCCGAGTTGATGAATAAGGCCTTAATGCGAGATCGCATGCCTGAACTGATATAATAGGGGCTTACTGCGAGATTGCATGCCCAAGCTGTCATAATAGGGGCTTACTGCCAGATTGCATGCCCGAGCTGATCCTCAATCCGAGCTGATGTGGGGCTTACTGCGAGATTGCATGCCCAAGCTGATATAATCGGGGCTTACAGCTAGATTGCATGCCCGAGCTAATATAACCGGGGCTTATAGCTAGATTGCATGCCCGAGCTGAACTTCTGAATAGGGGCTTACTGCTAGATTGCATGCCCGAGCTGTTATAACCGGGGCTTACAGCTAGATTGCATGCCCGAGCTGATCTCCTAAGGTCAGCCTGGAAAATACTGCAGTAATACACAAAAGACAAGAGAGAAACGACCCAAAATAATAATATCTTGCATTTGATGTGATATAAAAAATTTAAAGTATTCAAATTCCAATGATGATAAAATTCTGAGCTAGTGAAGCTTGACATAGTAAGTGTCAAGTATAAAAGATTACGAGCTTTAGGAGCTCGACATGCTAAAGATAATCAAAAGCCTACAAAAGTAAGATTAGTCCAGAAAATTAACCTTTATCCACCTTTATTAGAGCATTAAAGTGCTCGGTTGGAAGAAATACACAAAACAGTGTAACATGGGCTAACCACTAAAACCAAATCTTGCAAGTGGCAACTTGAGTCAACTTGCAAATGACAGAATCATGAGATAGCCCATTAATTAGCGTGACTTTGAGCTCACCACACCATAATCATGAGAATAATATCTTATATATTTTTTGTATTACCACCCCACCAATAGATGCATTTCACAAAAAGAATTAGGGTCATCTTGATTGGGCTTGGAGGACCCATCACGGATCCAGGATGACACAGTCATAGGCCTATTCACTCAAGAGCATGTCATTTTAGACTTTCCCAACTAAATATGTATTGAGCAAAACATTATTTCATTTGCCATGACCCAAAATGAAGTCATAATAAATCAATTATTGTATAGAGACCTTTAATTCAAATCAACAAAATCACAGTAAGGAGATTTAGAAGATTTCTTATTAACGGATCAAAATTATCGAAACATGTGTGGCAATCTAATCCTATGTCTAATTCACGTACTGAAAAAGAATTTAAACACTGGGGTATCTATTCCAGAATTATGGCATGACCAGCAATTTTTTAGCAAATTGGCAAGTACAAAATAATTTAACATGTATCTTATTCTATATTTGTCGAGAATCTTGATTTTTCTAACAAAATTATTTCCAGAAACCAAGAGTGATGGTCCTTGTCATAAAAAGAAGTATTACACTACCCATATAACCTTTCCAATATAAAAAATTAAAGTAATATTAATTAGGTGACAGACTCTTATCCTTCCTAAGTAAGTCGTTAGGGAGGGAATGCTAAAATAGGCTGCATTGTTAAGCATTATTCATCCAAAGTTGAAATTTATCTCTAATTAATTGTGCATAGCACCAAATAATTGATCGAATTACTCAAAATGCTTCCCTCACTCACATTTTAAGGAGCAAACTATAATGCTAATGAAATCACCATTTTGAGAATATTTTTTTTTTTAAAGATCATTAATCATCTCTGTTATATCCTTCACCTTATTGCAAACAGGAGGAGGACAAGGGGAAGCACTGCCCGGGCTACCCAAGGCATGGCCCAGGCTGTCCAAACCACCCGAGATGATGCCATAGGTGTCTCGGTTGCTTCCCCATAGATGCATGTCCCCCACTGTGAGTTTTTTTCTTTTTTCTTTTAATCCCACCAATCAAATCCTTCTAATTCGTAGCTACAATAACCATTTGCGACGAACCGGAAATGGCCACTGCTAACCTAACAAATAAATTCCTTTGCAAGTATGTCCCCTAATTTGTAGACCCGAGATATGACAATTTTGGATGTAAAGAACCAATACTAAAGAAAACATAATCACATTAGATGTTGAAATTTCAATTACCTCATGCTGGAGAAACATGAGCAAGGGACTTATCTTTTCAAGTAGGTAAGCTCTAGGTGATGCTCGAACGGAGGTGATCGTGGTTGCCGCATTGAGGATCGATGGTGGTTTTGGTGATCATCCTTAGGTTCATTAGAGACCAGTTTAGCATCCAAGGCCAGCTTAGAAGAATCCGAAGAAACATTGACAGTAGTATTAATCGAGGGAGAGAGATCGGTAGATGAACCCATGTCACCTAAAGTGATAGAAACTTTTTGCCTATACCCACATCCATATTTGAATGGAATCATCGTGAGTGAAGAGCAGCAGCAGATACGAAGGAGACAGAGAGAGTGCCAAGCAGCAGGACCGAGAGATGGAAGATGAACTCAAGTAAAATATCAAACACATGGAAGACACAAAACTGTAAATATTGAGTTTGGAGAAACTAGCCACATCAGAGTACAAATCCCAAGCGCACCGCAACACGGCAGCTCGGCGGCCAAGGACCGCACTGAAGGTGATGTCCATCTCTTCCGCCGGCCAAAAGCTCACCGAAGTTGAACGCATCAAAGATGCGCCCAGCTCTGCTGCTGCCTTGCGACGGCAACACGACCCCGCTGCCACCTCACGCAACCATGCACTCGCCGCACACTGCCTCCGTCCCACGAGGCCTCGAGCACACCCCTGCCATAGCCACACAAACCAGAAGCTCTTCGCCCAGAGTTGTCCGAACAGTCTCATTTTTTTTTCTTCTCCAGATCTCGTCGCTTCAATACTCACCTCGCGAAGCCTACGATCCAGCGCCGCAGAAACCACTCACAGCCAGCAACTCGTCGCCCCTTCTCCTTCAGCATCCGAGCAGCTGTCTGAAGCTCATCTCCCGAGCTGCAGCACGAAGCTCACCCCTAAACCAGTCCACGAAACCCTAAAAAAAATCACCTCAGACTCTCCCCTTCCCTTTCACCATCCGAGCCGCTGTCTGAAGGTCATCTCCCGAGCTGCCGCACGAGGCTCACCCCTCAGCTTCTCAAAATTGTAATGTGACCAGCACCCTTGCATCACAGCCCTCAACGCATCACCGCAGCCACTGTCACTCAGAAACGCTAAGAGCAGTCCAGAAAATCCACAGAAATCATAGCAGATCCACGTCATGTAGCCCTCAATCCAACGCCGAGCTGCCGTCCCAACCTCTTCTTAAACCATTCCATGGAAAAAATCACCCCAGACTCTCCCCAAGCTGCCCCAATCTCAGCTCAAACCAGCCCCAAGCAGTCGCATGAAGCTCACCCCAAAACTAGTCGAGAAGATCAGAAAAATCATGAAGGCAGCATCCTTTTCCTCATTAGGTCCGGTCCGAGACGAAGGCCAGCAGCTCCTGTACAACTGTAGAAAATTGCACAGCCATAGCCGCTGCCTCCAGCTTTGACGCAGCCCAGCAATCATATTCCAGCGTTACCCGTGAATCTCACACTGGAATCTCCTCCCAAACCCAGCCGAGAAGATCTGAAAAATGGTGAAGGTCTTATCAGATGAGATGAAGAGCAGCAGTCCATACACCATGCCACACTGCTGCCCCGAGCTCTAGTACACGGACCTCTCCTAAACCAGCGGAAGGTCACAACCCGCTTCCGCAACAGCCACATACTCTCACAGACCCATCTTCCAGAGCTGCTCGGCAGTGAAAAATCTGCGCCTAGAGCTGCGAACCAAATCAGAACCAGATTTGGCTTCTTGAAAAACCCGTGAACCTTCTTCCCAAAATTTTTTCAACCTCTGATTTTTTTTTTCCGTAGAAGATGAAGAAAAACCCCTCCAATCGAAATGCAAAAGCCGAGCTGAAGAGGCCGGAAGAGAGCTCAAAAACCCATCGTAAAATGCCCTAAAAAATCGACGTCTTAGCTCGATTTCCCACAGACGGCGCCAATTTGTTACCTCATTTTTGGTTCGATTCGATAACAAATGAATAATATACAGAAAATAAATAGACATCAAGATTTTTTACGTGGAAACCCCGAAGGGAAAAACCACGGGACCTAGTCCAGTTTGAATCTTCACTATGAACAAGAATTTACAATGTATTTTCTCTACAAAAATGGAGGAAGAAGCAAGAATGGAGAAAGAAAGAGGCGCTGCCTCTTCTCTGCTGAAGAAGAAAAATTCTCCCAGGCCATGCAGGCCGCATCCTCCCCTTCAAAACCTACTATTCCATTCTTTTATCAAGAATTATGGGCTTTTAATTAATTAATAAATGAGCCAATATCAGATCGAAAATGGGTAAGTATAAATGGGTTAAATAAACATGATAAATGGGCTTAGGTTAATGGACAATGGGCACAAGCTAAATGGACCCTTGTATCTTGTATGATTGGGTCGAGCCCATTGAATCCGGGTCCAAACCGCACCGGGACAATTATCGGGGTATCAACTGCCTAAAGTCAAATTCTTCGGCTAATATCGATTCTACAAGTTGTAAGGAAGGTGCTTATGCACCACATGAGCTCATATGCATCATGCGGATGTCTAGAGGTGCATTTTTCGAGAGGAGACGATGAACCTTTCAAGTTTCAAATGACACCATGTAATGACTGTTGACCAGGCGTCACCAATAAAGAATTAATGGAGACAAATATGGTTGTAATTAGAGCCGTTTGATCACGATTTGATGGATCAAATTGAAGTTATGAATTGTAAGGACATAAACGTTCGTGAATATATAAAATATGACTATTGGATTGCGGTTTGATGGTCATATTTATCTAGATCGAAAAGATGTATCACATGGAGTTCCAACTACAATGAGTGAAGTAGCTAATGTATCTTATAAAGAGCTAGCATAACTTTTAAACCCTAAATATAGGAGCATTTCTCAACACGGTCCCTTACATGCGACATTATTTAAGTCAAAAATGCGGACTGATAACGCGGGTGACGATGAGTATATGTGAGAAGTAGCCATTCGCATGGGCAGAGTAGTCATAAGAAGCCTGCTCCGATACCATTTTTAAAATACATGGGGTTTCAACTCAAAACAATTGACAATTAGTGAAGTAGCTAGTGGTAGACATATGATTTTTGGGAAAGGGGGCAAAAAAAATTTGAATAAAAATTTTAGGCCAAAAAAGATTTTAGAGTTCAAAATATAATTTAAGAGGGGGCAAAATGTGATTTTTAGGGGACAAACTACAATTTTTTTAGGGTAAAATTTCAATTTTAAATTTTTTTTAAGCTAAAAAAAATATTTTTTTGTGCGCCTTCTTAAATCTGTCTCTAAAAGTAGCATATGTATTTTATAAAGAGCTATCATAATTTCTAAACCCACGATATACACTTTTCATGAATGAATATAATATGGACCATTAGATTGCAATATAAAGTAAGATCCATCTAAAAGAATTAGCTTACGATTAAGTGAATCAGATTTGATTGGTTTATGTTAAGATTAATTAGTGGCGGTAACGGATGATGAAGCATATGAAATAAGGAAACTTTGTTGTTGCCCTTAAGGGCCTCAGGAGTAATATCCATCATCTAAATGGAATCTTTTTTTTCCTTTTAAAAAAAATATTCCAAATGAATGGTGATGATACCCCTAAGAACACTACCTTTAAGAGCATCATCAAACAAACCATGAAATAAGCCAATAACATTGTTTTATTTTAAATTTCAATTATATACATATTAATAACTGATTGTGAGACTATACCCACTCAAGAGTCTCGGTTATTGTTAATGATAGTTTGAAAAATAATTTTGATCAAATATTCTTTTTGATTTTTTATAAATTTTTTTTTTACAAAATAATCTTTAAATACATAAAAACAATTATCAAAGATAAAATTACAAAAGATTGTATTTAGAAATACGATCAAACAAATATCACTTCGTATGTTAGATTGGGAAGGATCGATTTTCAAACCAAAGGGCATCCCTGTCATTTCACTTTGTAAATTTTAGACCAGTGCATCAAATCCTCCATCCCCTTTCCTAGTTCCTACCTTGGATCCCAATGAGCATTGCATCCCTCCCGCAGCTCCTCCATAGATTTACCACCGTCGCCGCCGCAATTACCGCCGCTTCTCCATAGCCACCAAACGCCACCACCTTAATTGAAAAAATCAAGAGACCTTACTTCCACCTTACATTACCAGTCCCAGATACAACCCGCAACCACCATCTTCAGACTCCGGGAATGGCTTCTTCGGAAGCCGATTCCCGCTTAAACCAAGTCCTCATCCCCGCACTCGACAAGATCATCAAGAACGCTTCTTGGCGGAAGCACTCCAAGCTCGCCGCCGAGTGTAAATCGGTTATCGAACGCCTCACCTCACCCAATCCTACCCCTACCACACCACCTACCTCTCCTTCCGTCCTATCGGATACCGAATCGTCATCTAATCCTGGCGTCCTCCTAGAACTATCCCTACCTGATTCAGATCTCATTCTCAGCCCCATAATCAATGCGCTCTCCTCAAGTTACCTTAAAGTTTCCGAACCAGCTCTTGATGCAGTTCAAAAGTTGATTGCACATGGGTATTTACGTGGCGAGGCTGACCCAACTGGTGGCCCAGACGCTAAATTACTCTCCAAATTGATTGACTCTGTGTGCAAATGCCACGATTTGGGGGATGAAAATGTGGAATTACTGGTGATCAAGGCGCTTCTGTCCGCTGTAACTTCAGTATCACTGAGAATTCATGGAGATTGCTTGCTGCAGGTGGTGAGGACATGTTACGATATTTACTTGAGTAGTAAGAATTTGGTGAATCAAACTACTGCGAAGGCATCACTGGTTCAAATGCTGGTTATTGTGTTTAGGAGAATGGAGGCAGATTCATCTACCGTGCCATTGCAGCCAATTGTGGTAGCAGAGCTCATGGAACCAATTGAGAAGGCAGATGTGGATGGTTCTATGACAGTGTTTGTTCAGGGTTTTATCACCAAGATAATACAGGATATTGATGGGGTATTTAGTCCTAGTACACCTAGGGCAGACATGGGATCAGCGGTTGGGGCACATGATGGGGCGTTTGAGACTAAGACATCGACTGTTGAGGGCACAAATCCAGCTGATTTGTTGGATTCAACGGATAAGGATATGCTGGACGCAAAGTATTGGGAGATCAGTATGTATAAGACAGCCTTAGAGGGAAGGAAAGGAGAGTTGGCAGATGGTGAGGGGGACAGAGATGATGATTTGGAGGTTCAGATTGGTAACAAGTTGAGGCGGGATGCATTTTTGGTTTTCCGGGCTTTATGTAAACTCTCGATGAAGACTCCTCCTAAAGATGCTGTGGCAGATTCTCAAGCAATGAAGGGAAAGATCGTGGCTTTGGAGTTGCTCAAGATTTTATTGGAGAATGCTGGTGCAATTTTTAGGACCAGTGAAAGGTAGTGGATGCGCTGCATTATTTTAATATTTTTTTATGAAAGCAATTCAGTTGAAACCTGTATCTCTTATGGCACAGTCAATTGGTTATGAATGCCTCAGTGATGAATTTATAGCTTGTGCAACTACTTGGCATGTGAGTGACTGGTGAAAATGTGGTTGCTTGTTATCATGGTGTTGATGGTTCCTGAAGATTACTTGACAGAAAAGAGTGTTGTGTTTGCAAGATAAATTAATTATATTACATTTTTTTATAGCACATTATAATAAACATACTCACCTCATGCATTTATTGTCTCAAAATACGTGGGTAAATCACAAGTGAACCTTACCCCTTGATTCTCACTTGATACAGTGTCTAAAGAGTGAAATACCTTGTGCCATTGACCATTTGCTATAATATCGAGGATATCATATATTGAGGAAATGGGGACAGGTTTTTGTAGTTTATGAATTTGTTCTAATGGTGCTTTGGCTTTGGGAAATTATTTGAGGTAGGCCTCTCTACATCATGGTCTTATGAAACTAGTTTGGAACCCTTTACAAAAGCAATTATGAATTTTGCAGATTCCTCTGGCTTGAATGCAAATAGGTTAAATTTGTACTTGCAACACCGAGTTGCTAACGTTGCTATGGTAGTTTAGTACCTATGATTGACTGTTCATCATGTAGTTTATTGTCGAGACTTTTCTTCTACGCAACTAATAATATTGTGCACTGATCTTATTGGATTAGAAACATGTGCTTACACTTCAAAATCTTGGTTAAATGCATATCAAATAATTGTTTTTACTGCATGAGCATAAAGCATCTCTATATTTTAATTTTGTTAACAACTATGTAAATATTGAAAACAGAAGAACAGAATAATGCCAGTTGTTTTCACTTGCAAATTTTTTTCTCCTTTATTTGCTGCAAATTTAGTGAAGTTTTTTTCTTTTTTAATCTCAATCTGTCCTTTTCTCATCTAATCTACCCCTCTGAACTGGTTCCTGTAGAATTACGCATCATTCGTTGTTCTTTGCAATTAGTTAGTCATTGGCTCGATTGCTTGAACCATTTCATGCATGAGAAGAAGATACGATATGGCATTATGTTGCTCATAGTAGATATGTATTTTTGCACATAAAATTAGTTTCTATTAAATTTTTTTCAACTGCTGTAATACCTCTAACTAAGCTTGACTGAATCATTGGAATGGATTTAAAAGACTTGTTCGAGAGCTAAATCATTTAGATCTGGAACCGAATCATTTAATCTGAGAAAAATATTCTCTTCTGTTCGACCTCTGTGCAAATCATGGTAGTGTTCATTTTCCGTAGTTGGTTGGTTTGCTTGTTTGTTCTATACTGATATTAGGTTTCAATAGATCATACTATCATCAATTTGGTAGGACCCTTTGTGTGTGTAATATACTGATATTAGATCACTCTTCTCTTGCATGGCTTAGATTTTTTCCCTGATTAATTGGCTGCTTTTTTTAGTAATATTATTAATCACGCCACTCTGATTTTCCTCATTGAACAGATTTTTAGATGCTATAAAGCAGTACTTGTGCCTGTCGCTGTTGAAGAACAGTGCTTCAACCCTCATGATCGTTTTCCAGCTCTCTTGCTCAATATTCATAAGTCTTGTCTCTCGATTTAGAGCTGGCCTGAAGGCAGAAATTGGAGTCTTTTTCCCGATGATCATTCTTAGAGTATTGGAAAATGTTGCGCAACCAAATTTTCAGCAAAAGATGACAGTGCTTCGGTTTCTAGAGAAGCTTTGTGCTGATTCACAAATTTTGATAGACATATTCCTTAACTATGATTGTGATGTTAATGCTTCGAATATATTCGAGAGGTTTGTTTTTTGTTATTTATACATTATTTGTCATGAATGTCTTTGCATTAATGCTTTTGAGTTTGTTATTGTGCTTATTTACCGTTAGGTCTCAGTATTTGGGAATTTATATATGGAACCTAAAGTCTCTATATCTTTCTCCATTTTGTTGTCATATGCCAGAATGGTCAATGGACTTCTTAAAACGGCTCAGGGGGTTCCACCTGGTGTTGCAACTACCATTCAGCCTCCTCAAGATGTTACTATGAAACTAGAAGCTATGAAATGCTTGGTCGCTATTTTGAAGTGCATGGGTGACTGGATGAACAAACAATTGCGCATTCCAGATTCTCATTCTGTGAAGAAACTTGAAACTGCTGACAACAGTTCTGATCCTGGTATCTCGTTGGCCAATGGTAATATAGATGAGCCAAATGAAGCGGCAGATAGTCATTCTGAAGCATCCTCCGAAGTTTCTGATGTTTCAACAATAGAGCAGCGCCGTGCATATAAACTTGAACTTCAGGTGCATTTCAAATTATTCTTGTTTGATTAATTTGGTGGATAGTTCCAGCTTCTGAACACTACTATGATCACTGATAAAATCTAATCTGACATGTATGACAGGAAGGCATCTCTCTTTTTAACCGGAAACCCAAAAAAGGTATTGAATTTCTTAGAAATGCCAATAAGGTGGGAAATTCGCCAGAGGAGATAGCATCTTTTCTCAAGAATGCATCTGGTTTAGATAAAACTCAGATTGGTGATTATTTGGGTGAAAGAGAAGATTTATCTCTCAAAGTGATGCATGCATATGTGGATTCCTTCGATTTCCAAGGCATGGAGTTTGACGAAGCAATCAGGGCCTTCTTACAAGGCTTTAGACTGCCTGGTGAGGCACAGAAGATAGACCGTATAATGGAAAAGTTTGCTGAAAGGTACTGCAAATGCAATCCTAAGGCCTTTACCAGTGCTGACACAGCTTATGTGCTTGCGTACTCTGTTATAATGCTGAACACTGACGCTCATAATCCTATGGTCAAGAACAAGGTATTTTTGTATGCTTAAACACAAAAAGTTTATGGTGGAGGAGATTTAATCTATTCTTCATCTTCTATCCTTTTTTTTATTATCATTACGCAGATGTCTACTGAGGACTTTATACGAAACAATCGTGGGATTGATGATGGAAAAGATCTTCCAGATGACTACTTGAGATCATTATTTGAACGAATATCAAAGAGTGAGATTAAAATGAAAGAAGATAATTTGTCCATCCAACAGAAGCAATCTGTGAACCTAAACAGAGTGCTAGGCTTAGATAGTATACTGAATATAGTGATCCGTAAGCGAGGAGAGGACACTATGGAAACTGGCGACAACCTCATGAGACACATGCAGGAACAATTTAAAGAAAAAGCTCGCAAATCCGAGTAAGATCAACTATGAAATATTTTTTACAGTCTAAAGACTTGACCTGCTGCTTGACAAGAGCCTATTTGTGCTTTAGTTTGAGACTTTTTTCCATTTTCCCCCTTATTTGTTATGTTCTTTCATCATCTTTGTTGGGATGTGTAATCTGTATAATGGTCTCATACACACGTTTATCACACAAACATACTTTAAAACAACAAGAAGATATTGTTCGGGGATCTTACAATTTGATGAATGGCTGCACTTGTTTTCTTGTTCATGATTGGGGGAATATACAGTTTTTTTCCTTCTTGTTTGTAGTAACAGTGATTGCTATCATGCTTTAATATATGCTCTAGATTTATTTTAATGTTGAACTTGCATCTGCAACTTCTAGGTCAGTATATTATCCTGCAACAGATGTGGTGATCCTCAGATTCATGATTGAGGCATGTTGGGCTCCCGCTTTGGCTGCCTTCAGTGTTCCTCTAGACCAAAGTGATGATGAGGTTGTGATAGAACTATGCTTGGAAGGTTTCCGCAGTGCAATCTATGTTACTGCAGCGATGTCCATGAAAACTCATAGAGATGCTTTTCTGACATCATTAGCCAAGTTTACTTCCCTCCATTCACCTGCAGACATAAAACAAAAGAACATTGATGCAATCAAGGTAAGAATGTACTTCTATGTGCCTATCATATTTTACCTTCTGATACTAATTATGCCCCAAGTCAAGAGCAGCTAGTTATTGAATCCTTTTCCAATCTTTTTTCTTTCCGAAGATCAATTAAAGTAATTTATGCTATTCAGGTTACAGCATGCTTCAAGATAACGGCTAACTCTATTGTCCTGGTTTTTATAGGTCTCCCTCCTCATCCCTCATCCCTCATCCCAAGGCATTCAACAAAATCTTTAACCACCCATTCTTGTTTTACTGTTTGGTTTCTTCTCTTCTATGTTCATTTATGGATCCCTATAGGTCATTTTGCAGCTTTAGTGGGTCTGATAAACTATGAAATAACTACCTTGTCTGCTTTTGGCTTATTATTCCCTATTGGTCTGCACCCTTTTGATATACCTATCTTCCCTCCCCCTCCTTCCTAATTAGGCACATATGTTTGTACAGAGAGAAAAATTGCATGATTTCCAAATAGGTCCTGTCTCTATTGCATTGATTTAACTATCTTTATGGTGCACTACTCGTATATTCTTTTGGGCGTATTTTGTGGTTATTTTCTGGGACCATTTTCGTCTTGCACTTCTCTATGTTTCCGGCTCTGACTCTCAAAGTCGCTTTTCTGTTTTGAATCTCCATAGTCTCGCTTTTGCAATCTGAGTGTAGAAACACAGCACGAATACTGTGGAGACATTACTGTGGAGACATTTGAAACAACTCTGATCCTTCAATTAACTTTTTTGAACAGGCTATAGTTACAATAGCAGCGGAGGATGGTAACTTCTTACAGGACGCCTGGGAACATATTTTAACATGTGTTTCACGGTTTGAACATTTGCATCTCTTGGGTGAAGGTGCTCCACCAGATGCCACTTTCTTTGCTCTTCCTCAGAATGACTTTGACAAATCTAAACAAACCAAATCTAATATTCTTCCTGTTCTGAGAAAGAAGGGTCCTGGGAAAATTCAGAATGCAGCTTCAGCTGTGAGGAGGGGTTCATATGATGGTGCTGGTGTTGGTGGTAATGCTGCTGCTCGAATTACTTCGGAACAGATGAATAACTTGGTTTCTAACTTAAACATGTTGGAACAAGTTGGTGAAGTAAACCGCATATTTACACGGAGCCAGAAGCTAAACAGTGAGGCAATTGTTGATTTTGTCAAGGCTCTGTGCAAAGTATCTATGTATGAATTGCGATCTACATCTGATCCGCGGGTTTTCAGCCTCACGAAGATTGTTGAAATTGCGTATATTACTGCTACTTTTTTCCTTTCCTTTTGTCGTTCTGAATTTGTTTTTGACAGAATTATATGTTCTTCAATATTTTTCCCTTTTTGCTTTGTTGGCCACCCAAGTGATTCATAATTTGTTGGTCTTTGAACAGGCATTATAACATGAACCGTATTAGGCTTGTTTGGTCAAAAATTTGGCAAGTACTCTCTGAATTTTTCGTGACTGTTGGCTGTTCGGAAAACCTTTCAATTGCAATTTTTGCAATGGACTCTTTACGCCAGTTATCAATGAAATTCTTGGAGAGAGAAGAGTTGGCTAATTATAACTTCCAAAATGAGTTTATGAAGCCTTTTGTAATTGTGATGCGCAAAAGTAGTGCTGTTGAAATCAGAGAATTGATTATCAGATGTGTTTCTCAAATGGTGTTGTCTCGCGTGAATAATGTCAAGTCAGGATGGAAGAGTATGTTCATGGTAATTAAATTCTTTAATTGCTAAATTTTATGTTAATGCACTCGCTTTTGAATGTTTTTTTCTGGATCAATTAGCTTCTTTTTATAATATTCACTTTTGCAGGTTTTTACAACTGCCGCTTATGATGACCATAAAAACATTGTCCTTCTGGCCTTTGAAATAATTGAGAAAATCGTGCGAGACTATTTTCCTTATATAACTGAAACTGAGACCACCACTTTTACGGACTGTGTAAATTGCCTCATTGCATTCACCAATAGTAGATTCAACAAAGACATTAGTCTTAATGCTATTGGTTTCCTCCGTTTCTGTGCTGCAAAACTTGCTGAAGGAGATATCGGCCAGGGAACTTCTGGAAAGGTCTCTCCATCTTCAACTCAGAAAGGAAAAGATAAAAAATTTGACCAGGGAGAAACCGTGGAGAAAGTGGATCATCTCTATTTTTGGTTTCCTTTGTTGGCAGGTAGACAAAATATTGCTGATTATCTAATAACTGATCAAGACTTCAAGCTTCATCTGTTCAAACAGTTTCTCTTCTTCTGGTTATTATGCAAGTTTAGTTAAAATAATTGGCTCACTCTTTCTTCTCACTGCCTCGCCAGGTTTATCTGAACTGAGCTTTGACCCAAGGCCTGAAATCAGGAAGAGTGCCTTGCAAGTACTTTTTGATACTTTACGGAATTATGGTCAACATTTTTCTCTACCCTTGTGGGAAAAGGTTTTTGAATCTGTCCTATTTAGAATCTTTGATGATGCTCGACGTGCGATTGATCCATATGGTGAAAACGCTTTAGGACACCTGCCCAATGGTGACATGGAAGAACTTGATCAAGATGCATGGCTTTATGAGACGTGCACATTGGCTCTACAACTGGTTGTGGATCTTTTTGTTAATTTCTATGACACAGTCAATCCCCTTCTAAAAAAAGTGCTCATGTTGTTGGTTAGTTTTATCAAACGACCTCATCAAAGCCTTGCTGGTATTGGTATTGCTGCTTTTGTTCGTTTGATGAGCAATGCTGGTGAACTGTTTTCTGAAGACAAGTGGTTTGAGGTGGTTTCATCTCTCAAAGAAGCTGCTGAGGAAACGCTTCCTGACTTTTCTTTTGCTCTTGACGAAGAAGGTCAAATGGGCAGTAAAGAAGATTTGGATGGGAACAGTCATGATGAATATTCTGGGACCGTTACCTCCAACGATGATTCAGATATCTTGAGATATCGCTTGCAAGCTGCTATATCAAATGTCAAATGTAGGGCTGCCATTCAGCTTTTATTAATACAGGTGTGCAACATGACGGTTAATTTTCATTTAATCCCTTTTGCTTTAGTTTTTTTCACTGGTGATTATAAATTTGTTTTTACCCCAAATTATGGCCATTTGTTCACTAGCCTCTTTATAACCGCTGGTCTTGCTAAAGCTTTTTTTGTTTGAAGTCTGTACATAATGATTAATTTATTTTATGACTTCTGATAATAGCTTTCCATTTATCACGGCAGGCGTTCATGGAGATTTATAATATGTATAGAGCTCAACTATCAGTTAAAAACGCTGTTGTGCTCTTCAATGCAGTCCACTCTGTGGCATTTCATGCTCACAAGATAAATAGTGATTCAGTTCTGCGGCCAAAGCTACTAGAACTCGGATCCCTGACGCAAATGCAGGATCCGCCCTTGCTCCGCCTGGAGAATGAATCTTATCAAATTTGTCTCACATTTCTGCAGAATCTTGTACTCGACCGTCCTCCTAGTTATGAAGAGTCAGAAGTGGAATCTTACCTTATCAACCTCTGCCAGGAGGTCTTGAAGTTCTACATTGAAGTTGCAGGCACGATACATATTCCTGATTCGGCTCTCGACCAACACCCCCACTGGTTGATACCTCTAGGTTCTGGAAGACGGAGAGAATTGGCTGCACGAGCACCTCTCATTGTCGCTACTCTACAGGCTATATGTAGCTTAGGAGATTCTTCATTTGAAAAGAACTTGTCTTGCTTCTTCCCCTTGCTTTCGGGCTTGATTAGTTGTGAGCACGGTTCAAATGAGGTACAGTTAGCCCTAAGCGATATGCTTAATTCGTCAGTTGGGACCGGTTTTGCTACGGTCGTGTTGAGCCTTTGAAGACCTACAAGTTTTCTTGGAGATGTATGATACTTCCTATCGAGTTTGTTTTTTGTAATTTTTTACTCTTACTTTATTATGATTATTTTGGAAAATGTAGGATTACATTTGCCTGAAAAGTTGGGTATTTCTACATCCCAGTGCTGTAGATGACCTTTTAATAGTTGAGGCTTTAGGTCCTTATTTTGAATGACTAGTTCAGTGTTGTATGTTAATTGAGACAATGGTTCTTTATTGTTGGTAAGGTTTTTTCCCTTTTTATTTTTAATTGTGGAACGAAAAAGATTATAACTACTTTATTATTGTTTAATATTATATTTGGTTCGGTGGATTTGGATTTGATAAAAAGATTTAGAAGGATAGTTTCACATCGTTTGGTGCGAGAAAAAAAAGATTAATTGTTTCAACATCCTTGTTTATCCATCGTTTAACTTTTATTGTACAATAATTTGCATTATATATCCGTCTGTTAAACTATATATTTTAAATTATAAAACAATTTGAAATTTTAGAAATATCTAAGCAACTATAATTGATTTAAATAATGATTTTGAAATAACACACGGTTGCAAAACTAATATATTGATTTCACACTAAGTTAAGGGGTTTATTATATTAGTTGTGAGCAATAATGAATCTTTTGAGTTTAATTTATACCATGTTGTATGAAATATATCTTGTATGAATTCATTATGTCACCCTGTTATGTATGCTAACTGAAATCTTGGAAAGAAGAGTAATGGGTCCCAATGCAGGAAAATTCTTAAGTAAATCCTAAGGACACTAATAATATAAATAAATTGTTTCGTATTCTATCCTAATAATTATCTAACGTTTCCCGACTTTAACAAATTCTTGCAACTATTCCTCCTCTCACCAATACTCAACCATCATGCTATATTCCCTAAAAGATGCTTAAATCCCCCACTCTACCAACGTGTCTTATCGGACTATCTATTATGGTTTACTTGATTGATGTAGTTTGCAGGCTATTACATCAGCCTAATGGCTTATCCACTGCACACACAAAATGTAACATATGCGAGTTTCCTGTCAAAAAAAAAAAAAACTTCAATTTCCTGCGGTGATTTCGGAACCTGGAAGAGAAGAAAAACCAAGAAAGTATTATTAACCTCGTTAATCTCATCTTTCGCATGCCATGGAGATGCCATTCCAACTGCAACAAGTTTTCAAATTCATGGGCACAAATGGAGATGGAAAGATATCACTTTTAGAGCTCAAACATGTTCTATTAAGCTTGGGGGATGAGAACTTTATGGCTGCAACAGAATTAGCAGAAGGGATGTGATACCCCTTAGGAGTATGAGTTCACCCTATCTTCAAAGAGCTCATGAATCAGGCCCGCCAGAAGATCTCCAAAACTACGGCCGACCTCCCGAAAATGGACGACCTCACGACATGGCCGACATCCCGACACGTGGTGACCCCCACCACGGCCAACCTCCTGACACGTGGCCGGCCTCCCAACACGGCCGACCTCCCACAAACGGCCGACCTCACGGCATGACTGACCTCCTGACACGGCCGACCTCCCAGAACATGGCCGACCTCCCGAATTCATAGATTCTTATATGCCCATCTTGGGATGTGATGTAAAAATATGTGGTCGAGCTCCCGAGCTCTTGATGTATACTTAAGTGAGCCATCAGTCGAGCACTTATGCCTACAACTAATCACATAGACATGTATCTTTACAACCGAATCTCCTATTTATGGAAATGAGATCTCCGGGATTTGATTGAGCCGAGATCTCGTGGATTTGGTCATCCTTATCAAAGATTGTGAAGATCATTAGAGTTCTTATCATATCTCAAGCAGATTTGGACAAACATGTAAGGAATCACAGCTACATGGTAACTCTTCCCTTATAAATACCAGGTTTGGTCGTCATTATTATAGATTCACAACATACATTGCTTACTTTACATCGCCTATTTTCTATATCCTCTCGTTTGACTTGACCGTCGGATGGGATACGTCAGAAAAACCTTCCGTCTCTCTTCTTACGTTTGTTCATCGCTTTCAGGTCACCTTACATATTCATACCCTTGATCAAAGGAGAAGAAATAGGTAATATCTTACCTCTCGTTGATATCTAGAGGTCATCGCACTTTTTGGTGATATCAGGTTGGTTAGAGAAATTGACTGCGATGGAGATGGCTTCATGACCCTGGATGAATTCATGAAAGTGAAGCAAAAATAGTGGTGAAAATGAAGATTCTGGATATGGGTTTTGCGTGGACAGTAGTTTTATAGATGTTTTCAAGGGTTTTTGATGATGATAATAATGGTTTGATTTCTGCTAGGGAGTTGCTTGGAAGATTAGGGTTTGGGAAATGCAGGATTATGGATTGTAGGAAGATGGCGGTTTATTTTATGGCGGCATCTAATCACATATATCTCTTTAACTTTTTTCTTTTACAAAAAGGGATAACATATGTCATAAGATACATCCCTAAGATTACCACACCTAAGGGAGCCGCAAAAAACCGAAGATGATTGAAGGAGTTGATAGATACTATGATGGATTTGTAACTTTTGAGGATTTCAAGGGTATGAAGAGTGCATGATATTAGTTAGTATTCTCATATTCAAACTAAATGTAGTACACTTTATTGCCAATTAGGTTGCGTTTGGTTAGTAGGATTAGGAATGGCAACGGGTTGGGTATGGGACGGGTTTGACCAATCCCACGACCCGCCCCTGCTTAGACCCGCGAACCCGGCGGGTTTACCCGCCCCCGCCACGGTTCCAGTTTTTTTTTTTTTTTTTTTTTTTTTAAAAAAATTAGCTAGAAATCAATTTTGAAACACAAAAGTTGAGTTTTGTGATTAAATTTCATGTTTTCTCTAGTAAATATTTATAGTAAATATTGTAAAACTATCTTTAAACTACTAAATATTTATTAATTTGCTCTTATTTCCTTCAAAATATCCAACTTTTTAACATAAACACATGAATTTTGATATAAAATTAAATAATGACACTTTATTGTTCAATCAAAGAAGTAAAATGTATAAACAATATCATATTTTTTTTAAAAAAAAATAAAAATGTATAGCGGGGCGGGTCCGGGGCGGGTTCGGCCAATCTCAGGACCCGCCCAGCCCCGCTTCCAAACCCGGTTGAAGCGGGTCCAGACCCGCCCCGACGGGGCGGGTTCAATGCGGGTCCGAGTTTGGACCCGTCCCATTGCCATCCCTAAGTAGGATTAGTGTGAGAAAATGTAAGAATCCAGAGATTGGTTCAATATTTAAGTGTTAGAGAATATCCCAAAGCCACGGTATTGGCTCATGTGGAAGCTTGAGAATAGATCCTTACTAAGTTGAAGGATTGTGAAACCTCGTTTAAACATCAGCAGAGATAAGAAGACGATCACCACTTGGCCACCGAAAGGAGTTGTGAAGTTGCTATCATTTTTTGAGATATGGAAAGATATCATATATGAGCTGTAAAATGGTGCATAGTTTGGATGCAAGTTTTATAATATAATTTATAACAAATGTCTAATTAATCTTTGTTTTGCTTAACAATACTCGACCTAGTATTTATAAAAGGTTTGAATTTTTTGCACAATTTATAGTATATAGTCTAATTTTATAGTTGTTGATTTTTGAAGATACCTATATAATATATTCTGTTCAGATTACATCAAGAAAGTTTTTTTCACAAGAAAATGTATATTAAATGAGCACTAGGGGTGCTCAAACCCAATTGTTACAAGTAAGCTACTTTATTACAATCTATGCTCAGAAAATCCAAGCTAAACAAGTTTACGAAACTTCACTTAACCTCAAACAAACCATAGGATGACTAATTCAATCTATAACAGAGTAAGCATAGATGATAAGATTTTTTGCTGTAAGCTATGATCTGATTTCACCAACTCGACTGCTGTTACACTTGATGAATCGTCGTTCTTAAACAATTGTTTATTTCGAACCAACCATAGGCTCCAAACAGCGCATTCCCATATGATTAGACATTCCTCCTTACGAGCCGAGTCATTCAAAAGACCCAAATGTTGCCAAAAACCACCTATAGCATTTTTTTCCAAACAGCAGAGCAAACTTACACGAAAAAACAAGTGGATGCTATCTTTGTATACCACATAATCATTGCCCAACCTCTGTGAGAATATTAATTTTCTTCATATATATATATATATATATATATAGTTTCTGGTTCCTATTTGTCTTTATTAAACTAGATTTCTCTAAGAAAAAAATTATACCTCACTAATTTGAATTTAAAACATTGAAATATATCATTATCTTTTGTCATAATTTTACGCATAACGCATTGATCACAAATAATAGTTACTCCTAATTCCTAACTAAAAAAGCTAAACTCATACTTGCCATTGTTGATCCAATGATTGGCTTCATTAGTTTTACTCCGAACCAACAATTATATGATAATATCTATTGAATATATAAAATTAGTATTCAATTGGTAATTTTTTTTTTAAAACAATGGTCCCGTAGAATATTGATTTTTCCAATACTAGTCCTAAATTTATAGAGTTAATCCAATATAGTTCCACACAAATCAGTTTTAATAAAAAAATAGTCTCATATAAATGTTTTTAATAAATTTAGTCCCAAAAAAAATTAATTTTTAACAAACATGGTCACATAATGAATATGGGGCTTTGATAAATTTTTTGATTAAAATCAAAAGTTAGGGACTAATGTTAATTAAAAACAAATATTTGAAACTAACGTTGATAAAAAACAAAAGTTAGGAATAATTTTTGATTAAAAAGAATTTCCAAGAGACCATATTTAATTACCGTACTAGTATTGCAAATATCTTATTTTATGCGATCAAAATTTACCATTTTCAATTTAAAGAAAAAGTGAGGATACTCGATATTTAATTTGTAGAAGTTTAGCTCTAATTTATAATTAATAGTAAATATATTTCTAACAATAAAATTTTTTCACGACCGTCATCAGTTCAGATTTGTTTTTTGTACTTTTTTACGAATTGAATGGTCATATAATCATAAGTAGTAGTTAATTAACGTATGATATTTTAGCTGTCCCATTCGAAAATTAGGTAAGTATACCATTTCTTTAGATAATGTTTAAAAATAAAATATACCCAATAATTAATATTCCAATTTTACTTTAATTTCGTAGTAATTATGAGCCTTATTAATGAATTAACACTGGATGAGCCAACAAGGATATCGATATTTTAATTGGAAATGTATTTAATTTAACCTCAATTATTCAAATTCTCCCTCATTATTTTAGTCTTACTTAACTTAATTAAATGAATTTTTGTAGCATTACCACTAAACGAAAGCGACTTTGGACATTGTGTGACAACATGCCTTAGCCCAGTGATATGTTGTAGAAGTTTCGTGTTCGAGATTCTCTT
Source organism: Haberlea rhodopensis (assembly GCA_907163345.1). NCBI lineage: Eukaryota > Viridiplantae > Streptophyta > Magnoliopsida > Lamiales > Gesneriaceae > Haberlea > Haberlea rhodopensis. Next base: position 22,291,354 of record CAJQUN010000005.1, on the reverse strand, counting down.
CCCATGATAAACGTTTTTTTTAAAGAAAAGCTTTGGACCTTGTGCGACAAGCTTAATTGTAAATCTTATCTTAACGAACCATATTTACGAATTAATTTAAAGATTCTTTTACCTTCCCCAATTAAATAATGGTGTTCATTAGCTAGCTAATCAGTAGTGAGAGTTTTTGGACCACACATAATTGTGCACTAATTAGGGCTTTCGAATATCTACATCGCATGTTGAATAGAAATTATACCTCAAAAGTGTGTATGGATCGGAGTTATAACCTCAAATATATTTTGGTTGTTAAGATAAATTTAATCCAAAGATGATTAAAATATACTTTCAAATCACCATAAATCAAATTAACACAAGATGTTATCAGGGGTTATTTAAACAAATAACATTTATTTGATCATGATTTCTTGAAATATAACCTTTTTGATTTTTGACCTTTGTTTTTTTTTTTTTGTTTGCTCGTCAATTTGCAAAAAAATATCTTTGAAGTAGATCAGTAATCAAAAAGAATGTTTGACCTATGTTATTTTTCAAACTATCTTTGTTATAAACCCACATTATCACCGCATCTAATAGAACAAAAAAAAAACATCTAATTTTTTGCTAATTAGTTACAATTTGATTCAATACTTGTTCAGAACTGTGTTTTTGGATCTTTAGAGTTCGGGAGGCTTATGTTACACATTGAATCGATCATTATTATTTTTTGATAAGACAATTTATTCATTGAGTACGAAGTCAAATCCAAGAGTTACAACACGATACCTAGTTCTAACAGATTGGATCGTACTAAAGATAATATTTGATTGTGAAAGGATCAATAATATTTTATAAACATTTTGGGTATGATAAATACACCATTCCACGTTCTAGCTTTCTTGGAAGATGCATGTGAATCAAAGTGGGTTGAAATTTGGTTGCACTCCAATTTCTTTATCTATTTTTGTTGAAGACCAATCAAACCCTAGTTGGGATTAATTAATTAATTAATAATTGCATCTGTAATGGGAATTATTTATGGGGACAAATCAAACAACAGCCGGCCAAAGTAGAGGTCAACACGTGATGGAGATTGGAGAGTGATTGATTTGGAATCCCTTTGTCATCGTTCCGCACACCTCCGTCTTGAGTTCCAAACATTGAAGATGCAAACTGTAATTTTTCAAACAATGATTATAAAATAAAATTTAGACTAAGATATACGAGGATTTTTGTAATTTTTCCTTTTAACTATCTAATTTGATGTGATTCAATATTTTGACTACTCAGTAAAGTAACTGCAGTAGAAAATAAGTAAAGTACAATGATTTTTTTACGTGGAAACCCTTCAAAACAAAAGGGAAAAAACACGGGACCTCGCCCAATATAAATTTTCACTATAAACAAAGATGATTTACAGTGTTCTGGTATAATATTTGAGCAATTAAATGAACAAGAGATAAACGTAACAATTTTGAGTAGGTGAATGTGCCGAGCAGGATAAGCCTTGTATTTTCAACAGCTAAGACACGCCAAAATCGGAGCACGGTCTGCTCATGATCGTGAGTGATTAGCTCAAGACGTGTCTGAGAAACCCGCGCACCATTAATGCACATTCATCTGTCTGTGTTGACTAACAAGTATGACCGGGTATTCTGCTGTTGTTTGACCACGTGGGTCGAGCAGACACCCCCTCTGCTCGGATACTTCTTGTTCAGCACTAACATGAGATTTTACCCGAGGAGAAATACTTTTTCTATGACATCACTTTACCCCCTGAAGTAAAGCATGACGAGCAATATTGAGGTCTTGGTTTATCATTATCGGGTAAAATCCAGGGTTTGTTTCGGTTCAAGACTTTTTTACCGCTTAGTTTTCCCGAACGAATTTAAATGATTCTTATTATAAGTCTACGTAAAAAGTATGTAAACTATTGTTTTACTAATGTAGACCCGATAATCAGATCCATCTTCTAGAAATCAAAACCGAAATGATACGTTCAAGTTCCAAAAATAGATTGTTCCTTGTCTAATTTGTTGGTATTGAATCTATTGTTTGAGCACAAGAAATATATATAAACACTTGAGATTCATCTCCAGTATTTTACTTCTAAGTTCCTTGTTTCAAGTGGAATTAAATTACTTCGTTAGTGTCATTTAATTCTGCATACAACAACAACAACTAAGCATCTAATTCTAATAAACTGGGGTATGCTAAATGAACAATAGAGAGAATCAAGTCGGGTGAGACATGTGCGTCAGTCTTAAGCGCTTCTATCCAAGGGTGGATCCAGAATTTGAATCCGCCATGGACTGATAAAATAAACATAAATAAATGAGTATATGAAGAAATTAAGAGTCAATCTAGCTTAACGTATCCATTAAATAGTCCAAGAGCTGTAAACTAATGTCCTGTTATTTAAGAAAAAAGTGCTTTCTGGTAGGATATTGGACCAAGTAAATCTTAAATTTTGCACTTAGTGGCTTAGTGCATATAGTATTTGCATATATACAATTAAAATTTATATTTCTGCACAATATAATCATTTTTTTGAAAAAGAGATACAAAAATAAAAGCTTAGAATGACATTTACAAAAATTAATGTCTTAATGTCTTCTTCGGTCATCCTCTCGCTCACGTGAAATTGATGAAATCTATGGACTCCACTCGACTGTCATTTAATCTTGCATGCAGTCTCAAAATAATTATTTCATGATTGAACTTATAAATCAAGTTTTTGGATGACATTTAATAAACAACACACTGAAATCATTTGCACAAAATGTTCTTATTTAACTTCAAAATTTATAGGACTTTTTACAATATATAGTACTTTCTCAACATTCTAAAAGCTGTCCAATTTAATAAAATTCTCTTTATTCTAATGTCTAGAGTTCACGACAAATCATAGGACTCATAAAACAATTAAATTATCAAAACACATTAATTTAATTAATTAAAGAATACATAATGATTGGGAAGTACATTATTAAATGTATAATAATTATGGCAAGGTAACTAAATTACTTGATATAAGAAATTGAAGCCAAAATAATTTACATCTCTAACTATGTTACTCTTTTAGGTAAGTACGTGGAAAGCAATAGATATACCGTTCGTACATGTCTGAAATAGAATACGTTAATTAATGTGCTAAACAAAGATATACATCAATTAATAATATTGCGGGAATTGTGTACCAAATAATTCTTATGTGTTCTTGTGGATGGATGCGCAATCATCTAAGATTGGTTTATTGGAACCCATGTGGCGCAACCTTTCATGTACAATATATCGTTTAGTACGAGGCTTTGCAATGCCACTATATAAGAAAATAAAATTGTGCATCTTCTAGCAGCTATAACTTTAGAACTTAGTGGTAAACGTAAAATGCTAAGAATATATGAGGTTCTAACTCAAAAATAATTAGAAATGAGTTGAGTAACTCATTTATCTTTTAAAGAGCTAACGTATCTTCTGGTCTTTCAATGTGGACAACTCTCAATATGTTAAATTATTTTAGATCTATCTATTTAAGAGGGATTTTTTACTCAAGACATAGTGTTTTTTTTTTTTTGAGAGGGAGATGACTAAATATTTTTTCGCACACTGCGGAACTCGAAATTGAGTCTCTCAAAAATGAAGGTGAGCCATTTATCAGTTGTGCTAGGCTCGGGAGCTCGTTCAACACATTGTTTTTAGATATAGAAAATGTAAATTTCCATCTTATTCCGAAAGCTGACCGATTGATGTGGTTTGTTACATGTCGGGGGCTTCAATTGTAATTTACATTTTAATTATTTATGAGTTTAACTTTTGGTATTTTATTGTCTTTTAGGTAGGAATATAAAATAACATGGTTAAACTTAAAAGACAGATTAAGAAGCAAACAAATTAAGGTTATATTCTTTGCACCCACAAATTAACATCGTGGACGAGACCATTTCAAAGAAGTGGTTGCTTAAATAAATTAAATAACTTCCCTTAATTATTAAACACGTTTTAGTGGGAAAATTGAATATTTGTTGTCATGATTCATATGCATTTTTTAGAAAGAATAAATTATAGTTGTGTTCACTGTAGAAAAGATTTATCATAATTTTTTTATCTAGAGATAAAAGCAATAACAGATGATCCCATGTAGAATAACTGCATTACAATATCATTGTCTCTTGTTTGTAATAGATATATAAAAAATACAAACGTCTCTCATGTGATTTGACATAAAAATACATAACATATTAGGGAAACATCATTGTTCAAATTAGAGGGGCTTATAATTCACCATTTTCATCAAATGAAAAGATCAATTTCGAAAATTGAGAGCTATTTTTGGCATTTTAAGAATTAGATCATGACACTAAAGTTTATTACTCTATACCAGGACAGAACGAGAAATTTAAAACTATAAATACAATGCAAACTATAACTTACACCTAAATTCATATGTTCATAAATATCATATTGATATAATTACTATTTCATTGAAACACATTTTAGGTAAATATTGCGATCTATACCATGAAAATTCTCGAATATAGTGTTGGTATATCGTTTGTATTTCTATAATATGAGAGAGATCGCCCACCAGACACGGTCTGCACCCGAATGGCTCCATTATTTTGCGTCGATCTTTGGGCCAATTAATTCCACTTTCCTATTCCCCACATGTGCTGTGTGCGCTATCATTTTTTTTTTTTTTAGAAATTCTTGTACGAATCGAATTCTTTATACACTATGATTTCTCATTATTTTACATCTATCTTGGTCAATATTCAACGTGTCATAAAAATTATTAATTTATATGAATTTTGCTTATCCCGACCAGTTTAGAAAATAAAAATGATTCATTTGATTTTTTTTAATGCATAACTTTATCTTTGTGTGAATACAAAATTTTATTACATTATGCCTCATAAATTATTTTTAGGGTCCCACAAAATAGAGGTATTTTTAATACTAAACCTAAATTTTTAGGACTAATCAAATATAATCCCAAAAAAAATGTTTTCGACCAATATTGGTCTCAAACTTTTATGACTAATCAAATATAGTCCACATAAAATGAATTTTATCAAAAGTGGTTCCAAACCCCGTATTCAATTATTCGAACAATTTCATTTGTGAAACTATATTTGATTACCTAAAAATTTGATACTAGTATCGAAAAACTCGTGTTACCATTTTTGTAATTTCATCTTATTTTTATGGTATGCGATTACTATTTCTCAAAAATTGTGAAAATGCCCTTCAAAATAGATACTATTTTGTCTTCAATGGATTACCAAAATTTCATTTCCATAGTACTAATTTAATAGTTGACACAACCAATAGCTTCGCACAAAATGCCTAAAAAATTGTATCCGAATCACCCTTTGACAATTTATTGTTCAAAAAACAAACAAAATATTCATAAAATAATTTATTTTTATACAATTACAAGAAATTAATATTTTTTACAAAAATCTTATGCCCCACATATTCTATGCTACCCCGAATTTCCTCTCTTTCGTGTCATTATCTCCACCTTAACAAGCTCACTTCCTACTTCTTGCCTGCATTAAACCACAAAACGCCACCGTTCCATCGTCGTAATCATCAATTCGCCATGGACAGGGGCGCTCAAAAATAATTTGTTATTATATGTTTGTTACCAAGAATGTTAAAAAAAATACAGCAATGGCCTAGTGGTAATAACATTGCAAACTATATCCAGAAAGCGCGAGTTCGATTCTCCGTGGGGGGCAAATCTATCTCCGAGTTTGATATATCAATGAACTGAACATTATAATCTATATTATTACAATTAAACTCGGTAACTACATTATTTTTGAAATCAAACAAGTCTCTTGTTGAAATATTCGCATTTTAATTATTTATCTAATGGTTTTTACCTACAGTCTTAAAAACTCAGATGTTTATCATAAATTTTTAGTTTAATTTTTATGTAAATTTTTTTCCCCCTCAATAATATTCTTGCATTCGCCCCTGGCCATGGATGATGGACCTGGTCAAAGCCATGAATAACTACCCCATCTTGTCTTATATTGAATTTGGTCATACATCAACCCCACAACTCAATTATCACTTGTTTTAGTTAATAATCTAATTTACATAAACGAGACAAAAAAGGCTTCCATTTGTTTTTCAAAAAAAAGTTTATGATAATATATTCATAGTTATTAAAAAAAAAAAATTAAAAATTTGCCTAATCAATAAGCTCGATATATTTCTCAAACTTAGATCTAAAGTTGGGCTACTACCAAGTGTGTATCGCGGAAGAAGACGAGCTAAAGACGACATGTGAGACAAGCAAACAACCTTATAATGAAGGGGTATTTGATTTGGTTATGACTTTTGGATTCACCAATGCCCTTGCCACGTTATGAACCCTCCACAATGCGCTAACTAGCATAAACAATCAAATAAGCCAAAAAGCTAAAGCCTGGTAAGATTGCGTGTGGCTCTATTTGTGTCTATCAACCTGGCAAGACAATTTGAGGTTTTTAGAATTTTTACAGTTGTCTAAGGGCCTGATGAGTTCTTTGTTAGTCCTACTTAATGAGGCATGCATAGTTGACCTAAATTACAACTTTTATTTCATAAATTGTTATAATCTTTATGTTGCAATAATATTTGTTGCAAAAGAATCCAAGAGATCTTGAGTTTGGCTCAAAATTGAGTTCAAATTTCAACTATAAATAAAAGAAGTTCGTGTTAGAACTTAGAACCCTTGCGTTTAATTGAATCTAAGTATTTTTAAGTTTACTAACTCTTTGCTGAGAAGGATGTTGCATCGCGTTCAAGGGACCATTTGGTGTATGTAATGAGACGAGTGAGAGATGTATAGTTGAACTAAAAAATATCTAGTTTTATCATATCTCATATACCAAACAGTCTTACTTGGGACGGATGGAGATATACCTTAATATGTCCTCAAAATAGAAATCATATTTTTTTAAATTATTTATTGCTTTATTAATCTTAAAGAAAAAAAACAAGACGTGAAAATAGTTTGGACTGCGGAGAGAGACATAGTATAGAGAAAAAGGGCAGCATTCCCCACCGCCCATGCGGCCTAACGCACGCTGTCTATTTGCCAGATTATGCCTCTCTCTCTAAACTCTCTGTGAGACCAAACCCTAAACCAAACTTCCTTATCTTCTCTTAAACATAACTTCTTTATCAGCTCAAATCTTGGTGACTTGACACGCTGTTGTTCATGACTTGAAGGCTACTCAGTTATAGAGTTTCATTCTTCCTCAAATTTCTCAAGAAAAGCTAACCCTTTATCGATTACCCCCATTTCCTCAAGATTTTGTGTATTTGGATAAGAAAGAAGGAAATTATCAGATACTGTAAGATTTGTAAGAATTATTGATGGATCGGCTAGCTCAAGGCCGCCCTTTACCACCGCCGTTCCTCGTCAGAGATCTTCAGCTCCATCACCACCTTCAATATCAGCAGCAGCAGCAGCAGCAGCAGCAGCATCATCAGAATGATCCAGAAGACGAACAAAGCGGAAACAGCAACCGAACCCGTATCCTGAAACGAGACAGTGACGAGAATTATGGCCTTCCGACCACTAATTCTTCCACCAACATGGCTACCACCACGCCGACTTCTGAAGGCAAGGAGCTTGCGCCGCTTGCTGCCGATCAAAGCGAAGTCACCAGAAGACCTCGGGGTCGCCCCTCCGGCTCCAAGAACAAGCCTAAACCCCCCATCATAATCACTCGAGATAGTGCCAATGCCCTCAGATCCCATGTTATGGAGGTTGCTAACGGCTCTGATATTCAGGAAAGTATATCAATCTTTGCCACAAGGCGGCAGAGAGGTGTTTGCATATTGAGCGGCAACGGCACGGTTACGAATGTGACACTTCGGCAGCCTTCTGCTGCCGGGTGCGGTTGTGACTTTACAAGGCACGTTCGAAATACTCTCTCTTTCTGGTTCTTTTCTTCCGCCTCCAGCTCCGCCGGCAGCGTCTGGTCTGACTATATATTTGTCTGGCGGGCAAGGACAGGTCTTGGGGGGAACGGTCGTTGGACCACTTCTGGCTTCCGGGCCGGTGGTGATAATGGCTGCATCATTTGGAAATGCAGCTTACGAAAGGCTGCCTCTGGAAGAAGAAGAGGCAGGCAGCTGTGGGAGGGCAGGGAAGCGGGCAGCTTGGATCTCCAGGGATTGTGGGGCAGCAGATGATGAATGATCCCAACACAACTATGTTTCAAGGAATGCCTCAAAATATGCTAAATTCATCCCAATTACCAGCTGAGGCAGCTTACTGGGGAACAGCATCGCCATCCGTTTTAAATTAATAAAGAAATCAAACAAACTGGTTAATTTTCTTTAAATTGATGGACAAGATTTCCCTATTTCGCGAAATGATCTAATTTGCATTAGTTCCTCTTCGTCTACATGATATTTTTAAAGAATTAGTACTTTTGTCGATTCATGGTTTCATGCACTGGTTAAAATCAGCATGTCCATCTGCCTTTTGGGAAGAAATAGGGATGTAAGTTCTTACAGATTACAAGCTAGGAGTGGAAATGGAAGTCATGAAATCTACAAGTTTTTTTTTCAAACTTTTCGTTACTCTAATAACTTTGCCCACAATTTCTTGTTGCAGTAGCTACTGAATTCTGGTAACTTGTCTGACAATCATATTCACATATCGATCACTTTCTGCTGAAGAAATAAGGGTTTCCTTTTTTTCTTTTTAGGTTTCTTTTTGTTGGTTATTTGATTCTTTAAAGTTTCCCATTTTAGTACTGCACCCAGAATTGAACAATCCTCATAAAATTAACCTACTTAAGCATGTCTTCTCCTTTCAGATAATAATATCCAAATTGTAGTAGATTACATAGATAGAGATAAATTAAATATGCAGCACTTAAGACATAAAATAATCCAGAAAAAAAGTAATATATATAAATTTTGATTGAGATTCAACTTTCTGTAGACATCATCATCGGGTGCACAAACATTTGGTGGGCAATAGATATTGAGTAGTGGTGCATGAAAGTGAGGTTGGTTGGTTAAGAGTAATAATGATAAAGTGTATGTGTACTGGACAGAGATGTGTGGGCTTAACTTCATGCCTTGATTTCTTGTATGTTGACTGACGTGCAGAGACATGAATATTGGGTACTGGACTACACGTGCACTGCTCTGAACTTGGCTCTTTTTCGAGGCAAAACGAACTCCGTCGTCCATCATATCCGAATTCGAGAAATTCTTGTGTAGACCAGATGTGAGCACCGGTTCATACATTATCATCACACACATTCACAAGAGAAATATATGTATTTGTGTATTGGTGCATCGATCAAAACTCGCGACCGAATCCATACAAGAATCCCATGCCACCTGCAACTAACAGCCAGGCTACAATTCTTCATAGTTACCACTCCCAGTCACACATCACACACACACACACACACATATATATATATATATATATATATATATATATATATTAGAATTAGAAGTTGTGCTTTTACAGAATTATATTAAAAAAATAAAAAGTCTAATCATTTTTTTCTTTTTTGAAAGGTGTAATTACCTCCCCCGTTCTCCGTTCTCATGATATTTGTTTGGAATGACATACAGCTGATGTGAGTAATTATGTTTGTGTCAAGATTCAGGAATGGTTCATAGTTCATGCATTAAAACTGCTAGTCCAAAACTTTTAAGACTGATCGCTGCATAAATTGGTTTTAATAAAAAATAATCCACGTGAAATTTTTATCACATTTAGTCCCACAACTCATTTTTTAACAAAACTGGTCCCATAATTGATCGGCGGTTTTGAGACTACTTTTGATTAAGAACAAAAGTTTGAGAATATTATTGATTAACAACAAAAGTTTGGGGCTATTTTTGATTAAAATAATTTACATATGACTATATTTGATTATCTATAAAAGTTTAGAACTAGTATCACAAACACCTCTACTCTATTTTACGAGCACATTTTGTAAATTTACCCAAAACTATTTTATATAGATAACAAAGTCCAGCCCAACATTCACCACGTTCAAATATGTGTAAACATATGGATTGAATCAGTTTTTAAGAAGTGTTATGCGTCGGACTAGAAATTCAAGAATGGGTTTCATTTGGTTTGGTATACCTTTCGTTGAAAGGGAACAGTTATATATGGTTGATTGCCCTGTTAGATCATGTACATATTATTCGAGATCTTGCAAATTCCATTCACATATACGGTCATATATCATATAAAAGAGTTGAATAAGAATAATAAAGAATCATCGTGCAAATTTTTTGAATTTTTTTTTGTCACTTATTAGATTTTGTGAAAGACTGCATGTCGAAGCAACGATCGTCAGATATTGTGTTTAAATTTCTTATTATTATTTTTAAATGATCAGTTGACGAGCTTAATATAAGGAGGCCTACTGAGATTAATAAGAGATCTTACGATATGTATGACTGTCTGTCCCAAGCCAGGGTAAAGGATGAGGGTGATGGTAGGCATGTGATAGCCAGCCGGATAAATTATTTCTCAATGACATAAACTATAAGATGAATTGCTTTGGGGCGTTCTCTACACAGCGACGCTCTGCATCGGATCTCGGGTGTAGTGATAAGTGGGCAAGGGGCCGCTAGGTCGTCGCCCATAAGCGACGCGCCACATCGACACCTGGGTGTGGTGTCAAATGAGCAAGGGTTCCCTCACCTCGAGCGAGTGGGGGTAAAGAAGTTAGCTCGAAACCAAGACCATATGATTCGTTTAGCCTCTTGGAATGTAGGTTCCCTTACCAGTAGATTAGCAGAGTTAGTAGAGACGATGAATAGAAGAAAAATTAGTAATATGTGTCTGCAGGAGACTAAATTGGTAGGTGAGAAAGCCAGAACTATAGCTCCTTGGGGCTATAAACTTTGGTACATAGGTAAGGAGAAGAATCGTAATGTGGTAGGTGTAATCGTAGAAAACAAACTACTTGAGTATGTAGTGGAAGTTAGGAGGAATGGAGATATGATAATGTTAGTTAAGCTAGTTTTAGGCAATGATATTTTTAATATAATTAGTGCCTATGCACCCCAGATTGGTCTAGATGAGGCTATTAAACAGAAATTTTGGAAGGATCTAGACGACGTAGTGCAAGAAATACCCCATAATGAGAAAATCTTCATCGGGGGAGATTTCAATGGGCACGTAGGTTCTGATCGGGATGTGTTGGGTTTTCGAAACCCGAATAATCTTGGTTTTGATGTTAACAAAACTTGTTATTGTATTGCTAACATATTTCATCAAGTGTGCAGTTCATAGATCATAATTAAGAGCTTGATGAATTAAAAAGAAGTAGCTTGAAAATATCAAGCTGGACCAAGTCTGAAATTCTGGCAGATCGGATTGTTTCGATCATATCTCATAGTTCAGATATCGAAATGGCGTGCTTCCAAAGAGGTTGAACAGCCAACTCAAAATACTAAAAGTCATATTTCACAACAGATCGGCTAGTTCGAATGTTATTAAGGAGAAAAGACGCCTGCAAGATCGAACTGTACCTCGAAGAAACAGCAAGCAACTGTCAGTCAGTTGGGCATAACTCTTAGCTCGCTTATCGGAACGGAACGATTCAGTATGGATTGGAAAGCTAAGAAAAAGATCTACAAGTCATATTTGGAAGTCAAAGACTGTGAATCGGACGTTAAGATGTCCAAAAAGCTTTTGCAAGTCACGCCATGTGACGCCTGTAAGATCGAGCTGTTACAGCAAGCGACTGTCAGTCTGTTGGACATAACTCTTAGCTCGCTTATCGGAACGAGACGATTCAGTATGGGTTGGAAAGCTAAGACAAAGATCTATAAGTCATATTTGAAAGTCAAAGACTGATCTTACGTTAAAATGGCCAAAAAGCTTCTGCAAGTCACGCCATGTGCTGCTGCATCCAGCAAACAGACAGCAGGACCATTGCCTCGTATTTCAAGCATAACTCTCTCATACGAACTCAAAATTGAGAGATTCTTGATTCCGTGGAAAGCTAAGAAAAAGGGCTACAACTTTTATGTAGATCACTTTGCCTAGAAATCAAAGAATCAAGAGCTACAAGCAACAAATCTGAAGAGCAAGTTTATCAATCTGTTTTGTATCAAGCTGATTGTCCAGACTGATCCGGCCAGACTGATATGCCCTAGACTGATCCAGACCAGACTGAGCTGTCCAGACCAGACTGAGCTGCCCAAGCTGATCTGTCCAAGCTGATTCGGCCAGATTGATCTGTCCAAGCTGATCCGGCCAGTCCGGTCCGAAATACAAAGAGCCCAGGATCCAGAATATGACCGTTGCAAGCTCGGGAATGGTGCAGAACCTTTTCCAACGGGCATATTCTTGTGTCTAACGTATATATCATTACTTGGGGCTATATATACATGATTTGGAAGCTCAATAACAGCTGATTGAAGATCAATCCAAGCCTTCCAAAGCAAACCCACTTGGGACTCAATTAGGGAACTTCAAAGACAAAAGTTGCTAAATGAAGAGCACTCCACAAACCTTTGGCACCACTTACCTTGCTATATCAGATCTAGTTAGAGATCATTTGTGCCATATATATTCACTCTATTCATTGTATATGAGAGCTTAATAGATGAGTGAATATCATTGTAACGGTTGATGATTTATCACAACCGATGAGAGGTCTTTGTATGTGAGACATTAAAGAACATACATAGTTGAGTTGCTAGGAGTTCTAGTTGGATGTGGCATTCCCAACTGGATCGGGTTTGTACAACGGGATTGTATAAATCAAAGTCTTCTATTGGAATTCTTCCATGAGGTGGAAGAAGGGGAGACGTAGAAGGATTACACCACCTTCGAACTTCCATAAACAAATGCTTATTTATTTACTTCAATTGCATATATTTAAAATGTCTTTCAAATGTTTAATCGGTTATAGAACGGGTTATGTCGAGTGTCTTCCGCTCGATTTTGTAATCGAACTCGATATAATCTCTCGGTGCATTAATTCAAGAACACGAGCTATTGAAGCTCAAGTTGGTTGAACTCGGGTGTGGAATGGCAACCCACATCGATCCTGTCAGGATGGTTATGAGAAAGTTCATGGAGGCTATGGCTTTGGGGACATGAACGCCGCAGGTAATTCACTTTTGGATTTTGCCATGTCATATGACTTAGTCCTAGCGAATACCTGGTTCAAGAAGAGATCCTCTCATCTAGTTATTTTTAGAAGTGGGTCTAGTGCAACCCAAATAGATTTATTTTTGGCGAGAAGGATATATAGAGTTAAATGCTTGGATTGTAAGGTAATTCCAGGAGAGAGTGTAGTTACCCAACACCGACTTTTAGTTTTAGATGTTAGGATTAAGAATATGGCTACTATAATTAAGCATAAGTTAGAACCTAGAATTAAGTGGTGGAAGTTAAAAGAAGGTAACGTTGGAGCTTTTGTAGAGAAGGTAGTCGAGAAAGTTAATTGGACGCCAAGAGATGATCCTGATACCATCTGGAACAAAATGGTTCGTGGCATTAAGATGGTAGCTAAAGAGCTCCTTGGTGAGTCAAGATGATATGCTCCACCAGGTAAGGACGTATCATGGTGGAATGAAGACGTAAAGAAGGCTATCCAAATCAAGAGGGACACTTACAGAGAGCTGAAGAAGAACAATGGGGACGCCTTCGAAAGATATAAGCTTGCCAAAAACGAAGTGAAGACAGTGGTTCGAGATGCTAGAGCTAAAGTCTACAAAGAAGTGTATGATAAATTGGATACCAAGGAGGCAGAAAAAGATATCTATAGGATTGCCCGAGCAAGAGAGATGAAGACAAGAGACTTATGTGCAGTGAAATGCATAAAAGATGAGAACCATAAAGTCTTGGTTCGAGATGAACATCAAAAGAAGATGGAAGAATTATTTTAACAGCTTGTTCAACGGTGGCTTTAGCCAAGATTTATGTGATCTTAACATCCATCAACATGATGTAAACCGTGAGTTTACTCGCATAATTAGAAAATCTGAGGTTAAAGAAGCTTTGAACAAAATGAAAGCACGAAGAGCAGTTGGTCCTGATGGAATCCCTATTGAAGTACGGAGATGTTTAGGACCGATGGGGATAAAGTGGCTAACATATCTAGTTAACAAGATTTGGAGGAGTAACAAAATTCCAAATGAATGGAGAAATAGTACTCTCATCCCTATCTATAAGAATAAGGGTGACATTCAGAGTTGCACAAACTATCGCGGTATAAGCTCATGTGTCACACAATGAATCTTTGGGAGAGGATAATTGAATGTCGTTTAAGGAGGGAGGTTAAGATATCGGAGAACCAATTTGGGTTCATGCCAGGACGGTCAACCACTGAAGCTATCCATTTACTTCGTCAACTTGTCGAGCGCTATCGTGAGATGAGTAAAGATCTGCATATGATCTTTATAGACTTGGAGAAGGCCTATGATAAAGTACCAAGGGAGATATTATGGTGGGCTTTGATGAAGAAAAAAGTTCACACAAGTATGTCAATATAATCAAGGACATATACGACGAAGTAGCATCCAATGTGATAACGTGCAGTGGGGGTGACAAGTGAGTTCTCGATCACTATTGGATTGCATCAAGGGTCTGCGTTGAGTCCTTTCCTGTTCGCCCTAGTGATGGATGAGATAACAAAAGACATACAAATTGAATTACCTTGGAACATACTTTTTGCTGACGATGTTGTGTTAATCGACGAGACAATGGTAGGGGTAAATGTCAAATTGGAGTTATGGAGAGAGACTTTGGAATCCTAGGGTTTTAGATTAAGTAGGTCTAAAACGAAATATATGGAGTACAGATTTAGTGGTCGTTCCTTTCAGGATTCCGATGTTGTAGCACTCGGTGGTCAAGAGGTATCGATGAGAAGCAAGTTTCGATACCTAGGTTCAGTTATCCAAAAGGATGGAGAGATTGACAGCGACGTTAACCACATGATTCAGGCTGGCTGGTTGAAATGGAGAAACGCCACCGGAGTTCTATGCGATCGTAATATCCCGCTGAAATTGAAGGGAAAGTTTTATAGAACCGCCGTTAGACCCGCAATGTTGTATGGGACGGAATATTTGGCACCCAAGAGGAATCACATCCAAAATATGAGTGTGGTAGAGATGCGTATGCTTCGTTGTATGTGCGGTAAAATCAGAAAAGATAAAATAAGGAATGAAGATATTCGAGCTGAAGTAGGTGTAGCTTGTATAGAAGAGAAGATGCAAGAAAGCCGCTTACGCTGGTTTGGTCATGTTCGACGTAGGCCCAGCAGTGCACCTGTGCGTCGAGTGGAGTCCATGAATTTCGGCCAGTTCACGAGAGCGAGAGGACGGTCGAAGAAGACAAGGCTCGAATTATACTCAAAGATTTGGAGTGTAAGGGGATTACATAAGCTATGTTGACTGATAGAAGCGTTTGGAGAAGACTGACGTATGTGTCCGACCCGACTTGATTCTCTCTATTGTTCATATAGCCTACCCAATTCATTGAGATTAAAAGCTTAATTGTTGTTATAGATTGTGTTCAAAGTTCTTGTTTTTTGTCAAAATTCCTGCATTTTGGTTAGTTTAGGTGCTGAGTACAAATTAATTATTAGGCTTACGAAAAGAGTTTAATAATTTGTCTCAAATGGATTTTTTATCTTCTATTTTACATATAAAAGATTATGTATAATGAAATGAATTTCTAATTTTTATCAATAATTTATGAAATATTTGTCAATATTTGCATAAAACTATAGACTATGAGTTGAGAGATAGTCAGATGTGTATATAGATTAATGTTTTTTTTTTAATTTTTTTTAAAAATGTATATTCGCTTAAACTCAACTTTTCAAATTCCTATACTTAACAAATCACTTTTTTACCATCGTATGTGTTCGCAAAAATATTTGCATAAAATTTGTGTTCAAACTTGAAAATAAACGTTAAAAATAAAGTCCTCTCGAAAGAAAGAAACATCGTGTAAATAAATCTTTTAATGCTTTATTTTAAAAACCAAGTAAACTTACTTATTACTTACATTCTTTCACAATCTTAAAGTGAATTTCCTCACTTTACTTTACTTCAAGCGATAAGAACTTTTAATGTCAATAACAAGAATAACAGTATCACTAATCTTCCAAGCATTCCATATTATTAGGATCACTGTTTCGAGAAAACGAGAGACCACATATCAAAAGGTCATTTCCATTTTGTCTCGAACATAATTACATGATAGCCATAAGTTCATTAATGCAACACTTCCATAGTCATGTTTTCCTACAAAATCATACTTTCAAAATACCGACCTGACTAAAATGTCAAGTTAGAACAGAATAACTTCTTCAACATATGCACATTTACAGCAATGACCCATTGCCTCGGCTGCAAAACAAAATTATATAAGTACTACATTGCACAAAAAGAGAATATATAGAAACTAATCTGGATTCCCGAGATGCTTATTATCCACCAGATTCTTCTTGTGTATAATCATCTTCCTCCATCTCATCATTTGTCATTGCTCCGTCTCTACAAACTGTCTCGGTATCTGATACACCTCCTGTAACAGCTTCGTTCACATCTTCGTCTTTATCACCACAATCTTCAGTGTCAGAAGAACTTAATGTTCCATCACATCGAACTTGATCATCTCTTATAACAGCACTGCTAAATTGTTCCCTTGAATTTGGAGAAATAGTAGAAATCATCTCGCACAGTAGCATCAGATTTTTAGTGTCAGCGATAGTAACGTCAGATTTTGAGGATGGTATGTGCTGACTCTCAGCTACAAGACTGTTGGAGTCCTGCACAGGCAAAGCAGTACCTTCTTCCTCGTTTCTGCTCCTCGGAGTATCGTTCTCTCCATGGGCAGAAGGAGCGGTGCTACATGCCCAGCTCCCAAGCACTTCTGAGGCCAAAAGGTCACCTGTTTTGATACTTCCTCCACCTTCAGTGTCTTCCATTGTGTTCCGAACGGCCAAAGGACTATTCGATTGAGAGAGAGGAGAAGGATCAGGGCTTTTTTTTTGGGCCCAATCTGGAGCCTCCATATTCGTTTCATCATCTATCTGCATTTCATCACCAGCCAAGGTGCTATATTTATTTAAATTGAATTTCAACCTTTTGCGAAGTGATTGGCTTTCAGTTTCCACAGCTTGTTCAGTTTCGGCAACATCTTCCAGAGTTAGTGATGTACCAACACCCTCGGTTTCAAGGAATTGTTCAGTTCCAATAGCATCCCCTACCGAAACGGGAGTCGCGCCATTGCCATTGCCATTGCCATTGATATCAGAACCAAAGCCACCCCCAACCTTATGTTCATCACTAGTGAATTCCACCTCCTCTGTATCCTGACCACCTCCACGGCTTTTGACATTGCAGTCATGCTTTTCCGTCATACTTGCTTCATCACTTGATGACTCAATTTGATCTCTGCCATGGCTATGGCATGCATCCGTTCCTACCTTAGCTATAATATTATGTTGGTAGGTCTCCTTGTCTCGAGCGAAAGATCGATTTACATGGATATATTCTGGATTTAGGTCAGCATCAACAGATGTGGACTCATAATTCTCTTCATCTTCGAGAGTCCTTTGCATTGCCTTGAGTTGTTCCTGCTGCTTTACAAACAACACTGATATATCCTCTGTAGTAGAATAGAAAGCGCGAAGCTGAGTTTCACTGCAAAAAATTATCTGACATGACCAACCAGCAATATGTTCAATGGAAAAGGTTGTAAAGATCACTCGGTAACAACTGTCAATATCACTAAGCAAACAAACCATGCCATATTTATTTAACAATTATCTAAGCACAAGGAAAAATGCCCATTGCCCAAATCTGCCAAAAGCAGTTATTTATCCTCCAGGTATGCGAGAAATTTAGCATTAGTACATGCAATTTTCTGAACGTTTGAAAATTAACCAATCTTAAAATAATGCATTCATGTTGTCGCTATCTCACCGGAGCATAATTCTTTCCCTAGCCCCTTTTAGTCTGCGCTTTTCAAAATCAAGATCCCGTATAGCAGCATTGATCTCAAGTTCAAGTGCAGACACCTTTGTCCAAGCTTCTTCCCGAGCTTCCTGCTATAACCATGAAAGGATCTCAGTTCGACATATAAAACTTTGTTTCGGCCCAACATGTGATTAACGATGACTTAACTTCATTGCGTGCATTCACTTTTGCGTTGATAATGTTAATGAACAGTAAACAAAATGTACTGCAAATCCTACCTTCTCGTGCTCAAGTTCTTTACTTAGCTTGTTTCTGTCATGCTCAAGTTCTTCAACCCTCTGTGAACTCAAAACCAAAATCATAAGCAAGAACATAGAGCAAAAATCATAAGTAAGAACATAGAGCAATTTTTATAATGGTAGCAGCATATCTCTATGGATAGAATAAGCCACTATACTTTTCTGCTACTGTCAGAAGCAAGCAACTCCTCATGAATTTGATCCTCCAACCGGCGAACTTTATTATCAGAGTCAACCAGCTTTTGCCGTGTATCTTCCTGCAATTGACAGAGCACAACAACACTATATGCAAAGACAACTCTGAAATCAGGAAGAAAAATGTAAACGTACCAATTTGGACCTCAAAGTTTCCACCAACAAACACATTTCCTTCTCTGCATCCTGAATAAAAGTCATGATTAACTGCCCTGCCAGGAAAAGCTAAAGTAAAATTAAAATCCACTTTCTCTACCTGAAGCTAGTTTATCCTTTCTTGTTGCTCTTTCTCCCGCCTTAGAGAACCATCTGACACTCTTTTTATTTCCTCCGCAGTCTCATCTTGAATTCTCTGGATTGACATTTTTAAATCAGCAGCAGCTTTCTCCTGCTCTCCCCTTCTCTGATCACGCTCTTCGTCTAATAGAGTTTTCAGTTCTGATATAGATGACTTCTGGCTGAACGAAGCAGATATAAAAAGATTTTCCTCCATAAGAAAATTGACTCCATCTGAGCTTGATGCAAATAATAATATAAGATGCTATAGAAAGCTTAGAAATGCACAATCTAAGCAAAAATTTACACAATATCATAAGCTAAAAGCCAGATGAAAAGTGCTGCAACCAGTTTAAAGAAACAATGATTGTTAATGGTTTGCATTTTCCATTAACAATGAACCTAAGTTGTTTAATCTCGTTTCTCACCTATCAATTATTTCATTGGCTTCAACACATGATTGCTTAGATGCAATAAGTCTTTTGTCAAGGTTTTCCATCTCATGTTTCTGTTCAACAAATGTTCTATTCAACTCTGTCAGTTCCTTCTTGTTAGCCTCTAAATGCCGGTTTAGCTTACTGAACTCAGAGAGATAAGATTGTGATATTGAATCTTGCAACTTTCTCATTTCCTGCAAAATAAAACACGCTTGATCTTCATTACAAGCAGACACCATCAAATAATACTACAGACAGCAGGTAAATAAATTGTTCATATCATGATATTTCTTGACTTTTTACAACACGTGGAAGTAATAAGAGTTCAGATTGAAAGGCTTTCACAATAACTATATGCCAAAAAATTGTGAGGTGTATTTTCTCCTTCTCCCCTCCCCCAAAAAGAATGTTAGTTTAAGCGGACAAAGTGCTTCACCTACCAATTGATCTACTAAAGTATACTATTTATCAATAGTCAAAAAATCCTCGGGTCATATTCTGAGTTCCACAAACTCGATTTCTCATATTGGATTCAGGTGCATCTGACAAGTGCAGGGAATGATAACAAATGTAGAAATTAAAAAGAAAAGTAAAAAAGAAAGAAGTTGCAGTAAGCAAAGTTCAGAAAAAAAGCAGCAAGACGTTTGTGAAAATTATGCTGCTGTTAGACGTGGATCGGATCATGCACAGCAATTTCAATTGTATTAAGTGGAGACGGAGAAGGAGAATGATAATGTAAAATTCATCATGTTCGACGAGGTACAGACTATAGAGTACATATGCACCGAAGAGGTAAAGCAGCAGCTTAGCCTTAACGTTAACAGACTATGCCACAATCATTATGTGCCGAAGCGGAAAAGGAGAAGCTTAACCTGAACTAACAATAAGTCCACATGTTTTCAATAACATGCTTCAAAGAAAATTACAACTGTAATGGTGACTGCATGTCCAATAGCTATAATTGCAAGTCCTAATCCCGCAATAAAAATTCCAGGAATTATTCTCACATGCTTCATACACTATAAATCCATGGCATGAACGTAGATAACAAGATTCCAATGAATTTCAACCATAAATTCCGCAAAACCATGATTCATAAAGAGATATTTCAAGATAAGTATAGATAAATGCTAGATGACAAGGGCATAACTCCATAAACCAATGCACAAAGGCATATTATCATAATTTTTTTTTTTTTTTTAAAATAGAATGTATGAGCAAAGCAAGACATACAGATTCATGCTTCTCGGTAGATGCACGATTTTCACTGCGCACCGCTTCAATAATCACAACTTGATCTTCCAGAAGTTTCCTGAGTTCCTACATATATATCCAACACTTAAAAAGTATAAAAAAGCTGCCAAATGCGACAGAAAATATGAAAGCATTGGATTTGATAATAGTCAAATGAAACCAAGGGGACCGCATCAATTCCTTTGAGTTTCAGTCTTGTGACCCTACTCACCAGGCGGAGTGTTTCACGCAAAGAAATTGAAGGGCCTGCACAAGCGGTCGAATTATTCATCGTGGTTCGCCGTATCGTACTAGCCTCATCCTATCTAAGTAAGGCGAGCTTGAAGGCATCGGTTGAAGCCCTTAGTTGTAAAGTCTTTGACTGTGACTGTGCTTAATTCATTCTCTTTTTATTGGCATTAGTACCATAGTGGGATTTCAATGATATTGGCTTCAGTAATACTATAGTATGCAAAAGATAAATTCTATATTAATACCTTGTTCGATTTTTCAAGGCTCCGAAAATCGTCAAGCGATATGGGACCATCTAAAGCTCCTATGCCAATCCCTTTTTGTCTTTTGTTCTCAGCACCGAGTTCCTCTTCAAGAAATGACTAAGCTATAAGCAATATACAGATAAAAACTTCATGGCACAAAGCCCAGGTAAATTATAAATTAAAGAAAGAGATTCCAGTACACTTGCGTGCAAACCCCAACTTGTGCACTTATCTTTAGACCGCAATTATAATCTCGAATGTAAAAAAAAAAAAAGATACGGTTTGACATTCTAAAGCAATTTACCAGGTTTTCTCTTCAGTAGTCCACCATCATTTACAAGAGAGGATTTCTGAATTTCTCGAAATACAAATGCAAAAACATGTTCTGCATAGAATCGAGAAAACAAAGTTTGTGCGTAAATTTGTAAATTTGATCGAAGTTCCCAATAACATGATTGTTTGGTCTTAAAGACGTAAAAAGATCACCAAATAAATCTAAACTCCACCATGCTTAGGAGCGAAACACAAAAAAAGGAAAGAAAAGATCTAAAAGATAAATCTTCAAATAAGTTGACAGATTGTAACAAAAGGATTTACTTTAAACAAATTGAACTAACTGTACCATGATGTGGAGCAACTGCTATTGAGATGATGTCTCCATGGCACAGCTTCACTGCAGATCTACTTTTATTCAATTTCTCCCAATTTAAATACGTACCATTTGTGCTGTGTAAGAATTAACAATATTAAAAATATTGGTAACCAAAACCTACGAATGGACCTTTAATGAGAATGAATAACCTAGAATCTTTCAAGAACACAGAACAACAGTTGTCCGGTGGAAGTTTTGTATCTTCAGCAGCAACCTTCTTCCGATAAATCTCGCAATGATTAGCACTGACAGAAGGTGCAGTGATCCGAAAACGTGTGTCATCCACTAACCGACCGATACAGTGTTCATCGCAAGTCAGATGCATATTTAGACCCTGTTCCCAGTATTTGCATCAGCCAATCCCAATATCATAAAATGCAACTTTGCGGAAAGCCAAAAAGTTCTACAAAAGTACGAAAAGCACGATGCTAATGCATACAAATCGCAGCAATTAATATAACAAACCATAATAAAAAAACTACAGCCACATAATCTAAACCTACTATCTCCGTTACGTCGTAAGAGATGGTATATTTTATTTTTCTCTACATCAAGCAAAGAGGACAGCCATAACTCTAGGAATGTTTGCCTCGCCCAAAAACATGTTGAAGCATGCAATGAACACGAAACGAGCACATAACTCCTCTAATATCTGTTTTATAGATTTATAAAACAGCCTATCCAATCGAGTTGATTAGCCGAATGCAGACTGTAGTCTAGCAAAACCGAAATAAAAGCATAACAAAAAGTGGTAACAAACAAAAAAGAAACATTCACCAAACCTCAACATTTACCAGCATCAAGCTCCATTATTGTCTTATGTATGTATGATACAATTCTAAATTTACCTGTCAAACTAAAGTGAAAACGTGACACCTTTTCTACATAAATTTGCTAAAAACATGCAAACATTTACTTCGGTTTTTCTCAATTCTTGAGTCACCGACATTACAAAATCTAAATGTCATTTTTTTACGAGGGAGAAATTTTTTTGCTTATTCATTAACTACGTTCAACAACTACGTACAACAATGTAAACAAGTCAAAGTTGCAGCCTTTGCATAATTCTATAATAACACATTCCCAAAAAAAAAAAATCCCAGACAAAAAATGCATGAAAACTCCAAAGAATCCATAACATAGTAAGTCGCAAACTGCAATGGACCAAAGAACTAGCAACCCACAAAAAACAAGTCGTTTGGAGCAGTGACAAACCTGGTAGCGTTGGCGTGCCTTTTCTGATATGGCAGTGAGCACACCCCAAACGTCTGGATCGAAGCATTGAAGCGGCTGATCGGCTATTTTGGCGGCCACTGATGATATAAACTCCTTGGCAGTTTTCAGATTTCTGGAGTGTTTTAGATTACTGATATTGGCTATCTTTTCGAGACCATTCAGGGTCGAATTCGGCTTAGGGGACTGGGTAGTGTATAACCTCTGGTCCTCGGCCATTGGATTTTCAAAACCTAGCTCCAACTGGTTTTAAGAGTGGGAGTTGCAGCTTGTCGAGGAAGCTCCGCCGATTTTTATTTTAAACAAATCTTGTAATTTTTTAGTGTAGAATTGAAAAGAGGACTCATCTTTTATCAAAATTAAAAATAAAAGAATAGAAAAGAGGACTGGGCCTGTGGTCCGTATTGACTATTTTGTGGTGGGTTTGGGAATTGACTAAGCCCGGCCCATCTTTAAATGTTTTGATTGAAAAAGGTCAAGACGTGGCCCTGATCTATTTGTCTGTTGCTGAAAAGGGATTTTATAAATCTTCAATTATTATATTATTACAAAAAATAGTGTAAATGTTTGGGTAATGAATTTTGAATCTTAATTTTTGTGTAGTTATTTTTAATTAAAACAAACTAATTTTCTCATTTAAAATTATTTATCAAATCAAGGCTTGTAGAATATTATGCTGAAAATAGTTTTATGATTTTATAAAAAACATCGGAAAAACTGGTTTAAAAACAGGTGAAAGTAAATGAAATGAAAAGAAAAACCAAAATTAATACACACATGATATAATGTTTAAATGCTATCGCATAAAATTAAGTAATAATGTTTAAAAATTATTGAAGGATCTATGTTTTCCTTAGTCTACCATTGGCAGCATCAAACACTAGTCTTGAACGTTAATATGGTGAGTCTTCAAACAGATCAACCTCGGTAACCACACAGTATTTGAACAGTTTACTTAACCAGCAAGCGGATTAGCATGTATTGTCACGCGATTGATCCTGATCTCCATAAGAGGTCGATCACCCGGTCCTGTTTGAGCCTGGGGAAAAGATGCGAATGATATCTGGTTATATTAAAATACGGTCTACAAAAATTGGTTTTTGGAATATGGAGAATGAGATTTCTAACTTAATAACACATTGATAAAGCCAAGATGATATTTTAAAATGGCATTTTAAATTACCATTGAATATGGTTAGTCCTTGACAACACAACAACATTTTAAAAGGGGTCAAAATCTTTTAACAAACCTTTTCCATTATATCAAGAACTTCAAAACCATGAATCACTTTGCCGAAGATGGTGTATAGTCCATTGAGATGAGGTTGCTTGGCGTATGTAATGAAAAACTGGCTTCCATTTGTATTAGGGCCACTATTAGCCATGGATAACATACCTCTAGCATTGTGCTGGATGAAAACCAAAAGAACAAGAGAATCGAGGTCAGTGCGCATGTAGCAAAATCAACTTGGTGCTCCTCAAATCATATCAGCACACAAGAATGATTTGAGAATTGCAAAAATTGACTAGGAAAGATCAACCTACTGGAATTGAGGTTGGTATGTTACATATGTCAAAATACTCATGTACTGGCAATTACACTAAGAAACTCTTCCCTATATAGCCACACCCGATTTAAATCCCCAAAATTAAATGAAATGTAAATCATAGAAAGAAATAGGAACACCATCTCATCCCAGTAATTTACATGCAATAATTGTCCTTAATATAGGTCCATATACAACATAACAGTCTGAAGGTATAAGTTCTGTGTATCAATATCAAGTAACACTGTTAAACTAAAAAACCAACCACAAAATTGCAAATACATGGGATGGGGTCCTGTTTGTTCGGTTGTGTCATGTGGTTCGGAGTTCAGACTACTTAAAGGTAACAACTTACAAATGAGCAAGATCAGCTCCACGACTGGTCATTTGAACGGTTAATATTATAAGTAATAAATAGAATAATAGTTTAAATCAAAATTTCTTGGTACTTTTGGTGGCTTCAGTTCCTCGTGCAGCTAAAGATGTCACGTAAGAAAAACAGGCATGCAGGGGGCAAAATTTCTAATTGATTCTATAACTTTTGAGATGGTGTATAAATATGATGCAAAGGATTTGGAAGGTCTTTAGAAATTAAGAAGAGTTCTAAAATCAGGGGGCATTTGCCCAACTTGAACTAAGAGTATCTCCACCACTTAGGCATGTCCATATCCTAAATCTACTACGCTAATCAACATTCTTAACACAGGATGAGATGAATATTTATAATAACTAAGACATGGCATGAATATTGGCATATTCATATAACTAAATCACCAGCATATAAACTAGCGGAGCATGAAGAAGAAAGGAACAAGAAATCACAATTCGTACCTTGAGAGAGTCTCTTATCTCATCATTGAACTTTTTACCCCATATACTTGTCCCACCCTTGCCCGTATTAGTTGGATCACCACCTTGGATCATGAAACCCTTAATATTTCTATGAAAAATTGTGGTATCATAATAGCCACTTGCACACAGGGCCAAGAAATTCTGCAATAGAATTTTAACCCAAAAAAAGCCTAAAATATACACGAAAATGCATAGTAAGCGAACGTAAAACACTGGGTTATGATAATTGAAAGGGTCAGGGCGTGAAAGTATAAATTTACTCCTGTAAACACGAGTGCTATATCAATTCCAAAAATAGTATCAAACACGTACTTCAGCAGTTTTGGAGACCTCGTCGCAGAAGATTTCACACTTGATATCGCCCAAATTCGTGTGAAGCGTCACTGACTAGAAATCAACAGGTAATTAAAAAAAAAATCAGAAATCACAAGTTCGCCTTGTACAGATTCGAAATGAAGCGAAACTGTTTGATAAAACTAAGCACCGATGAAACAGAAAAGTAATCTCCATACACAAAATAAAAGAAAGGTGAACGATACGTGCCATTTGGCCGGAAGAAAAGATATCTTCGAAAACCAAAAAATTCTCCTCCAGCGGAAATCGAACACAGCTTCGATGGTGGTTCGAGTGATTTCTGTCCCGACTAGCTTCAAGATTTTTAGTTATAGCGTTCGGGGATTCCTTCGGCTTTAGCTCACATTTCGGTAAAGTCGCAATCAAAGAATTCCATGTTGTGTTTGGACGATCCATTATAATTATTATTATATTTATATAAAATAATAAAAATATGAATTTAAAATGTAGATAATATAAATTCTTTCAAATAATTAATATTTTGAAATCTATCAAACCAAATATTATGTGTATAAATATAACTTTTTCCAAAATAAATTTGTGACCTTTTAAATAAAAATTTTGATGCTAAATCTTTGTTTGCTTGCTAGGTAACCTGTATACTTTTTCGTATACAAAATTTATATATAAACATCGTAAAAAAATTGTTTTCCAAGATTGAAATCAATCGTAACCTAGTTCACCAACTTCTACCAATAATATATAAAAGGGTAAATTTTTGGGCCGGTACGTGGAAGAAAAAGTTTTTTCGGCCCAATCTATCAAAATATTTTGCTTTCAACTAGTTTCATTAGGTCAAATGATAAAAATATTCGGTGCATGAATTTACGTGCACCATAGCATGAGTCTAGCAGTGCATGCAAACTTACATGTACCGCTAGACACAAATAATGCATGTATATTATATTTACATGCACCAAATGAGTCATATGGACTGCATAAGTGTAACGATACATGTAATTTACATGCAATGATGGACACAAATGGTGCAATAAAAATACCACCTCTATTTCATTCATCTATGTTACATCACCTCTCTTCATCCTCTCTCACCCCCTCCTCCACCACCTACTCAATCACCTCTACCTTCACCTCTCTTCATCCATCGCCTCTTCCACCATCATCGCACCTGCTAAAGTCTTTGTTAGAGGCATTTGTATAAACAATTCTGGACTCTCCTAGGGTTTAATTAGTGCTAAAATATTTAGGTAAAAAAAAAAAGAGTACAACAATTATTTGTCCAGGTCTTCTTCTGCCTCATTTTCCGACTCTGAGTCAGCGCTTTCATCAGTCGGAGGTAGCTCTAGTTTTATTAATCTAGGTAAAATTCAATTACTTACTTTAATTTGCAGAGTTGAGCATTCGATTTCTATTGGGAAAACTAAATATCGTTGGTGGTGCCGATGCCCGAGGAAGAAAATGAAAAGGAGACGGAGATGAAGTGGGAGGAGGGTAAAATGAGAAGATAATTTAGTCATGAAAATAGACTAATTAGATGAGAATTTGATAAAATGGAATTATTTGAAATAAATTTTCTAGAATGTGTATTTAGTTGAGAAAAAAGGCTTTTTGGGAGATTTAGTTGAAAAATATTTTGGAGGGTGATATTCATATGTAATTTCCTCTATATAAAATATAAATGTTTTCTTTCACATCCAATTGCCCATCAACCATCACTTCCATCAAGTTCTCACCACATTCTTTCTGTACATCCAATATCTATATCAATTTTATCGAAGTTATCTTCTTAATCATTGTGAGTTTATTAAATCAAAAAATTGATCTTTGTTGACAATTGTCCAAATTAGTGGGAGATGAGTTGTAATACCCTTATTCCATATTGGTGGTGGATGAAAATTTGAAGTTGTTTATAAAGACTTACAATGGACTATTATAGCAACTTGGGTTAACCATTTTCGTAGAACGAGGACGGATACGAAGTAGTTGTTTTAGGAGCCCATTGTGCAGTCGCGCTTGTGCGGGCCTGGGCACGGGCACGGGGCGTGAAAACACCGGGAGATAAGTGCTATGCAGGGCAAAGTGCTACGTGCGTGAGAACCACCTCTTGAGCCTAAATGGGCAAAGTGCTACACGACGGGCGTGGCAAAATGCTACATGACGGGAGTCACCTCTTGAACCTAGACCCGACCAAGGGTCATCATCGACCCTGAACCGGCCTGGAACCGGACCGTGGTCAACGGGCCGATGAACCGGGTCAACGGTTTGAAGGGTCGGACCCGTAACCGGCTCGTCTATAGAAGGGCCGGTTAAGGGTCATAATTTTGCTAACCCGTGAACCGTCGGTTAACCGGCGGTTCAAGGGTTATTTTAATTTTTTTACATTTTTAAATTTAAAATATATGTTATGGTGTAGATTTGAACTCATGACCTCCAAATTGAATAATTAGCTTCAACCACTAAGCTATAAGAGCCTTGTTGATCTAAAGTGTTATAATTTATATATATTAACCAAACAAATATCTCTTACACATTTTAATTATCTGAGTTTGAATTTATTTCACGTTATTTTATATTTAATCCATGGATGAAAATAAATTCAAACACATTTTACACTTTATTTCAAATTTTAATAATATTTTTAATTTTGTTTAATAAGTAAGAGTCAAACCGTAACCGTAACCGTTGGTTAACCGTAATCGGAACCGTAACCGGAACCGTCAAGGAAGGTTAAGGTTAAGGGTCGATGTTTTTTGAACCGTCGAACCGGCACTTGAACCTGTAGGAGCCACATCTAGATTCCCAGTGCTGGTGGATCGATGAGTTAGGTCACGACGAGGACGTCGCACTCTAAAGAGAGATGATTGTAATACTCTTGTCCCATATTGGTTATTGATGAAAATTTAAATGGTTTATAAAGACTTACAATGAACTATTATAGCAACTTGAGTTAACCATTTTCGTAAAGCGAGGACGAATACGAAGTAGTTGATATATGAACCCATTGTGCAGTCACGCTTGCGGGGGCCCGAGCACGGGGCATGGCATGAGTGGCAGAAAAGCACATGCTATCTGTACGTTGATCAGAATTGTGTCATGAATGTACAAGAGAATTTTGATACTACCCTTCAAGATAATGCTATTGGAGGATTTAGTAGTTGTTACACCCCACAAACAGTGATTTATTATGAAGAGATATCAAAGTATTAAGTCATAACTTGATATAACAAAGTATCTAGGTTCTAATCATTATTCACACAATATCAAATCAAATCTGATTTTTTTTTCCTGAGAATAACTCAAATCTGATTTGGATATAAACAAGAAGCAAATGTTGCATGCTTTGGATTACAATCATACATTTTATCCCACAAAGTCGTATGTGACAAGTAATGTGATCACACATTTTCTAGACATGGACTATATACTTTCTCAACACAAGATAATAGTATAACAACTTCAAAGTATGAAAAATACTAAGTCACTTGTTTGATTTAGTTGGAACCAAACTCTCGATTCCACTGCTCAAGCTCTTCCCACTTCTTTTTCTGTAAGCTAGGTCTAATCACGCTCATTGCCTTTTGAAAATCTCCATATCTCAATC
The DNA here is from genome assembly GCA_907163345.1 of Haberlea rhodopensis. NCBI lineage: Eukaryota > Viridiplantae > Streptophyta > Magnoliopsida > Lamiales > Gesneriaceae > Haberlea > Haberlea rhodopensis. The sequence continues at coordinate 22,262,283 of CAJQUN010000005.1, read as the reverse complement.
GCCTTACCTGCACATTTCATACACACCGATACAAAATCCTTTCATATTAATCCATATTCGATATTCCTCATTTTGGTCGTAATATTTCCTCATATTCAACACTAAGCTGCTATACCATCTGCTACACTTATTGCATATTTACCGCATGTCAAGACTCAAATCTATGAATCTTTCAGGTCCATGGTTTCTAGAGAGCATATAATAAGCAGCGATGCACAAAAAAAAAAAAAGAGGAGGGAGGATAAAGTTCACCACCATAAATCTATCAACTTATTTCAAAAAGGGTTAAAAAATTCTAATTCGGTGAATTTTATCATCAAAACCGAGTATGTGTTATTAAACCAAATGAAAAGTCATTTTTACCCTCACATAGTAATATAAAAATTAATATATGGAATATTTATTTATAAATTAATAATATTTTGCTTCACCCAACTCATTAATTTCTCAATCGACTTAGAATTCATACTTTTGAAAGAATAATTTATTCAATATAATTAACATAATCTATACTTAATTTTACATCAGACTATGACTGAATACACAATTAAATATATTTATCTAAAAAAATGCACCTATCTAAAGCAAAAAATAAATTTCAAAATATAAAAACCTTTAAATCCAAAATTTCTTAGGCAAGCAAATACTCAGATAAATTGTTTAACTATAAGATTATTTTGAACAAAAATTATCTTTTCAAAATAGTAAAATAAGAGATGTCATTTCTTTATGAAAGGAATTATATCATTTTTATTGAATAACATATAAACTCTTATTCTAGGTTAACTTAAACTAGTGGGAAGGTTCAGAACATAAAAAGAAGACTATAATACAGCCGGCCTACCTGATTTGCCTGAACCGTAAGAATTTCTGAACCGAGTTCTCTAATTGGCATCATTGCAGCTTCCTCACACAAAGCTTGAAGGTCACTTCCAGAATACCCTGTAATTATGAGCTTATCAAAAGTTTTAAATCAGAACGACATGGAAATGGATCCGTCTGGATCCAAACCAAGATTCATAAAGGTAAGAATAGTTACAAAAACAAAATTATCTTACCATCTGTATCTGTCACAAGTCTCTCTAAATCTCTCTCTGTAGCAATAGGACATGTAACAATGTCAAATACAGTAATAATTTCTCTTCAGCGGCAAAAGGTACACGAATGAAGTAAAACAAATCCAACTAGATGAGCTCATGCTTCTAACCTGGCATAGAAAATGCATTGCCCTTGAGCTTGTGTCTCAAAAGAACTCTTCTAGCAGTTGCATCTGGCAAAGGAATGTATATCCGCTTCACCTGTGGCAAGGTAAGGACAATCAACAAAAAAAATTCTACTAAAAACCTGCCAGCTGTACAAATTTAACTTGCAAAAATAGTTTCATACCCTATTCAGATGTTCTCTTAACACGCCTCTTCCCATTAAAACACCAATAAAAATGTTTAAACAAAGCAAGCACTTTTAGAACAATAATACATAGATAAAACAGCAAACAATTGATGTCCACCTCAGAGATGGGATCAAGAGGAAATCCAAGTTTGTTCATGAGCCTCATGTAAGTTTAGTTAGCCTTGAGATCAAGGGCCCAAAATACAAGGATATGGCCTATTTGAATTTCAAATGTACCCGACAAGATTAGGCCTTTCCTCATTCGTTTGAGAATAACAGGAAGCTAATACAATTATATCTCTGAAAAGTCCGAGAAATGGCTGCAGATTATAGCATGGATACATAACTAGAGTCAGAGTTCCTTTTATTATATCGAGTTGACAAGAATCTATGTCTAATTAACTGGGATTAGGGAAAGTGGTCTTAAGAAGATTTTAAGCGAAATATAATATAATATATATACACAGTTACACACACACACACATTATAACAATGTAAGAAAAGTTAATTCACATTGCAAGAATGCAGTCTAAACACTTCTATCATATGCAAGTAGATTGATGAATCAATTCATAAATATGTCATGAGGATTATGGCGGTGGCAACATACTAACCAGTCTTCTAAGAACTGCATCATCCAACTCTTGGGGTTTATTGGTTGCACCTGCAATGACAAAGAATGTCTTCCATAAAAACTATGCAATGCAATTTAAATTATAAATTGCCTTGTTTCAGAGAGATTGTGAATCAGTCATCTTATTATTGATTGAAATTCAACAAATACTCCTTCCAAATACCTGTCTTGTTCTATCAGAGACATTATCTATATCAAGACTTTTGCATAATCTGAACACCAATTTCAGCCTATATAGCACAAACTCCATAGCTTCCGTGCTAGAATTTTGTGAGAAATTGAAGCCCAAATTCGGATTTCAGAATCTGGCTAGCATACTTTAATGTTTAATTTTCCTACAATAGTTTATTTATATAAAATAAGAAAGGGGGTTTAAGAGTTATTTATTTTGTGAATACTTTTGGATTTTCAATGTTTTTACTAGAGTGTATCCCAAACCTTCAAAGAAAACAGTATGCAGCTAGTCTAATATGTAATTTTCTTTCCTAATTGAATACGAAAACTTCTAGATGATCTTGCTTGTATTACAAATAAATCTTACCAATGACAGTAACTAAATCATCAGAATTTGATGTCACTCCATCGAACTGAATTAAAAACTCTGACTTCAATCTTCTACTTGCTTCATTCTCATCAGCGGTCCTAGTTGACATGATACTATCTATCTGTATCATAGAGTTGTGCAAGTGTTGTGTGAACAACATATCAGTGGCCGCTAAAACAAAATTGCCGAAGAATACCACCATGAGATAGTATTACATAGAAAGAGAATGATTGGAAGCATTCACGCCACAATAACTTGTTTCATTTTTAGTTTTTTTTTTCCTTTTAAATGAAGGCGACACTTGACTATTAGACATACTACTAACAATTATTTATGACATTTCCTGCCTTTTTTCTCAGGGGTTCACCCTCTTTTTTTATAAACGGGGACATATACATTCAGTGCCAAGTTTGGAATCGAAAGTGAGATAAAGATATGAGAATTCGATAACTCTTCCATGGTGGTACAATACCTCATCAATAAAAATTACTGATGGCTGTCTGGAAATGGCAACCAAAAAAAGTGTTCGAACAAGCTTTTCACCTTCTCCCACCTGACATTTCAAGCAAATATGCATTAATTTGAAATGTTCTTTGCTACCCCCATGGGGTGGAAGGGTATCTAGTCCCCATTGGGTGAAGGATACCCATCTAAGGATTTCTAACCCCATGGTGTAGTGCCCATGGGGGTAGCATAGAAGTATTCCAATAATTTCAACTGTGAGATGAGAAGTAAAGAGGACACGTCCACCTCTACAATAATCTGCAGAGAAGATACAGGGTGGGGCAGGAATGGCAGGTGCAGTACACATACCCACTTCGATGTCAGGGAGGAAGCAGAAACATTGAAAAATGTAGCTTCTGACTCTGAAGCAACCGCTTTCGCAAGCAAGGTCTTCCCAGTTCCAGGTGGTCCAAAGAGAAGCAAACCTGTCAAAATAATGGAGTCTTTCACTTTTTCATCAAACTTCTACAGTCGTACAAGTTTATTTTCCATATATTACCCTTGGCAGGTTTCCGAAGTCCAGTAAATAGATCTCTTCTTTTAGTTGGTAGAATAACCATTTCCAGTAGTGCTTGTTTTGCCATTTCAAGCCCAGCTGCAGCAGAGTATCATAAATAAAAATAATACAACTTTTTCCATTCAAAGAAACAAGTATATAATAAGGAAGGAATAACCAGCTAACCAATATCTTCCCATTTAACTGATGAGCTTTGCTCAACAATCACCAAATTAATCATTTCCACGAGCTTAGCATCATAGCCACTGCCAGATTCCTGGACAGGTCTTGAAGTTGTTACCTTACCAGTATGACTTCTAACAGCAGAACTGCCTCTGCTATTGCCAGAAGATTTTTGTACTTCCCCTTTTCTAAGATGTGAATCAGTAGAAGTGATTGCCACAGATTGGGCTTTAGGCAAGGTTCCCTAAGAAAATATAGGCCAAAAACGAAGAAAGAAGTTAAGTCACCTGATTGGATGATTGCTTATTATTTTTGTCAACACTTTCAGAAAATGGTTATATAAACCACCTCTTCATAGCTCAACCTGTTTTGCAGGTCGAATTACTCAATTGATCCAAAGTTTCTCGGTTTCCTACTCTATGAGATAATCCGAATACAAAAGTAAACTATAATGGCCAGAAGCCACAACAAGTGACTTCAACAGCATATGTGACCAAATTTAAGTGCTTAAAGGACATAACAATAATCAAACAAAGACTAAACTTACACTTTACATAGAGCAGTCCATACCTTGATTTCTGATGATCCACCTGATATAAGTAAGAGGAAAATGAGGAGAATTAACAAAGAAAAAGACTCTGTGTTTCTCATTAATCACACCTACTTAAAATCCATGGTAGAAGTTTTTTTAGAAGAAAAAAATGCAAGAGGGGACAGACCTGTTCTCCGAGATAAAGTTTGTAACCGCTCTGCTACTTGGCCCTGCCATTTTGACACCTTTTGACGATAAGATTTAACCTTCTCCAGTTCACTGTTGAAAATTTAAGAAATTGACAGCAGAAGGTCAACATGCACCACACTATCCAAAATACATCCAAAACTATCATCATGTTAAAGAATCAAAAAATAAGCATTCAAACCATCTGATAAGGAGTCTAGGATAAGACATTATCCCCAATAATCTTCAAAAGCAGAGAATGTCACTCTACAAGTTGACTCAGCACACTATCAAGTCATGTTAAATAGGCAAATTCCAATACCAAGGAACTCTAAAACATTGGTTACTGCCACGTAAAAAGGATGTTAGACCTGATATATATTATGACTCTCCTCAAATTACAAATGAAATCAAATGCCACCGCGCAAAATGTCGAACCAATTGAGATAAAAATTCGTGCAGCAGATAAATTGTTGCATCAACAAATGAAAATTTCAAGCTACATCTAAACAGTAGACCAGATTATCGATTTGACAATCAAACGGACTCCATGCAAATATAGAGACCCAAAAGTCGTGCAAATTCATATTCATTATTCACAATAGGCAAAATTAAAAACGATCTCTTTACTACCTATATGATATGTAAGAAGGAACTGGTGTTGAAATAGCTTCACTGAGTATTTTCTGAGCATTATGGTAATGTAATACGGCGTCGTCAGGTAAACCCCACTCTTCAGCTCGAACGGCCTTGGCGATCTCCTCCTTCGCCAAATCGAAAAATCCTTTCATCTTGTACGCAGCCCGTTCGTTCCCAGTCAAAACACCGCCGTCTCCGTCCATGGGACGATCCGTTCTATTGCTAGCGTTTTGCCGTGAATTAACTAAATCGGAGAAGATCGTGCTTATGCTTTCAATCACTTCTTTCAAATAGCTCATTCCAGTGTAGACTTTGGCCCGTAATTACCAGAAAATGAGTCGGAATCGAATTCTCGCCCACGCCTTCCAAGAAATTGACTTTATGCTTCGCAAATATGGCGCACAAACTCGGCCCAGCTTGAGGTTTCAAGGTGCAACCTGTTGTATTATGTTTTTTAAAAATAAAAAAAAACAATTGTACAGATCGATTCTTGCAAATGACCAATGATATTTATATGTAAAAATGCTTTTAGATTGAATGTTAAATATTGTTTTTGAATCACACTAAAATACAGTCACACTGAAAATTACACATAATAATATTATATTACCAAAAGATTACCATTGTTTTGTTAAATTATCAATGATAGTGCACCCAATCCTATGGAATTATCACTAGCCATTGATCCTCTTTTCCCATACATATGCTGACATGATTTGAATGTTAATATTATTTAAACACTTTGAATAATGTTTGTTAAATATATATGTGAGAAATTGAAAAAACGAAGGTGAGCAATCTATCAACAAAGACATAACTGAACACATGCTTGTTCTTCTCAAAATCTGAGACCTCAACAAGACAAATGAAGCCGATCTTCTCGGTTGGTCGGACCAGTTAGGGCTTGCTTCCGTAGAATTAAGATAGGTGAGATCCAATAGCCCAAATTTGATTTAGATATGCGAATAATTACATTTTAGTCTCTCTATTTTAAAGTAATAAACAATCCTATATTTTGTATCAAATAACAAAAAATTCCTCTCAGAAACACTTGTAAAGACTAATTCACAAGTAACTAACTAACAAGTAGTAAATTAAAGTTTTGTTTGATCATGGAACAAAGGGAATATGCACAGGGGTAGAAATATTTGGAAACTGGTTATTAGTTATTACTCGAGTGTCCAGATTAAAGGATTTGCATTTTTCATTTCAATTTCAAATATTTTAAATTCCTAAAAAATTGTAACATATTATAATCAGTGATACATAAATTAAAAATGTAATGAAATGATTTGAAATAAATATAGCAATATCCAAACAGGAGCAATGCACAAAGAACTCGAGCAATTTCCTGCGTGGCTGCATCCTCGGATACGATGTTGATTTTGGAGATCATTTAATCTTTCATTTCAAAGAAAAGATAATGAAGACGAGAAATTCATTTTGGAAAATGACACGTGCTGTATAAATAAGGTTATTGACAACGAAACCTCGCTATGCGTTTTTCAAATAGACAGATTATACACATATGATTTGAAAATAGATAGTTTATCCCCAAGTGGTTTGTGAAATGGGCAGTTTACCTCCTTTAGTTTATGAATAGATACAAAACAACTCATCTATGTATGCTACGTTTGCAAACAAAATGGGGATAAAGCGTCTATTTTGAAAATCAGATGGATTAAACTGTCTATTTACAAACTACATGGGGTAAAGTGTCTATTAAACATACTATATGGGGAAAAATGCTTATTTACAAACCACATGGGTAAAATGTCTATTATCGACACTATGTGAGTAAATTGTCACTATCTCGTATAAATAGGGGGAAAACACTAAAAAGTGTCAGAAAACTAAAGAAGTTCAAATTCAGGAATTTACTATAGAATAATCTTCCAAGAGAACATTACAAAATCAAGGTTTAGGTTTGGTACATTTATTGTAAAGATTGGGGTTACATGAGACCAAAAAAATCTATACATCATCTGGAAAAAATTAATTAAAATACACAGTTCGAGACTTCGAGGGAAGAGTCGCATCAGGTTTAATGCAAACAAAATTTTCTCAACTCATTTTGTTAAAACATAGTACACACTGGTAAATACAATCATATTATTTTTTGGATCGCCCTTCAAAATAGCTATTCAGGAAACTCCCGAGTGTAAAATTAGGAACTCTATTTCAGAATGCATAGCCCGCAGGACAACTGTGGCAACACGAGTGGCAACTGGGTGTTGAACTACGATTCCTTTCCCAAGATGAAATCTCTTACCTCGGGACTTTCACTTAATGAGAGGGCTTAGTCCATCACCTTCCCAACCCAGCTTGAGCATGTGATCTACGACCTTCAAGCTCAACTGCAAGCAACGGAAATAACATAATTTTCTTTTAAAAAGATAGTAGACAGAAGATATGTACTATTCAAAGAGTAGGGCTATATCCCCGAGCTTTCAATGCATTGAAAACAACTCCATATACAATATTTTATCCCTCAAAATAAAGCAAAGATAAAGCTTCCCAGCTTGATAAAGTAGCTGATATTTTTTTCTTTTAGTACGACACATTCAAGAAATCGTGAGAATGCAGTTTATTGCTTTCTTCCCAGGTATTTTCTGGATTAGATGAAATGAACCAAAAGATCGATGTGGACATTGATTTGTAATGTAATTACTTTTGCTACCATATAAAGGACTCAATGGAATGCACTTCCTTTCTTTCCTAGCACAAAAAATCAAAAATAAGCTAGTAAATTGTGGTATTTTCATAGTAGAGAAAATGTGAATCCATGATACATTCAAATCACATGGTTCCAACTTTAAATTTATAAATAATTAAACAATGGAACTTACAGCAGGATCTGTGAATACTATCAACTGTTTATCATCTGTTGACACCAAAAGATTTGTGTTATCCTTGTTCAAAGCAAAGGTAGAAATATATTGCCCTTCTGCTAGTTTCATCACTTGAAAGACCTGCAGGCAGATGATTCTCAGTTGTAAGATAAAATGACAAAATAATAATAAGACAGAAAATTTGGTGAATTGGAAGCCAAATGGTTCTCAAAACAGTATATGCGCTTCTAGCGAACATAAATGAAACTCATAAAAAATATTTATTTTATAACTTCACACCATTTTTAACCCCACCTTTAGAGTGTAGAGATCAAAGAAGCAAATAGAAGGAAATGGCACATCAAGTCTATCTCCTTCATTTAATTCATTTACACCACTTGATTCTTTCGATTTCATAAGCAGGCTGTAATCAGTGCCTCCATCATTTTCCAAAGATGGGTTTATTCCAACCAAAGCACTACGTCCATCAACAGAAACCTCAATGCGACTAATGCTTGACAGGAGCGGAAGTTGCTTCTTAGCAATCAGAGTTCCATTAGGAGAAAAGGTTCTGAGAGTACAAAAATATCTATTCCATGCAATTATAATTCCATCGGATGATATGCAGACAGAATGTGCTTCCACACCAACTAGTCTTCTAACCAACCGGCCTCGTCTTATCGAATGAATCAAGAGATCTGATGATTTGGAGCATGAAGCAACAATTCCAAGGTCAGAACTGACACTGCAGCATGTTATTTCCCGTAGATGACCCCTAAGGACATGGATGGGACCCTGAATATGGTGCCTCCTATTATTTTCTGCTAAGTTGTTGGCAGCCGCACGAACGCCAGGGGATTTGGGTGTGCCTGGATTATTGGAGGGCTCTTGTGATGTACTAGAATGGGAACTGGATGCTCGATGTATTCTCCAGAGTAGAACCGTTGCATCTCGAGATCCAGTGACAAGATAGTTGCTGTCAGAAGATATATCTAGGCAAGTCACAGGAGCGCAATGCCCTCTGGCTATTTCAATAGTTTTTGCTCCATCAGCTGATATCAGCCTCACACTGTTATCCACATGCCCCCCTAAAACAGAAGGTCAATATTGTAAAGTCAATTCCAACTAATGACAAATCAATTATCAATAAAGATCCAATCAGTTAGAACCTAAAGTAGCAGTGGGAAGTTTACATAAAAGTTCGTATATAAAACAACGCAACAAACAAAATTAAAATACTGCAAAGCAACTTCTTATCACACCTAGCATAGCTGTCCAGGGTCCAGACCACCAATAAGTATTGTACCAGAAGTACGAACACTCAGTAGAAATAACCAAGAAAGAGTAGTTTCTTCAGCAACAGATCAATTGCGATTTTTTGGTCAAAACAAATCTATTTAAGCCAGCTAAAGGTGGTCACTTATTTAGCGCGTTTAAGCGAATGAGAAAAATGGAGATTCGAAAAATCAATTTATATTTGACCATTGAATCTTTTAGTTATATTGGTATCTCTACCACCTACTTCAATCACCCAAAACTTAAGTTTCAGCCCAAAAAAATAGAGAATGGAAGGAGAGTAGCCATATCTGAAATTCCATTTTACGAGTTAAAAGTCACCTGAAACATGCATGACATAGTGAGTTAAAGAAGCCAGCCTCTGCTTACTTCTGATATATTGGATAGAGAGCATAACTATGTTTATTACACAATTCATATGACTTGACCTTGGAAAAAGGCGTCAGATTTAAAATAAAATCGAAAAACATGTATCCTCACCAGTGATAATTTCTCCGTCACAGGTGATTGAAACTATCCCAGAGCTTTGGATCCCAGAAGTTGGAAATGCCAGTGCTTGTGGGAAATGGCACTCTTCTGATCCAGATGTGGTTGGCCCTTTGAACATTCGCATAAAAGCTCCACCACCAGCAACCCCACCAGGCCTTCCATGGTGAAAAAGGAAAGGTGTCCCCTGGCCATCAGGTGTGTTCGGCTGCCACTTATGTTGTGCTATATGTGCAGCCGGGGCACATGTATCAACAATTATAAGAGAGTCGGAGGAAGCATGAATGGCAGAAGCAGGCAGATTACAGCGTTCGGGATAGGGAACAACATATGGCTTAACATCTCTAGGATTCCTGAAAATGGTCTGTAACACAAGCAGATATCATAATGCCTTTGCAGCATGTTTCAAACTAATCCAACTCTATACATGGATTAAAAACAGTTCTCACTCAAAATTAACACACTTTCTAAAAGCATACATAATTTTTCTACGCCGTAAATTACTTTAAGGATGGCATCTGAGAGCAATCAGCCAAGAGAGTAAAACTAATGAAAAAATGCTGATATCTGACAACTAAGCAAAACTTGAAGGCCGACCCATTTATGGAGCCAAATAAAAACCAGAAACCATTTGGTTGTAAACAGAACACATTTTTATAAGCATTGAAGGTCTGGCATTCTATTATAAATGTAAGTTCCCTAAAGGAAAATTAAATGCATTTACATAAATTCCTTGTTAAAACGCACCTGAACAAATAAAGATAAAACTCTCGTACTCTGACAGATACAAGAAATTACAAATCCACAATTCAAAAAGAGAAACAAGCTGGAGATGCTGATTCAGAAGAATTTGACTCCAACAAAAATGATAAGAATGGGAGTATGTTTACTTTCTTTTTAGGTTGGGGAATTTCATTAAGGTTTTTGTCTGTAACGTTTGGGGTACTTTTGGCACTCCTTTATTTTATTATATATTTATTTGTCTGATAAAAAAAAATGAAACCCTTCTATTTGTTGAGAAAAACAATGGAAATTGATCAAGTATCCGAGCATAGGTCTTTAGTTGATCCAATCAACAAACTAATTAAAGATGCCTAGCATAGAGATTTTATTGTTGAAGTGGTGGTACTACAGCATTATATACATAGTGTAGGACAAAAAAATGCAGGCAATATGGTGGATGCAGGAGAGGGAGTGGGAGTTGGCAGGGAAACACTGGAGCCTCTTGTTTCCACTACTTTGCATATGGTGCTAAGAAACGTCGTCTGATATCTTGTCTTGTCATATAAATTTATTCAGCAAAATCCAACTTAAATAGATTATAGGAAATAGTTACAATTCATTAATTTACAAGCTATAAATAAAATTATTATAACACATTGCTAGTTTCAAGTTAGATTTCACTTCTAAATATGCCAGGATAATATCGTGATGAGTTGTCGCAGTAAATTCATTCTGCAATGAACGGAAAGATCATTTTTTTCACAGGAGTTCAAACAATGCCAACTGGGAAAGCTCTAGTCAAATAAAATGAATCCATTTAATGTTTAGTATCTTCGCTTTCAGATATTCATAATCACTCAGATGCTGTATGGATTCAAAATGGAGCCTTTTTTAATAATTTTTTCTAATCGAGATCAGGCATAATAATTCTTGTATAAAACTGCTTGCGAGCTGCTCAATAATATTTAATTTTTTACTATTATACTCAATACTTTAAACACGTTTGAATGCATCTTTAAAGTGATCAAATTTTCTGTAGTTATGGTCTCTTATCTGTTTCCAGACACTCTCAATGTTAGCACTAAATCCTCACCTACTCTCGCAACTTTCCTCATCCTACCCATGGCTTCGAATACATCATGATCTTTCACCTGACAAATATCTGGAGGCAGAAGAGTCAGAACCCATGAACACTCAAATAGTGAAGTTATTACAGTGAAGAAATCAGGAACTCCCCACTGGCCTCTACAAACAACTTCTATAACCACACAATTCAAGTTTATGGTTCTCACACCTTGTATTTTCCACTGATAGCTTTAGTCAAACTCTTGTGAGCGAGCTGAAAATTGTCACGAATATATTTTTGGCGCTATCTTTCTACTTTCTTCAGCTTTGCTTCCTGATCCTATTTTGTTGGAAAGGATAATTGATGCAATGGAGTGCTTAAACTTAAACTCCACTTGCTCAAGCAAAATGACCCAAAAACTTAAGAGTCGTAAAAACATAGAATGATTGGGTTTATTGAAATCAACATCCAATTCAATGCATCTGATTCGAGCTCTAAAGCATGACTAATGTTTTCCTAAGCTGGGTGCATCCCTATTGATCCTTAATAAAGAAAATAATTCAATAATATCATTGCTGATAAAACAATGTGACACAAACTCAGGAATGCATTCTCATTTTTCAAATAAATCAACCAAAGATAAACACCCTTGCAAAATTCGGTATAAAGCTCGTCATTCTTTATCAAGAAATTTAAATTGAGCTCTAAGCTATATATATATATATATATAATGAAAGAAGGAAAAAATCGTGGTTTGACACAACTAATGATATGGCTCGAGAGAAGGATATTGGACTACTCATCTAAAACTGACTAGACCAGATAATTAATCATTCTTTAGAACTTGGGATGTGGAAATGGAAGAATTACAGCATCCTAAGGGCTATATTGATTTGCCAAGAAGTGGATCATCTGATAATTTTTATTATATTATTTCTGGAAGAATAGTGGGAGTCTGCATGAAAGTCGCAGGGTTACAAGGAGTAAAGCAAAGACGAAAGGAAGCTCATTTTTTTAAAATTTCGATCACTGGTATTTTGTTCTATTCTACAGGGGAGGTGTTACTTTAATTCCATCCCCATATACGTTTTATCGTTTTCAATAACAGCCATTTAATTTTAAAAAGAAAACCAAATAATGCAAATACAAAAAAAGTGCAACATAAAGAACTAGGAACACCTGCATGTGAAGGGCATCTGCCAGTAACATCCTTTTCACATGAGGTACAGTTAGAAGCTGTGATGGGGTTTGACCGAAGTAAGCAATCTGATCTTGGGTGGAACGCTGTTGTACCTTTTAAAATTTTTGGAATATATAAATAAATGCAATCCAGATGGCATGCATAACTAAAACTAAAGCAACAAAAGTTATCAGAAAGCATACTCACTGGATCAGATATTTTATCAATATCTACAGCTCCTTCATATGTGATATAAAAGAAGACATTATTAGCCTGGACAGCTTCTTTTCCTCGTTGTTTATTCCTAAATATATAGAATCGTGGAGATCAGATTCGGAAATTGTACAGATTAACATTCATCTAATTACACTATAAGGAAGACATACATAAATTTACGTTTAGAAAACATCTCACCCAAATATAAGATCGATCCATTCATGTAAATGAGCTGATACATGCTCACTCTCAAGTGCCATCCGATGTTTATGGATAAAATCAACTGGGTTTTCTGCCCATGGAGGAAGCCGGACTGGACCTTTAATGTGAGGGGACAAAATAAAACTATCAAAAACCAATACAGGAATCAGTTTCTAATAGAATAGATATAGTTCTAATGAGAGGCGGACGCAAGAATTTTGATAAGGTGGGCAAAAAATATTAGAATAAAAATATAGAGCAAAAAAACATTAGGGGGTCGATATACAAATTTTTTTTGGGGGGGGGGGGGGGGGCGGGCAAATTTAATTTATGAGGGGTAGACTAATATTTTGGGGTTAAATGCAATCATATGATGAGAGCAAGCAACTTAAATGCATACCAAGCTTTTCTCCTAGCTGCGTCGTACCAAAGTCGATTGAGTTTTCATTGGTTAGGATTTCTGGAAGATAGAATAGCTCGGGCACCTAAAATTAGGAAAATAAGTAAGTCAATATTAAATTAGAAGAGCCACATGTGCACATGCATTCTGCAAGATTAAGCAAAAGACATCAACGAAAGAAGTAGAACTTTCAAATACTTCAGCTGAAAGGAAAAATAAAGAGAAAATGAAAAGAAATCATACCAGTTCCTTTACATCACTCATGTCTTCCAGAACTCCATCCCAAGTTGCAGTTAAGTCTGAAAACATTCTATCAGCATGATCAAACTTGCCACCTTGAAGTTGAATAGATAAAGTAGTAAAAGGTTCTACTCTTGCGAGATAATATAGCACCTGTTGCATAAAACAGAGAGGATAGCAAATCAAAGTGTTCATACTCATGAAATTGCGCTTAAATCACCAAGGTATACAGAGATATAATTAATACAACTGTGTAACTTCATGCCATAATTTGAGTGCTCTTTTTTGTGACCACCTCAAGCAATCATACAACAGTTGACCATTTATATGGTTTAATTATTTGCCAATAACATCAACATGTTGATAGCATCTCATAAATTAGTTCTGTTTGCTAACCACAATGGCATTCAGGGATAAATTGCTTCAACCAATATAGCATCATTCTTAATAATTCTCCTGTTATAGTTTAGCATGCATAAGTATGAAGATGGAAGGAAAAGGAAAACTCTAAAAGCTGTTTCTGGTCAGATCATACTACTCTACAGAGTAAGATAATGGCTTTACTCTCTGAAGTAAGTGACAAATGCCTTTTTTGTCTAGGTTATATCTCATGACAGAAATATGAAGGGTAAAACCAAAATAAGTATTGCAGTTATTATAATGTGAGAACCTACTGTTCCAGCTGTGGAGTAGTGTGATCCATACTGGAATTTTGGAATGAGAGGATCATCAAAACTAGAGTATCTCTCTTGGAATTTCTGTAGTCTTTCCTCATTCAGGGCACCAACTGGCTGCAAGTATATACAAAAGAATTAGATGACAAACAGAAACGAGGAGTTTAAGGAAATTCTACTATAGATCACCTTTGAGAGATCCCGATAAGAAGAAGGGCTTGAAAGATCCAAACTAGGTGAGCTATAATCAGAAAGGACCCAGGGGAACACATGATACTGCACATATGGATGAAATTAAGCATTAAAATTAATATAAGAAGATCTCTAGTTCTCTACCAGATAAAAGAATTGCATTTCCCAGCAGACATTCTACCTGTGTAATATCATTATAACTCCGCCCGGCCAATGTATTGAGCTGCATTAGATATTCAAAGTTGCTGAGCTGCAAACATACATACCACTCAGCTTCTAATTAATGTAAATCATGAAGTTAAAGTCAAAGAAAATAGACGAAATGAATTCTGCACGATTTTTATCATACCTCCCACCTTGCCCAACGTTCCATAAGTTGAGTTCGCTTTAAAAGTTGTTCAGGTCTCTTGAGCATAAGAGAGAAGAATATAAGTTTAGAAACACTACAAAACATAACTAAATCGTTCACATCCAGGTGTCCATTCAAGCCATGTTTGTGGGAAGTGTCTGTTCGGCCGCAACTAAATACAAAGAATATGTATGCATAATCTCAATAACGAACATAGACTTGTTTTGTGAAATCCAAAAGAAGAGGGTTGTTCCTGCTAGTCAGAGGAGCATAGTAACTTCTGTCACAAAAGAGGGCAGCAAGGCATTCACAAGGTCAATACCTGAGTTGCAAGGTAGATATTGTTCAAATGAGGAGGACGGGCTTGAACAATAGCTCGATATGCATTTCGTCGTCCCTCGGTGCTCTTCAAATAAAAAACCGATAGCCTAAGATAATTAAAATTAAAATTCGAACATCTTTGCAATCATAGAAAAGTTGAGGTGCTTACGCCAAAATCAAAAAAGTAGTTTGACCGGTCAACCATGAATAACTCCAGAGCACTTCTTCTCAGAAGATATCTGCAGAAACAGAAATTAAAAAATTCATGTTTTAGGGTGGAAAAAGATGCTTATGTGCACCACATCTTACGCAATTGTGGAGCCAAACCAACATACTCGGGAATAGGAGAATATATAAGAAAAACAATCGCATAGCACAAGTATATGCTTGGAGAGAAGTAACTTTTCTAGCATTATTTCCGCTCTTAAACATGCTGCGACCATAGCAGCCAGGATTTTTCTCGTAGTTCAGCTTCTCATAGGCAAACCTTCTAAAATGAATTTAATCTCATTGACAGGTATAACAAGAGATTAGATACTAGTCTAGCTCTAGCACAAAAAAGATGCTAAGAGGGGCTTAGCCTATTAGGCTATGTCAAAATTGGGTTTGTATGATGTTAGCTCTGGGAATGGGTCTTATTCAGGTGATTTATTTATTTGATTATTAATGCTTATTCCAAAGCAGTGTAGAGATATTCTCACACTTAACAAGGGTTGAGACGATATTATACAACTTTGAGGAGTCTTTTAAATCAGAATCCCTTTCTGGTGATACTATGCTCTTCACATTTTGTGGGCACCAGTGGGTGTTTTTGTGGACGATAAAAACTCGACAAGATATATATTTGGCTAGAACTTGCCATTCTTTTAGTGTCTAGGCAAGATATATATTTGGCTAGAAATTGCCGTTCTTTTAGTGTCTAGGCACTTTTATTTGCGCTTCACGTCACAGAATTATAAAAGTATGAAATATCTGCGGTAACTAACATCCATACAAGCAAGAAAACAAAGAGACTATAAGGTTTGAGAAAAATTATAAGCTGGCCATGTGCAGGAGAAATGGTAATCTTCAATCAGTACAATGAGTATCCTCTGCTTCAGGTTCTATGGACCCCAAACATACTTAAAGCCTAAAAGGTGAAAAGGATACAAAGGAAAAAAAGTCAAATTACATAATCATAAAAAAAAGGACCAATGGTGTGGGTAGTAACAGATCCCATTCTACTTTATACTATAATGCTAAACAAAAACTGAGAAAAGGCTTTGAGGCAAACAGGTGTGTTAATGATATCACCTTCTGCTATATACTTGGTGAAGTGATGATATCAACCAGCTTTGATCCTTCTCTTGAACTTCATTCAAACCTTTGCAGTTCAACACATCGTCCATAGCACCATTGTCCATGTGATCAACCAAAAAATTAATTCTTCTACTTGTTATCTGTCAAAACACACCAGTTTCACAAATTCATCATCAGGTTATCACAGATATTCTGAACTTGTTCATCAATAAATACAAAAAACTTCTGTGCAGGATCCAACAGTTGAAGGGGAAACTCAGGTTCTACATAAATCCTTAACCTAATGCAGTGAACAGCCAATAGATGAAATACTTGGACTTCCTGCTTATCCATGACTCTTGCTGCCAGGTGCCCTTTTCTCAACACTCTTAGGGTGTACTCCGATTGATTGGTTCAAAGGATTTAAGCTTCTGTCATATCATTCTAATGGATTTTAAATCCCCTCAAATTGAAAGCATTTGAAATCCACTTTTCAAATCCATTCATTAAATTCAAATTCATCAATCCAAACGCAACTTTAGGTTTGAACCGTTCCAAGTACCAACAACAGATTGCAGCAGTGCTAAAATATCAATCCAAGTCTTTTGACGCAGAAAAAAATAATATGTCAATCATGTATCAGGGAAATGGGCTGGGATTGTAATGCTACGTAAATATTGGATATCAAAATTAAGGTATGTAGAGCTTACTTGAAAAGTTCCTGTTAGGACCTTTAGAGGGCGGACCATTGAAGATGGAAGCTCAAGAACAATTCTTTCATCATGCTCACTAGGAACATAACCAGGAGCAACAGCTGATGGGATTGGTGCCGAGTCTAGGTCATTAGTCACTGGAGGGCATCTAGACTCTGTAAACATTGTCAGCGGCTGCTCACCAGATCCAGACGTTTTCTGAAATTCACCATTTGGACTACCATCCAAATAGAAAGCATCATGCTCATCCTCCTCATTTCCTACCTCAGTTGAGATGGCTTCTGCAGCCAAGATAGAGGCTTTAGATGGACTTACAACTTTGTGTGTTTCGTGCTTCTGATCTATAAGATCTTCATAATTTGCGGCAGCACCAGAATGCTCTGATCCCTGGTAGTTCCTTCGTAAAATCCTCCTCATCCTTGAAGAACTTTCCATGGAATCTAGCTTCCAGAAAACCTAACATCTCACAGGCTTACAGTTAGAAATAGTTGATTCAGAAACCTTAATAGACAGATAAATTCTAGTAGGGAGAAACCTACACGCTGGGGAATGCACAGATCATCACTAAACGGCCCAAAAAGACATTTAATCTCTATCAAACAGTGAATCAGCTTGCGCCATTCACGTATGCCAGTGTATGTGCGATGCTGAGCTATCATCTCAACTTGTGACCTCCTGTCCACCTAAAACCACAAACAAAGGTTCGAGATGTTTGCTGTTTGTAACTTTAAAATACTGATAGGCCTTCAATGAAAGTATGCAATACCTCAGATCTTTGCATGTTTCTTGCCAAAGCTAAACTTCCTACAAGAACAGCAATATATTTATAGGACAGGGCATTTAAATCTTTGGCATATACAGATTTTGAATCAACTGCTTGCAAACATTCTGCCCAGGCAGTTCCCATTGCTTCCGAAACACTCCATCTCTTTACACGGTCCATATCAGTTCTGGACCGTCGTTGTGCTGATGTGGCCATTGCCACGGCACTAAGACCTCTTCCTGAACCAATCTTTGCATAACGCTCAAGGTCTCTTGCAGCTGCCAATGCAGCTGCTTTTGCGGCAGCCTTGTCCTTTGGAACAACTGAAAATTTGTTTGGCGTTTCCAAAGGCTTTTGAAAGCTTGAAAATGTGTGCAATCTTGTTGTTTTTCGCTCAAGCAATGATGAGTCACGTCGAAGCTGCAAGGTAGCTGGAGGAGCATTGTTTTCACTTCCAGCAGCACCAGCAGCAATCATGGCTAATGCCATAGCAGCAGGAGGCGATGCAAAAGATGCAGCCCAGCTAGGAGATATCATAGCCAGCGCAGCCTAAGAAGGATCAACACAAGTCTTAGTTATAGCACGGTAAGAAGAACGCAATATTAATCAGAACATAAATAGGAAAAACAATCAAAAAGATAGGACATGCAGTATGCTCAATTCTTGAAATAACATACTAATTTATTAATTATTAATTTAAAGCATATGGAAACAGAATTTGCCACCAACGACCAACATAGTTATCTATATCTTTTGAAAACAGGTCCATAGGTCCATGCTAGGATATAAAGAGTCGGGTCAACACTTTGATATTTTAAAACTCCAACGGCTTGTGGACATGCATCTGTAATTAGAAAAGATAAGTTAATTAAAAGGATTTGGACTCAAGAGGCTTAGCTTCAAGAGAGACCCTTACTAGAGCTAATCTAAAGAAGATAGTTAATGTTGACATCCAGATAAGTGTGGAATAGATTTATGTTGGGTTGAAGATGAGAAGGTGTAGAAAAACCTAGTAATACCTTATCAAAAAAAAAAAAAAACACCTAGTAGTATAAATAAATGACTGCACTTAACGGTGGAGCCAAACTGTTCTCAACCAAATGATTGAAGTGTAATCTATTTAATGTGACCTAAAATATTTGGCTAAGAACGGTAAAAAATGTCCTCTGGAACATGGTGGTTCATTTGGGATCATTCTGTTTTATTTGTTTGGAGAGAAGAAGCTAACTTCATTCTTGAGATAAACTACTATGCAATAAAATATGGATCAAAGAACTGTGTTCGAACGAATTTGGATCAGCGACCTCAACAGGCAAAGCATCGGCAGCCAAGGCACGGTCATCTACAACAAGGGGATTTATACCATCTACAGTAGCAAGTTCATGAATTCCAGCCAAAAGTGGCCGCCACCTTCTTAGAACAGCAACAAATGGAGGTAAAATGGCCTCCAGGTAATGCTTGCGCAGAGGATTTCGGTCCTTACCAATAGCATGCCACACCTGCAGCATGAATAAAATAGAGCATAAGTAATTATAATAGCGGTTGTTCATGAAACTAATATAGGTTCATACATAATAAGAGTGTAAGGTGAGTAGAACTAACTAACAAGCCCAATGATCAGACTATTCTAGCTCAATCGAGTATAAGATTTTTAAGCTCAAACTCGATATATTCATGAGCTCACAAACGCAACACTAAATTTTAAATATATTTTTAAATTTCTTAAAGAAAAATGAATATTTTAATGTACATATAATATTATAATTGCATAAAAATATTAGCATTAATTTTAGTCGGGAGCTCATGAACAATTTTGAGCTCAAGCTCAATTTTTTTTTAGTTGAAATCAAACTCTAGCTCGATTTATTCACACTCTAATCCATAATCCAGGACCAGAATACATAATTCTAATAATGGCAACAGAAGAAACCTAACAATAGTACAAATCTGACCTCAGAATATAAAACGCATGATGCAACCAAGACTCGCTGCCTCTTCGACTCAGAAATTGGCATGTTCAGGACAGGGGACAATACACTGTACATTAAAACCTGTGTCAGTTTCTTAGTTCAAATATACAAAGAAAAGCTTAAACACTTTTCCCGGTTGAGCGTCGCATTATCTCGCATTTGTTACTATGGGACGGTTACCATCCTTCTCATAAAGCTTTAGTCAAGGAAAGATGAAGTGCATTGCAAAGTACACGAAACGATGATTTAGAAAGCTACGAAGAAGATTATTACATGAAATCTGAAAGCACGCTGTCAAATCAACAAAAGTTCATTATGCGAGATCAGATGGGAAGTCAACATCAACATGTTCTGCAGGTTTCATGCATGCGAAGCTAAAGTTTTGTGAAGAAAACAAGTATAACCAGTCACGTTTTAAAAAATATGAAGAAACTTCATTGCCACAGCTGTGTTTTGTGTCGGCATAAATAATAAACCTCTCACATGAATGTATCAATAGTTGCAAAATGGAAAGCAAAATAATATATTCAAGTTGATTGGAATGGGTAATATAGATAATACCTCCAAAGCAAAGAAGATCGTGGTTTTCTAGTTGATACTCTAGAATTCGTGTCAAAAGATGTAGCATTGCTAGTTTGACGACCAAAACCCTTCGGTGACCTGTCTGCCACTGTTAAATGCCTCATGAGCACATGGTCTTCACCAGTATCATCCTCCCTCAGTGAGACAAGCACCATCCGAAGCATACATAGGAATGGTTGGTCACTATCCAATAGCTGATAAAGCACTGACATTCCTCCCATCCCAGTACCAGATCCTCCACCAATACCAAGACCGCCACCAAGTCCAGAATCATCTAATAACAAAGCTTGAAGCATCGTAACTGACTTGTTTATCAACGGAAGTTCAATCCAGTTTCCATCTGCATCCTTCTCCAAAGCTGATTTCCAAGATTCCCATCCACTGCCACCTCCACCATACGCTGATGTCTTTGAAGGAAGACCAACACCATACCATAATTGACTTCTATATTTCCATCCTTCTGCTAAATCCATAAAACAACTTCCATATGACACAAATGCACAGGAAACTGATTCATAAGGTTCTGCAGCCGCTGCAGCAGCAAGTCGTTCCATAACTGTTGTAGGAATTTGTCCATTAGCATCAGCCATTGAAGCAAGAACCTACTCAAATCAAGATAAATTCAGTTTAGTGAAGATGACGGTGTGTACAAAATTATGATCTTCTAGGACCAATACTGTGGCAGATGACATAAAACACATACAAATACAGTAATCAAAAGGAATGGCAGACATACTCCAATGGAAAATTGTATAAGATCTCATGCAAAAAATATGCATGGTGAAAAATCCATCAAACTTGGTTGTAATCTTTTCAATTCAGGCTGACAGCAGATGATAAGAAACAAGAATTTATGCAATATGCTCAAGGAAAAAAGAAATCAGACATGAAGGAACAAGGAAATAAAAATCCAGCAGCAAGTCAATATGCATCAATTATTTCATTGCGGGTCAGAGATGTTATGTCATGATCATATAGCAGCAAACATACATCAAGAGAGAGGCCCCCAGCATCATTAGATGAGGAATTACGATTAGACACAGGATCTAGAGTTTCTCCTTTCACTGTACTTGAAGCCTGGTTGCCCACAGGAATAACATTTGAAAGTTGGGAAGCAGATGTAGTCGGAAAACATGAAGCACAATAAAGTTTGCTTTGTAACCGTAAATGATCTTCAACAAGCATCAAAATCACAATTGCATTCTCAACCAAAGCCACGGAAAGTTGAGCAGCATTCTCTGCTTCCATCTTCGCATTTTTAGGCGACAACCCCTCAGCTGCCACTCCAGCAGCTGCAGCAGCAATAACTTGAGTCTGCAGCATTAAGGAGCTATGATGTTGGCATTATAGTAGAATAAGAAGAAAAATATGAATATTTATAAAAAAACATAAAAGATAAATACCCCACCCACCCCCAAGCCAAGTAAAGAATGTGATGGATAAGAAAGAAGAGCACAGTTAAGAAAAGAGATCAAAGACATTTTGTTGATGGTGAACAGAAACAGACAATACTGTACAATATTCTAAAAGTCATAAATAAAAAACAACTGCATACAAGGAAAAAGAGATTGTTTCTTTGTTTCTAAGAGACTAAGAGATTATCAGCTTCAATGAATGCCGAGAATTACAGCCTCTGCCAAGGGAGGGGGAGATAATGAAGTTCTTTGTTGGAGAAGGGAAGAAGAGGCATAGACATGGAAGATGTCATACTTGAGGGGTAAATATAACCAGTAAGGTCGTCACCCCAAAGGTTACATTGCAAAGTTCATTCAAGAGTTTTGATGTAAGAAGACAGATACTCGTCTTCAAAAATATATGAGTCGCATTAAGAGCTAGACATAAATTCCAAATCGAGAAATGTACGAGTCAATTTTAAAATTGTCTCCACCTCTAGACAGGTGGATGCACATTTCTTAAAGAGTATACATAAATTATTCGATAAATTAATACCAAGGCCTGGATTTACTCAGTAAAGTGAAATTCCATCTCCATGATTGAGAATAATATAAGGGGCAGAAAAGTCACAGCAATTTAAAATGGTAAGGCTGGATGTTATGTGCCATCACAGGGAGGGAAAGAAAGACATTTTGTTACATGGTGTCACAACTATATTCCGGTGGGTCAATGAGGAGAAATAAATAAATATAGATTATACACAAACAAATAGAAAACGAACTGCCATAAAAAAGAGTTACAGAT
The DNA here is from genome assembly GCA_907163345.1 of Haberlea rhodopensis. Taxonomy (NCBI): domain Eukaryota; kingdom Viridiplantae; phylum Streptophyta; class Magnoliopsida; order Lamiales; family Gesneriaceae; genus Haberlea; species Haberlea rhodopensis. Next base: position 22,239,496 of record CAJQUN010000005.1, on the reverse strand, counting down.
CACCTGATCCTGCAATTCCCTAGCAGCAAAGTCTAGCAAGCTACCCAAAAGTCTCCTTTTGAAAATTGGCAATGATTCCTCCCGTCTAACAAACACATGTTACTATAAGCTGAAACATTATTGGAAAACGAGAGAGAGAGAGAGAGAGAGAGAGAGAGAGAGAGAGAGAGACATGGCCTATCGGAGTGTCAAAGTTCTCTGTGAAATGCAGAAGTTAAACATATCTGATTCAATTTTATTCAGAGTATTTAACGAACAACTATTTGAACCAACCAACCTGTTAATACATTCCTCAATTACTGTGAATTTCATAAGACGAGTTAAAGATGATTCAAGTTATTCTGAAGCACAAATCCCAGAAAAGGAGTGCTGAAATATTCAATCATATAATTCAGCAACCCCAATATTTATCTCTTATACTATAAAACTATAGAGTGCAAGAGTCAAGTCTTAAGTTGCAATACCTAATCCTTATATCACCGGTGCTACAACCACCCACCATCGACAGCCATTCTGCACAATGAATTGTAGCTTCAATATCCTGTCACAACAATGAAAAAATAGATGATGTCACTTTGAAATTTAGGATGGAGGAGAAAACAACTACAAAGTCAACCAAACAGAAACAAAGAGTAGAAATTGTTACAGACAAGCCAACTGCAGAGGGTTTGGTTCAGTAAATCCCAAATGCGGGATTTTTTTTCAATTCTAGATAACAATTCTGTTGACCAATTTCTCTTTACATTCCAAATTTTCATATCTACATCATAATTTTAGAAAATTGGAATTTAAACAATCTCGAATGTCTTCTCCACGCACCAACACACTCCTCCCATTTCACTTCATTTTCCTTTTTTACCTTTATTTTCCTTTTTTTCTTTCTTCGTCTTCCCCTTCCCCTTCCCCTTCCCCTTCCCCATTGCCTTACACCACCACCACACCCATAAGGACCCCACAGAATATCCACCAGAAGCAGGGCATCTGCAAATGGAGAATCCCTTCTGCAATTTCTTATGACAAAGCACCACAAGTAGGGGGTTGATAGGTGCGAATGGGGATGACTAAGGATTCAAAGAAAAAGAATGCACTTGAAAAAAAGAGTAAATGAAATTGGAGAAAAAATTATGCAAAATACAAAATTATAAAACATTGCCTTCCACAATATATTTCAATACCAATTCAATTTATTCTCTCGTGCTCAACATTCTATTAAAGCAAATTGTTCAGCCTTCTTTATTGTCTAGCAAAAGGGGTGTCAATAAAATAAAAAGAAAAGGCCAAACAACATCAACCTTCCATCCATCCTTCTGGCGCATTGAGTGCTCCAACATAATTATCAAGAAGTTGTGAATAAAGTCTTCTACATCTTTCAACTCAGATGGATTTGTATTTTTACTTGAGCCATTCTGCATAATAGGAAGTGAAAAGTACTAGGAAATTATTAAATTGAAAAAGATGTCTCCATAAAATAATCATGTGAGCACTACGAGGGTTGATGATTACACCTCATGATTGGATATGAGAATCTCCAAAATCCACTCAGGCCATTCATCCATTTTTGTCAGGTTACTTCTGTTTTCTGGATGACCGCAAGACAATATCAATAGATCCTAAAATCAAATAGAAAGTATAAAAACTCAAAGAAGATATTTGCAATATATTGCTTAGACAAGACATACTGGATTTGTTATTCCATCATGCATAAAAAGTAAGTAAAGCAACCTTCCTCCAAGATTGCAGAGTCAAGTGAAAATTAACTATTACAAACACTGGGAGAGTATATGAGGAGAACATTAGACCACTAACATGCTTACTCTTTTGTTACACAAATTAAAACTAGTGAGAATACTGGAAAGCAATCAAGCAAGGATTTGGCCATGCTACATGTACATTAAACAAATTATAATCCCAACATCAAGAGCAGACTAAAATACCAACACCATAAAAGTAAAAAAGGAATGAGCAACTGCATGCCCGGGATTAATATCACACCATTTGTGTGTGCCACAAACTAAGTACCTGTAATGCTCGACTTTGAAATGCTGTTGCTGCATACGGAAGAGAACGGAGAAGAACCAACAAAAGCTGAAAGTGCTCAAAACGATGACCTGAATCATGGAAGTTTAGTCCATCATCGTTTGAAGATGCGTTTATCTGAAACCATAAAGAAAAAAAAAGAAAAAAAAAGGCATATCAGAAACTCAAGTAGGACATCTTTCAGTTTGAAGAATTTAATACTCTCCCTTGATATAGAATAATGCAGATTCATTGTGATGTTATAAACTAGAAATCATACCGCAAAACAGATGATAGGCCCTTGGAACTTTAAAGAATAAATTTTCACGTATGCTAGTCATTAAGGAGTGATGCATAAAAAATGACATATTATGTTCTTGTATCTGTGATCATGAGACCATATAGAAAAACAGTGCATTGTAAGTTATTTCCATTACTTTTATTTGCAATGATATCGTATATCATGATAATGCACCTCAACAAGGTACACACTGACTGACCAATGGTTGTGCCAACTAATTAATGGGTCATCGCAGTTATACCAGTAAATGGAATCGATCAAAGAGATGAGTTATTTCCATTACTTTTATTTGCATTTATTTGTACCAACTAATTAATGGGTCATCCCAGTTATACCAGTAATGGAATCGATCAAAGAGCACTTTATTCTGAATGAGACCTATTTCTAGACGAGATGGGAAATTAACAAAAATATGGACAGAATATACTGCAAGAATCTTCTGATTCTAAATTTGACCTATAATAAATTGCTGCACCGTCTCAATCCTGCAGGGACCACATCTCGAAGTTTGCAAAGCGAATGTCACATCGGAGACCACATTTGTAGCATATTTAGAAGTAAACATAAAACATGCGTTAACGGAGGCATGTTTCCACTACTTCTATAGATACAGAATAAGCAGAGAAAAGGACAGTGTCGCACCAAACTAATACCCGTTCATCCTACCCAGACCAAAGAGGAAAAAGACACACAGATTTGATCGAGGACCACGGTTCTCCACCATATGCCCAAAAGATAAACAGTCAATACTTTTCACATACAAAAATGGCATTGCAGCATCAAGTCGGATATTAAAATGGCATACCGATGCAGCCAATAATGCTGTGTATACAGTGTTAGTCATAAGCCGGTGAGGAGCCGCTTGGAAAGCCTTTTGTAGACCAAAAAGAAGGAGAGAAACCTTATCGTCAAACATGGTACCTCCTCCCTCAAGTAAGCCAAGAATGTTTTTAGACACATTTGGGGGAGCAGGCGCATCAAATTTCAAATGTCCTGCTATCACCATAGCTCCTATGAGGTTGATTATTCCTACAACTATACCATCACTTTTGTCAACATTATACACATTATTCCTCGCATTTTCAGCGCTTATTGAAAAACTTATACCACCCAAGTTTTTGGTGAAAGGATTTTCCGAGATAGATGACATCCTTTCAATATTAGATACCGTATGAGCACTAAAACACTCAAGTTCAGAAGCATTTTCATGTAAAGTTGAATCTTTGTTCTCCATGTATCCTTCATAACCATGCTCACTATTTTCAGAAATCCGCTCCCTGATATCTGTATCTGTTTTGGAGGATGACAATGCCTCGCCCTGCTTGCTTGAATACTCTGCAGCAGTATGGCCTCCAGCTTTTGCTTCACGCTGCAGCAGGACAAGAAGTGTTTCAATGCCACCAAATGATATAAAAGCCTCAGCAAAAGTTTGAGCCCTGGATGTGTTTGGCTGAACCACCAACCTGTACAACAGATGCAGCACTCTGGCAACCTGGAAGGAGGGAACTATAGCAGGTTATGCCACAGGAGATAATTAGACATGCTTTCAACACTTTAGGGTGAAAAAACCAAACACTGAATCATTATTGGATATAAAGATGATGACATAACTCAATTACTCAAAAATTGAAATGTGTAGAACTGAGGCGGACAGGCTAACATATGCCTGATTTCAATGAACTAATTCATGGCATTTGCTCTCAATTTCATGTGATTTACACAAGTTTCTGAAAAATATAAGTGGGACATAGAAAAACAGAGGACAGTCACGCCATCATATTTCAAGCATTCTCCCACTGGTATATCCAGTTTAAAACTCACTAGTTTCTAAGGTACAACAGCTGATATTGATTTTTCCAATGTTGCAAAACACTATAAAGTTTGAGAAAAGAATAGTGAAAAAGAATTCCCAATGGCGGATGCAGCTGTTGGATATGTATTTATGCTCGGGTGTGAAAGAATGGGGAGAACCGAATACGATAAGTTTCTCCACAACTGTATAAAACTGTAATCACAATTCAGAATCTGCTTGTTGAAAAATCATAAGATATAACAAGCAATCGATATCAACTAATTGTTAACAATTTTTAATTTCCTAAAAAGCATTGAGTAAGAAAAACTCTGAGCAACAATCAAAAAATGAAGCTTCAATTTCCTAACAAATTATGGCCTTCTGGAGACTAAAAATAGAAGTCAACAACTTAATTAACTTGCCATCTGGAAGTGATTCATATTCATTCCTAAATAAGTTGCAACAATGTACAACCATCAACGCTGATTGCATCATTTAAAAGAAAAGGTATCAACTATCTCAGATACCCTTTAAAGAAAAGTTATCTTTCCTGTGCGATGATCATTCAAAATATGATTCAAGCTAGACATCAAAACTATAAATTCTCTCAATAGGCAGATAATCAACATTTTCGGCACAAACTATAGGCATGCGGCCCTGTAGCAGCCAACAAATCATCAACACATAAATAAATTGTTGAATAGAGTAATTTCATCAAATAGTTCAACTCTTTGGTTCTCTGACAGTTTTCATTGATAGTAGAGAGTAAACATGATTGGGGTGATAGTTGATGAAAAATTAATAATTCAGATATGTTTTTCTCCGGTAAGCAAGGGAATATGTTTGTTCTCCTTTAAACACTGTGAGGCATGCTGACATTTGAGATTGGATTATAAAAGAAAGTTACAGGAATAAAATTCATCAAGATTCCTTCATATTTAACTTGAACATAAGAAGCAAACATAGGTATACTTTTAGTATACAAGAATCCCGTAAAGTATTAAGCAGAAATTTACTCAAATCTGGGGTTTTTTTGTTCTAAATAATTATAAAAATAACACTAGTTGAAGTTGTGATGAATATAAATAATATGACAGTTAATTAAGAAAATACTACGTAAAACAACTATAAAAGATCCCAAAGCCACTGAATCGATCAAGGAAAGAAATATCCAATTATAAAAATGAGATTAACCTGATTTGGTTGTGGACAATCAACCATGAAACCCAGTAAACAACGGACATCTTCTGCAGCCAAGGATGGAGGAGCAGCCACAACTAAAAGTTCAACGACCACTAGAAGTTCATCAACTAAAGCATTCACTTCACCAACAAGCCGGGTATCCTCGTTCATAGAAAATGTGTTAACAGAATCGCTTTCGTGAACTGTCCAATAGCATCGCCTGCAACCATCTAGGAGCATCTGAATAGCATTAGCATCTCGCATCACGGGAGCCTCAGTGAAAACCATATCTGCAAGGGAAGACAAAAGCTTCTTTTGCAGTCCATAGCTGCATAAACTCCAAATTTTCAGATCAAGCAGCAGGTTACTGAAGAGCTGGACTTTAAGCATATGGTTGAACTTCTGAGATTGACATAGAGAGACTATAGCAGCAACTAGTTCCTCATCGCTAACTCCATCATGCTTGGCGACATTGATAGAAGATAAAGTTTGCAAAAGATAATTTAAGATTCTCGACAATATTTCAGGGCCTCTTCGGAGACATAACTCTTCATTGTTTCCTGGGTGCCTGATGGCCAAAGACATTATTCGGAATATAGGAGCAGCAAGAGCAGTTGTTGCTAATGACAGAGAAAGGCCACTTTGCTGTGGTTCAAGGCTATTCTCATGCACACTGCTCACCACAAATGGAAGCAAGGATATGGGACCACCATGAGCCAAGGCCCACAGAGATTCTGTAGGGCGCATTCTTGTGGCAACATGCACTTGACCAAGAACCTCTGCAGGCCTGCGAAGCATGCCTGAAATGCATCAAACCACTACTTATCAAAGAGAGGATCCATGCGGCGGTCTTCACTTAATGCAGAAAAGATATGCAAGAGTGTATCCAACAAAGCTAGATCGTGCATTTTATTTAGTGCATAAATCGAATATAATATGTTAACAGAGAACATAAATGATTTAGTGCATTCCAGAGAGATTAACGTGGCCAGAAGAATAGCAATTCGTTACAGTCAAAGTTTAAATGATTTGAGAGCAGGGAAAAGTAGTTAACTAAAGGAAAGAAATATGTACAACTAGAAACAAGTTCCCCCCAGAAGAGTGGGGAAGTCAAGCTTCCAGAATTATTTTACTTCAGTTGATTTCATATTTTCCACAACTCATAGGAAAAAATCAAACTTCTCCAATAGAAAGACGGGGACAATAATCAACCGGTCAAATTGGAACTCTTAATACCTGCAGCACCAAAAGGAGAAGCATCTGGACAGTAACGCCCACTAAGCAAATTAGGATGATACAGAAGATGAATGGAGCCAGCAATTTCAGCATCAAGAAGTGCACTGTCCCGAGCAACATTTTGGACATAATCATTTGTTGCTAGCCATGGAGATCCAGCACCACTTCCAAAAGAAGGCAGCACATCCCCTCCTCTATAAGCCAGCCGTGCCATCTTTTCTGGCCCAATGGGTTCTTTGAAAATATACACAGGCCCCATTTCAGCAAACAAAGGGCATTGGCGCCGACGACGCTGTAAACCAGCCATAGTTGGTGGAGGGTTAGTCCCAATGCAGCAAAATGCAAGTGGTTTAGAAATTCTTGGGAAATCAAAAGGCCGACTTTCATATAAGGAGCCATCTATGTACAACCTCATTTCACTTTCAGATTTTCCAAGAAGCCCCTGCTTGCATGTATGCTCAAGGCCAACGAAGTACCAACACTGTGGCTTGAATGCATGAGTAAAATGCAGAGACGCTTTCCTCCCCTTTCCACTTCCACATTCAACGACCAGAAACTGTGCATGAAAATATGATTCCATCCCCTGATTATCAGCAGATAAGAAACTAAACAACCGAGGCATGTGAGCTGTTCCTTCCCCAGCTAGTGCACCGGCAGCTGCGGCAGCTGACATAGGAGAGGATTTCCCTGAAGTGGCAGCCGCAGCCATTGCAATGGCAGCAGCAGTAGTTGCTGTGCCTATATTGTCTGCAAATGACTCAATATAGATCCAAGTGGCGAATGCATATCCATTAGTAAACGGCCATCTACTCTCTCCTGGCCCTAGCAAGCCAGAGCTTTCACCATCAAACTCAAAAGTGCTTGCTGGACCCCTCACCTCTTTTCCACTCATGGCCTTCTCTAGAGACCGCAACAAGCTAGCAGCCCACACTGTGGTGAGCGTTCTTGAAATGACATGTAACCACTGATGCAGATCTTTTGGACTAATAGAATGCCCTGCTAAGTATTGAATACAGTAGCAGAGAGGAGCTCCATCCCATTTCATTTTCTCTGTCAAACTGACATCCTGTACGAAAATCCTCTCAGCTGAATGAAGTAGGACTGCCAATAATCCAGCGACAGAGCACATCGCTCTGTTCCTAGTGCAAGCACGCAAAATAGCAAGTAGTCCTCTCACCATCCGACTCCTAGGAGACATGAGACCCTGGAAATCCCCAATGGCTGGGAGCCATGGAATTAGCCCACCAGCCACAATCGCAGCCCTCGAGTTCAGCATCACGCTGGGTGGATTATCATCTTCATCCTCTTCAAAAGACTCAACACCTCCCATTGTAGCTAAAAGTGAATCAACAACCAAGTACGAAATAGCGACAGCCTCATCATCACCTCCAAAACTCTCAACACCACTCACAACATTCTTCAGATTTTCCAAGCTTTCTGGTTTCCCCATTATAGCAGAATCTACTAAATGCAAAAGCTCTGGAGACACATTGGGTATAATCTGCTTAGGCTTTGGTTTTTGAGGTGATTCCACCGGAGTGTATCCAAAATCCCCATACAAATGCACAGCAGAATCAATCATAGCAGAATGTGATGCCTCCATATCAAAATCTGAACCTCTGTCCGTCCCAATGCTAGAAAAATAAATGTTATTATCTGCACCCTGAGGTGAATCAATTCCGGATGATCGAACATGTGCAAAAGAAAAATCAAATACGTTATCGCTTCCAATAGACGAATGTCTCGACTTATTAGGATCCAAAGACTGATTTACATCATCTTCATTTTTTACAGAATCTTTTAGCGAAACATGCTCAAAAAAATCATCATCTATAACATCAGCTCCTTCTAAAACTACATCACTGCCCATATTTTCTGATTTATCACTATATGTTTCTGTGTCTGCAGCATGAGAAATTCCTATATTATCATCCCAAGCAGTGCCTTCCTTTTGCGTTTTGTAGCTCTTCTCATCAATTTCTTCATTGACTCTCGCTTCTTCTTTTTCCATTTCAAACAACAACAATCTTTCTATCTTACAAAATCTTCATTTGAAATTTTTACAAGGCAGTTTTACCTGGATGTATATTAAACACGTATAGTTAGTCATACAAGAAAAAGAGAAAGGTAGTCATTGACAAATTAACACATGATATAACACTAGAAAAGAAAGAAATAAAGAAAGGGAAAGATGCAGGATAGAAAGGAAGTCCTCAGCCATTCTAAGTCAGCATGTAAGTATATAATTAAGAGCTGGAAGTGTGCGAATTATCAATAATCAACGAGGAAGACCAATGATTGGCAATAAAAAAAAACGAATCTGCAGCAAACACATTTCACTAACTAAGATGCTATGCCTTCACGGGTCAAGCAATTTAATAGCTGGGTTCAATTATGGCAAATTCAAGCTCAAAGTTCAAATAATTTATCCAACCAAAATCAAATGCAGCCATCTTGGGGTAGCAAAAAGATTCTCCTCACATTTTCATAAAGTAAGACGCAAACAACATTACTAACGGTCAAAATCAGCAATGAAAACGAACAAAAACTGGCAGATGTCATGAGTGGCAGAAGCCAATACTAAAGTTTGCAGATATTTCATCACAGATCTATCTGACAACACTTATACACCGCATTTCTGGTTCACAACAAAACGTTAAAATATAGATCATCTTCTGCCACAGTGTGGATCAAACGATATGGAATTAATTTAAAATCCGCAAAGATGCGAACATGGGCATTATTACAATGGGATAAAATAATGTAATCGATTGTATCTTACCTTGCAAGAGAAGATCTGATTCAGCTATTAGTGTGATTGAATATGGAGTGGAGTAATAAATTGGAAAAATGATAATGATCGGAGAAAATTAAAAGTAGGGGAAAATTGAAAGAGATGGGGTAGCGAGAGAAAAAGGCCAGGTCACCCAATTAACGAGGAACAACAATCATAATGGAAAGATCGTTGGCCCAATGGGCCTTTTAATGGATTTTGTAATGGACTGAAGAGGCCCAGCTAAATGTCAAATGTGTAGTTATATTATTTCTTTGGGAAAAAATCATGCAAGTATTGTCAGGAGAAAAGTTGTTTAACTTAGTCTAGGTAAAAAATATTAAATTTTTTAGGTCCATTTTGGACCAAAAAGACAAATGTATCTTTATTTTTTGGTATTATCTCTCCCCCTTTTTTATTTCTCTTTCTTCCTTTTATCATTTTCTCTATTTTTTTTGTCATTCCCTTTGTTCCTTCTCGGATTCTCTCTCTTACTTTTTACATTCCCTCTCTTCATTTTTGCATTCTCTCTTTCTTTACAACAGTTATAATTACATTAATTAGTTATAAATTCATGCACCATTTATAATTTAATTAACCAGATATAGTTATAATACATCAGTTAAAATTTCACGCACCAGTTACAATATATAATTTCATGCACCAATTATGATTTCATGCTCCAATTATGAATTATGATAACTTCTACCTTCTTCTACATTTGGTCCCCGTGTCATCTATGCACTAGTTAAATTTTTAAATCATTTTGACTTTTTTATTATCAATTAAATAGTTAATGATAAATCAATGATAATATTGTATCTAACATATACAATAAATTATATATAAATATATAATTATATTATAACATCAATCACACCGTTTCATTAAAAAATAAATAATAATTGAAGTCAGTGTACTAGTTAATTTAAGGCGCTCAGGAGCTCAGCGTCTGTCTATAGATTGTAGTAGTAGTCTTTCAAACTCTACTATAGAAGAAATATGTATTTTAATATTCTCGAGTATTCTCATCCTTTCTTTCGCAGTTTGGGCAGAGATTCTTCAAGTTCTGAGATCAAAATCCTAGAAATTAGGTGAACTCCCTCCAGGACCAAAACCCGTATCCCATAATAGGAAACTTTCTTGAACTCGGCAAAAAACCTCATCAATCTCTCACGAAACTCTCCCAAATCTACGGCCCCTTGATTCATCTGAAACTCGAAAACTTAACAACTGTAGTTGTTGTTAGGGAACTATGACTGCTGTCATGTTCTTGCGGAAGTTGCAGGAGCAATAAGGGACAGGAAAAGCAACACACGCACAAAAATAGAGACACAAAGATTTACGTGGTTCGGCAAAACTCGCCTACGTCCACGGAGCACACACACTTCACTATATCAAATATGAAGAGATTACAAGAGGAGTACAAACTCACACCTCTCGGAGAAGGAGCAAACTTGCTCAACTCAACTCAAAATCTCTCTACACTTTTTTTTTATTCTCTCTCAAAGCTCACTATACTTTGATTGTGTTGTGTTACAAATGAGCAAATCTCTTGCCTATTTATAGGTGAAAAACATGATGTGAAACCAAGAAAATTCTTGGTGTGAAATCATGAAAATCATGGTGTGAAATGATCAAGTTGGCATGTTCAAACTTGGGCAACTTTGTGGACTTCAAAGTTGGCACACCATTGTAGACTTCAAACTTTGTTGCTAAGTTGTCTCCACATTGGTTGAATACTAATCCAACAATCTCTCACTTGAAGACTGATTTCAATCCGTCTTCATACCTTGATTAGTGGTGTGCTCGACCTTGTCTTCATCCTTGAAGACCGACTGAAGTTGTACATAACTTCAATTTGTCAATGGTAACAACCTTTGTTAACATATCTGTTGGATTCTTACTGCCTTGGATTTTCTCGACTTTCAATACATCTTCCTCTAACAAGGATCTGATGAAGTGATAGCGTAACCCAATGTGTTTCGTTCTTGAATGGAATGCTGAATTTTTCGCTAGATGAATCGCACTCTGACTGTCACTGTACAGTACATTCTTTACTTGATTGAATCCCAATTCTGTTAACAATCCTTGTAACCATATCATTTCCTTGCTAGCCCCAGTCACAGCTACATACTCAGCTTCTGTAGTTGATAGAGCTACAATCTTCTGTATCTGCGATATCCAACTAACTGTTGTGCTTCCCACTGTGAATACATAACCCGTAGCACTTCTTCTACGATTGATTTCGCCAGCAAAGTCTGCATCTACGTAGCCTTGGATTTTTGTTTCTCCCTTTCCAAATACTAAACATTTATCTTTAGTACCTCGTAGATACCTCATGATCCATTTCGCCGCTTGACAGTGGGTCTTTCCAGGATTTGACATAAATCTGCTAACAGCTCCCACTGCATGGCCAATATCTGGTCTTGTACAGACCATGGCATACATAAGACTTCCAATGGCTGATGCATAGGGAACCTGAGCCATGAAGTTTCTCTCCCCATCTGTCTTCGGAGACTGATCTTTGGATAACTTGAAGTGATTGCCCAAGGGCGTACTTACTTCCTTAGCATCACTCATGTTGAACCTGTTCAACACACGGTTGATGTACTCAGCCTGAGATAACTGCAATGTACCTTTTTGCTTATCTCTGCTGATCCGCATCCCAAGAATCTGTTTAGCTGGACCAAGATCTTTCATGTCAAACTCATTTGACAGTTGCATCTTCAACTTCTTGATCTCGTCCATGTCTGGTCCTGCTACCAACATATCATCGACATAAAGTAGCAAGATGATATAACTGGACTCGTACTTCTTGTAGTAGCAACAATGGTCAGCATTACACTTGTGGAATCCTTGCCTCTGCATGAAACCATCGAATTTCTTATACCATTGCCGAGGGGCTTGTTTTAGACCATACAAGCTCCTCCGAAGCCTACAGACAAGATTTTCCCTTCCTATCTCTGAGAATCCTTCTGGTTGTTGCATATAGATCTCTTCATCCACATCACCGTGGAGAAAAGCAGTTTTCACATCCAGTTGTTCTAGGTGTAGTCCTTGAGCAGCAACAATTCTCAACACCGACCGAATAGTGGTTAGCTTCACTACTGGTGAAAAAATGTCGGTGTAATCAATTCCTTCTTTCTGTTGGAAACCTTTGACTACTAACCGGGCCTTGAATCTTCTTGATCCATCACTTTCTTCCTTCACACGATACACCCATTTGTTGTGAAGGGCTTTCTTTCCTTTTGGTAGCTTCGTTAGCTCCCAAGTGTTGTTGGAGATAAGAGACTGCATTTCATCTTTCATTGCAAACTCCCACTTGACAGCATCCTCTGTCTGACATGCTTCATCGTAGCATTCAGGCTCTCCTCCATCTGTAAGCAATAGATAATTCATATACCTTCTGTTTGGTATATGAGGTCGAGATGATCTTCTCAATGCGGGAGGACTCTGAACCTGCGGTTCACCATACTGCTCTCCACTGCTCTGTGTTTCGAGTTCCTCCGGATCTAAAATCGGATTTTCATGATGTGACATACTATTCTCTGGCACATCATCCTGCTCAACATAGACAGGATCACTCATTGACTCACGAGTGCTCGTTGTGTGTATGTCTTTGTACATAGCCTTTTCATTGAAGATAACATCCCTACTGCGGATTATCTTTTTGCTCTCATCATCCCATATGCGATATCCAAATTCGTCATCGCCATAACCGATGAAGGTGCATTTCTTGGATTTGGGATCAAGCTTACTCCTGCTTTGATCACTGATATGTACAAATGCAGTACAACCGAAGACTTTAAGATGTGAGAGTTTTACTTCTTTTCCACTCCATACTTCTTCGGGTATCATGTGCTCTAATGGAACAGATGGCCCTCGGTTGATCAAGTAAGCTGCTGTATTGATTGCTTCTGCCCAGAACTGCTTTGGTAGACTTGACTGTATACGCATACTTCAGGCTCTTTCAGTCAACGTTCGATTCATACGCTCAGCTACACCATTGTGTTGAGGCGTACTTGGCACGGTTCTCTCCATTCGGATCCCATGTTCGAAGCAGAATTTCTTGAATCTGGTGTCTGTGTATTCACCACCATTGTCTGTTCTGAGACATTTGATCTTAAGACTTGTCTCATTTTCAACCATAGCTTTCCATCTTTTTAAAGTATCAAATACTTCAGACTTCTGCCTTAGAAAGTAAACCCATACCTTCCGAGAGTGATCATCGATAAATGTCACGAAGTAATATTTTCCACCAATGGATGAGATAGTGGCTGGTCCCCAAACATCAGAGTGAACGAGTTCCAGTTTTTCCTTCTTCGGTGTTCTGCCACTTGTCTGAAAACTGACCCTCTTTTGTTTGCCATATATGCAATCTTCACACATGTCAATTTCTATTGACTGGAGGGCTGGTAGTTTTCCCTTGGAATGCATAATCTTCATTCCTTTCTCACTCATGTGGCCGAGTCTCTGGTGCCACAGAGTAGGACTTTCTTTGTTTGCTGCAACTGCAATTGAACAGCGTGCTCCTCCTGTAATGTAAAGAGTACCACTCTTATTGCCTCGAGCAATTATCATTGCACCTTTTGAGATCTTCCAAGTATCACCGTGAAAGACTGTTGTATAACCTTCACTGGCCAACTGGCCAACTGAGATTAAGTTCTTTCTCAGATCGGGAATATGCCTGACATCCTTCAGCTCCCATACAGACCCGTTCAACTTAATCTTTATGATACCTTTGCCAACAATCTCGCAAGATTGTTCATTACCAAGGTAGACTTTACCAAGGCTTCCGGGGACATATTTCTCGAAGAGTTCTCTTCGCGAAGTAGCATGGAATGATGCTCATGAGTCTAACACCCAAGACTCTTCCTTGCACTCTAAAGAGCATATTAATGCATCATCTCTAGAAGCAACGTTTGCTTCTGCCTTCGCCTCCTGATTTTTCGGTGCATTTTTGCACTGATTTTTATAATGTCCGGGTTGCCCGCATTTCCAACACTCGATAGTCTTTGAGTTCTGAGAATTAGGGGGATTCCTAGATTTGGACCTCCTGTCCTTTGATCTTCCTCGGTAGTTTGATCTGCCGCGTCCATTTCCTATGGTTCTTCCTCTTGATTCTATAGACAAAGCTGAAGAGGACGACGTCTCACTTGACGCTCTCCTTCGGATTTCTTCGCTAAGAACAAGATCACGAACATCTTCAAATTTTAATTTAGTGCTTCCCGACGAGCTACTCACTGCTGTGACCGTAGCATTCCAACTTTCAGGTAGAGAAGACAAAAGTATCAATGCTCGTACTTCATCATCAAATTCAATATCAACTGAGCTCAGTTGAGTTGTAATTGTATTAAGTTCATTGAGATGTTGAGCCACTGATGCACCTTCCGCCATCCGCAAGTTAAACAATCGTCTCATCAGGTGTACTTTATTTGAGGCTGAAGGCTTTTCGTACATACTGGTGAGAGCCTTCATGAGACCTGCTGTGGTTTTTTCTTTTGCAATATTGAAAGCAACATTGCGGGATAATGTCAAGTGGATTACTCCAAGAGCTTGTCTATCGAGGATTTTCCCATCTTCATCTGACATTGTTTCTGGCTTCTTTTCTTCAAGAGGTTGATACAATTTTTTCTGATACAAATAGTCCTCTATTTGCATTTTCCAGAATCCAAAATCTGCACCATCGAACTTTTCGAGTTTTAGCTTCCCTTCGTCTGCGGCCATTGCTCCTGATACTTTGATGAAGTACTTGAATACTACACGCTAAGTAAGCTCCCAGGAAAGAGAGAATCTCGATATTTCCTAGACAGAGCTTCAAGATTCTCAGGAAAATTGGTGGGGTCACACCGGTCCTACTTAAATACCGATTTTCCTAGACAGAACCTCCTTAGTCAATACGTATTCGCCTACCACACCAAAGCTCTCTCCAGCAAAATGACCCTGGCTCTGATACCAGTTGTTAGGGAACTATGACTGCTGTCATGTTCTTGCGGAAGTTGCAGGAGCAATAAGGGACAGGAAAAACAACGCACGCACAAAAATAGAGACACACAGATTTACGTGGTTCGGCAAAACTCGCCTACGTCCACGGAGCACACACACTTCACTATATCAAATATGAAGGGATTACAAGAGGAGTACAAACTCACACCTCTCGGAGAAGGAGCAAACTTGCTCAACTCAACTCAAAATCTCTCTACACTTTTTTTTTATTCTCTCTCAAAGTTCACTATACTTTGATTGTGTTGTGTTACAAATGAGCAAATCTCTTGCCTATTTATAGGTGAAAAACATGATGTGAAACCAAGAAAATTCTTGGTGTGAAATCATGAAAATCATGGTGTGAAATGATCAAGTTGGCATGTTCAAACTTGGGCAACTTTGTGGACTTCAAAGTTGGCACACCATTGTAGACTTCAAACTTTGTTGCTAAGTTGTCTCCACATTGATTGAATACTAATCCAACAGTTGTATCATCTCCTGAAATCGCCAAAATCTTTCTGCAAAAACACAATCAAGTTTTCTCCAGCCGGAACCACTGCTGCGCAGGACACGCGCTGGATACCACAAGTTTTCGATGGTTTGGATTCCAGTCGAGAATAAATGGAGGAAGCTGCGCAAAATATGTAAAGAACATATGTTTTCGGTACCCAGTCTTGATTCGAACCAGGGTTTGAGGAGGGATAAGTTGCAGAAACTGTGCGACTATGTGCATGGGTGCTGCATCAATGGAAAGTCTGTGGATATTGGGAGAGCTGCATTTACGACGTCGCTTAATCTGATGTCAGCGACACTCTTTTTCTGAGGAATTTGCTGCTTTTGATTCGGGTTCATCCGAAGAATTCAAGGAACTGGTGTGGCGGATCATGGAGATTGTTGGGAAGCCGAATCTTGCAGGTTATTTTCGTGTGTTTAGAGAGTTGAATCCGCAGGGCATCTTGAGAAAGAATACTGTTTATTTTATGAAATGTTTCTATATATTTGAGGAAGTCATTGGGGAACGGCTGAAAATAAGGGGAAGATAGGTTGATGATACGAGGAGAAGTGATATGTTGGAATCTCTACTGGATATTAACCGGAAAGATGAGTAGCATTCTTGACATTAAGCATTTACTTCTGGCTATTAAACATTTGAAAGTAGCGATTTTCCTATACGTGATCCGATTATAAAAACTTCACATGATGTTTGATATGATGCGCTTGTGTGCTACTCGACTTATTCTTTCAATAGCTCATATAATTTATCACGATCGATTGAGATAAAATGCTTAATTGTGTAAATTGAATATCATGGTTTAGTGAATTTAGTCAAAGGCCAAGTCTTTAAAAAAAATTATGCATAATTTCTTGTATTGAAGCAATTATTTATAGAGGGTTGATTAAAAAAACTTTCTAATCGATTTGATATTATCAATAGAGTTACTATGGTTATTCATTTTGAATGAAAATTCGACTTCAATGATTTGATTTCTTTTTCTTCTTTTTATACATATGAAAAATCCCCAAAAAAGAAACAAACTAAGTGACCTATCGGTTAATGCATCAAGATTTTGTTGTGTTTTTGGGTTCGTGATCCACTTTAAATTTTAGCCCATGGCCCATGCATTATATTATATACTTTTTTTTAGCAATTATTATAATTACAAGGTAGCAACTATTATAATTATAGGGGAAGGGAGGAGGATGCTCGAACCCAAGATCTCGAGTTTCCTACTTAACATTATATACTTTTAACAGATCATTTATGATCTACTTAGCATGTACTAATGTCTTATTTATTCCACATTAAGTTGATGTTCATTTGGTCTTCATTTTGATTTCCATCGTTCAATTTTTCATTTTCTTACTACGACTAAATAGATAGTTAATTAAAGCATCCGGGTTGACTCTCATATGGTGTATTTCGAATGAGGTAAGGGCGAAACATAGGGTGAATTAAACTCTCCTAGGATGTAAGGTAGAATGTGCAAAATGGTGTGGTTTGTGTTTTATATAATATGGAGGATGAGGATGCACCTAATTGGTTTCATTGTTGCTGCCTTTAAGGGCACTGCCCTCAGGGGCATCATCCACCATCCATTTAGAATCTTTTTTTCTTTTTTAAAAAAAGATTCCAAATGAATGGTGATGATGCCCCTAAGGGCACTACCCTTAAGGGCATCATCAAATAAACCCACCTAATTGGTTTATTGCATGTCCTTTTGCGAGCTATGTTTGGAAACAATGTTATGATTGGTTTGGAGTGACTTCTGTATATCATAATCATATGATCAACACTTGGTACAACACCCCCTGCAGAGTTACTGTATTATTTTTGGAATGGTTTGTGACAATATATTGCTTGGAGACAGTCATAAATGAAGCTATCTTGCAAAGGAATGAACCTAATAAAGATATACTTGTTGAGGAGGTAAATGTTAGATTTTGGTCTTGATAGTCATTTTTTTCACTGCCTTGTAGTTACTCTTTAACAGACTGGTTTGTTAACCTTGTTGTTGGTCTTTGTAATGTTGTTTTATGTCATACCCTTTTGTTTTTCATTTGACGAGTACGTTTTATATTCAATGAATAAATGTTTCTTACCAAAAAAAATAAAATAAAATAAATTCATCTAAATAAAAATAATGGATTTATCGCTATGGGTTTTAGATATTTAGCTCACAATCCATCGAGATATAGCCTGAGTTCACTTTATCAAGTTTATGGTGTGTTATACGTGGCAATATGCATGCCTCACAAGCCACAACATATGCATATGCACACCTTCAAGTACAATTTGCCTTTTTCCCTCAAAAAAAAATTTACAATTTCCAAGTCAACAACGTGGCAGAAGACATGTCATGATATCATGTAATTTCCATTATCTTGCAGTTGGGTTTCTCGGGACAGAAAAAGAGACTCTCATGCATTTATTTTTTGCGAGAAGAACAGAAGGAATAAAATTCATTACTCTATCATGAAAAATAACTTTCCTTTTGTGGTGTTGCAACAATAAACCATTTGAGCCTTTTCTCATCTTTATTCTAGTAGTCTTAACCAAAAACACTGTAATTCGTCAAATTGTTGATACTGAAAATTTATATTGAACTATGTCTCGTGGTTTTTACCTTCAATTTCAGAGTTTTGCACGTAAAAAAATATTGTGTTCCATTTATTTCATGGTGCATGTTTATTTATCGGTACTACGTGACATTTTTGGAATAACATGGTACATTTAATTTGTTTGCCTCTAACTTGTGGCCATATTAGGATTTATTTGTTGCATGTACAGACACAACTTCAAGTGCAATTGAATGGGTTATGACAGAGTTACTCAGACATCAGATAAAATGCTAAAAGTCAAAAATGAATTAAGGAAAGTAATTAGAAAGAATGAGTAAGTTACAGAATCGGATGTTTCAAGACTTCCATATTTGAGAACTATGGTAAAAGAAACTTTTAGGGTTCACCTTACGGTCCCTTTGTTAGTACCTCATAAGTCTGAAAAAGATATAGAAATCAATGACTACATCATTCCGAAAGACGTCCAAATTCTCATTAATGCGTGGGCGATCGGCAGTGATTCAAGTACATGGTTGGATTCTACGTTGTTTATCCCGGAGAGATTTCTAGAACGTGAAACCGACTTCAAGGGTCAGAATTTTGAGCTCATACCATTCGGTGGTGGTCGGAGAATTTGCCCCTGCTTGCTGTTGGTAAATCGTATGGTGTACCTTTGATGCGTAACTTTGAATGGACACTTGATGGAGGGCTAAAGCTAGAAGAAGTGGACATGAGTGGAAATTTTGGAATCACATTACAAAAGGCCATATCTCTCAAGGTTGTTTCAACTATGTTGTGATCATTTTAGTTGCTCTTGTTTGCACTTTGTTGATCATGTATAAAATATAAGTTATATATTTGCGTAACTTGTTATGTTCGGACAATTTCTTTTGTATATTTGGAAATCTAAAATCCCATCAGACATTGGATATGCAAGGATTTGAACCGGTTTTAGTTAATGAATACTTATGTGTTATTTGCTAATTGTTTCTTAAAACAACTATCCATTACCTTATCAAATACAAACAAAATGTGAAGAAATAGTTATTTGCTGGGTATAATCCAGAACACAACATATACATATTGGAATTTGCATACAAAAAGTTCCGTTAGGAATTCACAATACCAAATTATGATAATTATAAGTAAAATATCAGTATTGTGTGATCAAATTGAAGGAGATAATGAACAATGAGCTTTTTGTATAACTAGATGCCGATATGTGGTTAAGAACATCGGAACCCTTATTTTTTCTATGAGATTATTAGGCTCATAAAATAGAGTAAATATTATTTTAAATCTTTATATAAAGCTAATTGAATGAAATATTACACTACTAAATATTTTTTTAAAAAAATGGGACCTCCCTTAAATTATAGGCTTCGAGGCGGGGCGTCTCGTGGGACTCATATCATGTACGGGCCTAATTGAAAAATATCATAAGATTTTTTTTTAGCATATGGAGTAGATTTTGTAGTTAAAAAGATTTCATGTTAAGTTATTCTCAAGTGTGAAAGGGTGACCGTTATGTAAGAAATATAAACAGTAATAGTTCTAAGACGATGATATTTGAAGGATTGGCTTCAATGCCATTTGTATGTCGTTTCTTTGTATTTATAGAAATTTACATGTAACTGAATTACAGAAAACTAAGGGATACTAAATAACAAATATTATTCAAACGTTTGAATTAAAACAGAATGTGGAAAATCTGGAGAAGGATCATTGGTTGAACAGCTGGAGATCTTTGAATTATTCTCTGATTCTGTTAACAACTGTGTATGTGTTATAGGATTTGGTTTCCTTAGCTGATCACGTGTTATAGGATCTGATTTCCTTAACTGATCACACGATGCTCTAACACCCCCTTGCAAACTCATGGAAAGTTGACGAAGCATGAGTTTGTTTCTTAAAAATTGGAATCGATTTGCTGTTTGGCCCTTTGTAAATATGTTGGGTATTTGATCTTTTGTGGAGATATGTTTCACCACTATATCTTTGTTGACCACTTTTTTCTAGAATGAAATGATAGTCGATTTCTACGTGTTTTGTTCTAGCATGAAATACGGGATTGGAAGCTAAAGCCAATGCGCCTATGTTATCACACCAGATAACTGGAGGCGATGAAAGATATAATTTGAGTTCCTTGATAAACATTATGATCCAATAAGTTTCAGCTGTTGCCAATGCCAAACTTCGATATTCCGCTTCAGTACTTGAACGTGAGACAACTCCTTGTTTCTTGGCACACCATGAGATCAAATTTTTCCCCAAAAAAATGCTAAACCCAGTAGTGCTTCTTCTATCATCCGGGTTACACGCCCAGTCCGAATCACAGTAAACATTAATGTTAATTGTGGATGGTGAATATAAAAGTCCATAGTCCACTGTTCCTTTTAAATATCTGAGCACTCTTTTAGCTGATATCCAATGTGATTCTCTAGGATTGTGCATAAATTGGCATAACTGATTAACGGCATATGAAATGTCCGGACGTGTAATAGAGCAATATTGGAGGGCTCCCACCACACGTCTGTATTCCGTTGGGTCAGACAACAATGTGCCAGTGCTAGATGACATTTTCATACCTGATGTAGTT
The DNA here is from genome assembly GCA_907163345.1 of Haberlea rhodopensis. Lineage (NCBI taxonomy): Eukaryota > Viridiplantae > Streptophyta > Magnoliopsida > Lamiales > Gesneriaceae > Haberlea > Haberlea rhodopensis. The sequence goes on along the minus strand of CAJQUN010000005.1, from coordinate 22,218,549 downwards.
GGACAAGCTAGGGGTTTTGCTCCTTGCATTTTTGTGATGTCAAGTAGATCAGAAATATACTTGGCTTGCCGAAGATGAAGACTTTCATTGTTACGTTTTGCTTCAATGCCAAGGAAATAACTTAGTTGTCCAAGATCTCTCATGTGGAAATGTTCCCTCAAGCTGTCAATAATAGAGGTAATTGCAGAATTGTCGGATCCAGTTATGATAATGTCATCTACGTAAACCAACACAAATATTTTTAATGTGTTAGTACATAGAGTAAACAAAGAGTAATCAACTTTAGATTCTTCAAATCCCAAGTCTAATAATTGTTGACATAGCCTTCGAAACCAAGCTCTTGGAGCTTGTTTAAGACCATAGAGAGATTTATGGAGATGACACACAAAATTTGGTTGGCTTTCATCAATGAAGCCTTGGGGCTGCTCCATGTATACTTCTTCATCAAGAATGCCATGTAAAAACGCATTGGATACATCCAATTGTTTTATAGGCCAATTAAATTGAACAGCGACCGATAAAACCAATCTAATTGTAGTTGGTTTTATTACTGGAGAAAAGGTATCAAAGTAATCAATTCCATATTTTTGATCAAAGCCCTTTGCCACAAGTCTGGCTTTATAGCGTTCGATGCTACCATCCGGACATCTTTTAATTTTGAATATCCATTTATTCCTAACTATATGTTTGTTGTGTGGCCTTGGACAGAGAGACCATGTCCCATTTTCCATCAAAGCATCAAATTCACATCCCATAGCTTGCCTCCACTCGAGCTTCGTTATTGCTTGTGTATAGCAAGTTGGCTCAGGTTCTATTAAAATACTAGTTAAGCAATGAAAAGGATGACGTGTGGAATAAAACATTTTGAATTCAGAGAAATTCTTTGGTCTTGAATTCCCTGTTTTGGATCGAGTAATAATGGTATTTTCTGGAGGAGTGGATTGTGTTTGTGGAGGTTCTGTTATGGGTTGTTCAAGTGTAGGTTGTGGTTCTGTATGGAGATTGGCTGTATTCTCAGATAAGGGTGAGAATTCAGGATCAATTAGGGTGATATCATGTTGAATTTCAAGTGTGTCAGTTTGTTCATTAGCAACATTGAACTTTGAAATCCAGATAGTGGAATGGAATAGGAGATAGGAGACAAACCTGTCGACATCCTGCTGTCATGGTCTGATGAAATGCGGCTATTATCCTTAGCTGGAAAAGAGTTTTCATCAAAAATGACATGCCTTGAAATATATAGTCTACCTGAGTCCAAATCTAAACATCGATATCCTTTTTGTTGACTTGCGTACCCATTGAACTTTTAAGGTCTTTCACCATGATGAACTGGAGTCGTTGTTGCACTCGACGAAGCCATTTGTTGCTAATATTGTCTTAAGATTGTAGTATAAAATTCTATGGGTATGTATCTTAGAAAAGTAGCAAGCAAAAACAACAAATGACTTTGTATTAAAAATGTCGATGCGAGATTTAGAATCTCTGTCCTTAAGACAATATTGCCCCGCAATTTGTCTCCCAAGATACAACGACTATGATTTGTGAAAGGAACACTCCAAATCACAAATCCTTTAAACACAAAGGTCTAAAAACGCTCAACCATAACACCGATGAAGACTTACAAAATTACTCAAATTTTGATCTTCAAATATGATGTGAATTTTGAAATTTCATGTTCAATTCAACTGAGAGATATCTTATTTATAGTATGTCAAGAGTTATGTCCAGAAAGACACAATTTGGAGGCACCATATCGCCAAAAATCGCACCCTAAACGTGAATGAACACCATTTCACAAAACAGATACAGTGCTCAATCGATCGAGCTAAGAGCTCGATCACTCGAACTACTGTTCGGGTTCAGTTGATCGATCGAGCATATTAATTTATTTCATTGACTTTTTCCCGACAATTAGCCCACCACTGCTACTGCTAATGGATTTTATTTTCAACGAACGCAACAACATCAGAATTCCACAAAATATTTAATGAATTTGACTTCTTGTGGCTGACCAACGTGACCTGCAAAATGTGCAAATATAATTATTGGAAGGATTTAAAAGTCAATCCCTATTCTATTACCTTAATAATTGTAGTTTGGCTTAAATTCAACGAGCAATTTTATGGTTGAAGGGTATAGAACTTCCCGCCTCCACCTGTAGAAGCATGTATTTGTCCTTGTTCTACATGTTGGTCCCCATCTTTGTCAGTAGCCACAAACAATAATAATAATTGAAGTCACTGTGTAGTAGTTAGTCAAGGGGCTCGGGCGCTCAGCATCTGTGTATAGATCGCAGCAGCAATCCTTGAAATTCCATTAGAAGAAGAAATATGTATTTAATATTCTCAAGTATCCTCCTCCTTTCTTCGGCAGTTTGGTTATGGATTCTTCCAATCCTGAAATCAAAATCCCAGAAATCAGGAAAACTCCCTCCAGGACCAAACCCGTATCCCATAATAGGAAACATTCTTGAACTCGGCAAAAAACCCCATCAATCTCTCGCGAAACTCTCCCAAATCTACGGGCCCTTGATTCATCTGAAACTCGGAAACTTAACAACTATAGTTGTATCCTCTCCTGAAATAGCCAAAATCTTTCTGCAAAAACACGATCAATTTTTCTCCAGCAGAATCCACTCCTGGGCGGGACACGCGCTGGATCACCACAAGTTTTCGATGGTGTGGATTCCAGTCGAGAATCAATGGAGGAAGCTGCGCAAAATATGTAAAGAACAGATGTTTTCAGTGCCGAGTCTTGATTCGAACCAGGGTTTGAGGAGGGATAAGTTGCAGAAAATGTGCGACTATGTGCATGGATGCTGCATCAATGGAAAGGCTGTGGATATTGGAAGAGCTGCATTTACGACGTCGCTTAATCTGATGTCAGCAACTCTTTTTTCTGAGGAATTTGCTGCTTTTGATTCGGGTTCGTGCGAAGAATTTAAGGAACTTGTGTGGGGGATCATGGAGATGATTGGGAAGCCGAATCTTGCAGATTTTTTTCCTGTGTTTAGAGTGTTGGATCCGCAGGGCATCTTGAGAAAGACTACTGTTTATTTTAGGAAATGTTTCGATGTATTTGAGGAAATCATTGGGGAACGTCTAAAAACAAGGGGAAGGTCTGTTGATGCTACGAGGAGAAGTGATATGTTGGAATCTCTACTGGATATTAATCGGAGAGATGAGTCTGAACTGAGCATTCTTGACATTAAGCATTTACTTCTGGTGAGCATAATATGTGAGCAGTCTATTAAACACTTGAAAGTAGCGATTTTCCTATTCGTGGTCCGATTCGAATATAAAATAATTTAAACTTCACATGATCTTTGACATACTGTTCTTTTCATAGTTCATATCCGATTGTGTTTGATATGGAAGAAGGAGGAAATAAATTGAATATCATGGTTTAGTGAATTTAGTCAAAGGCCAAGTCTTTAAAAAATTTATGCATAATTTCTTGTACTGTAGCAATTACTTATGGAGGGTTGATTAAAAAAACTAATATAATCGATGTGATGTGATCAATAGAGTTACTATGGTTATTATTTTGAATGGAAATTCGACTTCATTGATTCGATTTTTTTTTCCATCTTTTTTATATCTAAAAAGGTAAGAAACAGATTATTGGGACTCATTGATTATCGAGAAATATTATTGTTAGAACAAATATTGTTGCAGTCAGATTCACAATTTTTATATTTGCTCTGGCAATATCATAACATATTATTTAATGCATCAAGATTTTTAGTGTACAATGTTTTGGGTCGTGGTCTACTTTAACATTTTGGCCATGTCCTCATACATTAGATTAGATGTTTTTTTTTGAGTGGGTGAGGAGGTAAATCAATCACTCTTAACAGATTATTTATGATCTATACTTAGCATGTGCTAATGTCTTATTGATTCCACATCAAGTTGATGTTCATTAGGTCATCATTTTGATTTTCATCGTTCAATTTTTCATCTTCTTGCTACGACTAAATAGATAGTTCAATTAAAGCATACGGGTTGACTCTCATGTGATGTATTTAGAATGAGGTAAGGGCGAAACATAGGGTGTGCCAGACTCTCCCAGTGTGTATTTAGATTGAGCCATTGAGGGATTTCAATAACTTCATATTAGATGAATTTGAAACCACTATGATAACATGAAACATAACTTAAAAAAGATAGTGAAGATTTAAAATCCATTATAAAATAAATTTATCCAAATAAAAACAATGGATTTACGGTTATGGATTTAACATTTTAACTCAAAATCCATTGATCCAGATTTAGCCTTAGTTCACTTTATCAAGTTTATGGTACATTTAATTTGTTTGCTTCTAACTTGTGGCCATACTAGGATTTATTTGTTGCAGGTACAGACACAAGTTCAAGTACCGTGGAATGGGCTGTGACAGAGTTACTTAGGCATCCAGATGAAATGCGAAAAGTCAAAAATGAATTGAGGGAAATAATTGGAAACAATGAGCAAGTTACAGAATCAGATATTTCAAGACTTCCATATTTGAGAGCTGTGGTAAAAGAAACTTTTAGGGTTCATCCTACAGTCCCTTTGGTAATTCACAAGTCTGAAAAAGATATAGAAATCAATGGCTACATCATTCCGAAAGACGCCCAAATTCTCATTAATGTGTGGGCGATTGGCAGAGATTCAAGTACATGGTCGGATTCTACGTTGTTTATCCCTGAGAGATTTTTAGAACGTGAAACTGACTTCAAGGGTCAGCATTTTGAGCTCATACCATTCGGTGCTGGTCGGAGAATTTGCCCCGGGTTGCCATTGGCAAATCGTATGGTGCACCTAATGGTTGCTACTTTGATGCATAACTTTGAATGGAAACTTGATGGAGGCCTAAAGCCAGAAGAAGTGGACATGAGTGAAAATTTTGGAATCACACTGCAAAAGGCCATATCTCTTAAGGCTGTCCCAACTATGTTGTGAATTGTGATCATTTTAGTTACTCTTTTTTTTTTTATGGGTTCATTTTAGTTACTCTTGCAACGTTTGTTGATGATGTATAAGATACGTTGTCTATTTGCGTAAATTGTCATGTTCGGACAATTTCTTTTGTATTTTGGGAAATCTAAAATCCCATCATACATATTGGATATGCAAGGATTTGAATCGGTAATGATTATAGTTATTGAATATTTATGTTTTGTTTTAGCCTAAAAGATTTGATTTCAAATTGGTTATAATGTTAAAGGTAATGTGACGGCGGTATGTGACATCGCTTAAATATATTAGCGGCAAATATTCTTTCCTCGCTACGATATGATAGCGGCAATTATTCTATCATCGCTTCAAATGACAGCGACAAAGCATTTAAAATCATCACTCGAATATAACAACGACTCATGGGATATGCACCAAGCATCCAACATATATATAACCACAATGCATAATCCAATGTGTATATGCAACCACAATGCATAATCCAATATGTAAATAAAATGCATGTTACCGTTTGGTGCTCGTACGTCTCTGTCTACGTACCTTTCCAAAGTATGGGATGTGTGTTGGACTTTATCAACTTCGTTGTGTTGCCACCTAGGAAGGCTCTAAACAATTGCACAACTCAATATTAGAAGCCAAATCATAATCTATTACCAAAAGTCCAACAAAATAACCAAAAATCCCATTTTTCGTGTCTCGCGATCGATCGCTCAAGGCGGCGATCGATCGCGAGACTCCCCTGCCTCAATGCCCAAAAAATCGTCACTCCCCAATCGATCGTTGAATACATGCCGATCGATCGCGGACTTCACCGATCGATTGCACAAACTCGCGATCGATCGCGGAAACACACTGTCCGCATGTAATGAAGCTCGCGATCTATCGGTAAAATCCACTGATCGATCGCCGAGGTTTGTGTACGCGATTTTCGCCATTTTCACGCACAACACCTACTTTAACTCATACAACCCATAAAACTCCATCTCCACTCAATCCAACACTACATATACATCACTAATCAACACATAACCATTAATATTCATAAATCCCCACAACAACAACACATTTTAAACCCAACCCATTTTCTTTCCTAAAAATACAAACCCAACTTTCATCAATACATGCTCAAACATTAAGTAAGAAGATCTCTTACCACTAAGACTCAAATCCAAGCAAGAAATCAAGCATTACAAGCTTTCAAGTCTCTTCTCCTCTTTCTATATTTGATCGATGAAATGGGGGGCGGGGGTCGTATTTTGATGTGTTAAGAAAATGAGTGGTGTGTGGTGGGGTATTTGAGGTGTGGGGTTTAAAATTAACATAGTATCCAACTATTTAGCATGAGGTATTAAAATACCCTAACATGATATTTTAAAGCATTTACTCAATAAAAATGCGTCATAACAACAATTAACATGTTTTTTCTACATCATTAGAACAAAGCCCAATAAATCATGCCAAATCATGATTTCCCCATTATGCATCACATGCACCGTGAAATGTATTACCAGTTCATGTCCATCGCATAACTATACATTTCCCAACCATAAAAATCATAACACCATAATTAGTATTAGAAGCCATAAAGCACATGATTAATTCCAGGGATATCACAATAACGTACCTGCAATATGCCGACCGGAGGAAACAACAAAGATTTTGCGTTGATTTTGGTTTAGAATTATACGAACATTACACATGGTTATATAGAGGCGAATAATTTTATTGCTGATGGCGACATAAAATAAAAAATATTTTTTAATCGATGTCGCCATCTAAGATGGCGATTGATATTGCTATCTGAGATGGCGATAAAGATTAAAAAAGTGTATTTTACGTCGTTATGTGCCGACATTGTTTAAAAAAATATTTTTTAACGTTGTCGTCATGTGAGATGGCGATAACAAATATTAAAAAAAAATTAATGATGTCGCCAAATCGCCATCTGACTTGGTGACTTAAGTTAATCTTATAATAAAAAAATTGAGTTACTTTGTTAAACAACGTTAATATTAGTTACTTTGTTAAGTAATGTTAATATTAAGGTTAGATAATTAAAAAAATCCACTGTGGATGCCCTCGATGATGCAACCTTTATATAGTCGGTTCTGTAGGGAATTTTTTGATACAGTAATATACATATAAGTATATACATATAAATATATATATATATATATATACATATAAATATATATATATATATATATATATATATATATATTTGGAGTTTTTGAACACGTGTGCACAAACAAAAATTGGTTCTAGGGTAGGTTTGGTGGGCACGGGAATTAGTACTGGTGTGGACTTTAGCAGAGACAAACAACTTGGTATCATGATGTAACACTCAGACGGTTCCGAACTGGATTGGTCTGGTTCCAGTTCCATGGCCCATGCCATGGAACAGATCCGGTTCGGAACCCTGGATCCGAATTATCGAATTGGTCTGGGGTAAATCGGTTCCAACCGGAACCTGTTTGGCGATCGATCGTCAATTGACAATGCTTTTTTTTTCGTCTTACGGGTGCTTGACGATCGATGCGAATTTTTTATTTTTTATTTTTTTCAGATTTCGTGTTCAACCCAAATCATAAAGGAAAAATACATCATTTATTGAATATGGAAAACAACATAAAAGATACATCATTTGAAATTTATAATAAAAATACATTATTCATCATAATTTATAAGTATAGTTTTGGCCAATTCATCTTCTTCTTCGGAACTTTCATTGCCGAACTCGTCGATTCCTCCTTCTCTCTTATTTCTCCTCTCAGCATCGAACCAATCTCTTAGCAGCGTAAGCATGCACAATGATTCTGGTTTTAGAGAAACTCTAAAGTCTCCAATGAGTCGAGCACAAGTTGAAAATGCCGACTCTGATGTGACACTGGATGTTTGGACTGCAAATACATCTCTAGCCATTTTGGCTAAGACTGGATATTGTCTTGCGTTTTATTTCCACAACTCTAGTACGTCAAAATTTACATCTGTAATGAACATTTGACCCAGGAAGAACTGCAACTCATTTGAAGAGGTAGATGGCACTCCGCTCCCTATCTGCTTCTTTCTTCCAAGGCTCCTCAATAGATTAATCCCCCCGCTTCGTGACTGACTAGCATCTTCTTCTTCTCCTCCTACTACACGTGCCGATGAGCTCTGTCCCTGTTCACTATGGTACAATCCAAACATATTTTGGAGAGAATGCATTATTGACATCTTTTGATCGTTAACATCCTTATCCAAAAACGTACAGTAATATTCAAAGAAAGTATCGAAAGATCCCACACCCTGGCTTGGGTCTAACAATGTAGATATACAGTGTAAGTGTGGAATTTGTTCCAAATATTTTTTAAACTTCTCATACATACGATAAACGAACGACGTCAACTCAATATCATCTCTAAATTCAATAAATGTACAAAACATGTTAAATACAAGTGGACGAAAATAATGAGAAGTATGATTACAAACACCGGAGAAATGATCTGTTGCATCTTTAAAAGTTGATAACAAAGCAGTTAAATTATTAACAAAAAACCAATTCTTATCAGACAATAAATAAATTTCATCACTTTCAGGCATTTGATAAGAGTTATAAAAAGAAGTTAAAGCATCTTGATAAGGTAACATCGATTCTAACATTTTGTGCAAAGAATTCCATCGAACAATTGGCGGTGGAAAAAGAAACCGAAGGTTCTGACTTGCACACGTATGTTTCCAATCACGCTTAATGCGTGAATGGCGTATCCATTGACAACAATTTTTAAGTTTGTCTATGCTACTACATTCAGTATCTTCATAACCATCTTTTAATGCTAAATTAATTATATGACATGCACATCTATCATGGAAAAAAACATCATTAAGCATTTGTCGTAAATATATTGTAAGTTCACGCATTGCCGCCGTATTATTTGAAGCGTTGTCAAGTGTAATCGAACAAATTTTATCGGCAATTCCATAAAATCTACAAACATTAACAATAAATTTAACAATTTGGGAACTAGTATGTACAGATTTTAATTCATCAAGTGACAAAATTCTTTTCTGCAAACACCAGTTATCATCAATCCAATGGCAAGTAATAACAAGAAAAGAAAGTAGTGCGATATTCGTCCAAATATAAATAGTTAAACTTAATCTGCAGTTAATAGAAGAAAGATGATCAACTAAAGTTTTACGGTAATCAAGAAACACATCCACAATATTTCTTTTCAAAGTATGCCTCGAAATATGTTTAAAACATGGTTGGATACCAGAAGAAAATTCAATAAAGCCATCTTTTTTCAGAAAACAAAAAGGGAAGTTCACATCTTACAATAAAACGAACGAATAATCTTTTGTTTTTTTCCGGTGTTAAGATAAAATTAGTGTCAGACTGAGGATTAACTTGAAGTTGGGTTTGGTTCTCTAACTAATGGTTGTAAAGTAACATCATCAAAATTATGTTTTTTAACTAGATGTTTCTTAAAAGTTCCGATACCGCCAGCGGAACCACCTGTTTTATAATTATATGTGGTGTTGGAATCGAAGAGGGGGGTGAATGAGATTCCTTGGCTACTTTAGCTTTTTAAAATGAGTTTGCAAAACAAAATAGTTTGCGTTTGTGGAAGCCTTACGTCAATCGATAAATAAAAGAAAAGAAGAAGTAAATAAATAAATAAATGCGTAATGAAATAATGCGGTAAACAAGGATATTTGTTATAGAAGTTCGGCGATGAATCGCCTACGTCTCCTCTTCCCGGTTAGATAACCTCCAACCGAGGTTCCACTAGAATAAATGATCTTGGCCTTGAGGCTCCAAGTTAGCCACTACACAATACTCTTCCCGAGTACACAAAGCTCTTCCCGAGCACAATACTCTTCACGAGTACACAAAGCTCTTCCCGAGCACAATACTCTTCACGAGTACAAAAAGCTCTTCCCGAGCTTCCAACACTCTTCACGAGTCTTCTTGGCCTTAAGGGCTCCAAGGATAGCCACAACACATGCACCAACTAGACTTGTTGATGACTTTACAATTTCCAACTTTCTTTGGTGTTGGAGGACCTTTACAATAAACTCAACAAAACACCTTCACGGTGTACTCACACGAAGACAACAAGACTCTATCAAAAGAAAAGGATTACAAGCTCCAATACAACAACAATGTATGGAGATTGCAAAGCTATATGAATTTTGAATGATCAAAGCTTTGTAGAAGTTTGTAGGCTTGTTTCTTGTCTTCAAAATGCTCCAAAGCATCCATATTTATAGTGTAGGAGGCCCACTAGGCTCCTACTAGCCGTTGCTACACAAAAGGCTGAAATCACTCGTCGATCGCCTCAGCCATCGCCTCAGGCGATCACCATCGCCGCGCCCCAACGGTCAGCAAACATCACGCATCGCCTCAGGCGATCAATTGCACAAATCAAGGCCGTAGCCTCAGCATGTCCAAAATCTTTATCGCCTCAAACGATGTAGCCATCGCCTCAGGCGTTAAGGGCATCGCCTCAGGCGATCAGCGCACCGCCTCGGGCGAACTCCCCCTGCGCGCATGCCTTGTCGTCGCTTCAGTCGATGGTCGTGGCGATGCCCCGCCTGGCTGCCATCGCCTGGGGCGATGATCACCATCGCCTGGGGCGATCCACGCCAGAATGTGCACACTCGATTTTCTTCATTTCAATCCACTTTTAATCACTTAATCTGCACACTAAGTACGCATATTAGTATAACAAACACAAGTTTTGTTGATCATCAAAACTCAAAAATAAACCGGAGATAAATTAACGCATTAAACACAACCATGCGTTTAAGGCTCAACATGTGGTTTTGCATATTTTACAAATAACAATAGATTCGTTCGTACCTGGTTTTGTCTCGACGTCAAAATGATCCCAAACCTTGCTTTGTTTGGGACGGTTACTCGTGCGACTCGAAGCGGCAGTAGTAGCGGATGACCCGCCGGGGGCTGGATTTTGGGGGGCCGCAGGTTCTGCAACGTGTTCCGCTTCTTCAACATTATAAGCATTATCAAACTCGGCAAAAGTATCATAATTTTCTTGGAATAAAGGTGGATTTGAGGAACCACCACGACCAGTAGAAGATGATGTCATCGTATTAGTGGAAATATGGGAAAATGAGATAACTGAATAAAAGATTAGGATTGTAAGATTAAGAGAGTTGGAGATGAAAAATGGGGTATTAATAGAAGCAAAAAAATGTTTTTTAAAAAAATAATAACTTTTTTTTTATTTTTCCATTGCCCAACGGTAGTGGCCAACGGCTACAATGTCGTTGGTCACCATATCCTATTTTTTTAAAAGAAAAAAAATCTTTTTACTGGTTTCGATTCTGGTTCCGGTTCTGGGACCAGAACCCTTGGAACCGGAACCGCCAAATTGGCTGTTCCGAACCATGAGAATCGATCATATCTGGGTAAAACCCGGATTGGATACCGGTTTGTAACCGAAACCGACCGCTACGGTTTCGAACCGTTCCGGTTGGTCTGACCCAATAAGCACCCTGATGTAACACCATATTTTGCTTTTCTACCCCACCATGCAATATGTTTTTTTTTAAAATATGATTTTTAAATTTTTAAGTTCAACTTCTGATTTTCTCCTTTTTATGATTTTTAGTTTTTAAAATTAAATTTCAATTTTTAAAAAACTTATAAAATCATAAAAAATACATAATTTCAAAAGTGATTTTTTTTTATTTTTCAAATTCAAGTTAAAGTTGTTTTGGCTCTGCTGCATGTTGTATAAAAAAATATTGAGTGTAGACACACATCATTGCACAAATACACCAACCTTGTAGCGGAACGATTTTATATGCTTGATCTTATGAACACTAACACATACAAATATATGTGAACATATTAATTTATTTTGATTTTTACAAATATTTTCCGTCTAATACCATGTAATATATATAAAAACAAAAAAAAAGGGCGAATAGGTGTCAATCACCTCACTCTTATCTTCGCTTCTCTATAAAAGGGTCTTAGCTATCATATGTGACACCACCCCATGGGATCCATCATTTATTGGGGATATTCCCCATTTTGATATCTCTAATATATGATAGATCTATTATATAGGATAGTGTCTTATGGTGTAGCTAAGAAAAAAGCTCTCTATATGATGATAACAATAGCTGCAGAGTAGACATGACCACAGTTCGTGAATCGCCGGTTGACGATTCGGAACTGTCGGTTCGACGGTTCAAAAGAGCTCGACCCTTAACCTTAACCTTCGTAGACGGTTTCGGTTACTGTTCGTGAACCGTCGGTTACGGTTCGACCCATATATTTTTTAAATTAAAAAAGTAAAATAAAAATTTTAAATAAAAAAATTTAAAAATTACTATAAAAGAATCATAAAAAAGAACAAAGAAAATGTATGGGGGAGGGGAGGGTTTGAACTTTTTAAGTTGACATTAACTCTCTATAATCATATGAATCATTTAGCAATTTATATGTTGAGTTCTAACGTATGGGTATATCTATTGAAAATTTTCAAAGTCGCATGCCATTGACCTTACAAAACTTACCCCATTATTTCATCAAACTCGAAGGGACCACAAATAAGATAATATCATTTAATTGAATGAATCTGATTATCTAACGATACTAATTACATATGAAATTGGTATGAAACATATACAATTTTGATACTAATTACAAATGATATTGGTATGAAACATTTACAATTCTGATACTAATTACATATGAAATTGGTATGAAACCTATAAAACTTTGGTACTAATTACAAAAGAGTTTGGTATGAAGCATTTATAATTATGATATTAATTACATATGAATTGGTATGACAAATATACAACTTTGGTACTATTTACAAATGATATTGGTATGAAATATATACAACTTTGGTACTAATTACAAATTATATTGATATGAAACATTTACGATTATGATACTAATTATATATGAAATTGGCATGAAACATATATAACTTTGGTACTAATTACAAAAGAGATTGGTATGGAACATTTACAGTTATGATACAATTACATGAAATTGATATGAAAAATATACAACTTTGGTACTAATTATAAATGATATTGATTATATATGAAATTGGTATGAAACATATACAACTTTTTGGTATTAATTACAAATGATATTGATATGAAACATTTACATTTATGATACTAATTACATATGAAATTGGTATGAAACCTATACAACTTTGTTACTAATTACAAAAGAGCTTGGTATGAAACATTTACAATTACTAATTACATATGAAATTGATATGAAAAATATACAACTTTGGTACTAATTACAAATGATATTGATATGAAACATTTACCATTATGGTACTAACTACATATGAAATTTGTATGCAACATATACAACTTTGGTACTAATTACAAAAGAAATTGATATGAAAAATTTACAATTATGATACTAATTACATATGAAATTGGTATGAAACCTATACAATTTTGGTACTAATTGCAAAAGAGATTGATATGAAACATTTATAATTATGGTACTAATTACATATGAAATTGATATGAAACTTATACAACTTTGGTACCAAATGATATTAGCCTGAAATATTTACAATTATGATATTAATTACATATGAAATTGACGAGTATAACATTGAATTATTTGTTATTTATCTATAAAAAACAACAAAAAATTCTTGTTATGTTAAAAAAAAGTCAGTAATAAGATTTGTCACTATCAATTTAAATAAGAAATAAATGTCAGTAAAGTTATTTTTATGATGATTTCATTGATTAATCATAAATATATTAAGTTAGAAGTTATTAATTTATATAATGTAAAGTTAGTGAATTATCAATTCAATACGTTGTTCCCAAGTCAATATAAGTAAATTATTAATTAATCAAATATTACATTATCGAATTTCTATTGTAAGTTATATTGTGATAAACTCAGATATACTTATTTAATTATTATATATATAATGTAAATCAAATAATGAGCATAAAATGCTTGTACAATAATTAAAAGGTATATAATATATTTGTTTTATAATAATTTGCTTCATTATTATAATATTTATTGTATTACACATATAATTGTTATTTAAGAGCATAACATAATTTTTTAGATAATTTTTATTTGCTAATATCAAGAATTATTATTGTATTACACATATAATATATATTGTCTTTTAGTATATATATTTATATAATCTAAAATAAAACAATATCAGGACAGTAACTTAGTGATAAGAAGCTCTATATATATGATAGAGGTCAATAGTTCGAATATTCATTAACACACTTTAATTTTAAATAATAAATAATTAAATAATAATTAATGTAAAGAAAAAAAAACCGTGCGAACCATCGGTTCGACGGGTTTCGAGCCCATAAACCATAACCGAGCCACGGTTATTTAATAACCGCGGTCATGTCTACTGCAGAGTCTACGCATCGTAACAATTTCCCCTTCAATCTCTTCGTCTCCTTCAGTTCCAAATTTCAAACAAACAACAATGTCCTCTGAGCAACTCAGTACTCCACCACTTCCATCCATGGAAGACGCCTACAAATTCCTCAAACTAGCCCAAAATCCCGACGGTTCACTCACTAGGCCCAATATTCCAAGCGTACCTCCATCTCCAGATCAGACCCTCTACAAAGATATACCTCTCAATTCAACAAACAACACCTTCATTCGACTCTATCGCCCCTCCAGCCCTCTTTCAAACTCTAACTTATTACCCATCGTTGTCTATTTTCATGGAGGAGGGTTTGTGTTTGTGAGCGCCACTTCTAGCGTGATTCACGAATTTTGTACTTCAATAGCGGAGCAGACCCCTGCCCTCGTCGCGTCTCTTGAGTATCGTCTAGCGCCGGAACACCGTCTCCCAGCGGCGTACGAAGATGGGGTTGAAGCCATCTTGTGGGTCAAGACCCAAGCAACGATTGATGATGAAGACGGTGCGTGTGAGCCTTGGATAAAACAGTACGCCGATTTTTCTAGGGTTTTCGTGATGGGCGGCAGCGCAGGGGGGAATCTGGTGTACCACGCGTGTCTCCGGGCAATGGACCTGGATTTACATCCAATCAAAATCGTGGCGCTGGTAATGAATCAGCCCTTCTTCAGTGGGGTGCGAAGGACTGAATCGGAGCTCAAATTCTTCAACAATCACGTCATTCCTCTACACGCAACTGATCTGTTGTGGTCACTGGTATTGCCGGAGGACGCGGATCGAGGGCATGAGTACTGTGATCCAACGGTGAAAGGGTCACACGATGGGAATATCGAACGGCTGCCGGTGTGTCTGGTGAGAGGGTATGGAGGAGACCCATTGATCGATAAACAGAAGGAATTTGCGAAGATGCTGGAGTCACGTGGTGTGCACGTGATAGTTCAGTGGATTGATGGTGGGCACCATGGTGTGGAGATATACGATCCCATAGTTGCTCAAGCCCTCTACCATGATTTTACACACTTTATTTGCTCTTTTCAATCTGCATAATGATAATCAAAATGAAAAAAATGTGGATAATCAATGTAATTTTGTGAAATATATAATAAATGTTTTGAAACGGTTACTTTTTTTTAAAAATATATATTCATTGTATTTTGGTTCCAGATATTGTAGAAGTGCAACATCATTACATGCGGTTTTTTTTAATTATTTGACTCGAAAAAAAATATGTTAAACAAAATAACTTAAAAAATGACCAAATTTGTAATATCAGATGACGACTTCAGTAAACAAATTAATTTTTATTGAAGTCGTCATCTGAGATGGCGACTTCAATGTAATTTTTTTTTTTTTACTGAAATCGTCATCTCAGATGGCGACTTCAATATAACTTTTTTTTTACAATTGGCGACTTCCATATATATATTTCATATATGACAACTTTTATATTTGTTAAGCAATTACATTAATTTTGGAAGGCTAAAAAATATATATTTATACTATAAGTGTATGTTTATATAATAAGAAATAAAATAAATTAATTTATGAAATATTGAATAATTTATGAAATTATTGGATATGATTAATTATCTATTTTTTTTAAAAAAAATTCAACTTTGTTGTATTAAAATCCACTCAGTTTGAACTATTCAAATTAACGGTATGATTATGTATATATATTGTATAATTATAATATAAAAATAAGATAATTTTTTTACTATAAAAATTAAAATAGAGTGATAGTAATAACACGAAATATTAGGAAAATTGGACTACATCATTGACTTAACTGAAATCACAGTATTACTGCTATCTGAATCGTATGCTTCAAAATTCCTCGAAAAATCTTTTTATACAAATACATTATTAAAAAAATTATAATAAATTTAAAGATCGACCAAATAGATGTTATTGTCACTGCGCTCAAATTTGGTAGAAGCATTGAGGAGCTGCCAATAATTTTCGTGGCCCTTCACTTTTAATTTTTTAATTTAATTTTTTATTAAATTTATTTTGAATGATTTTTATGTTTAAAAAACAATGAATGTTGTTGAAAATGATTACTCAGATATATTGAGTTCATTATTATATATAATATTCAATTTTGGGATCCATCCAAAATATACACTATTATAATATATTTATATTTAAGTTAAATTTTATGTATATTATCCACTATTATAATAACTATAATAATAAATAATATTAATACTTGATACCCTACATTTGGGGAATAGATCTGACCAACAGATGAGATTTATATGAAATTAAGTTTTGTTTTATTTTATATATAACTTTTATAAAATTGTATATTTTGTATAAAAATGAGTGTTATTTTGTATAAAAATGAGTGTTATTTTGTATAAAAATGAGTGTCAATGTAATATATTTGGAAAGTTGTAATTTTTTAAGAATACTTTGAGTAATTAATATTTAGATTATTTGAATAAATAAAAAAATGAGTGTCAATTTAATACATTTGAGTAATCAATTTCAACAGCATTCATCATTTTTTAAAACATAAAAATCATTCAAATTAAACCTAATAAAAAATTAAATTAAAAAATAATAATTCTTTTTGCTAAAAGTGAGGGGCCGTCATCCGTGATGGCAACCCTTCAATGAATGAGTGGCCACATGAACATCAAGCGTCCACTCATCTCATAGTGGCTGCCCTTCACTTGGGATGCCACTAAATGGGGAAGGATAACATCCTTTACAAGTGGCCCTCACCAAGTCTAAGCCGCCACCCAATAACATTTTGTGTTAGTTTTGTAATGTTTTTAAAAATGTAGTATTTTTGAGAAAAAAAATTTAAAAAAATTATTTTTAAAAATAAACCTATATTTATATCATTCCATTCCAAAATTGATCTAATTCTCAATTTATTTCATTGCACGCCAATCTAGACCTTAAGATATTAAACTGGAAAAAAAGTTTCTCATAATTGATAGACGCAGGCAGAACATAACATAAAAAAGAACAGTCAACATAATTTTTCTCAACAACATGAGGTGACAAATGTAATCTATACTTCAATTGTGTTAACATACACTCCAAATAATGTGTAAATTTTCTTAATAAAATTGTGTACATATAATATGCTTGTTTGGATATGTTTTAGCATGAAATTAATTGACCAATCTTTGGCATAATCACGATTGCTGCCATCAAAAGTACTGGAACATTGATGTGGCATATTCAACATTTAGTGTACCACATCAATGATCGAGACGTTCAGGGCACCCATGACATATCCCATAGTCAGATATAGCTAATGATTAAAACAAAAGGTCGACAATAGTTGTACTTGTACAATGGACAAAAGAACGAGACATTCTTGTATGTACCAAGGTGCATGGTGCACCAAGACACACCATGCACATCCCACAAGAACTATAAACTTAATTTTTTGAGTTTTTGTATTTCATTTAGAACTTCACTCTATTCGAGATGATAATTTAAAATAAGGCAACATGTTGTAATTAAAACCAGATGCTACATAATATTTTTCAAAACCATATAGGAAATAGGAATATATATATATATATACCATACATTAAAGATAAATAAATAAAAGATTTATAATTCTTGATCAATCCACAGCACAAAAAATGTTGTAAAATATAGATTATTAGATCATTACAAAACTGAGTGGATCCCACGTAAAATATACTTGACCTATATAATCGAATGGTTTTGGAAGTGGGGAGAGAAATTCTCTCAGAAAAACAATAGCCGCACCCGCTAATTTAAATGTTCAACACATGAGAATTAGATTGAGCACATTTAAATGCAATCCACTTTCAATTAATTAAAAGTTAAAAATTAATTGACAAGATATTTAAAAAAAATCAAACAAATTTTATTAAATACAAATTTTTTTTCTTCGTTTTTGAGTATATATAGACTTTATATTAAGTAGCAATTATTACGAGAGAATCCAACCAAATGTCATAATACACAACCCACAAGCTTAATCAGCAAAATAAACATATTCCGAGCATGTCAAATACATACACATCAGAAAGAGTCGTTCTAAGTGATTCAATAATAGAGTTGAAAGCAGCATAATCGCAAAACCACAAACTATAGAAAGCTGAGAACACTAGAGCCAAATAGGTCCTCTCAAACCAAGTAGACGACAATGTGATCGAACAACGGATCTGTCTTCGATAAAATCTAAAGGTACAAATGAGGATAAGCGGTAGGCAGAAATTGATAAAGGACATCAAACGCGCAAACTCCCGTATCCAAAACCTACAACTGAAATTCGTTCGACAAAGAGAAAAACTGCATGGTGCACTAAACCTAGAGTGCCAGTAGTCAAAACCGAGCAATCATCCATCAGCGGAAAAGCACACGTGCTACGGAGACGCCACCACCAAGACCACAAAGTATCACCAGTCAAAAAAACACAAATAGGAGCCCAAAAAAGTACAGGTCTCTGTCGGCAATCAACTTGGTAAACAAGTTGCATGCCCAATTAATGTGGGTGTATTGAATTTGACGGATGAAGGTTGAGCTGATGGAGTTGGGTGTTGTGCATTTAATGCACATTTTCAACCTTATAAATAGAGCTCTTCTGATTTCATTTCATTCATCACATTCAGAGTGTTCTCTCATATCTCTATATTTGAGTGTGTATTCTATAATATTTGTGAGGTATTTTTTCTTCTATATTTAGAGTGTTGTTCTCTTTGAAAGATAGTGAGAGGTTGTAACCCACAAAATATTATAGTTGAATCATTTCATCTTACACGTGGTTTTTACCAAAATAATTTTTATGGGTTTTTCACATAAATTATGGTGTCATGTTGCCGCACCTGGGGGCAAACAAGTGGTATCAGAGCCTCGTTGTAAAATCTTAAAATTCTAAGTATGCTCGGTGGTTGCAGCCTTGACTGATCTTCCACATCAGAAAAGATTTTTGAGATATTTTTTTTGAGGCAATTTTATTATTGTTAGAATGACGGCACAATTCGATGTTGAAAAATTCAATGGAAGTAATTTCATGTTGTGGAAAATGAAGATGCAAGCAGTTCTACTAAAAGATCGTTGTTTGGCGGCTATTTGAGATAGGCCGAGTGAGGGCATGGACGATGAAAAGTGGAATGAGATGAACGATAATGCTATTGGCAATCTGCATTTGGCTCTAGCAGATGAAGTTTTGTCAAGTATTGCTGAAAAGAAAAATGCCAATACTCTGACAAACCTGTACGAGACCAAGTCACTACACAACAAGATTTTCCTAAAGAGAAGGCTTTATACTCTTCGGATGGCAGAATTTTCATCGGTGATAGACCATATCAATACTTTGAATACTCTATTTGCCCAGCTCACTTCTTTGGGGCATAAAATAGAGGAAGTTGAATGTGCGGAGCTTTTACTTCAAAGTCTACCAGATTCATACGATCAACTCATCATCAATCTAACCAACAATATCACTACTGGTATGTTAGTCTTCAACAATGTTGCAGCCGCGGTTCTTGAAGAATAAAGTAGGTGCAAGAACAAGGAAGACATGTTGGCAAGTTCGAAGCATGCAGAGGCACAATTATGGTAGATCCAAATCCAGAAGTAAGAAGAAGAATTTTTACTGCTATAAATGTGGCGATAAAGGGCAGTTCAAGAAATATTGTACAAGTAAGAATAATCTCGAGAAAGATTCTCAAGGAAATGTTGCCAGTACCTCAGATGGTGGGGAAATATTATTCAATGAAGCAGCAACTGTTGCGGAAAGCAGACAAAAGCTTTGTGATACATGGATAATGGACTCAGGAGTGACATGGCACATGACGTCTCGGAGAGAATGGTTCGATTAGTTAAACTTAATCTGCAGTTAATAGAAGAAAGATGATCAACTAAAGTCTTACGGTAATCAAGAAATACATCCACAATATTTCTTTTCAAAGCATGCCTCGAAATATGTATGGTTGGATACCAGAAGAAAATTCAATAAAGCCATCTTTTTCAGAAAACAAAAAGGGAAGTTCACATATTACAATAAAACGAACGAATAATCTTATGTTTTTTTCCGGTGTCAAGATAAAATTAGTGCCAGACTGAGGATTAATTTGAAGTTGGGTTGGTTCTCTACCTAATGGTTGTAAAGTACCATCATCAAAATTATGTTATTTAACTAGATGTTTCTTGAAACTTCCGGTACCGCCAGCGGAACCACCTGTTTTATAATTATATGTGATTTTGCATATTTTACAAATAACAATAGATTCGTTCGTACCTGGTTTTGTCTCGACGTCAAAATGATCCCAAACCTTGCTTCATTTGGGACGGTTACTCGTGCGACTCGAAGCGGCAGTAGTAGCGGATGACCCGCCGGGGTTGGATTTTGGGGAGCCGTAGGTTCTGCAACGTGTTCCGTTTCTTCAACATCATAAGCATTATCAAACTCGACAAAAATATCATAATTTTTCTAGGAATAAAGGTGGATTTGAGGAACCACCACGTCCAGTAGAAGAGGATGTCATCGTATTAGTGGAAATATGAGAAAATGAGATAACTGAATAAAAGATTAGGATTGTAAGAGTAAGAGAGTTGGAGATGAAAAATTGGAGAGGGAAAATGGGGTATTTATAGAAGCAAAATTATTTGTAAAAAAAAAAAATTTTTTTAAAATTTTTCGTTGCCAAACGGCTAAAATAGACGTTGGGCAACGGTAGTGGCCAACGGCTACAATGCCGTTGGCTACCATTTCCTACTTTTTTTAAAAAAAAAATCTTTTTTACCGGTTTCGATTCTGATTCCGGTTCTGGAACCAGAACCCTTGGAATCGGAACCGTCGGATTGGCGGTTCGAACCATGGGAACCGATCCGATCTGGGTAAAACCCGGAACGGATACCGGTTTGTTATCGGAACCAACCGTTCTGGTTGGTCCGGCCCAATAAGCACCATGATGTAACACCATATTTTGCTTTTATACCCCCACCATGCAATATGTTTTTTAAAAAAACATGTTTTTAAAATTTTAAGTTCAACTTTTCTCTTTTTTTATGATTTTTAGTTTTTAAAATTAAATTTCAATTTTTTAAAAACTTATAAAATCATAAAAAATAAATATTTTCAAAAGTGATTTTTTTTTTATTTTTCAAATTCAAGTTAAACTTGTTGTTTTGGCTCTGCTGCATGTTGTATAAAAAAATATTGAATGTAGACACACATCCTTGCACAAATACACCAACCTTGTAGCGGAATGATTTTATATGCTCGATCTTACGAACACTAACACATACAAATATATATGAACATATTTATTTATCTTGATTTTTACAAATATTTTCCGTCTAATACCATGTAATATATATAAATACAAAAAAGGGGCGAATAGGTGTCAATCACCTCACTCTTATCTTCGTTTCTCTATAAAAGGGTCTTAGCTATCATATGTGACACCGCCCCATGGGATCCATCATTTATTGGGGATATTCCCCATTATGACATCCCTAATATATTATAGATCTATTATATAGGATAGTGTCTTATGGTGTAGCTAAGAAAAAAGCTGCAGAGTAGACATGACCATGGTTCGTGAACCGTCGGTTGACGATTCGGAACTGCCGGTTCGACGGTTCAAAAGAGCTCGACCCTTAACCTTAACCTTCGTAGACGGTTCCGATTACTATTCGTGAACCGTCGATTAAGATTACGGTTACGGTTATGGTTCGACCCTTATATTTTTAAAATTAAAAATTTAAAATTAAAATTTTATTTAAAAATTACTATAAAAGAATCATAAAAAAGAACAAAGGAAATGTATGGCGGAGGGGAGGGTTTGAAATTTTCTAAGTCGCATGCCATTGACCTTACAAAACTTACCCCATTATTTCTTCAAACTCGATGGGACCACAAATAAGATAATGTCATTTTAATTGAATGAATCTGATTATCTAACCAAACTATATGAAATTGGTATGAACAATATACAATTTTGGTACTAACTACAAATGATATTTATATGAAACATTTACAATTCTGATACTAATTACATAAGAAATTGGTATAAAACCTATAAAACTTTGGTACTAATTACAAAAGAGTTTGGTATGAAACATTTACAATTATGATATTAATTACATATGCATTGGTATGACAAATATAGAACTTTGGTACTATTTACAAATGATATTGATATGAAATATTTACAATTATGGTACTAATTATATATGAAATTGGTATGAAACATATACAACTTTGGTACTAATTACAAATGATATTGGTATGAAACATTTAAAATTATGGTACTAATTATATATGAAAAATTGATATGAAACCTATACAACTTTGGTACTAATTACAAAAGAGCTTGGTATGAAACATTTACAATTACTAATTACCTATGAAATTGATATGAAAAATATACAACTTTGGTACTAATTACAAATGATATTGGTATGAAACATTTACCATTATGGTACTAATTATATATGAAATTGGTATGCAACATATACAACTTTGGTACTGATTACAAAAGAAATTGATATGAAACATTTACAATTATGATACTAATTACATATGAAATTGGTATGAAACCTATACAATTTTGGTACTAATTGCAAAAGAGATTGATATGAAACATTTATAATTTTGGTACTAATTACATATGAAATTGGTATGAAATTTATACAACTTTGATACTAATTACAAATGATATTAGCATGAAATATTTATAATTATGATATTAATTACATATGAAATTGACGAGTATAACATTGAATTATTTGTTATTTATTTATAAAAAAACAACACAAAATTCTTGACTATCAATTTAAATAAGAAACAAATGTCAGTAAAGTTATTTTTATGATGATTTCATTGATTAATCATATTTATATTAAGTTAGACGTTATTAATTTATATAATGTAAAGTTAGTGAATTATCAATTCAATACGTTGTTCCCAAGTCAGTATAAGTAAATTATTAAAAGATTTTATTAATTAATCAAATATTACATTATCGAATTTCTATTGTAAGTCATATTATGATAAACTAAGATATACTTATTTAATTATTATATGTATAATGTAAATCAAATAATGAGCATAAAGTTCTTGTACAATAATTAAAAGGTATATAATATATTTGTTTTATAATAATTTGCTTCATTATTATAATATTTATTGTATTACACATTATAATTTTTATTTAAGAGCATAACATATTTTTTTAGATAATTTTTATTTGC
Source organism: Haberlea rhodopensis (assembly GCA_907163345.1). NCBI lineage: Eukaryota > Viridiplantae > Streptophyta > Magnoliopsida > Lamiales > Gesneriaceae > Haberlea > Haberlea rhodopensis. Next base: position 22,194,955 of record CAJQUN010000005.1, on the reverse strand, counting down.
CAATATAAATAAGTATTATTGTATTACACATATAATATATATTGTCTTTTAGTATATATATTTATATAATCTAAAATAAAACAATATCAAGACAGTAGCTTAGTGATAATATATGATAGAGATCAAGAGTTCGAATATTCGTCAACACACTTTAATAGATAATAATTAATGTAAAAAAAAACCGTGCGAACCGTCGGTTCGACGGGTTGCCGGCCCATAAACCGTAACCAAGCCACGGTTATTTAATAACCGCTGTCATGTCTACTGCAGAGTCTACGCATCGTAACAATTTTCCCCTTCAATCTCTTCGCATCTTCAGTTCCAAATTTCAAACAACAACAATGTCCTCTGAGCAACTCAGTACTCCACCACTTCCATCCATGGAAGACGCCTACAGATTCCTCAATCTAGCCCAAAATCCCGACGGTTCACTCACTAGGCCCAATATTCCAAGCGTACCTCCATCTCCAGATCAGACCCTCTACAAAGATATACCTCTCAACCCAACAAACAACACCTTCATTCGACTCTATCGCCCCTCCAGCCCTCTTTCAAACTCTAACTTATTACCCATCGTTGTCTATTTTCATGGAGGAGGGTTTGTGTTTGTGAGCGCCACTTCTAGCGTGATTCACGAATTTTGTACTTCAATAGCGGAGCAGACCCCTGCCCTCGTCGCGTCTCTTGAGTATCGTCTAGCGCCGGAACACCGTCTCCCAGCGGCGTACGAAGATGGGGCTGAAGCCATCTTGTGGGTCAAGACCCAAGCAACGATTGATGATGAAGACGGTGCGTGTGAGCCTTGGATAAAACAGTACGCCGATTTTTCTAGGGTTTTCGTGATGGGCGGCAGCGCAGGGGGGAATCTGGTGTACCACGCGTGTCTCCGGGCAATGGACCTGGATTTACATCCAATCAAAATCGTGGCGCTGGTAATGAATCAGCCCTTCTTCAGTGGGGTGCGAAGGACTGAATCGGAGCTCAAATTCTTCAACAATCACGTCATTCCTCTACACGCAACTGATCTGTTGTGGTCACTGGTATTGCCGGAGGACGCGGATCGAGGGCATGAGTACTGTGATCCAACGGTGAAAGGGTCACACGATGGGAATATCGAACGGCTGCCGGTGTGTCTGGTGAGAGGGTATGGAGGAGACCCATTGATCGATAAACAGAAGGAATTTGCGAAGATGCTGGAGTCACGTGGTGTGCACGTGATAGTTCAGTGGATTGATGGTGGGCACCATGGTGTGGAGATATACGATCCCATAGTTGCTCAAGCCCTCTACCATGATTTTACACACTTTATTTGCTCTTTTCAATCTGCATAATGATAATCAAAATGAAAAAAATGTGGATAATCAATGTAATTTTGTGAAATATATAATAAATGTTTTGAAACGGTTACTTTTTTTTAAAAATATATATTCATTGTATTTTGGTTCCAGATATTGTAGAAGTGCAACATCATTACATGCGGTTTTTTTTAATTATTTGACTCGAAAAAAAATATGTTAAACAAAATAACTTAAAAAATGACCAAATTTGTAATATCAGATGACGACTTCAGTAAACAAATTAATTTTTATTGAAGTCGTCATCTGAGATGGCGACTTCAATGTAATTTTTTTTTTTTTACTGAAATCGTCATCTCAGATGGCGACTTCAATATAACTTTTTTTTTACAATTGGCGACTTCCATATATATATTTCATATATGACAACTTTTATATTTGTTAAGCAATTACATTAATTTTGGAAGGCTAAAAAATATATATTTATACTATAAGTGTATGTTTATATAATAAGAAATAAAATAAATTAATTTATGAAATATTGAATAATTTATGAAATTATTGGATATGATTAATTATCTATTTTTTTTAAAAAAAATTCAACTTTGTTGTATTAAAATCCACTCAGTTTGAACTATTCAAATTAACGGTATGATTATGTATATATATTGTATAATTATAATATAAAAATAAGATAATTTTTTTACTATAAAAATTAAAATAGAGTGATAGTAATAACACGAAATATTAGGAAAATTGGACTACATCATTGACTTAACTGAAATCACAGTATTACTGCTATCTGAATCGTATGCTTCAAAATTCCTCGAAAAATCTTTTTATACAAATACATTATTAAAAAAATTATAATAAATTTAAAGATCGACCAAATAGATGTTATTGTCACTGCGCTCAAATTTGGTAGAAGCATTGAGGAGCTGCCAATAATTTTCGTGGCCCTTCACTTTTAATTTTTTTAATTTAATTTTTTATTAAATTTATTTTGAATGATTTTTATGTTTAAAAAACAATGAATGTTGTTGAAAATGATTACTCAGATATATTGAGTTCATTATTATATATAATATTCAATTTTGGGATCCATCCAAAATATACACTATTATAATATATTTATATTTAAGTTAAATTTTATGTATATTATCCACTATTATAATAACTATAATAATAAATAATATTAATACTTGATACCCTACATTTGGGGAATAGATCTGACCAACAGATGAGATTTATATGAAATTAAGTTTTGTTTTATTTTATATATAACTTTTATAAAATTGTATATTTTGTATAAAAATGAGTGTTATTTTGTATAAAAATGAGTGTTATTTTGTATAAAAATGAGTGTCAATGTAATATATTTGGAAAGTTGTAATTTTTTTAAGAATACTTTGAGTAATTAATATTTAGATTATTTGAATAAATAAAAAAATGAGTGTCAATTTAATACATTTGAGTAATCAATTTCAACAGCATTCATCATTTTTTAAAACATAAAAATCATTCAAATTAAACCTAATAAAAAATTAAATTAAAAAATAATAATTCTTTTTGCTAAAAGTGAGGGGCCGTCATCCGTGATGGCAACCCTTCAATGAATGAGTGGCCACATGAACATCAAGCGTCCACTCATCTCATAGTGGCTGCCCTTCACTTGGGATGCCACTAAATGGGGAAGGATAACTTCCTTTACAAGTGGCCCTCACCAAGTCTAAGCCGCCACCCAATAACATTTTGTGTTAGTTTTGTAATGTTTTTAAAAATGTAGTATTTTTGAGAAAAAAAATTTAAAAAAATTATTTTTAAAAATAAACCTATATTTATATCATTCCATTCCAAAATTGATCTAATTCTCAATTTATTTCATTGCACGCCAATCTAGACCTTAAGATATTAAACTGGAAAAAAAGTTTCTCATAATTGATAGACGCAGGCAGAACATAACATAAAAAAGAACAGTCAACATAATTTTTCTCAACAACATGAGGTGACAAATGTAATCTATACTTCAATTGTGTTAACATACACTCCAAATAATGTGTAAATTTTCTTAATAAAATTGTGTACATATAATATGCTTGTTTGGATATGTTTTAGCATGAAATTAATTGACCAATCTTTGGCATAATCACGATTGCTGCCATCAAAAGTACTGGAACATTGATGTGGCATATTCAACATTTAGTGTACCACATCAATGATCGAGACGTTCAGGGCACCCATGACATATCCCATAGTCAGATATAGCTAATGATTAAAACAAAAGGTCGACAATAGTTGTACTTGTACAATGGACAAAAGAACGAGATATTCTTGTATGTACCAAGGTGCATGGTGCACCAAGACACACCATGCACATCCCACAAGAACTATAAACTTAATTTTTTGAGTTTTTGTATTTCATTTAGAACTTCACTCTATTCGAGATGATAATTTAAAATAAGGCAACATGTTGTAATTAAAACCAGATGCTACATAATATTTTTCAAAACCATATAGGAAATAGGAATATATATATATATATACCATACATTAAAGATAAATAAATAAAAGATTTATAATTCTTGATCAATCCACAGCACAAAAAATGTTGTAAAATATAGATTATTAGATCATTACAAAACTGAGTGGATCCCACGTAAAATATACTTGACCTATATAATCGAATGGTTTTGGAAGTGGGGAGAGAAATTCTCTCAGAAAAACAATAGCCGCACCCGCTAATTTAAATGTTCAACACATGAGAATTAGATTGAGCACATTTAAATGCAATCCACTTTCAATTAATTAAAAGTTAAAAATTAATTGACAAGATATTTAAAAAAAATCAAACAAATTTTATTAAAATACAAATTTTTTTTCTTCGTTTTTGAGTATATATAGACTTTATATTAAGTAGCAATTATTACGAGAGAATCCAACCAAATGTCATAATACACAACCCACAAGCTTAATCAGCAAAATAAACATATTCCGAGCATGTCAAATACATACACATCAGAAAGAGTCGTTCTAAGTGATTCAATAATAGAGTTGAAAGCAGCATAATCGCAAAACCACAAACTATAGAAAGCTGAGAACACTAGAGCCAAATAGGTCCTCTCAAACCAAGTAGACGACAATGTGATCGAACAACGGATCTGTCTTCGATAAAATCTAAAGGTACAAATGAGGATAAGCGGTAGGCAGAAATTGATAAAGGACATCAAACGCGCAAACTCCCGTATCCAAAACCTACAACTGAAATTCGTTCGACAAAGAGAAAAACTGCATGGTGCACTAAACCTAGAGTGCCAGTAGTCAAAACCGAGCAATCATCCATCAGCGGAAAAGCACACGTGCTACGGAGACGCCACCACCAAGACCACAAAGTATCACCAGTCAAAAAAACACAAATAGGAGCCCAAAAAAGTACAGGTCTCTGTCGGCAATCAACTTGGTAAACAAGTTGCATGCCCAATTAATGTGGGTGTATTGAATTTGACGGATGAAGGTTGAGCTGATGGAGTTGGGTGTTGTGCATTTAATGCACATTTTCAACCTTATAAATAGAGCTCTTCTGATTTCATTTCATTCATCACATTCAGAGTGTTCTCTCATATCTCTATATTTGAGTGTGTATTCTATAATATTTGTGAGGTATTTTTTCTTCTATATTTAGAGTGTTGTTCTCTTTGAAAGATAGTGAGAGGTTGTAACCCACAAAATATTATAGTTGAATCATTTCATCTTACACGTGGTTTTTACCAAAATAATTTTTATGGGTTTTTCACGTAAATTATGGTGTCATGTTGCCGCACCTGGGGGCAAACAAGTGGTATCAGAGCCTCGTTGTAAAATCTTAAAATTCTAAGTATGCTCGGTGGTTGCAGCCTTGACTGATCTTCCACATCAGAAAAGATTTTTGAGATATTTTTTTTGAGGCAATTTTATTATTGTTAGAATGACGGCACAATTCGATGTTGAAAAATTCAATGGAAGTAATTTCATGTTGTGGAAAATGAAGATGCAAGCAGTTCTACTAAAAGATCGTTGTTTGGCGGCTATTTGAGATAGGCCGAGTGAGGGCATGGACGATGAAAAGTGGAATGAGATGAACGATAATGCTATTGGCAATCTGCATTTGGCTCTAGCAGATGAAGTTTTGTCAAGTATTGCTGAAAAGAAAAATGCCAATACTCTGACAAACCTGTACGAGACCAAGTCACTACACAACAAGATTTTCCTAAAGAGAAGGCTTTATACTCTTCGGATGGCAGAATTTTCATCGGTGATAGACCATATCAATACTTTGAATACTCTATTTGCCCAGCTCACTTCTTTGGGGCATAAAATAGAGGAAGTTGAATGTGCGGAGCTTTTACTTCAAAGTCTACCAGATTCATACGATCAACTCATCATCAATCTAACCAACAATATCACTACTGGTATGTTAGTCTTCAACAATGTTGCAGCCGCGGTTCTTGAAGAATAAAGTAGGTGCAAGAACAAGGAAGACATGTTGGCAAGTTCGAAGCATGCAGAGGCACAATTATGGTAGATCCAAATCCAGAAGTAAGAAGAAGAATTTTTACTGCTATAAATGTGGCGATAAAGGGCAGTTCAAGAAATATTGTACAAGTAAGAATAATCTCGAGAAAGATTCTCAAGGAAATGTTGCCAGTACCTCAGATGGTGGGGAAATATTATTCAATGAAGCAGCAACTGTTGCGGAAAGCAGACAAAAGCTTTGTGATACATGGATAATGGACTCAGGAGTGACATGTCACATGACGTCTCGGAGAGAATGGTTCGATTAGTATGAACCAGTCTCGGGAGGATCAGTATTCATGGGAAATGATTATGCCTTGGAAATCGCTGGGGTTGGAATCATCAAATTAAAAATGTTTGATGGTACTATTCAGACCATACAAGGGGTACGACATGTGAATGGCATGACGAATCTTTTGTCTTTGGGACAACATGATGATATCGGGTGCAAGACCCGTATCGAAAATGGGATCATGAAGATCATGAGAGGAGCGCTTGTAGTAATTAAGGCGGAAAAGATTGCTGCAAATCTGTATATAGTTTTTGGCGAAACACACAAAGAGGCAGAACTAGTTGTTGCATCGACTAGTTCGGGAGAAGACATAACAGTGTTATGGCATACAAAGCTCGGGCGTATGTCAGAACGGGGGTTGAAGGTTCTCTAAGAACGGAAGCTACTGCCGAGGCTTATAAAAGTGACTCTACCCTTTTGTGAGCATTGTGTTACCAGTAAACATCACATACTAAAGTTTGGCACATCTACTTCCAAGAGCCGCAACATTTTGGAGCTGATTCATTCTGATGTTTGGCAAGGACCGGTTGTACCTCTAGGAGGAGCAAACTATTTTGTCTCGTTCATTGATGATTTCTCTAGAAGATGTTGGGTGTATCCTATCAAGAAGAAATCAGATGTTTTTCCAGTATTCAAAGTGTTCAAAGCGTGGGTTGAACTTGACTCAGAAAAGAAGATCAAGTGTTTTAGGACTGACAATGTAGGAGAATATATAAGTGATGAATTGATGCATTCTGTCAAAGAGAGGGCATCAAAAGATAATTCACAACGGCTTACACGCCTCAGCAAAATGGAGTGGTAGAGCGGATGAACAGAACCTTGTTGGACAGAATAAGAGCCACGTTGAAGAATGTTGGTCTAGCCAAAATCATTTTGGGCAAAAGTAGACAAGACCGCCAATATATTATCAATCGCTCTCCATCAGTGGCGATTGAACTGAAGACTCTGATGGAGGTGACGAGGTGTGGACTGGAAAGTCGTCGGATTATTCTCGGCTACATACATTTGGAAGCTCGGTGTACATTTTGTACAACGAACAAGAGATGTCAAAGTTGGATTCAAAATCCAGAAAGTGCATCTTTTTTGGGCTATGCTAATGGTGTTAAGGGGTATCGTTTGTGGGGATCCCACTGCACACAAACTTATTACCAGCAGGGATGTTATCTTCGAGGAAGATAAAGTGAAGGGAGACAAAGACATACTGATTTCAGATACTACTACAATTCAGTGGAAAATAAGACAGAAGAAGATCAAGTTTCTTCTGAGGTATTACCAGAGCACGACGAACAAGAACCAGATGAGTCAGAAGTTCTCAAGTTCGGCAGTCTACTCGCGAGAGGAGACCATTGATTTGGCTTTCAGGTTATGATACTGAAAGCAATATTGCATACTGCTTACTGACAGAGGGTGGTGAGCCATCGAGTTTCCATGAGGCTACTCGAAGTTCGGATGTATCCCTGTGGATGCAAGCTATGCATGAAGAATTGGAGGCCTTGGACAAGAATAAAACTTGGGATCTTGTTACACTGCCACGAGGACGAAAAGCCATCGGTAATAGATGGGTCTATAAGATCAAACGTGATGGTAAAAAGATATCGTACAAGATTGGTGGTGAAAGGATATGCTCAGGAGGAAGGTATAGACTCCAACGAGATATTTTCTCATGTGGTCCGACTTACAACAGTTAGAGGAGTATTGGCATTATGTGCAGTGTTTGACCTACATCTAGAGCAGTTGGATGTGAAAACAACATTTCTTCATGGAGATCTTGAAGAAGAAATCTATATGTTCCAACCAGAAGGTTTTGCAGAAATAGGCAAAGAGAACTTGGTTTACAGGTTGAACAAATCTCTGTACGGTCTGAAACAGGCGCCAATGTGTTGGTATAAGAGATTTGATTCCTATATCATGAGCCTTGGGTCCAACAGACTTAATGCTGATCCTTGTGCATATTTCAAGAGATCTGGGGATGATGATTATATCATTTTGATGTTGTGCATGGACGACATGTTGGTAGCGTGCCCCAACAATAATCGAGTCCAAGAATTGAAGGCACAGTTGGCTAGGAAATTTGATATGAAGGACTTGAGACTAGCAAACAAGATTCTAGGGATGCAAGTTCACCGAGACAGAAGTAACATGAAGATTTGGCTTTCTCAGAAAAATTATTTGAAGAAAATATTGCAACGCTTCAACATGCAAGATTGCAAGTCACTTTATACCTCTCTTCCTGTTAATTTCAAGTTATCCTCCGAAATGTGTCCTAACAGTGAAGAAGAGAAGATGTAGATGTCTCAAGTACCGTATGCATCAGCGATGGTAAGTTTAATGTTCGCTATGATCTGTACAAGACCAGACATTGCACAAGTAGTGTGAGCAGTCAGTCGCATGTCGAATACTGGACGAGAGCATTTAAGTACAGTTAAGGGTACCTTGAATGATGCATTATGTTATGGAGGATCAGAGCTAACACTCAGGGGTTATGTGGATTCAGATTATGCAGGTGATCCGGATAAAAGAAAATCTACTACTGAATATGTGTTTACACCTGCATGATAAGCAGTAAGCTGGGTTTCAAAACTGCAAACAATTGTAGCTTTATCTACAACGGAGGCATAATATATGACAGTTACCCAGACTCGCAAGGAGACGATATGGATTCAAATGTTACTGGAGGAGATTGGGCACAACCAAGAGAAAATTTATTTGTTTGTGACAGTCAGAGTGCCTTGCACATTGCAAGGAATCCAATCTTTCATTCCAGAGCGAAACACATTGGAGTACAGTTTCATTTTGTGAGGGAAGTAGTAGAAGACGGAAGTGTGGATATGCAGAAAATCCATACGAAGGAGAACATAGTTGATTTTTTGACAAAGCCGGTCAAGACTGATAAGTTTGAGTGGTGTCCTCAAGTGGCCCAGCAGAAACGTAAGCAGTAGGGTGTTGCAAGATTGAAATGATGTGTGGAGATGTGCTTGATTCTCAATCATTGAAATGATGTGTGAAGATGTGCTTGATTCTCGATCAAATCTCCAAGTGGGAGAAATGTCGGCAATCAACTTGGTAAACAAGTTGCATGCCCAATTAATGTGGGTGTATTGAATTTGACGGATGAAGGTTGAGCTGCTGGAGGTTGGGTGTTGTGCATTTAATGCACATTTTCAACCATATAAATAGAGCTCTTATGATTTCATTTCATTCATCCCATTTCAGAGTGTTCTCTCATATCTTTATATTTGAGTGTGTATTTTATAATATTTGTGAGGTAGTTTTTCTCCTATATTTAGAGTGTTGTTCTCTTTGAAAGATAGTGGGAGGTTGTAACCCACAAAATATTATAGTGGAATCTTTTCATCTTACCCGTGGTTTTTACCATAATAATTCTTAGGGGTTTTCTACGTAAATTCTGGTGTCCATTTTATTCTTCATTTTCGTTATTTTCTATCTCATGTTGCCGCACCTGGGACCAATAGTCTCAAAGAGGCATGCGTGATTTTTAATGGGAAAACTACAATTTTTTATGATAAAGTTACAAGTTAAAAAAAAAAAATTGGGGGCAAGGGGGTGCAGTGCCGTTGCAGCAAGACATGATGAAGATGATGCATATAAAGTTAACAAAATATATATTTATTGATGAACAAAATTGTTCAATATCTCAACATACAGACTATGCACAAATTTGCTTAGTACGTGGATATGGTGAGACTGAAGAGGAAGAGAATGATGTTGAACGCTATAATTTTGGCGATGATACTAATGAAGAAGACATTGACCTTGAAGATGAAGATATGAGTGATTAGTATAATATTTTTTTATTTTGAAACTTTGAGTACTTCAATATTTTAATTGATTTTGTTGTCATTTGATACTTACTTTATTGTTAATCATTGTTATTTTGGTTTATAATTGTTCAATTTTATATATACTTTTGATATATTAAAAATATATAAGTTATTGCGCTTTACTTTAGTAAAGCGCGCGCTTCGCGTCGCGCTTCGCGCTATAGCCCCAGGACCCCTTGGCGCTTTTGTGCGCTATGCGCCTTTAATAACTATGCGTAATCAAGGACCTCCCTTTTCTATCTCGCCAACCATCTCTGCCATCAGGGTGCAACCATTCTTTTCCTTTTCCTCCTTGTGCTCTTTCAAAATTGTTTTTGTGTGTTCTATCTCTGCCTTTAAACATGTCACTCTCATCTCATGAAAGGTTGGAGGTTTCATGCCAACACCAAATTGGCCAATTGCTTCAATCATAGGTTTGAAGCTATCGTAATTGACAGCATTAAATGATATGCCTGCATCATACATCCACCTAGCAAACTTTTGCACCGCAATCTCCCGCAATTTTTTTTGAGTCTCATTGTATTGCGTTGCTTTTACACTTGAAACACCTTGATTTCTTGCATCGACATCTTTTTTGTAGAACCAATCTATGAGACCCATTTGCTTTGATTTCTTTTGTTGGACTGGCAAACGGTTTGACCCATGACTTGATGACATTGACATAGGCCGCTTTCCATGAGATTGAACTTCATGTGTGTCACCATCTTCGTCATCTTGTTCCATTTCAGCATTAGCAACATCGTCAAAATGCGGTATTACGTCAATCGCATTTTTTGCTTTTTGTCTTTCCTCGAAGAGATCTTTCATCTCTTGTCTAACAAAAGCAGGCACTTTTTTACATGCCGCTGCATTTCTAAATCCTCCAACAAGATGTTGTTTGTGCCTAGATATTCCTCCTTTTGTTACTTTCTCACAATACTTACACTTAATACCCGCACCAGCATCATTTGGATTGACTAGATTTCCATGATTCCATCCAGGATCCTTTTTGTTTGCATTTGGATTTGGAGCAGGAATGGAAGCCTCGGAACTTGCCATATGTAGTTCAATAGTTCTGTACAAAGCAACAATGAACATTCAGGATATTGTAAAACCCTCGGTCCATCATCCACGCATCATACTGTTCACTAAACTAAAGTTCAGATTTTTGTATAGTCATTTTCCACAAAACATTTGATGACTATCTTCTTTTTTCTCACTTTTCTCAATGTTAAAGCACAAAGATATTGTACCTTGAAGCGGCGGCGGCGGTCGGCGGCGGCGGTCGGCGGTCGTCGACGGTTGGAAGGCAGACTGGAGGCTGGAGGCTAGAGGAGGCAGGAGTGTTTGGCCAAATTGCTATAACATTAACCTAAAATCTCCAACACTTATTTATCCCAAACTCTAAGTGGGCTTATTTTAGTTAAACCCACTAAGAATGTCTGCTAAAACCCTAAAGACAGATTATCTTCAAGGCGCGCTATAGCCCTCCTCGATTTAGCGCGAATAGCGCGCTATAGCGCGCGCTATAGCCAAACCATGGCGCAGGGCGCTGCGAGGCGCACGACCCGCGCCTCGCGTCGCCCTGCGCTAAAGCGCGCGCCTTTGGCGCTTTTGATAACTATGTGTATACGGATGTGATGCATACCTGAAATCCAGAATTAGCTTGCTATTTATAAGTGTTATCTCACGAAAGTGCAATTTGGACCAGTAAGGCCATGATCTACACTACCACTGAAATCTCGGAATAGTCGGCCAACTTGGACTTGGTCAAAAGGCTTAGACCCGATAAACACATTAGGAGGATGAGAGCTCGGAGAGTTGGGTCTTGTTACTTTGTAGGTGAGACCATCCCGGAGATAATCTAGTGAGGAGATTGGTAGCTCGAAAGATCAGGAGATCGGTTATCCTTATAGTGCTAAGGTTATTGCTTTTCATGCACCAGGTCGGCAGGTCGGTGAATTTGGCTCAATGACTAACTACTCTATTTAAAAATAAGGTTACCCAGAACTCGGGAGATCGGGAAATTAGTCACATACTTAGAGCTGGGGGCGGATGCTTTGACCTCGTGAGGTCGACCATATAGTTAGCGCTGAGATGAATGTTTTGACCCCTTGAGGTTAGGAGGTCGGCCATATATAATATGATAGGCTAATATCATTCTCACGCGGGGTATCACGACCTAATTATTTGCAAAAATATACACCTTCGTTAGCTCTTACAAGACCATGTGGTAAAAAAAATGCAGCAAACCGACAGTGCACTTTCCCCGTATACAAACAACAATCAACCAAAATTTCATCAAGAACTGTTAGACCATGGCTGCAGTTGCCCCTAACATGAAGGCAAAAGCATCGATATTGGGCTTGTGGGGGCAGCTGGGAAATAGTATAGTCGATCCCGTTTTAGTAAACAAAAGAAGATATCGAATTTCATGTGTTGAGACTCAGTAAGTGTTTGTCTTTTTCTCCAGAACTTAATATCTGTTTGGTTGGAAGGATTTTGTTTATTGGGATTCAAATTCTTACCATAAATCTACTCAAATTGATTGGATAATTTTCAAATCCAATCATTTCAATCTTAAGTTATTTTCTAACTAAATCAATGTATTATAAATCCTTAACTTAGAGTCATTTCAAGTATACTCCTCCAATTCCATCCCTCAAATTAAATCTTTGGCTCGATATCATAAACTAAAACTTGATTGCTACCCTCGTTGCATGGTTTCACTTTTCGACTAATCATCCAATTAAAAAAAAAAAATTAAAAGCTCTTTACAAAAAAAAAAAAAAAACTACGATTTTAACTGAAATCGAACCTAACCGAACCGAAACGAAATGTTTCGGTTAAAATCGAAACCAAAATGAAAAATTTTGGTTCGGTTTTCGATTTCAAAATTTTCGGAATTTCGAAATTTCGGTTCAATTCGATTTGAAATCGAACCGATGAACACCCCTAGGGGTGGGGGGTGTTCAAAAATATGAGAAAGATGAAATTCAAAATTTTTTTAGTTTGTGCAGCCTAATTTAGAATTATCGAAATCGAACCGATGAACAACTCTAGGATAGGGGTGTGGGGTGTTCAAAAGTATGAGAAAGATGAAATTCGAAATTTTTTTAGTTGTGCAGCCTAATTTAGAATTATCGAGATTATTTATTATACATATAATTATTGAACACGCACATCTGGAAATAACTTACGAAAGTTCTTCAAAGCAAGCCAGGCATGGAGCAATATGCACAAGTTCCTTGAGACTCGAGAGTTGAGAGGATGATTTCATTTTTTCAATTAAATAATGAAACAAGGAAGAATTAACAGTGCGTGAAATGGGCTAGAAGAACTCATTTTTAATCCGAGAGTTCAGAGCTGTCTCGTGTCAAACGACGTAAAATTAACCGGTAATTAGTCCCTTTGGAACAAAGCAAAATAATATAAAAAAAATTGAGAAAGATCACGGAGGTGATGCATGTACAATAACTGTATAAAGGCTGCTAGACGAGAGTTCGTCGCCGAACTGACTGGAAAAGGAGGCGGCAGCGGCGACCTTCTGCAGTTCTGCCGTGGCTGTGGTCGTATTCCAGTTTGCGCTTTATCTGGGCCGTTGTATAGGCATCGTGCTAGTGGTCTCGATCCATCATCGTATACGAGCCCATCGAAAGTTTGTTTGTACCGGGCCCCGAAGAAAACCCAATCAGATTTGGCCCATAATTTAATTCAATTGTTATTTTTCTTCCAAAATATAGTTTTAATTTTCCTTATTTCCAAGATAATCATTTCTTCTTTTAACTCATATTTTCATCACTTCTAAAAGAAATACTCGATTATCATATTACATATTATTTAAATTTAATATAATTTATTAAATAATTTATAATATAAATTGATATTTTACACTAATAACTTTATTTTCTTAGATTGAACATGTTGTCTATATTTTCTCTCAAAGTATATCTCATGAATTAAAATAACAATGGCTTCAAAACAAGTTTTATGTCGAGGCGAGATTTGTAATCACCGTTCTTACGATAATGTAGTCTCGCTATGGTGCTAACGGTTTGCAATGATAATTTATCTCTCAAGATACAACGACTATGACTTGTGATAGGAGCACTCCAAATCATAAGTTCTCAAACTACAAAGGTTCAAACCACTTAATAAGAAAAAACTTTGATGAACAACAAATGCTCTTCTTTTTTTACTTATTCCTTGAATGAATTTCGAAAATCATTATTAAACAAATGAGGGATATGTTGATTTTATAGTAATCCAAAAAACAAGTCCAAATGGACACCTTTTGAAGGCACTATATCGTGAAAAATCGCAGCCGAACGTGAACGAATATACAATTTCACAAATCTGAAACATGGCTCGATCAATCGAGCTCCTATAACAAATTTTCGGACGAGCTCGATCTATCGAGCTCATATATATATTTTTTCTTTTGATTTAAATCATTTTTCAACATAACGAAATATACACTTCATTTCCCAAAGAAACAATGCCCAAAATATTCTGCCAAAATTACCAATAACCAAACCAGACAACTTTGTAGTCTTATAAAATAAATTTACAGTTGGTAACATATTTTATAGATATTCATTATTTAATAATTTTATAGTGTTATTCTATTAAAATCATTATTTTAACAGAAAATTATATTAAATGTAAACATAAACTTCGTTAAATAAATGCACAAAGTCCCACTTAACCACTAAAAATTAGGAAGTGACTTCCACGATAGCCTAGCAAATAGCAATACCCCACCACCATAGATAGCTGATAGCTCGGTACACGAATATGGCTTATCAACCTTCAGTGCTGTGGACCCCAATACATTTATATGCCCCCCATTTAGGAATTTCGACAAATTTTAATTATGAACGTGTAATTTTTAAAAATTATATATTTAAAATTCTAAAACTATTTACTTCAAAATATAATTTATTAATTCTTGGCATATAAATTCGCTAATTCAAAAAATAATAAATTATTAATTTATCTATTAATCACTAACTCTCCAAATTAATAAAATTTCATGGTATCAATTTTATTAATTTATATAAATTTTACTGTATATCGTCAATTAATAGAATGTTGCACATGTTTTATGTATATTACATAATATCGAAACATAATTAACTATACTGATGTGGTATTTTAAAGTTAATTCAATTTATAGCAATAGATAATTGGCTTATAAAAATAGTTATTCCTTAGATTTAGACACGTAATAATATATTAATACATACAATGTAAAATATGGAAAAATGGAAATAATATGTTACTTTATAATGCCTCGACCATTCCTTTTGTTGAGCGTCGCTATTTCATATTTTCCAACCCTTTGTAGTAAATTTCAGATGGGCTTCTTTACCATGCAACATGTGATTGTACAGTCTAAGAAGTTGTCCAAATAAATATGGCATTGCGATTGGGACAATTTAGATTAGGGATGTCAATGAGTACTGATCTAACACAGACCGGTATTAAATCCACATAGTCTAGGATGGGTTTAAACTCGATCAAGCGGGTCTCAGGGCAAGCCTGAACCCGATCAACGGATTTTTGAAATGGGAAGCAGCGAGTCCTGAGTTTCGCTAACCCGCCACGAACCCATCCTATCATACACAATTATAATATTTTTGTCAGCCAGTCTCTCGTCCCTTGATGTACTGTAATTAGTTTCATGTTTTTATTTATCGTTTAAGGAATTGAAGTGATAATAGTTATTTTTATTTGTCATTTAAGGAATTGAAGTGATAATAGTTAATTTTATTTTGTTGTGAGATATACAATTTGAAGACTAATAGTGTGTTGTGAGACTGTACTGTAAGTCCTAACTCTTTAAGTGATGTTGTTCACTTTTGAGTTTTGAAGAATATACTTTTTGTTGTTTATTTTAGTTACAAGTGCATGATAAAAAAAAATTTGATTTCTAGCTATGTTAACGAATTCACGGGTCAAGCGAGTTGAATCCCGCATGGTTCATGGAGGCGGGGCAAGAATGGTAATATTGTCAGGCGGGTCTATGATATTTTTTATAGTGGGGTGGGTCCTGAGTTTGGCTAGACCCACCTTTTTGTCATCCGTGATTTAGATATACTTA
Organism: Haberlea rhodopensis; assembly: GCA_907163345.1. Classification (NCBI taxonomy): domain Eukaryota; kingdom Viridiplantae; phylum Streptophyta; class Magnoliopsida; order Lamiales; family Gesneriaceae; genus Haberlea; species Haberlea rhodopensis. The sequence goes on along the minus strand of CAJQUN010000005.1, from coordinate 22,178,893 downwards.
ATCAGGTGAAATGAGAGACCAACCATATAAACATGTTGAATAGATATTGCTAGGGAGGTGCATGGTCTCCTATATATAAATTTGTCTAATGCAAGATTGAACAAATATTAGTTATCCCAACTATGACCAAATTAATACAATCTAGTTAATTAACTAGGAATTTATTGATTAAAACAATAAAACAATCAGCCTAACTAATTGTGTTGTTTTCACATAAAACAATTTTAGTCATATAACGAGCATAGATTATCATCCTCCTCAAGTATAGTCAACTCATAACAAAATATCTGGATCCGCTTTCGATTAACCTTCATGGCATATACTAGTTATCTATGATGCACGGACATTCCTAAAAATCACTCGGTATAGTGTCGGACACTTCTCGGACACCCACACTTCTCGGACACTTCTCGAACATGTGTCGGACATGCCACGTGGCGTGTCGATTATTTTATTAATAAATAAAATCAGAGACACGTGTCGACACTCCCCTCAAAATCGGATACCCGTATCGAACTTGGCTGATGGGCTTGTCCGAGTCGTGTCCGACACAAAAATGACACTTTGGGTGATAATTGTACAATTTAAAAAGTATTTGGCTAAAATGAAATTTGGTAAGAATCTTTTTGTTAATTTTACATGGTTTAAAATTTAAAAAATGTGAATTTCTTGTATTTGTAATACATATATATATATATACACACACACACAAACACAGGCGTATCACAGCCATGTCGTATCATGAAAATTTTGAAAATCATGTCGTCGTGTCCTTGTATTGTCGTGTCAGTGTCGTATATATATAGACCCACACACACATACATGCGTATCACAGCCATGTCGTATCGTGGAAATTTTGAGAATCCGTGTCACCGTGTCCGTGTCTTGTCGTGTCAATGTCGTTGTGTCAGTGTTCGTGCATCGTAGCTAATTACCTAAAGCACGATTTTCCGGTGCGTTATGAGTCTTATTTATGTTATCTAAATCTCTTTCCCAAATTTTGAAGGGCTGACAATTTTGACAACCAGTTCATTACATAATGTCTAAGACATAAAGAAAGATATTCTTTTGCAAGATTAATAGGTCATGCAATGGTACATTGAGCAAACAAATTTTCCAAAGATACCAAGGTAAAGATGATGGATACGATATCTCATTGTTGTATCATACAAAAGTTTTTTTTCTTTTTTTTTGAGAGGGGTACTGTAGGACTCAAACTCGAGTCTCTCTAAAGTAGAGATGAGCTTGTACCAGTTGGGATAGACCCAGGAGCTCAAAAGTATAGTAATTTCAATGCGGAAAATAATATATTTAGGGGATTGGAGCATAAAATTCTGTGTGGTTCATGCGTATACAAGGTGGAATCTTGGGACAGCATCCTTTGCATATGGTCCCAATAAACACGATAAGACTACACCAACATTTTCAAGCAATTTGATGTCACATAAAGCTATTTCACTACCTCGTATCGATTTCTAGATCAGTCTCTACTACTAGCCAATGTGATACTTTTAAAAGTTGCAAGTTTTTTTTAGAACCAATTTCATAGTACCTTCAGGTTTAAGGAAAATCGCATCTACCATTTTTTTTTCTTTCAAAAAAGCCATAAAATGTGTTAATTGCATTAGCTCCCTTTGGGCAGAATACATTATGGAGATCCTTGTTGTTTATAGCATTCAAATTTACTTCAGAGTGAATTTGGATGGAAAAATTTCAAATCCAAATTTTAAATATATTCTACTTGTTTGAGCGTTCTTGAAAATCCATGGATTTGAAGTTCTCTTTATTAATTTAACTCTTTTACTAACTAATGTAATGGATTTTAAGTTTCTATAAAATGGAGTCATTCGAACTCCCCCAAATCTTTTTCGTCAGATCCAAATACAACATCAGATTCCATTAGAATGAAATGATTTGACTTGAAAAAAGATATTTGATTTGTGGTAAATATAAATTTTAAAGTACAATAATGTTGAGTGTATTTGAAAGAAAATGGACTTGAAATCCTTTTAATTGAATTTGGCCAAACAACTAAAATAGAGAGTTTCAAATCCACTTGATTTGTTTGGATAACTTAATATTGTGTATCTCAAATCTACTATTTATTAATTGCAAATAGGTATCCTGTGGTTTGAAATTAGACATTTTACCTCCATGTGATTTTGAATATATACATTTTACTCCTAATGGTTTGCAAAAATGGCATTCATGGAATGAGTATTTTGCACAGATTCACAAACCACAAGAGGGTAAAGTGCATATATTCAAAACCAAGGGGGGTAATCTACCTATTTGCATATCACAGGGGTAATTTGTCTATTTTCAAAATCATAATATGGTAAAATGTCTATTTTCAAACCACAATGAGGTAATGTGCATATTTTCAAAACCACATGGAGTAATACGTTACTAGATACTTTATACCTAACATATATGTTTTAATTTATTTGTCAAAATATCCAAGAACACGTGCATATATATATGTTGTAAAATATTTTTTGAAATAAATATTCTATCATGAATTTGTATTAAACAAATATATTCCATATAAAATGAGATATAGATATACATTTATGGAACATTGACATCCAATTTACTTGACCAGCTGGTGAGTTGGTTTAGCTAACTAACATTCTTTTTTCTCCAAATTTATTGTTACCGAGTGAAATAAATTTATGTACATAATTTTCATTGAATCTTTGGAATATGTTTTATCATTTGAATGCGGTGACGGAAGAAGACAAGTTACTTTGTGTAGATGTTTACACATTGTTTCTTAGATTGATTTTTCGATAAAAAATACTATGTCAAATCTTCGGTTTTATCCTTGATATTACCACAAGTGTGATCTTCAATAAATATCGTGCGATGATGCAACAACGATTTATCTTAAATTAAACCGCTCCATAATATATCTGTGTATCAAAGAAAAAAGGGTGAGATGACTCCGCCCGTAGGCGAAGCCACTCCGACACTCAAGTTATTATAGGTTTCAATGAAAAAGTATTGAAATTGTAGACTATTGCATAAGTAATCGCGTACATGAATGAGGGTTAAGAGCCCTATATTTATAGATGTAAAGACAGATGTAGAGTCCCAATCAATATAGGAGAAGAGTTTCAGTCAATATAAAATTGTATTATATATGACAACTAGATCCATGTTTATCTCTGGAATATTGGAAGATATCTTCAAATTTAAACAAAGATATTATGAGATTTGACATGATTATTTACCATGTCATCACCACTCCTTCCTAAGGGAAGTGACGACGAATGAAATGAAGGAGTCACGTCTATACAAGTGGCTTGAAATTATTTTGGAGAAATCCAATATTTGATGTATGCGCCTATGAGAGGTTCCATGTGACGGGCCTAGGGGTGCGATGCCTGATGTGCTGCATAGTAGGCTTATGGGACATGTTGCATGATGGGCCTTAGGGATGCGATGCCTGAAGAGCCAGATTGTAGCGAGCATACAAGCCGCGTGGTGGGCTGATGATCAGAGATGCCGCGTGATGGACTGATGATCACAGATGCCGCGTAGTGGACTTTAGGAACACGATGCCCAAGAGGCCACACAACGAGCTTACAGTATGTCACATAGCAAACTTCAGGAATGCGATGCCCAATGTAAAAAGGTTTTATTTATTTTTTCTCTTGGGATCCATGTCTTGTACATTAATAATGTAGTAGCTCAATAAAAATTTTCTACTACTGCATGCCAACATAAAGATAAACAATTGCTAGAGATTCAAGATCCTAGAAATTAAGCTTCATGTTTTGCACAAATGGCCCGGCCTTTGGTTTAGTAGCAGCCTTTGGAGACTTTTCTCAGACCATGACATGTCACCACCAATGGAGCAAAATTTGGCGGGGAATAAAAAAAAGATATTCACATCTGGATGATGGACGAGCATCCCAATATGAGTCCCGCATGTATCCAAAGAAGCAGCAAGCTGGGATCTAAGCCTCATGGCAAGCGCGCATTGCAAATGGAATCATAAGCTCCCCTGTTTCCTTCTTTTATGAGATATCGTCTCCATCTTAGACTTTCATGTTGAAACTTGTTCTTTACAAAGCCCATGATGTTACGATAAATTCCACAAATTATATAGAGAACCAATTGCATCTGCCAATTCTAGAGAGAACAAATTGCTTCATAATAAAATCAAAAGAGCATATATCAAAATTTATCAACTTTAAGGAGGACGTCATATGAATTTCATTCTCATGTTGGCAAACCATCCATGGGTCTTCGACCAAAAATAATTACTTCCAAGATCACAGTGTAAGTATAGTGGCAGTTATGCCATAAACCTATAAGGGAATGGGGGCAGGGAATAGTTCTCCCAAACGTAGCGAGTTGGTGGTGACAAGGCCGCGGTGGCGACATCAATTATCCCTACGGTTGAGACATGATGGATATTTTTAAAACCCATCAACTTGTAGGAAGATTTTTGCCTTTTGGGAGAAATATATTTAAGCTTCTTTACTTTTCAATGAATCTGAACAGCGGGCATCCAAAATAGTCAAACACTCCCCACAGTTGTGTCCTTGCTATTTTGTTGATTCAGCATATGGGATGATGGAAATGTATTTGAGCCATGTATCTATTGTGTACATATCCATTTTTTTAGTACGGATTTGTTAAATTTGCAATTTGCGAAGAGAAGCTCAGGGAATTTGAGGCAGATCCAAGAAGACAAATGTGGAGGAGTAATACTACAGGGGCAATGATTATGGAGTCGGCCGAAAGACTCGGTGGAGATGATAGATTGTCACTTGACTCTCCTTAGATTAGAGGTGGTGGGATTGTCACCTTTTTGCAAATAAATTTTTTTGTTAAATATCTCATGTCATAGCTAAAGTTTTTCCCACAGACGACGACATTTAATATTACCAAAAAGTGTGATCTTAATATAGTGCGATACTGCAACAAACGACAATTAAACCGAATTGAACCGTTCCAAAATATATATGTGTATCAAAGAAAAAGGGTTAAATGACTCCGCCAGTAGGCGAAGCCACTCCGATGCTTAAGTCATTATAGGTTTCAATGAAAATGTATTGAAATTGTAGACTTTTACATAAGTAATCGCGTACATAAATGAGAGTTATGAGCCCTCTATTTATAGATGTAGAGTGTCAATCAATATAGGAGAAAAATTCCAGTCAATATGAAATTATATTATATATGATCCATGTTTATCGTCGGAATATTAAAAGATATCGTCGGAATATTAAAAGATATCTTCAAAATTTAAACAAAGATAATGAAAGTTGACACGATTATTTGTCATGTCATCAATCCTCTTCCTCCATCTCTATTTATATCTCCTAATACAATGTTTGAATCAATAGAGAACCAATCTACCCTACAATATGGGGGTGAAAAAGCCAAATAAGTTATTTTAGTCATTTATAAAAAGAAAATTTATTCTTGAATAACTTTCACGCTCATATCACATCAAGATATTACAGAAGAAAAAATGGTAATCCGGTTTTTTTTTGGCACAAGTGTGATATAATATTCTAACTTCATCCGATGATGAACTATTTTTTTAAAATAATATTATTATGCTCGTTCTTTAACAGTAAATTTTTTTTCCCTCTTAGAATTGTTGATGAATAATTCTAGCAATATGTAGCCCACAAGATATATATCATCTCTTGCAATATAACATCCATATCATGATTGTCGTACCACAAGTAGAAGGTTGACAGATGTGCATTGAACTTAGACACAGAGAACCACGTACATGTCCACGTGCAAAGTATTAATTGAAAATGCAGTGAAGAATGTAAATGGCAACACAGTTACACTTCATATTATCGAGCACGAGAAAAAAAAAATTTAGGATATAATTTAAATTGAACCTAAAAAAATTGAATATGATAAAAATTCAGCAACTGATCAATATATCTAAAGGTTAATTTAAAAAAAGGTCCCACCACAGATAGGATAGGGGTGTTTATTGGGTCGGTCAATCCAGATCCGGCCCGAACCGAACCGGTTAGCCCAGTTTGAACCTAAAAAAAATTGAATATGATAAAAATTCAGCAACTGATCAATATATCTAAAGGTTAATTTAAAAAATTGTCCCACCACAGATAGGGTCGGGGTGTTTATCGGGCCGGTCAATCCAGACCCGACCCGAAATCTAACCGGTTAGCCCGATTTGGAACCGGAACCGGGCTAACCGGTTTCGGTTCCGAACCGCCCTGTAACCAGTAAAAAATCGGTTCGGGGCGGTTCCATGCCTTCAAACGGTAGCAGCATCGGTTCCGGTGCTACCGGGCCGGTTCCGATTCTATAATCGGAATCGATACTTTTTAAAAAATAAAAAATAAAAATAAAAAATAAAAACAAATGTCAGCAAGGCAAAGGCTCCTTTAATTTTTATTTTTTAAAAAAACTATAAATATGTGTGTTTTGCTTTGTAAATCCTCACAATTCATTATTGCAAAGTTGTATACTTCAATCCCATTTTTTTCTCTCCATTGTGATATCTACATTTTACTTATAGAATAATGACATCTTCATCTAGCAGCGGCACTGGTCGTAGCCGGGGTCGCAGTTTGGTCTCGTCCCGGGTCGTCTATCACTTAGTTCATCTTCGGCAATGAATTTGTATATGCCAATTCCTGAGTTAAATGAAAGTTATGATTTTTTTGCTGACCTCAATGTTGGTGGTTCATCTATGAACGTCGAACCGCAACAACCCGAACAACCCGCCGAACCTACTGCTGCCAAAGCTGGCCAAGCCCAAGATAGACAACAAGTGGAGTCATCCGGAGCCACTATAGCAGCGAGTAGACAACCGACTCGTGCCAAAAGAAGTAAGATATGAGATCACTTTGAACTCGCTCAAAAAGAAGGTATTAATGAATCTGTTGCAATATGTAAATTATGTAAGATACAATATTCATATAAAGCTGGTGGTTCCAGTGGAGGCACCGAAACATTTAAAAAACACTCAGTAAAAAAACATAATTTTGATGAGACAACATTACAACCATTAGGTAGAGAAGCGACACAAGCACAAATTAATGTTCTCACTGGCATGAATTTTATTTTAACTGCTGAAAATAACCGTAGGTCACTTGTTTGATATGTGATTAGATATGAACTACCTTTTGTACAAGCCGAACATGCTAGTTTTATTGAATTTGCTTCGTCTATACAACTCATATTTAAACATATTTCTAGGCACACACTAAAAAGAAATTGTATGGACGTATTTGTTGAATATATAATTACATTGTTTGAACATCTTTCTAGTTTGCCTTGTAGGGTTAGCTTAACAACCGATATTTGGACAAATGTAAATTCGGATTCATATTTTGTTGTCACTTGTCATTGGATTGATGCTAATTGATGTATGCAAAAACGGATTTTGTCTTTAGATGAGTTAGATTGTGCACATACTGGTTATGTAATTGCTAAATATATATTCAACACCTGTAGACATTATAGAATCCAGGATAAGGTATTTTCAATCACATTAGACAACGCTGTGAATAACAATGATGCGATGCGTGATTTAAAGACCTATCTGAAACCAATAATTGATGGTGTTTTTTCCATGTTAGATGTGCATGTCATGTTATTAATTTGGCTGTTAAAGTTGGTTATGAGAACAATCACTCAGCATGTATTGAGAAAATGAAATACTGTGCTAAATGGTTAAGCACGAGCCGTGTTAAGCGTGATTGGAAACAATTATGTTTATCTAATGGTTTAAAGCATGTTATTTTTCCATCACCAGTAGAAACTAGGTGAAATTCGTTGTATAATATATTGAATGCTATGTTACCTTACAAAGATATTTTAACTCCATTTTATAATTCATATCAAATGGCTGATAGCGATGAAAGTATCTATTTGACTGATGATGATTGGGAATTTATTGAAAATTGTGTATCATTGTTAGGTACTTTCAAAGAAGAGATGTAAAGCTTCTCCGGTGTTACTTATTCAACTTCCGTTTATGTTCTTCATTTAATATTTAACATGTTTGATAAGTTTATAGAATTTAGAGATGAATATGACTTGCATACTTTTATTAGTACAATGGAAACTAAATTTATAAAGTATTGGGAACAAATCCACGCTTGCACTGCATCGCAACATTGCTAGTATTATAATGACCCTATCTTATTCTCCAATAAGATAGGGTCATTATAATACTAGTTTCACATTTTTAGGATTTGTCAAAATATAGCATAAAGAAAATTGTTTTAATAAAAAATAATCTCAAACTTTTGTTTTTAATCAATATTAGTCTCAAACTTTTATTTTTAACCAAAAGTGGTGTCAAAGCTCTCTATTCAATTATTGGACCACTTTTTTTTTTTTTGGGACTATATTTGTTAAAAAACATTTATGTAGGATTAATTTTGATTAAAAACAATTTTTTTTGGGACTCTATTTGATTAGTCCTAAAAATTTGGGACTAATATTGAAAAAATCCATATTCTTTGGTACCATTTTTAACTTTACCCTATATTTAATTTCCAAGCTGTAATTTGAGGCACATGAACCCTTCTGCCAGTAACGAATTTTCCTTTTTAGTTGTTATATTGAATTTCATAATATGCTTCACAATTTTTTATTTGTTTTTTAAAAAAATATTAAAAAGTCAGAAGTAAAATAATGTGAATTTTAGAAAGTTGTGATTTTAATTAACTCTTCTCCTTTAAAATGTATAATTTTTTTCCTAGTAAAACATTTTTTTACAAGAATCCGCATATGCATGGTGCATAACACAAATGAAATATCTATACCACACTTGAAAAGAGAGAAAATACAAGCCTAATATATGATTAATAATACAAATGATAAATGAAGTTATTGACAATTTACGCCCGTATTCTTAATAGACACTTTATCCTTATTTTGTTTGTAAATAGACAGTTTATCATTGTGGTTTTCAAAATAAGTATTTTGTCCCCCTTCATTTTGCAAAACATAGGTACTCCCCCTCTCTTTATTTTGCAAAACGTAGCATACACGGACACAAACTACTGTGAATAAATTGATTATTTTACAAGCAACGTACGTTGCCAATAACCCTATGCATTACTAAAACGGCTAAGTACTTGTCAAGTTGAATATCATCAAACATTCTTTTTCTTATGCAAATACATGCAATCATCCTTAATTTGTGCCCGTTTTCACATGGCCAGGCCAACGCACTTTAAATTTCAAACCACCCTTTTTTTCTTTTTCTTGTTTCGTATACATGCCAAGTACTGCTCTAATTATATTCCTTCAACGACCAGTAGCCGAGAAGTGTACTGTATTATTCAGGAGTTATAAGGAAAGAGCGCGCGTGAAGTTCAGTCTTTACCCAAGAAAACACTGTCACACGAGAAAGACTGAGTCTTTATATTTGTTATTTACAGAAGAAATGGAAAGATAAAGAACAGAAGGAAAGTTTTCATCTTCCATAATATGCAAAAAAATGTTGCTAAATGTAAAAAATAAAAAGTTGTGAAGGATCAAGAAAGAATTATTTGATTGCCATTTTCTTGCAAGAGTAAAATCCAGGAACTAAGGGTTCCACATTTATAAAGAGAAGGAATTTCAGTACGCTTTACTTTATTACATAGACATACATTCCATTTCAATATATATCCCACCTCCATTTTCCCTCAATTCTTCTGCTATATATACATACACTCATTTTACAAAAGAATGCTCGTAACACTGTGTAAAAAAAAAGTAACAAAGGGAAAACATGGGAAGAGGGAGAGTGGAGTTGAAGAGAATAGAGAACAAAATTAACAGACAGGTGACATTTTCTAAGAGAAGAAATGGGTTGTTGAAGAAAGCTTATGAGCTCTCTGTACTTTGTGATGCTGAAGTTGCCCTAATCATCTTCTCTAGCAGGGGAAAGCTCTATGAATTTGGTAGCAATAGGTAAATATACAATATACATACATATATACATAAATCTATAAACATAGACATCTCACATAAGGTTGTTATGCTGTGTGTGTACATACATATATGATGATTGTGTTAAAATATATGATGATTGTGTTAAACTTTGGTTTTCTGGTCTGTTTTGTTTGTTTGGTCAAATGGGCTTTCTATAAAATACCTAGAAACCGCAAAAGATTGTAAATTTTTCACAAAAACTTCACAAAACTCAGAGATAAAAAGAATTTCAGATCATATCAAACTTGAGTAAGTACTGTTAAGCTTTTTGCAGCCATATTTCTGGGTTTTGATTTATTTCTTTAGTTTGTGTTGTACCACTTCTGTTGTCTTCATCTACTGTTTTTTGGGATTAATTATTTTTTCTCTACTTATTTTTATGGTTTCAAGATTTATACTTTTTTCCTGTAAATCTTCCAATGAGAGATCGACACGTTTGATGGTTTTCCTGAGAATCCCATGGATCAAGAGATCATACTGACGAGGTTCGTTGTGATTGTAAGGTGGTTGTTTAGTTTTACCGAGGAGACTTCTCCTTGGACCTTTGTGCAATATCTAGGGTTTCTCTCTCTTTCAGTATCCTCGTTTTTTTTCCTCCTCAGTTCTTAACATTTAGTTGGGTTACCCAAAAAAATGAAGCACTGGTCAGATTTTTCATATTTCTTTAACATCCTTAGATTCTCGGGTTGATCTCCTCACCGGCTTTCTCCCTTAAATCATGCTCTTACCTTGAATCCGTCATTACAATGAGTACATATATCCGAATGACTATCAACAACATGCATGATTCCGGAAGAAATTTGTATGTATTTTTAGAAGAGATTACATGTGAAAAGGGATTTGGATATTTCATTAAAAGACTGAAAAAAATGCGTGCCTTGGGAAAGGCCATGATTTTTTTGGTGACATTTTTTCGCATCAGAACAGAAGGCCAGTGTTTTGGATCAAGAATTATAATTTTTTATACATTAACAGAGTCTCCACTGTGACTCGAAGTTATGTTTTCTTTTTTCTGCAATGTGATTTATTTTTTCCATATTTTTAGGACAATTTACATTTTGGTGAAATATTTATCCGCACTTTTAACTTGTTCTTTGGTTTATTGGAGTGTAAGTCCTTCTGAGGTGAAATGCTTGTCCAATGAAAAGATATATGTTAAGAATTCATACAGTTCTAGAGAAGTAACCCAGAATATTTATAAGGAACAAATATAGTTTTTAAGTTTCCAATCTTGGACAACAACAGTTCTCTCTTTCAATATATATATATACAAACAGACATTTGTAATTGTATGTATGCATGTATGAAAAAAGAAGAGAAGAAATTTCATCATTTATTTTTAAATTTTTTTAATTATTAGTTTCACTTGTCTTTCTAAGCTTCTTGCTCTTTTTTCTCGGGAGGGGTAGCAACCAATAAACTTTGCATTTGCTTAGAATTTCTTGTTTCTGATGTCACTGTTAACGTCACCAAATTTTGTGGAAAAAAATTATTTTAACGTTTTGGAAAGATAAATGAATGTTAAAAATTAAAAATGTGCATTGTTCATTTTTCAGTTTAATCATTTCATCTCCTTACATATTGCTTTTGTTGTCTTTCTTCAATGTTTCTGTTGGAATTTTGAAGTAAATTAAAAGAAAAGAAAAAAAATATAATAAACTCGGTCGATTGAGATTCTAAGCTTCTTGCTTTTTTTTTCTTGGGAGGGGTAGCAACCAATAAACCTTGCATTTGCTTAGAATTTCTTGTTTCTGATGTCACTGTTAACGTCACCAAATTTTGTGGAAAAAAAATATTTTTAACGTTTTGGAAAGATAAATGAATGTTAAAAATTAAAAATGTCATTGTTCATTTTTCAGTGTAATCATTTCATCTCCTTACATTATGCTTTTGTTGTCTTTCTTCAATGTTTCTGTTGGAATTTTGAAGTAAATTAAAAGAAAAGAAAAAAAAATATAATAAACTCGGTCGATCGAGACCATTGGTTCGATCGATCGAGCACGACAATTTTTTCCATTCTTTGGAAACAGGTGCTCGATCGATCGAGCACCATGATCGATCGAGCCCTGTGTCTGTTGTGCGGAATGGTGTGTTCATTCATGTTCGGGTGTGATTTTTCACGATGTGGTGCCTCCAAATGGTGTCCGTTTGAACATATCTCTTGGTTTACTATAAATATAACAATTCCCTCACTTGTGTAATATGGAATTTTCGAGATTCACATCATATTGAAGATCAAATTTTAAATAATTTTGTGGATCTTCAACCTAGTTTAATATTGAGTGTTTTTAAACCTTTGTGTTTTAAAGGATTTGTGATTTGGAGTGCTTCTATCACAAATCATAGTCGTTGTATCTTGGGAGACAAATTGCCAATTGAACACCGTAGAGGGGCAATACTGTCTTAAGGACGGAGATTCCAAATCCCGCCTCGACATTTCTAATACAAAGCTATATGTTGTTTTAGCTTGCTACTTTCCTAAGATACACACCCATAAATTTTGTACTACAATCTTAAGACAATATTAGCAACAAATGGCTTCGTCGAGTACAACAACGACTCCAGTTCATCATGGTGAAAAACCTGAAAAGTTCAATGTGAACGATTTCAATCGATGTCAACAAAAGATGTTTTATTTGACAACCTTGGGGTTGACAATGTTCCTCAATGAGGATGCTCCTACTATTATGGAGAGTGAAACCGACAACCAAAAGAGGGTTGCGGTTGATGCGTGGAAACCAAGCGATTTCCTGTGCAAGAATTATATTCTCAACAGGACTGGACAACACATTATACAATGTGTATTGTCTAGTGAAGATGGCCAAGGAATTGTGGCAATCATTGGAGAAGTAAGATCCGAGGATGCCGACATGAAGAAATCCATCATTGGGCGATTCCTGGATTTCAAATTGGTTGATAGCGCAAGTGCAAGATTTGCAAGTAATCATGCATGAAATTCATACGGAGGGAATGGTTCTAAGTGATTCATTCCAAGTGGCCGCAATGATTGAGAAGTTGCATCCGTCATGGAAGGACTTCAAGAATTATCTCAAGCACAAACGAAAAGATATGAATCTTGAAGACCTTGTGGTTCGCTTGAGAATCGAAGAGGTCAACAGAATTTCTGAAATGAAGGAAAATTGGCACCAACATGAAGCACGAGTGAACTTAGTGGAAAAACACGCCGGAACAAAGCGCAAGTTTGACGGCATGGCCTCCAAATCTGGAAAGACGAAGAAGTTCAAAGGCAAGTGCTACAAATGTGGAAAACTCAATCGCATGGTGAAAGATTGTCGCAATAAAGACGATCATGAGAACGCTATGAATCAAGTAAATGTGGCCGAAGAAGATCGTTTCTCAAATGATTTGGATGATCTAGCGCTTACCGCTTAATTAGATTGTGTATCTTTGAAGTTGTAAACTCCAAGAATGGAGTGATTCTAAATAAATGTAATGGCGATATTTGTTGAAAGCAATAAAATTTACATTATTACTTCTTGTATTGAATCTTATGGTTTGTGGCATGATTGTTAGGATCATTTAAGCCATAGTTCGCAGTACAAATTGTAATTTTAAATTTATTGCTTGTGTGGGCACTCAGTTAACAAAATCGTCATTCATTTGTTAGAAGAATCCTAACGTCTCTAGAGTTAACTCACAATGATGTTTGTGATTGAAAGATTGTGCAAACTAGAGATGCGAGAAAAGTAATTTGTTACTTTATCAATATTTGCACATGATATTCTTGTGAATTTTTTGTTATGAAGCAAAAACGAGGCCAATGAGGTGTTTAAATACTTCATGAATGAGATTGCAATAAAATTTAGCAAATGAGTTTTGTTATGTGAAATTGTGAGTAGATTATACTCGTGTTGTCTAAGAATTTGACGCTTAAGCTTGAATATGCAAGACTATAAATCTTGAATTCGAGTTTCTAAGCTTTGTACGCTTAAAACACAAGTGATAAATTGAAGCCACGAATTTTAACTAGGCGTTGTAATATCTCAAATTGGTTCATTTGGGATTTCTAAGCTAGTACGCTTATAACATGAATTTACAAGATTTAAAATCTTGAATTTAAGTTTTCTAAGTTAGTTCGCTTAAATTGCAAATTGTGAACAGAGTTTTAGAATATTATCCAAGTTTAAACTTTTGTAAGCAAGTACGCTTAAATCCGAAATTTTCAAGAAATAAAAACTTGACTTTGGATTTTTAAGACGATAACGCTTAGAACTTGAAACATGGAAGTTTGAAATGCCAGTGAACTTCGTTACTACCCGAATTTGTGGGGGGTTGCAATTCTTGGATTCAATCACATACTAAGTACCACATTTAGTGAATGACGAAAAACCTTGTGATTGAAAGAAAAGAGAGTTTCCTACAATATTTGAAATGTGGTGATACTTGGCTAAACTAGAAGAGTTTCACAAATAATGTTTGTCAAATAGATCAACGAGTGTGATAAATGTGGACACTCCTAAGCATATGTATGATTGTGTATTGATGATATGCTCATTGGAGAAGCAATTTAGAAATCATCAAGTAACAAAAAAAAAATGTTAACGAGACATTTTTGAAATGTGTGCATCAAGAAGCAATACTTGGAATTAAAGTTTCCAAGACGCTTGAAGAATGAAATCTCAAGAATTAATTCGAGTTTCAAATTGTAACTTTACTTAGAAAAATAAAATCTTGAACTTGTAATTTTTAAGAATCTATGCGCTTAAATATGAATTGTGAATTAAAGTTGAGTATTTCCACTGGTCTCGAATTTTGTAAGAAATAACGTGTTAACAATGTTTAAAATTCGATGATGAAAATATCGCAAAAGGATAAAATGATGCTAATGAGGTAATGTGATTACCAAAACTGAAGATATACTGTTGTGGAAAATTCTCTATGCAAAACATATAAAGTTTCTTCGGCGGAGTGGTTTTATAAGTTGTTAGAGAAAAATCTTGTGCATGCAACTAAAATGTGTTGCGCTAATGCCATATGACAAAATGATCTCTAGTGGCATAATCACGAGTGATTATGTTAAACCGTGGATCCGTATATGAAATGGTTAACCGAGAGATAATGTGGAAGTTTATCGAGGGGAATGGGGTTAAAACCCTATAATCAAAATCTCATAGTGGATATCAAACATTGTTGACTGGAGATCCCAAGATCTAGGTTCAAATGGACAACTAAATTATGAGATTGTATAAACATCTTTGGAGATCAATCTCCAACACATATGATAAGGGGTGTAGCCTGCAAAATGGGTACGATGATAGGCAAAATGTCTTTAATGATTCCTCAGACATATACGATTATGTTAAGAGTATATCGGGATACTCTTCTAGGAGATCACCTACGTGAGTGCGAAGTGTGGCCGCTTCAAAGATGAAAAGCACTTATGAAACCAAGCGTGGTCCAAGGCCGGAATGGACACAACCGTAAGAAATCAATACGAATGTTAGAATTGTTATGGTGTGGGTTCAATTGTCTAGATTTACAACAACGACTAAATAGTTCAAGACTATAAGTTCCCTATTAAGTCAAGTAAATCCGAATGAATACTACTACGGAAGATTCAAAGCTGCAAGCTATCTCTCCAGATGCCATAATAGTTTGTTAAAAATGCTCAATTGCATACATGCATTAATTTAATTCACGTGGGGGATTGTTAGAATTCTGAAGTAAATTAAAAGAAAAGAAAATATATATATAATAAGCTCGATCGATTGAGACCATTGGCTCGATCGATCGAGCACGACATATTTTTCCATTCGTTGGAAAGAGGTGCTCGATTGATCGAGCCATGTGTCTGTTGCACGGAATTGTGTGTCCATTCATGTTCGGGTGCGATTTTTCGAGATGTGGTGCCTCCAAATGGTGTCTGTTTGAACATATCTCTTGGTTTACTATAAATATAACAATTCCCTCACTTGTTTAATATGTAATTTTCAAAATTCACATCATATTGAAGATCAAAATTTGAGTAATTTAGTGGATCTTCATCCTAGTTTAATATTGAGTGCTTTTAAACTTTTGTTGTTTAAATGATTTGTGATTTGAAGTGCTCCTTTCACAAATCATAGTCGTTGTATCTTGGGAGACAAATTGCTAATTGAATCGTTAGCACAATAGCGGAGCAATATTGTATTAAAGACGGAGATTTCAAATCTCGTCTCGACATTTCTAATATAAAGTCATTTATTATTTTTGTTTGCTATTTTCCTAAGATACACACCCATAAATTTTGTACTACAGTTTCTCGACATTTTTCTTATACTAATTTATTCTATAGTATGTAAGTAAATTAGTTCTCATGTTGTCCTATCAATATTTATTTGTGAATTATGAAATTATATTATATTTTTTGTTTTTATTTATTGCAGTATCTTGAGTACCCTTGAACGCTACCAAGGATGCTGCTTCAATCCTCATGACAATAGCACGGAACAAACTCAAACACAGGTTTGGTTTAATTTAAACTTTCATTTATTAATTTATATTAAATGCGATGATATTTATATTTTTATTGTCAAAATATTTTACGTTTATGAATATTTTAAATGATTTAACTAATTCCCTCATTTCGAAATTTTATTTAATTTATTTTGGGGTGTAAATACAGAACTGGTATCAAGAGGTCTCAAAATTAAAGGCCAAGTATGTATCGCTTCAACGGAGTCAAAGGTCACAGCTACCATTCTGTATCTACTATTTTCTTAGTGTAATTTATCACTATTTTGTAAGTGAGAAACTAATTCTTTTAAACAATATTAAATGTCAGAAGAAAAAATGGCATAAGATTTGAAAGTTTTACATGAATCGTGGTTTAAGCAATAAATTAATATAGCTAAATAACCAAAATAAAGATTCGTATGCAAAATGATATTAAGTGAGCACTATGGTACTCAAACCAAAAGTTCCGCAAAACCATCATCTTGAAAATACTTAAACACCACAACTCAAACAAAAAATGGAGAACGAAACCAATCTAACGCAGAATAAGGATAAACACCAAGTTTTTTCGCTATAATCCAATGCCAAGATCTGATTTTCACAAAATAAACTGCCCTATTGTAAGTTAACCATAAACTCAAAACCACACATTCCCAAATCGCTAGCCACTCACTTTTTCCCAACTGAACCATTCAAGTAATCCTGATGATGTTTAAATTTGTTTAATTTCTTTCTTTTTTTCTTTGTTTAGTTTCACCATTATCTCTGCATGAAAATTCTTGAAGTTTCTGGTGGAGAGTAAAGTGATGACGAAAGTAATCATATTTGTGATTTTATTTCGCACAAAATGATAATTTCGAATTTGACAAATTTCAGGTGCAGTTACATAAAAAAACATGTATTAAAAGAAAACTGTTAGCTATGTAGAATTTGTTTAGTCAAGTCCCCATTTAGTTCCTAAATCTTTTAATTTGTCGTAATAGTATTCTTTTAAAGGGTTTTAGTATAGTCTCCCTCTTATATTGCTTGTTTTGTTTAACATAATCAGATAGGGATTTACCAAACTCCCATCCACTCAAATGTGGTGTTCTAACGGACTTATTAGATACCGAAGTCAATGGTATAAGCTTTTGATCCACCCTCCCTAAATATTTCTTAACCTATATAGAATGAAAATTTGCTAAGATATTCATAGATGCACACTAAACCAAACCAACGACTTAAATAATTGATAATATGAACTGAATATACATATATGTGTGTGGTTGTGGTCACATTTGAACTAAATAATGAAGGCATCTGCTCGGGGAAGATCTTGGGCCATTGAGTGTGAAAGAGTTGCAGAATCTTGAAAAACAACTAGAAGGAGCTCTCGCTCAAGCCAGGCAGAGAAAGGTACTGATTAATATTTGCTAGGTGTAATACATGCATATATAAGCTAAAGAGTACAACTGCAATATAATATATAACCGATAATGTTGAAATGATGTCTCATCTAAAAGCCCGATCTTTAGAGGGATCGAACAATTTATTATTTATTTTCGAACAATTTATTATTTATTATCGAACAATCCCGTCACTTGTTTCTTCTTTTTTTTGGGAGGCCTAGCAAATGGATATTTTATATGTCTAGAGTTGTTGTTTATGAGTTTTGAACTTATGACCTTGTCGTCAGTAAGAGGTTATGATACCATGTTGTATTGTAATCTCATCTAAAAGCCCGAGCTTTAGAGACATTATATGTGTATTGAAGTATTAGTGATTCGGCATCAATTTTTATAACCATGAGAAATTTGATCTTGTGGAGTTCTGAAAATAAATAAAAATGACTAAAGCATGAATGAAAAGAGCAAGAATTTTTTTAAAAAAATATCCCCTTAATATCATTTTAAAGTTTGAGAGATACTTGAAAATTCCTGCGTGTCAAATGTGTCCGGCGGTACACCTTATGTGTACTTTTTGCAATTAATATCATAGAATGAAATTTGAAGGAAAGGAATCCGAGTGTAAGCATGTTTTGGAAGAAATTAAGACTCGTAGCTGGATGTGGATTAAAGCTTGGTACAAAGATTCTTTTAATTATTCCCTAAATGATTGGTTTTTGGAACCAATTTTATGCCTTAGATCTTTGTAATGTTTGTCTAGTTTTTACTTTCTTGTACTTCTCCGTAATTGGAATTTTTCGTCTTCGGTTTTTGAGTACCATTTGTACTACATTATTAAAAAAAATTTCCTTATCCAAAAAAAATCATAAAATGAAATTTATGTTATTGAATTGTCTAATATTTCCTTGGATTGAAAGTTGAAAACTACTCTTGCTCTTCTTCTCCTTTCATAAAATATTTGCAGACACAAGTTATGCTGGAACAAATGGAAGAGCTTCGCAGAAAGGTGATTTTCATATTTAAAATCTTAACTTTCTAGTCGATGAACAACTTAGTGTTTTTACGAGACAAAATCCATGGATTTTGAAAAAAAATTCGTATGGTGATTATTAAAATTCGCCTTTTGTCTCGGCTTGTGAATAAAAAGGTTTGGTTGAAAAAGTACTCGGTAAATAATTGGCTTCGTTTACCCGTTTTATGTATAAACATTGGTTTGTGAGCAGTATGGTCGCTAGGACATTTTGTACCTCACTTGTCATCTCGCACTTTTGAGCACTTCTTAGTGCTCCTCTAAATAAACTTTGGCTTATAAAAAAAAAGTGATTATTAAATGTGTGGTTCTTTAGCTAAATTCCGAGACATCACCTACTACAAGCCTATGTTAACTTGCAGGAGCACCAACTAGGAGACATGAACAAGCAGCTCAAGATGAGGGTTTCACATGAAATGTCATCGGTATATGAAATTTTACTGGTTATAAGTAAAAATTAATTACGAAAATTTCCACTTGTAACAATAAATAGACATGGTAAAATCAGTTTTCTACGTGTGTGGAAAAATTAAACCAAAAGAATTTAAATATAGAAGAATTTTATTAGATACAACTTTTTAAAATATTTTTTTATTTTTAAATGAAAGTAAGATAATTTTCTATTTGGATATAATGTATTTAAGGGGAAAGTTATATCTTGGGTAATTTAATTTGTCTATTTTTCAATTTGGTAAAATGACATCAATGTCCGGCACCACATCACCAATTTCCGGCATCACAACATCTTTTTCTGATGTTATGTCAGCATTCCATTGAAAAATTACTAAAAGTGAAACAAAGACCAATTTATTGTACTAAAACTGCAGTTTGAAAATTTACAGGATTATAAGTAACAAAAGTTCCCACCTTTTTTCATGTTCTTTTGATCACTTACTTTTTAAATGCTTTAAACCATCCGACCAAATAAAGGAATTTTTGTTTCAAAAAATAACTCATGTATCGGAGTGCCATTAATGCAATTTGCAGCTAGAGGCTGAAGGACAAGTTCTGAGAACACTCCCCTTCCCATGGAACACCGACGCAACAGCTGGAACCAGCAATTTTTTTGTCCAAATTCCGGCAACCAATCCTATGGAAATCGAACAGGAGCCTTTCCTCCAAATAGGGTATATACATAATTATATATATGTGTGCGTGAATAAAACCCTAATTTTATATTTGTTTTAGGGGACAAAGCGATTATGTGATTACACTTCAAAATTTTTTGTAGGTACCAACACTATAATCTTGGAGAAGCGTCATCTGTTCAAAGAAACATGGGTGTTGACAGTAATATAATCCAGGGGTGGACACTTTAATAAATCAGGTTTAATTATGTAATCAAATGTTTGTGATTATGAATCCCATTTGACTGATTAAATGACTCGTGTTTTGGGAATATATCCGAGGCTTTGTTGTACGTAATTATGATCAAGCGAGTATAGATTGATCAATGGATTTATGATCTTGTGAACCAAGATTCTGTTTTTGAGTGATATTTTATTTTTATTTGTAGTTGGATGGAAAGATTTGAATTCGACGATGGATTTGAAAATTTGGATTTAAAATGACTTGAATAATTATGGATTTGAAATAACTTGATATTGTTAAAAAAAATACCTTAATATATCTGAGGCTTTGTTGTAAAATTATGATCAAGCAGTGAGAATATATGGAGCAATAGCTTTATGATATTTTGAACGTTAGATTCTGGTTTTTGAATAATAGTTTACTTTCAGGTTGCATTTGGATGGAAAGATTTCGACAATGGATTTGAAATGATTCAATAATTATGAATTTGAAATAACTTGATATTATTAAAAAAAAATGGCTTAATATGTATGAGATTTTGTTGTACGTAATTATTATCAAGTAGTGAAAATAGATTGATCAATGGCTTTATGATATTGTGAACCATAGATTCCGGTTTTTGCATAATAGGTTACTTTCAGGTTACATTTTGATAGAAAGATTTCAATTCGACAATGGATTTGAAATGCTTCAATAATTATAGATTTGAAATAACTTGATATTATTAAAAAAATAAAAGACATAACATATCTGAGGCTTTGTTGTACATAATTATGATCAAACTGTAAGAATAGATTGATCAATGGCTTTATGATCTTGTGAACCAAAGATTCTGATTTTTGAGTAATAGTTAACTTTCAGATTGCATTTGGATGTAAGAATTTCAATTGAACAATGGATTTGAAAAATTGCAATTTGAAATCCATGAGTTTCAAAATTAGACAAACAATTTGAATAGATTTGTATGAAGGATTTGAAATCAAAAATCCATCAAATCTTCCATCACAAAATTTGTCCGAAAAAGTTAGAAAAAGAAAAAACGCAGAGCAAAAATATTTTCCATTACTTTCTGTGAATACAAAACACACATCTTTATTACAAGAATGACTAGCAATATGTTGACAACACTGATAATATTTATTATTTAACAGAGCTTAGCAATGGGAAAAATGATTTCATCATGTGAGCAGAGAACACACTGATTGAATTTTATTAGTATTATTTATTTAACTGAAAAGATTATGAATTTGTTGGATATTTTTAAATTTTTTTTATTAAGTTCTCTTATCATTATCGAAATTAATGTAAAAATAATTTACAGTAGAACTACTAGTTTGAATTGCTGTATTCGTGCTGAGGAATGCTTGAAATAAATCTTATTAACCAATTCTGAGATAATACCTTAATGCTCATCCCGATTATCGTAGCTTGAATTTATAGAGATCAAAATTCTATGTTATATATGATTTGGTTATATATATATATATATATATTTATTTATTTATAAAATTGTGTATGTAAATATATAAACATATCATTTTCGCGGCCCGCCTACGGTTGGGGTTTACCCAAACCCTTCTGGAGGCAGGCCAACCCATTTGGATAGGGCTGTCCCGTTTTGACAAGTCTACCTCTAAAATACATTTTCCCACATTATTTATTTAGGCTGGGTTTGAAGTTAATGATAATGGTAATTTTAGAAATTATTTTAACCCAATGTTTAGTTGGTTTTTTGTCACAAAATTTTCCCAACTTATTTATCAATGTTTATTCTAACTTTGTAGTAAAATGATACATGTGCCATTTCTCACCATCTTTTACTATTGTAAAATTTGAAATTTCAACAAATAGTTAGTGATGATATTTTAATCATTACAATAAATAATAAAATTAATCCACAATTATAAAAGCATATCAAATACCATATACCTTATCATAATATATTATTTATTATCATATCATAATTTTAATTACTCTCGTACTTATCATATTCATAACGTGAAACTTTTCACTGTACCTTGAGTGCTCAATAATTCTACCAAACATTATCCAAAATTAAATAAAAGAAAACTAAATATGCAATACAAGAACTAAGTCACATAAGTCTGATGCGGGAGCGGATGCGAATGCGGATGCGTGAGTGCGTCAATTTGCAAAAAATTTGAGTGCGGGTGCGCCTTAATGCGCCTATTAAAAATTAATAAATATATATATATATATATATATATATATATATATATATATATATATACATACACACTGATGAAATGAAGTTAAACATACATAATATACATCATATTTAACAAACTCACATCATTATTATATTATTTACAAATTTACAATATGCTGTTCTTAACAACTTTGGTGTTTGCATCTTTACCATTCTTAAAAAGCATTAAAATTAGATTTTATTGAAGAATCTAACATTTGCAGCTTTGCAAAAATGTTATAGCCAGTGATACAACGTAATTTGAATCTTGTATTTGATCGTTCGTCCAGTAAGAATTCTCCGAAAAATATATTGTAGAAATAGAAATGAAGTATTAAAGTTTTATTTTATTTTAAGATATAAAATAACGAATTTGAAAAATGAAACCAAATTGTTCATATTTATTTCAACATGTTTGGTAATAGTATGAATTTATTAAAAATGACTCATATTATTTCCGGAGACTTATATTAAATATTTAAATTAACTCAATAAAAATAAAAATTTTATTTATAAAGTTCATTCTATTAATTTTAATGCAAAAAACTAAGATATCAAATTTATTATTATTTACTCCGCAAAAATGTTACAAAATTACAGATTTATCATACTTTCTTTTATCACATATTTTAATCTTCCATATGTTATTATGTCTTTTCATGATTCATTATCTATCTATTTACCATATAATATAATTTTCTTACCAACCCGAAATACCTAGAAACCATAAAAATCCATCTAAACCCAAAATTGAAGAATTTTTTTTATAATTACAAAAAAAAAAAAATTGGAGAATTAAGGAGGATTAACAAGACTTAGTAACTTAGTGCGCGACTTAGTAAATCTTAATGCGCGAATTAGGAAATCTTAGTGCGCGGATTATAAAATCTTAGTGCGCGAACTAGAAATTCTTAAAGCGCGAACTAGAAATTCTTAAGTCGCCTTAATGCGCCGCACGCGCACCGAGTTCGCCAGTTCGCGGCCGGAGCGCCAGTGCGTGGAGGGGGTAGGAGGATTATGTGACTTAGTACAAGAATCCAATTTAGATTTGATTTACATAGCCGAAAATTATTAAATAATAAAATATAAATATTGTTATCACGTAAATAGTCTACCATTTCGAGGATAAATATGTTGCTGTTTCTGATCACACGTCACAAACGACCTGGTTTCACATTAATTCATGTTGATTATTCCTCCTTTGGGCTCCTGAATCTCGTTGAAAGGTACTCATTTTCTTTCTGATCAGCTCTTTCGGAACTCAATAAAGAAAAGTAATCATTGGATTATTGGAGGTATCTAGAAAGTCCCTGTTTGATTTGCCTTATTTTCCCTGTTTGGTGTTCTCGATTCCCTCAGCTGACCTCGTTCTACCAGAGGCATTTATTTTTCTCCGTGTATCTGGATCGTTTGTTCAATTTAGGTTAATTCTATCAAGGAAACGTTATTCTTGGAGGGGAACTTTTGTTGAATGTGCAGTTTATTGAGTGTTGTAGGATCCAATTGCGATTCTTTTCGAGAAAAGATCATCCTTGGATTGAAATTGAGATAACCTTTCGACAAAAACTCAGCTTTTTTCGGTTTTATATTATCTAGTTAGTAATCGTTTCGCAAGGAAAGTTCATTATTGGATTGAAGTTGTGAGACACTTTTTGATTAATATTCAGTTTGTTTACTTATGCATGATCAATTAGTAATCTATTCGCTAGGAAAGTTGAATCTATGAGACCCTTTTGATATGCTTGTGCAGTTTTTTTAATCTTTTTTTATATTGAATTTGTAATTTTTTTACATGTATAAAAGAATCAGAAGTTAAGAACAATTTTGTGCATAAATGGATAACAACAATAATAGTTACCCTCCATCTCCATACCCTTACAATGCCGCCTATGGTTATACTCATGCTCCTGTACCTCCAAATCAGTACCCACCTCAACCTTCACATCTTCCTCCAGCTCCCGGCTCATACCCGTATCCACAGCATTCCCATTACCCAACCACATATAACAGTTTACATTCCACTCCACTGAATTACCCGTATCCTGGTCCAGCAGCACCACCACCTCCACCCACTCCTGCACCTTACCACCCACTAGAGCATAGTTCCAATCCTTACCAGTACCATGCATATACAGCTCCTCCTCCTCCACCCTATGCCCCTCCTCAGCCTAACCTACAGACCTTTGGGAGTTTCCAAAATGATTCATTTAGTTACCTCCATCATCAGTCATCTGGGAGGTTGCAACCTCCAGACATTCAGTCTGATATTCCTCCTAGAGTAAGCAGTGATAACTCCACTCACTATCAGTATCAACATAGTTCGTCATCTGTGGGTGATTCCATGTCACATTATGATCATGAGAACGATAGTTCCCAGACTTACCCTCCACTCTACCCACCCATTGATGATCAATTGGCGTACATGAATTTGTCTGATGATCATAGTAAGCCATCTGTATCTGCTTCCCCTCCAGCCCCTGCATCTTCATCTTTTACTTGCCCCCCGCAAAACTATCACTCTGGACCCTTGCCAATGACTAATAAATTTGATGGTTCTGGGACAATTTATGGGCATCCTAATACCTCTTTTTCGAGTTTGGAGACATCTTCTGTTGGCCAGGGGCAGTCCTCTCATCCAGTGTCACCACATGTATCCACACATTCGACTCTATCACATGGTCAGGGTATGCAGCTAGTGCAAGTCTCACCCGCAAAAACATCTTTGAAGGTTTTACTTTTACATGGGAACTTGGATGTATGGATATATGAAGCGAAAAACCTTCCAAACATGGATATGATCCACAAAACATTTGGGGATATGTTTAAATTTCCTGGAAACCCAAGCAACAAAATTGAGGGGCAAGCACATGGTAAGATCACTAGTGATCCCTACGTCTCCATAACATTAACCGGAGCCACCATTGGAAGAACCTTTGTGATAAAAAATGATGAAAATCCTGTTTGGATGCAAAATTTTATTCTCCCAGTAGCTCATAATGCTGCTGAAGTGAACTTTGTCGTTAAGGATAATGATGTTGTGGGATCACAGCATATTGGGACAGTGTCTCTTCCAGTTGAGCACATATATGGAGGAGGAAAGCTTCAGGGGCTGTTTCCAATCCTTAATGCTAGTGGAAAACCCTGCAAGGCTGGAGCTGTTTTGAGGTTATCAATTCAGTACTACCCAATAGAGCAGCTGAGTATTTACCATCATGGAATTGGAGCCGGTCCCAATTATCAGGGAGTTCATGGGACATATTTTCCTCTTAGGAGAGGTGGGATAGTCACCCTTTATCAAGATTCTCACGTACCTGATGGATCCCTCCCGAATCTAAAGCTCGACAATGGAATGCAGTACATACATGGGAAGTGTTGGCGTGACATTTTTGAGGCAATACGTCATGCTCGGCGGTTCATCTATATAACTGGATGGTCAGTGTGGCACAAAGTTAGACTAGTTAGGGATGACAGTTCTATCTCTGATTCCACTTTGGGTGAACTGCTAAAGTTAAAGTCACAGGAAGGAGTAAGAGTTTTACTTCTCGTGTGGGATGACCCTACGTCAAGAAGCATATTGGGCTACAAAACAGTAAGCATCATTGCTCAAATATTTTTAATGATAACTCCTGAGCTTACACCATCTGTAATGATGTCTCAAACAAATATTTGGATTTGATTCTCTTTAATAATTTTTGGCAAAGTACGTCGTTCTTGTGGTTTTTTGCTTTCAAGAAAACCTTGGAATATATGGTTATAAGGTTAGGTAGTCATGAATATTTCTTTCCTCTATATATAACTTTTGAGTTGTGGATTTCTAACATGGAGTCAAAAATCACAAATGTGCTACAGGTGGTGGAACAAGCAGTCCAATTTTTTTTTAATTGATTTATCAAATGTTCTAAAATTGAGGTGAAATTCAAACAGAACAAGAAGCAAAGTAGAGGGTTTCCAAGTAGAGAAAAAAAAAAAAAACTTAAAATAGTTTTAGGAGATATTCATTCTCCTGGAGAGAGAGAGAAAAATATCCCGACCTAGGGGCATTTTGATACCATGGAGCAACAAAACAAAATTCTAAGTAATCCAGAAAATGGAAAAATTGGATTTACTACCTACCCAAGATCACTTAATCAGAACACTTTACTTGAGTTGTTGGCCTGCATTGCCTTTTAGAATTTTTCCTACGGGTTCATTGAGTTTTCTTTTTCCCATATGTACCTTTTTTAGAGGTTAATTTTCCTTACATAGTTTATTTGAACGTCATCTCATTTTTCATCACAATCTTCGATGTGGTCAGGATGGAGTTATGCAAACTCATGATGAAGAAACTCGTCGATTTTTCAAGCACTCTTCTGTTCAAGTGCTACTTTGTCCTCGAGTGGCTGGCAAGCGCCACAGCTGGGTAAATCAGAGGGTATGTTTTCGGATGAACGAGTTTACTTTAATAATTTTCTATGCCATGTGCATTTGCAGCATTCAAGTCTGCTGCTTCAAAAAGTTATGCATCTTTTATGTCGTATTTGAGATTTTGGGTTATACAAATATAGATTTTACATTGTTTTAGTGGGTGTTCATATTGTGCAAATCCTAATTGTTATTTTTAAATGTAATGCTGATATTTGTAATAAATGTATACAATTTTTTACTAGGAAGTTGGAGTCATTTATACACACCATCAGAAGACTGTGATAGTTGATGCTGATGCTGGAAACAACAGAAGGAGGATCATAGCTTTTCTGGGAGGACTGGACTTGTGTGATGGACGATACGATACTCCTCAGCATCCTATATTTAGAACGCTTCATACTTTGCATTCAGACGACTATCACAACCCAACTTATACGGTAATTCATCGATCTATCTTCAGTGAATGTTTTTTTCCGTGCATATTAGAGTGCTGTTCAAGGCTGTAAGTTTTTGTTTTTTCCCAATTCTATGAGAAACGGACCTTTTGATTCCCCTTATAGTCTTTTACTATTTGTGTCAAGGGCGGATTCTTGTTATCCCATTTACATAGTAACCAATAACAGACGTACCCATTTGTCATGACCTTTGCCTGCCTGAAATTGAGACTGGTGTACGAGCTTGTAAGCTAAATACGTGAAACTTTGGTGATCAAATAAACGATATTGACTTTAGCAACGTGTTGATATAAATTTGTAACCGAGCAGGGAAATACTACTGGTTGTCCTAGAGAACCATGGCATGACTTGCATTGTAAAATTGACGGTCCCGCAGCATATGATGTTTTGACTAATTTTGAGGAGCGGTGGAGAAAGGCTTCAAGACCCCATGGAATTAAAAAACTGAAAACGTCATCTGATGATGCTTTGCTCTCTATAGAAAGGATACCTGACATATTGGGGTTGTCCGATACTCCTTGTGTAAGTGACGATGATCCTGAAAGTTGGCATGCACAGGTACATTTAATCAAGAAATCTTTACCTTTTTGTAGAATTACCTTCAATTAACGTCAATAAGGGATTGTTGTTATTTTTCTGTGATATGTTATGCAGGTATTTCGGTCCATCGATTCAAATTCTGTCAAAGGATTCCCAAAAGATCCTAAGGATGCTACAATGAGGGTGAGCTGAAAACTGAATTGTTTTGCTCGAATTATTGGTTACACATCATTTTTTTTTTACTAAATATTTATGTCATTTTTGGAAATAGAACTTGGTATGTGGGAAGAATGTTCTTATAGATATGAGCATACATACAGCATATGTGAAGGCTATTCGAGCTGCCCAACATTTCATTTATATCGAGAATCAGTACTTCATTGGGTCCTCATACAACTGGAGTTCATACAAGGACATTGGTAAGGAACTGCCCTTCTCTATCGTATTTTATCTGAAAATATTCAGATACGTTGTTTATTTCAAGCCATATTGTTGCACAGTTTTTTTTAAGAGTTAAAACGGTAATTTGATTTAAAAAATCAGGCATGGTCAAGTTCAAGTTAATCCTATTGAAGTTTTACTTGGCACGTGTTCTGAAATTTCCTCTTCCTGCCTGATCATGAGTTAGCAATAACCAGCTTGACCGTGACACCATAGCTATGGGCGCTAAATGCATTGTCTTCCATGCAGGTGCCAATAATTTAATTCCAATGGAAATTGCACTTAAAATTGCTGAAAAAATCAGAGCACATGAGAGGTTTGCTGCTTATATTGTTGTCCCTATGTGGCCTGAAGGTAACCCAACAGGGGCTGCAACACAGAGGATTTTATTCTGGCAGGTATGCACTTCTTGTGGTGATGAATCTTGTATAAAGATCAAGAAGATCAAAGTTCCATCAACGCTTTCCCATCATTTAAATATGTATAGCATATTCGTGATACCTAATCATCAGGGCTCGAATAAAAATACTTTCAAATTCCGTGTGTTGTTTCGCCTTTCTAAAACATTGTCTCCCTCCCTCAACTAAATTTGTGGATCCGCAGTCCACTGCTGCTAGTAAATAGTCATTTTGGTGTAGACTTCTGTTAATTGATCATCTTTTTCCCAGCATAAGACGATGCAAATGATGTATGAAACTATTCACAAAGCTTTAGTGGAGGTTGGTCTTGAGGATGCTTACTCGCCGCAGGATTATTTAAATTTTTACTGCCTTGGCAACCGAGAGATTCTCGATGCCTGTGATCTCTCCGAGGGTCACACCGCATCAAACACTCCTCAGGTACTCTATTCTCTATAGTATCTTAAATATTATGATATATTTTGTATATAAGTTTTATTAACTTCTGTTTCAGGGACTTGGCAGGAAAAACCGAAGATTCATGATTTATGTTCATTCTAAAGGTATGATAGTGGATGATGAATATGTAATACTGGGATCTGCAAACATTAATCAAAGATCTATGGATGGTACTCGAGACACAGAGATTGCAATGGGTGCTTATCAGCCACATCACACATGGGCAAGAAGATTATCGAGCCCCCGTGGACAGGTATCATCGTAAAATCTGAGTGTATATACTGCTAACAAATCTGCATATATTAACGATGGGAAAGTTCATCGATATGCTAAACATTTGCGTATAAAAAAAATATCAAAGTTGATCATTGTTGAGAGTTATCCCACGTTAGGAACTTAAAAACTATATTTGCTCCTTATAAAAGATTATGTGATACTCTTATCATAACCAATTTGTTATGAGTAGGAACCCCATTAATTCTTAACATGGTATCAGAGCCAGGTTTTTCATGTGATTGGTTATTCCATCCACATGCTCACCATCCTCCGCATTATCAATCCACGTGTTTGACTAATGTTACAGGTGATGTGGTGTGTTGAGAGTTGTTATCCCACATTGAGAACTTAAAAACTATATTTGCTCCTTATAAAAGATTCTGTGATACTCGTATCATAACCAATTGGTTATGAGTAGGAACCCATTAATTCTTAACAACAATTAAATTGATCGAATGCTGATGAGTGGAATATAATACCAGTTTTATAAGAACAAGGTCCACGGTTTGACCAATTGGTTATGAGTAGGAACCATGAATTCTTCCATTAAATTGATCGAATGCTGATGAGTGGAGTATAATACCAGTTTTATAAGAACGAGGTCCACGGTTTGACCCTTCTCTTGGTGGTTCTTGCTGTTACGAAAACTAAGTGGGGAATTCCTTGTATTTGCTTATTTGCACCTCGTTTCGTCGAGTACACTCACCCTGTTTGCTTGGTTGTTATGAGAGTCAGAAATTTAATGAAATGAGGCAAAATAGAAGTTCTAGAAAATCAAATTAGGGGCAGGGGAGATATCAGATT
This sequence comes from Haberlea rhodopensis, assembly GCA_907163345.1. NCBI lineage: Eukaryota > Viridiplantae > Streptophyta > Magnoliopsida > Lamiales > Gesneriaceae > Haberlea > Haberlea rhodopensis. The sequence goes on along the minus strand of CAJQUN010000005.1, from coordinate 22,148,777 downwards.
TTTCTCCTTAGTGTAGCAGAAATGTACAAAATAGGAAATTTTGGGAGGCGACAGCCCTTATGGCCACCCCTAGTTCGCCACTGGCCATAAGCTGCAAAAGCTCCAGAATTAAATTAAATTGCATTTCATCCGACTCTCAACCATACTTCACATGCCTTTTTCTACAGATATATGGATACAGAATGTCCCTGTGGGCTGAGCATCTTGGAGTATTAGATGACTGCTTTACTCGACCAGAGTCTCTCGAATGTGTTAGACGTGTTAGATCAATGGGGGAGGCTAACTGGAACCAGTTTGCATCAAATGAAGTATCAGAATTGAATGGACACCTTCTTAAATATCCGGTTGATGTTGATCGGACAGGCAAAGTGAAGCCGCTCCCGAACTGCGAGACATTCCCTGATGTCGGAGGGAACATAATTGGATCATTTCTCGCCATTCAGGAGAACCTGACGATTTAAGGCACAACGCAATACTGAAGTGGAAAGCAGCGTCCTTTCTGGTTCATTGTACGTTTCTCCTGCAGCAAAAGTGTCGAGGATAATTTCAAGAAACTGTTTCTTGAACGATCCGCTTTACTTTCCCCTTTAGTCTACTGTGTAATTAATCTCTACTTTGAGGAGAAATTTCTTATTTTTGGCATGAATGATCCAAATCTTGGTTATCCTGGGTTGAACGTTTCGAGTATTTCGAAATTTTGACTAAAATATCAAAACATAAATGCATCCCGATCTAATCCGTTGACATTTTTATGTGGTTAGGATTTGGACCAATTATACCATAACCGTATACATGAAATAAGTCAAGGTAACGTGGTGAAATAAGTCAAGGTAACGTGGTGAAGTAAGTCACATAATCCTCATACCCATTTCATGCAATGACGCTCCGGTCGCGAACTGGAGTATTGAGTGTTTGTGTGGTGCTCGCACTAAGTTTTATAAGTCACAAACTAAGGTTTTCTAAGGCGTGCACTGACGCTCCAGTCGTTTTCTGGTTCATTGAGTGCACGTGTGATAGTTCTAATTTTTATTAAGTCGTGTATTAAGTTTTACTAAGTCATCTTAATTCTCCGAAAATAATATAAGTCATTTTTAATAAATTAAACGGAAGTAAAATTTGACTTCATTTTCAATTTCATTCTTATTATGAAAGTTATCAATAAAAGATTTGAATTGCTTTGTAAATAATATAAAAATGGTTTAAATCTATCAGATATGATGTGATAGATTTAAATAACACACTCGCTCACCGCATCCACCCGCACAACCCACATCATGTGACTGATAATTAAATAAGCCACTTCATGATAATAAAAACTTTGAAAATTAACACTCGCTCATCCGCACCTGTCCGCACACCGTATCATGTGGTTGATAATTAAATAAGCCACTTCATTATAATAAAAACCCCGACTTATTGTCCACAAAAAACAGGTACATAAAATTTAATTGGACTAGTTTAGGACCCTAGTTTCGCTTATGAATTATGCATACTAAATGATGCCTTCACAATGAAATGAGTGTTGACACAATTTGCTACTGTTACAGTGGCTACATCTAGTTTAAAAGCAATCTAGAAACCAGTCGAGCATTCGGGTTATCTGATATTGGAGTGCACTAGTCTCGTTTTTCAGCCTTTTTATCAAACCTTTTGTTTCCCCTTCTTGAGTTTATCAAGCTCCGCTTCAGCATTCCGCAGCTGTACTCTTAAACTTGACACTCTCTCCTCCAGCTCTTCTACCGTTCCTCGAACTATGGATGGTTGATAAGGTGATAAGAAATGTTGTGAAAATGCTTTCAAGGCTTCAATCCCACAAACCTGTTGAATATGGAGACCAAACCATTACAGAAATATAAGATGAATTAAATAAAATCACTTCGGAAAAAACTATGGTATTTTGTTATTCATCTACCTCTTGGGGAAGCAAAGGTAACTTCGTTATGTGAAAATCGTCATATAACAAGTAAAACTGATCCACGTACTTTTGTTGCATTCGCATTCTAGCTTGGAGCAACTTTGATTGGACAGCTGAAAAAAAGCAAGACAGAACAGGAGTGATTTTAGGTATTTAAAGTATAAGTCTAAACAAAAGGACTGCTCCACCATGTTTCAGTGGTACCTTCATCATCAAAAATTACTTGATTAATAATGATATTATGGGTATCAATCTCAAATTTAGTAAGTTCTTGAACGAGCCGTTCGGTTTCATACAAAGACAGGAATTCTGGTATGCAAACGCAGACAAAAGTAGTCAAATCCTGCAAAAACAAAAAGAAGCATCACTTTAGGGTGTGTTCGATTTGTAGGATATGGTTTATTTACCTTAGGAAAAAAAATTATCCAATCATATTTATCTCATTTAATCCTACTTTGTAATAAAATGACATAGATATCATTTTCCACATTTCTTTACTATTTCAAAATTTGAAATTCTAGTCAAAAACTTGAATTCCCCCCGAAATTTGGCATTCAAATTTTCGACGGTATTTTAGTCATTATAACAAACAATAAAATTAATCAACCATTTTAAAATCATATCAAACATCATATAACTTATCATACTATATTATTTATCACCATCTCATAATTTTAATTATTATATTACTTATCTCATCAGTCATCCCCCACTCCAAATGGTACCTTAGGGAATAACTAAATGCTCCAAAAACGAAAATTAACTGTAAGCTTCGCCTACACTTGGTGCAGTCTAATTTTTTATTTTAAGTTATTCGAAAGAAATGATGCATTAATATGTGATAGAATTGTGATATTCATGGGCTTTAACTCTTAGACGACCCCAGATTCCACAAATCACTTTTTATAGGCATAGTTATAAACCAGAAATATATATCCCGATCAAAGCAAATATGATCTTACAGGATCCTTGAACTGCTTGTTCACTTGTTCAATCACATCTTTCATGCCCTCCAGCTTCCCTAAAATGGCATCCTCACCAAATTCATCATCAACACCAAAAAGGCGAGTCATCTGCCAATTAAGAGATTGAAGCAACTTATTTGCATATCAAAGCCAAATAAAATAAGCTAGTAATAACACACCTGATTCTGAAAAAATGTCACAAAAAACTCATTTTCAACTAAAAGTTATTAAGGATGTAGATAAAGAAAATTGGTTGTACTCATTCTCGAACGGGAAGAAGTGATCTAATTTATCATCCAAGCCATGGATGTTTGAGCGATTGGTAAATGTTACTTGAGTTTCAATCTTCTGAGTCATCAGTGCATCATCAATTCATATGACCAATATTTAAGACAAACAAATGCATGTTTTTATAGTGTGTGATAAAAAACTAGATTAACTTTTCAGTTACGCCCATTTACATGAATAGCGTTATCTGATGATGTTACTATTAATGTACTTCAGAAAATTTCAAATTTCGGCATGCATTTTTGGAAAAACTGAACTTGATTGACCTTTAAAATTTAACTTCACCTATTCGTTCTATACATCAGTAAGCTTTTCTTGAAAATTCAATTTTGCCTTTCATCTTTGTTCTAATTGGATAAGTGTCAATTAAAAAAATATTGTGCCCAAAGGAAAGAAAGACAAACTTTGGAGAGGCAGGTTTGATCCCTTCCTTACCTCACTCACATTGGCCAACACCCCACCTCAAAAAAAGAAAAAAAATAAAAACGAAAAAAGTTCACCCTTCATTATTATTTTTTGCCATTTCGGTTCCGTCTTCTCTCTGATTTAATCAATTTCATCATATATACAAGATCTCCCACATAACCACACCGAACATGAACAAAAAACTACATCTCATGAGCATATGTTCAAATAACCTGAACCTAAAACAAAAGCAGCTGATGGAGTGGAGCCATGACCAATCTAAACACCATACGGTTTCTTCGGCTTATCACCTAATTCAAGAAGAGGTACAACTTGACTCAGACTTTAGGGATGCGGCCGTACTCATTTCGAATACTCTAGCACCTAATAAAGCTACTACCTTATCTTGGAGAATCATTAGAGATCTGATCCCCACTAAACAGAACTTGAGGCGCAGAAATATAAGAACTGGACCGATATCGGATTTTGTGATCTTTGCCAATTGGAGAAGTCTACTAATCATTTGATGTTTTCATGCTCAGAATCTTACTCACTTTCGGTGCAATGCTACGACTGGTTAGGCCTGAAGCTCACCCTTCATGAAGAACTCATTCAACACCTTCAACATAATAGCCTTTGGACTCCCAAAAAAAGTCGGAAAGAATGGAGAGAACAACCTACTGGATTTATAAAATTTAGGACTTGGTTATGGTTAAAAAGTAGAGGACTCAAATTTTTTGTTATTCGTTTTCGGACTAGAACATGGAACCGGTTGTATGTACTATTCTAATACAAGTTCCTAGGCTAAAATGATATATTCCAAAACTCCGGCCTACCAATAAAATCTATCTCACCAAGCAAATAAAAGTAAAGAAAATCACACCTGACTCAACAAGCCACCAAATTTATTCTTCAAACTCATCATTTTTGCAAGACCTTTTTCTAGTGTTGAAGGAAATTGTAGCAGGCGAAGAGTATGGCCAGTTGGAGCAGTATCAAACACTATGACAGAATAATCCATAGTTTGCACTAACCTGCAAAAGATATTTGAGGACAAGTTTGAAATATGAGATCAAACAACAACAAAAAAAGGTATGATCCATGATAAATATCCAATTATTAAATTATATAAGTTAAATAAATTGCAGCCCCAAACTTGATATTTGGAATATCTTCTATACATCAAATCAAATTATACTTTCATAAAGCAAAGTATTTCAATCAAATCTATTAAAACGCAATAGTTCGGATAAACGAATATAAAAAGTTTCATAACTGCAGTACACATGGAAGATATACATGGCTGACCAGTATACAAGATGAAGTTGGAGTTGATGTCATCTTATTTTTACCTTGATAACATCATCGGCTTGAGCTATACATTTTTAACTTTACACATGGAACTACGGAAGCAAAAATTGTGAAAAATACCAGTTAAATAGAATTCCATAATTATTGTCTGATAAATTAAAAAAAAGGCACTTAATCACAGATCTAATGTTCTACTTGAAGGTCTTCCAGCAACACAACATGAACATACGATGTCTGAGAAAGGATAAAGATAAAAAAAATATCACAAAAAACTCCAAACTGGACTGCATAACGAATACATGAAAGTAAAAGGAGCAGACCCAGTAGTGGTTTTTACTTCAGTCGAATACACCCGAAATCAAAATTTCATAAGTTTGAAGCACTAACAGTATGGATCTTACTTCAGCATTTCTGCAAAACTCATAGTTTCATCGATCCCTGGGATAGAATTTGCTAAATCTGATAAAAATCCATCATTCATATCTGACCCAGGACTTTCATCGTGTTCCACATTAGGATCAACTTCCTAAAAGAAATAGTCAGCCACATTTTTAAGAACAATAACTTTGAAGAAACCCAACCATACACAAAGGTTATGGCCAACAGAACTCAATTTGAATATAAAGAAAATTTTCATAAAAAGAAACATCAAAAGCAAGAGATATATAATTGCCCTTATTGAGAGAGTCGTCGATCGTGACATTTGGACTGTTATATGATTAACGATTTGTGGTGTATTGTTACCACCAGCTATAACTTTTAATAAACGGCAAGTGTTCGTTCCTATAATTGATATTAGAGTAATTCAATGGTTTAATTCCCATAAATTGCAATTAAGTATAATTATGGGAGTTGTATTATTAGGTTATAATTGTCACTTTTGGGAGGATGATCGAAATTGGTGATTGGGCTGCCATACAATTTAAAATATTGAGTTGAACAACCATTAACAACTATAGGTTTTGATATAGCAGCATGGTATTACGGCTTTCCAGGTAGTAATAAACCCAAATGTGATAATTAATTACCGCATCTTTCAACAAACTTACGATGTAAGAGACAAAAGTTACCTTTGCTTATGGGCAGAGAAAGAATCCAACTTTTATAATTTAAAGCAGAAAGCTTGGAAACCCACCAATCAAGCATAAGCTTTACAACAACGAATGAAATAGTTAAGCGGTTAAGACTTTTAATGATCCACAATGAGAGGAGAAAACTTGGCAAAGGGAGGGTTTCCAAGAAACAAAGAGAAATTGAGACACCAAAAATCAAAACTTAATTGTGTCCAAAAGAACCAAATTTTAAAATCTAAAATTTCGATCCAATGTCACGTTTCTATATCTCTACACATCAAACCAACTTAAGACAGCCCAAAATTAAACACCAATAATTTTAAATTTAGATAAAAGAGAAGAAAAGGCAAATTTACCATGGCGTACAAGTTGGTGTAGCCATTAACAAGTGTAGGAGTTTTGGTAAACCTCTGCTGGAACGCATCACTCAAATTATGAGCAGGATCGGTGGAGATTATAAGCACAGAGGACCGCACCCGCGCAAAAAGGGTAGCAAGAATAGAGCTACATGTGGTCTTCCCAACGCCGCCTTTCCCCCCTACAAACACCCACTTCAACGAATCCTGTTGCAATATGTTCTGCAACGTTCCTTCCGGCAAATCCTCGGTGGAACCCATCAATCAATTTGATCGAGACGGTATATATGATTATTATACTGCTCCACGAATGCTGTAAAGGGTCTCTTTCTTTGGTTGTTTTGGTCGTAGTGCGATGTTGGGAAATTTATGCAAACAGCTGGAGTGCGGTAAAGATTTATGGTTTCCGAGTTGGTTTTCAGAAACTGCTGGAATAAGAAGAGGGATTCGCCCTACTTGCCTTGCAAATTGGACCAACTGGACATATGGTTCGGCTTTGCTTCTGGTTTAATCAATAATTATCTCATTAGAGGAATTTAACTAAATAATATAATAAAATTTAAATATTTAATTACTCTTGCAAAAATCAAATCATCATTTAAATTAATTATCATAATAAAAGATTTATTTTTTTGTAAAAAAAATTAATTAAAATACAATGTACAACAATTATATTGAATTTAATTAATTTACATTTAGTACGAGATTAGTTTTTAAATTATATTTAATAAAATATCTATTTAGTGAACTTTAAATATTTAACATAAAAAATAATATAAAATATAACATTTTTTTAATATTGAACAGATATTTATATATGTAGATATATCATTTCATTGATTTTATTCTAAAAAATTATGCTCAATTCTAGCTGGTAGCCTAGGGGTGCTTATCGGACCGGGTCGATCCGGACCCGGCCTGAAACCGAACCGGTTAGTCCGGTCCGAAACCGGAACCGGACTAACCGGTCCCGAACCGGTCCATCCATTTTAAAAATAAAAAAAATAAAAAATTCGATAAATCCTTTCCTTTTTTAAAAAAAAAAAAAAAAAGACCTGGAACCGGTCCAACCCGGAACCGGATCGGATCCGGTTCCTTACCGGATCCGCCCATAACGGGTCCGGAACCGGCCGGTTCGGGTCCGGACCGGACCGGTTCGAACCGGTAACCACCCGTATCTATGGTAGCCACATCCCCATTGTACAGAGCTAAGAAATAAATAACTCAATTTGATTTAGCCTATAGAAACAAGAATAATTGCCTTAACATTAACAGTCTATCAATTCCAATTTCAAAAACTTTGGCTTCTCTTCTTATAAATATTCTGCCTCTTTCTTCAAATCTGAAGACGTGACAGCACACAATAAGTTAATCTCTACTCAGGAAACGAGGTTGTTTTAAGGTGAACGATCTTGGTCAGTTAATACTTACGAAGGCAGATCATTGAGGCGTAAAGTGTTGTCGTTGCACAAGTCAGAGAAGAACAGGTTTATCTTCCACATCGTGTATGCCCCGAAGGGCAAGAAAGCCCTGAACAAATTGAGAATATAAGGACACACAAAAGAATTTCAATGTAAAGCGGTTAAAATAAACGCAATGTTGAGGACAGGTTAATAAAAGGTTTCACAGCCATTTAAACTTACAACTTTCTCCGCTGCAGCCCAAATCTAATGAAAACACAAGAATGTTTACGTAAGCTTAACCAAAAAACCAAGTGTATGAAGCAAACTTGCAAGCAAATATAATTGACAACTAGAGAACAAAACCTTTTAGCGTGTTGTCAAGAGAAGCAGAGAACATATAGCAGTCCCAACAAAGGAGAGTCATCACGTCTACTGTGTTCCCACTTAATATGTGCACACACTCCAAAGTTTCAAGGTCTCATGCCTAGAAAGACAGTAAATGAGACAAGAGAATTCTTCCATAAATTCATTTGTCTAATACCCATAGATACGTTGCTAGCATGCAAACACGAGCCCCATCAATTAAGAAACATATCCTTATGGTGCGGTCTGAATAGAGCTTCTTAGCCCTTATAATAAATGAACAAGCAGCACCATGGTTTCAGCATCGCAGCTGGTTTAGGAATATTGGCCTCTGGACACCATTTCCAAACCAATATGGTACCATCCTGCAGCCACATATCGATTTATACAGAAAATGAGAAACAAAAAAAATTCTACTTAATAAAAGATGACCTAAACATGCTACAGATGTGGAGACATGGGGTCAAAAATAGATTGTCCCTAGAACTAACCCATATAGTCTATACCAGCAAAGGGCAAGGCAAAATCATTATCCGCAATCAAGCAGTGAACATGCCCAACAAATCCACCGAGAGAAAACTCAGTTTGGGTTTGGATGTTACAGGCCTAAATGATCCCAAAAAAAAAAAAAAAGTAAAATTATGAAGGTAAACTGAAATCTGTATAAACAGATGATGATAAAATTACCATATAAATATATTAGTCAGCTGTTCAATGTAAATGGTAATTGACAGAAATTATAAAAATATTTTGACCTGACCACTGTTGCAGTCCCAAGTGCGGATACATTCATCCTAGCCAGCCGTGCATAGCTTGTCACAGCCAGATGGAAGAGCAACTCCAGAGATGGCCTGTATGCAAATCGAATATATCAGCAATTACTTGTCAATGAAATACATTAAAAATGTGGGAACCTCATCAGAAATCGACCATGACTTCAAAACAATTAAAAACTGCAGACAGATAAGATTTCTTTTGACAACTTGTTGCAAATAAGACGCAGAATCAAAGACCTATGTCAGGACCAAAGAGAAAACGGAGACCTAAAACGTGATCTTAATCGTAGCCAGTGCCCAGAATATCGATGAAAACATCAGAAAATCAAGTGAGCACATCAAGATCCCAAGATTCTTGTTTCTTGAAAAAATACGTTCCGAAAAATCCACATCGTCGATCGAACAACACGATAGTAACCAAACCTAGCTAATTTTAATAAACAGTCTCTTAAACACAAAATCCCTAGCTTTCCAAACCCAAATCGTTCCACGACAAGGCCGGAGGATATGATCCCATCATCTTAAAGAAATTAATCGCCAATTCCGGAACATGAATAGATTACGACGAGTCGATTATCAACTAAAGAAACTACCCCACGGCCCCCATACGCGTAAAAAATTTGAAAAAGAAAACTTGCAATGAATTGTAAAAACTCTTGGTGGATCAGAATGAAAACCGAATAGACTATTCAGTGATTTGGGGGAAAGAAAAACGATCGAGGACTGAATCACGACAGATTTTACAATAAGTTATACTCGTAGTCCAGCGCCGCGTATATTTCACAAGACCCTTTTGGTATCTCTAAATGAATTTCAACTGCTACCATATATATATACATAGATATATGACCGTTGCGTCAAAAAAGAAGTCTGTAAAAATGTAAGTTCAGGAGACGAGGTATAAATATGGTGAACTTGTAAGTTTCCATTCGTTTAACACAATGCATACTACATGGAAATAAAGCAAATTCTAGTATGTTTGGGTGTATATATATGTGGGTCTTTTTTATTGCCTTTTGAAGGAAAAAAAAACCTAATAGGGGTCCAAACAATACTCTATTGTTCCCGAATTGTCATTCTTGATCGGTAATACCCGATCGGGTCGGGTATCTGAATACCCGATCGGGTCGGGTAGATACCCGCCCCGAACGCATGTTGGAAAAATATGGGTAATGAATTGAAATTAAGCATGAAAAAGTCAAAAAAATGCGAATTGAGGAAAAATGGACGAAAACGGACATGAAAAACTGCCCGGAAAAAACCCGGGCGCTGCTTCCTAGCTCCTCGGGTTCTGCAGATTTTGTCTATGCGGTTTTTCCGAAGGTTGTGTACCCTTTCATGTATATTTACGATTTTTCATGAAAAAACACTTCCAGAATGTGTCATTTGATGATTTCTTATGGTTTAGTATAAAAAAGACCAACCTATGATTGAATTAAATACACTTTTGCAATATCAAACTCAAGTTTTGAGAGCCTCCTGCATATTCATATTGTTCATCTTCCATTTGTTGGTTGAGTGCCTTTAAACCTTAGTGATTTGAGTATTTGTGATTCGATGTGCTTCGATAATCATAGTCGTTGTATCTTGGGAAACGATTACCTCTAACCGTAAGCACCATAGCGAGGCAATATCGTTTCAAGGACAAATGGTAGAATTGTTGCCCCGACATCCTAAAGCCATTGTTATTTTGCTTGCTATTATTCTTAAGATACACATCCATACTAAGATCATTTACAAAGCATACCCCTATTATGATACATCTTGTAAATGAGATTTTGGACCTGACTCCAACATTAACGTACTCAATGCATTTGGAGTCGAGTGATCCATACAAATAGTAAATAAAACCACATGGTCTCAAATGCATTAGGGTCGTTGGATCTGCCCTAAGGGTAGCCCCGAATTTCCCGATCCCTTCAATGGCTTGCAACCAGATACAACCTTTCAGCCAACCACCAATCATTTAAACAAATTAACCATTTTAATCACTAAAATTAGGTCCGCTTACACATCTCTTGGAACAAACACTAGTACATTATATATATATATATATATATATATATATATATATATATATATATATATATATATTTCACTAAATATCTAATAACGTGCTTTACTCGATCTAGACATGATCGCGGTGTTGTGAAAACAACTGCCCGGCCCGGACCCGTTGACCGGTTCGACGGGTCCAAACCATAACCGGCCCGTCACTGTACGTGTCGGTTACGGTTCAAGGCGTAAAAACACGTGGAACCTGTGGTTCCACTGTTTTTGCTTATTTTATTTTTTAAAAAAATTCAAAACCAACGACTGAGATCGTGTGGCCGTTGAAAATCAATGGCACAGATCTTTTGCCATTCATAGCGCTGAACCGGCGGTTGATGTGTGTAAAATGTACCGCAAGTGTATTGTGTCAAGTTTTTGTATAGGAATTTGAAAGTACGAATGTCGAGCCCACATGGATTGAAAATTAAGTAATATCAAGTACTGTAATTAGAATAGTCCTAACTTTATCATATTATTCTGAATCTCAAGATCTCTTCCAATCTCACGTCATCTAATGTATGCAATTAATTGGTCTTGTGCGTCTCACGTAAACTCACGTATGAATTCCAATATAAAAAATCTATCCTACATCTTCTCTCTTTTATTTAGCGAATCAAAATCTGATTCTTCTAAAATAATAAGATGATGTGGCATGTGATATCTTCTCTTGCATGAATCAAAACGTATAATTCCTCTTCTGAGTCTTCTCAATGAACTCTTCTTTACTTCTCCTGCAAATTTCCCAGATAGTGGCACCAGGGCGTCACTTTAGTGTCTAGGAGTCTGAAATTCCATCTTTTAAGTCCCATGTTGAATCCTTGTCAAATTTATGCATTTTTCATCATCTTCTAGTAATAAAATGCTTCATTCCCTGGATTCCTACAAAACATTAAAACGACAACAAAAGACGTAATTTCGCTCGAATACCAACATAAAAGTATAACAAAATAGAATAAAATATAAGTACAAATATACACTTATCAAATTCCCCCAAACTTAAACTTTGCTAGTCCCGAGCAAAGTAGAATAGAAAAAGACTAAAAATAAAAGAGATAAAGAAAACAAACTAACGCAAGTCATGAGGTGTTAGAATTGCAAATTGACCTCGAAGATCAATGGTCTAAAAATTTCAAGTCAAGTATACAGATCACTCTACTCAAGAGTTCTCAAGTGTATGTATGTTACCACTTCCATTTAAACAGTAACTCGGTGCAATTTTTATCCACACAAATCAATAGGACTTTGCAAGGTATATATACAATTGCATTGTTCATAAAAAGGAGCATAACTTTGACAAACAATAAACAATGCATCATATCAAGGCAATGAAACGTGTGTGGTTGAATATCAAAATCATATTCATTACAAGTGTTTCTCGAGTGTCCATAGGCTTAACTTTCGTAACCTTCTCCACTATATTGGACGAACATGGCTCGGTCAATAGGTTTAATTGGCTTATAATATAAAGCCTTGGCTCATGGTTTCAATAAAAGGATGGGATATTTAAAGTAAGAGAGTAAGTCAAATTCAACACTATTGCGCACTATTATCTCAATATTTCTCTATTGATAATTCATCATTTTCTTTTGAATTCCCCCTTCTTTCTCATCCATATTTTCATCATTTACCTCATTATTATTATTATTATTATTATTATTATTATTATTTAGATCACTATTTTCTTCACCTCTTCAACATTTTCCTTGCATTCATGTCCTTTTTTTCATTGTTTCTCCCCCTTTTAATTTTTCAGTTACGATATGGGAGATGGTTAAAAGCGCATTGGGTCTTACTCACTTGAGGGTAGGAAATAGTGTATAGGCTTTCAACAAGGTGGTTGATGTGGGATTTGGAAACGATGCCGAATGTGGGTTATTATGTTCTTTTGCACATACCATTCGATTTTCAACAAGCTCAAAGGGTTAGCTAGGGATACAATGATGTCATTTGGTGGCTTCAAAGGCTAAAAAACGAATCAAAAATTTGCTTAAATCATTCCTAAGCCACATAACATTCGTATTTCGCCTCAAATGGTACTAAGACAAGTTCTAGATTGTTCTCAATTCACAAATAGTTCATATGTTTTGACCAAAGTGCTAAAATTGTGTCTCAAAACCAAGGTAGTATCAAAGAATTGAAATGAGTTTCTAAAACATATTGCAAGCAATTCAAATATCATTCTTTTACATTTAGGCTTAATCGGGCTACTATGACATTTTATCAATGAATAAAGGCCCAAATACTATCAAGAATCGTCTATATCATATTTGTGTTCGTTCAAATCAATTTTGATTAATCAAATGGCCATGGTATTAGTGCATGAGTATGTGACAAACTCAAGAGCAAAGTGAACAAAAAAGTTCAAAATTTTCACACAAGCTCAATTTTTCATCATCGACCTTCACAATTACTTCAAATAACGACTTATGACACACAAAAAAAACCGACTAAAATAGACACAAAACACAACATACATAGGAATCCAGGAAACTAAACATCTTCAATGTTTAAACACCTCCCAAAACTTGAAATCGTGAATTGTCCTCAATGTACCATACAACGTTTAAAGTAAGGGACAACATACCTACATGCGATGACGATCGTCAGTAATCGTCGTCCATCTCATGCTCGTGGGTAGATATGGACCTCCACATCAGTATAGACCTGCAATGGGAAAATAATGATCAGCGGCTCTGACTAAGACATGCTAATATAAACTAAAATGCTAAGAATAAAAATAAAAAAAACTAAATAAAAGGATATAAGGCTTGGGTTGTCTCCCAAGAAGCGCTTGATTTCTAGTCTTCGGCTTGACAATTAGAAGCAACCATCAAATAACGACTTCCGCCCATAGTAAGTATCATATGCCACTACGTATGGTCTTGATTTTGTATGTCCTCAAGCTTGGCAAGATGTGAACAGTGTAAGCTCGTCGCTCCAACAACAATATTTTTGAATTGATAGGTATGGGAGAAGAATTGTATGTTTTTCTTCATCGCGTAGAGGACATAATATGGTGAAGTTGGCATTGATGGGAAGAATGGATCCACATATGGCATAAAGCACATCACCATCAATGGGCGCTCATCAATTTTCTCGATAATTTCCTCCATTTCCAACATCACGCTCGTCTCATCTGTCAATGGGAACTCCTCAGGTAGCTTTTCCAAAGTAAGCTCAATCACTTGAAAATGCTCATATTCCCTTGAATCTTCCACATGAGTAGGATCACTCTCCCAAACTTGGTTGGTTGAGTGATCATGATCATGTGACCACACCTGATTTGTCACCCTTGATTAGTATATCTCATCTCAGTCTCTTTGCAGCTCGCTAAAAATGTCTCTATATGCTGCTATAGGCGGCTTATGGAGTTGGTGTGATTTTCAATCTTTGGTTCAGATGATGCCACGAATTTGCGGAATATCCTCCAATTGAGAGACTTTATCAGAACTATACTCATCCTCTCCTTGATGCTCGAATGGTTGGTGTGTAAAATGAGGGTAGTGATGCTCTGGTGGGTATTGGTGACTCCAACCATACAGTGAAGGATTTCAATGCCACTGGTAATCACAATCCGTCATATAGTTAACAAGTGTACCCTGTCATCATCTCTACAGTACATTGGATTACCAGTTGCCAAAGCTCCATTAAATACTCATTCTTGTGTGTCCGCATCAAATCCACTGTAGAAAGATTGAAGATAAGCGTAATTTGAAAAGTCGTGGTTGAATCTCTCCCAAGCTGCATAGAACGGTTCATAATGTTATTCGGCAAAGCTTGTGGAGACTTGTTGATGAATCATCTCTAAGTACCTCACAAGAAATACATCAAAAAAAAAAATTAAAACTAAAAATAAAATTCTAAACTAAAATAAAGACTAATTGGTAACAATATCAGTAAAAACAAAATTAAATCAATCCCCGAAAACGATGCCAAAAACTTGATGCGTGTAAAACATACCGCAAGTGTACAGTGTCAAGTTTTTAGTATAAGAATTTGAAAGTACGGATGTCGAATCCACAATGATTGAAAATTAAATAATACCGAATATTGTAATTTGAATAGTCCTAACTTTATCATAATATTATATAAGAATGTTATATATTATCTTCTTTTCTTCTATTATGCTGAATATTAATCTCAAGATCTCTGCCAACCTCACGTCATATAACGTATGCAATTAATTGGTCTTGTGCGCCTCACGTAAACTCACGTGTGAATTCCAATATCAAAAGTCTCTCCTACATCTTCTCTCTTTTATTTAGCCAATCCAAATCTTATTCTTCTAAAATAATAATATGATGTGGCATGTGATATCTTCTCTTGCATGAATCAATATTTTGTTGCCTTTGTGAAACGTGAACTTCCTCTTCTCAATAAACTCTTCTTTACATCTCGGCAAATTACTTTTGTGTTTGGAAGTCTGAAAATCCATCTTTTAAGTCCCATGTTGAATCATTGTCACATTTATGCATTTTTCATCATCTTTTAGTAATAAAATGCTTCATTCCCTGGATTCCTACAAAACATTAAAAAGACAACAAAAGGCGTAATTCCGCTCGAATACCAACATAAAAATATAATAAAGATAATAAAATATAAGTACAAATATGCACTTATCAGCGGTTTACTGTGTAAACTGTCGATTTACACGTTAACTTTTTCTTTTTATTACTTTTTTAAACGGACGACCGGATCTCCTATCCGTTGTAGATCAACGATTAGGATCTCCTGGCCGTTGGAAAGGTTAAACTGGCGGTTAACAGTTGGTTCAACCGTAAAACTTTGTTTTTTTTAAAATTTTAAAAATCGATGGCTAGGATTTTTTGACCGTTATAGATCGACGGCTAGGATTAAGTGACCTTTATTTTTCATGCATATAAAATATCCTCCACACCCATTTTATTTTTCATCAATTTTATCTCAACTCTATGTTTTTGATATATCATTTACTTGTATTTTTTTAATTACTCAATGGAAGGTCTTAATGATCCACGTAAAGGCAGGCAAGGTGAAATATCTGAACGGGCCTAACCCGATGTTGATATTTGATAAGTATCATTTTTATACTTATTTATATGTGATTTTCTAATGATTTTCGTTTTGATTCCTAGATGATTTTACGCTTTTTGATATATATTTGTATGTTTTCAGGAATCAATATTGAAATGCATAAAAGTAGAGGAAATGAGCCAAAAATGATGAAAATGACCAAACCGAGCGAACACGTCGAAGACAGGAAAGAAAAGAAAAAATAAAAAATTAAATCATGGCTCGATCGATCGGCCAACCATCTCGATCGATCGGCGTCACCAGAAATTTGTCTCGGTCGATCGCCCCATCTGCTCGATCGGGCCCGGACGAGTTTTCTGAAAAATAAATTCTTTATAGAGTTTGTGTCCAAGAAAGAAGCTCAATATTCACTTTCCTCTATGAAATTGGGGACGAAAATCAGAATGAGAGAGAGACTTTGAGACCTAGGATTAGCCTCCATCCATCCTCCATATCACCATCATCCACCTCCATCCATCAAACATCCTAGGATTTTGGAACAAGCCAACAAGATAATCGATGAACACGATCGAGAAAGAAACGAGGGAATGATCGAGAATCAACGAACGAAATCGACTTGAGAGTTTGCTCTTGCTTTTCTATTTTAGTTTTGAATTAATATTGAATTTGTTATGTTTTTTATGATTGAGAGATATGTTAAACATAGTTTTTCCTTCGATATTGTGATTGCATTCTTACATATTCTATGTGCATGTTTTATTGTACTTAATTCTTTTGAGGGTTATGCCACCTTTGGATGATTCTAGTTATTATAATTGAGATCGAAAGATAAAATTATAATACGACATAGTAATTCATTCCGTGTGATCCGTGTGATTAAGATTAGATCGAAAGACAAAATCATATACGAGTAATAGCTTTAGGTTATTTAATCTAAAGTTAGTGATTTTCATAAAGTTTCATTCAATATCGAATTGCTAATTAAGTGAATGAAAGTTACTTGTTGCAATTTGGTGTTAGCTCGATAGAGTATATTGAATAAATTCGAAAAACCCGTCACCTTAGAGATGGTTGGATAAAAGAATTGTAAGGGATTAGTTAGGTGAATCATTGTCTTGATAATTCTTTCTTATGTACTTTTCTCATAATCATCGATTGTTTTGGTTGGATTAGAGTAGAATTTAGTTATTAGTTAACTTATTAATTAATTATCATATGTTATATATAGTTTAAAGAAGTTTTATTTGGTACTTGCTTGTTAGTCCAATATTCAACACTCATACTTACGAATCAGTATATTAAAACTTGACACCGTATGCTTGTGGCCGATTTGTGTTGTTGATTTATATCATGCGGCGCTTAATATTTATTTGTTAAAGAAAAGCGCGATCAATGTTGATATTGATGATATTGAATTCACCAACAATGATCATTTTGCTACACATGATACCCAAGAAAGTGCGCAAACAAAGATACGATCTATGCCTCCACTTAAATCATCAATTTTTGCTAAACATTTTGAGAAGGTGGCCCTTCCATCCGGAGAGATGTGCGCCAATGTAAATATTGTACCATTTCGTATAAGTTTCAAAGTGGTGGTGGCTATGGATCTTTGAAGCGTCATATCGAAACGAAGCATCCAGTGGAGTTTGGTAATGATTTTTTCTCAAACTCAACTGTCTAGATTTCATTCATCGGGTGAAGGTACCGACTCCCAACTTTTCAAATACACTGATGCACAATTAAGAAAATCGATTGCAAAATTTATCTTTGTAGAACATCTTTCTTTTAGTATTACATCTATACTTGGTTTTGAAGATCTATGTCGTGAATCTCTACAACATGATGCTAAACGTGTACCTAGGACCACATTCACACGAACACTTAAAAAATTAGTTTAATCAAAAAAGGAAAGAATTAATTACATTATTTAGTAATTTGAATAATAAAATTTCTATATGCTCTGATATTTGGAGTGATCATTGGCAAACTAATTCGTACATGGGTATTACTTGTCATTTGACAGATAATTCATGGTCAATTCAAAAAAGGTTGCTTGCATATCGAATGTTCAATGAAGCACACACCGCAAATAATATTTCTCAATTGATTTGTGTAATTTTAGAAGAATATGGTTTAACTTCCAAAGTTTTTTCCGTGTCTTTTGATAATGCTAGTTCAAACACATTGAGTATCGAAGATCTTAAACGTGTTTGTCAACCTGCTATTGGTGGTTTATATTTTAATATTCGGTGTGTTTGCCATATTCTGAGCTTATGTGTGCAAGATGGACTAAGACCATTAGATAATCAGATTCAACCAATTAAAATGATCTTATTTGTGGTCACATCCGAGCTTGATGAAACAATGTGGTAAGTTTTGTAAGATTAATAGCATGCGATCTATAAAATTTCCACGAGATATATCTACACGTTGGAACTCAACATATAAATTGATAAATGATTTATATGAATATATAGAGTTATTGTGTTCATTTTTTGCACAACATGGTGGAAACTCTAATATTTATGTATTTTCGCACCAATGAATGTATGTAAAAGTATATGTGAAATATTGAAGGTATTTTATGATGCAACAAGACAATTATCTGGAGTTTATTATCATACATCTCATTTAATTTTGATGAACAGTTGTAATGTGGCACTTACCTTAAATGAAAATTTATCTAATTATATGTTAACCTCTTCTCTGGTAGCAATTGTTAAATGGGAAAAGTTTTTTTATAATATTCCTAAACTTTTTCTAGTTGCTTTTGCTTCAGATCCTCGACTTAAATTCGATGTTTTGCATGAAATGTTAGTGATGTATTATGAGGCATTATCCCCCCTGATGATATTTCCCCATTTGATTATTATATGGTAGTAAAATCGTGTTGGAAATTGTTTGCATGAGATTTATAGAGAATATAGTTTAAAATATGGTGTATAAGAAAAAGAATCACAACTCCAAATTAGTGCTCCAAGTCATTCTAGCGGTATTAAACTCACCAAAGCACAACTTCTGTTAAAAGAACGCACTAAACGTCACAGATGATCATCAAGTTCCAGTCAGGATCTTGAGAATTATTTTACGACTTCTTTCGATTTCAGTGAAGCAGATAGCGAGCATCAATTTGATAAATTGCGATGGTGGTCACAAACGACACAAAATTTTTCGATTGTATCCATCATAACAAATGAGATCTTCGATTGCCCCGTGTCAACCGTTGCCGTTGAACAAGCTTTTATCGCAAGGGAAATATTTTGGATGTAAGACGATCAAAATTGAATCCAGATTCTTTAGAGTCCCAAGCACTAATGTATGATTGGGCTAGGGCGGCAAAATGAACAAGGAATGGATTCAAGCTCGGAATAAGATGAATTTGATACATAATGAATTACTACTACGGGGACAGGTAACAGAAGTGATTGAGCTACGCCACTTCCAAATGTAAGAATGGATTAAAGGTAAGATAACTACATGAGCTTTGATTCCTCTACACCCTTAGAGGATACGTATGCAACTTAAGAAGTTCAAGCCCTCCCCTCCCCTCCCCTCCCCTCCCCTTACATTTCCTCTATTCTGTTTTTATGATTTTTTTATAGTAATGTTTAAATTTTTTAAAATAAAATTTTAATTTTTTTAATTTTAAAAATATAAGGGTCGAACCATAACCGATAGTTAACGAACCGTAACTGAAATCGTCTACGAAGATTAAGGTTAAGAGTTGAGTTCTTTTAAACCGTCGAATCGGGGATTCCGAACCTTGGTCATGTATAAGTCTCGATCTATAATTTAAGGCGCGGGTCTCTATTGGTACTTAATTTACAAAAGCTTAACCCGTTTAACGGGTTCTTCGTAGCCCAACCCATTGCAGGACTTCAAATTTCAACGTGACTTGGCTGATCGATTCCTGTGCCAAACGCTGTCGTTTAAACCCTTGCAATTCCGCACTATTTAATCCTAGGGTTTCGGACTGCGCGGCCATCTGTTGCAGAAAGCTCACAAAGTACGTACCTACTGCAACCATTTTATTTGTATTTGTGTGTAAAGTAGAGTTTCCTGACATATATTTTTCCATGGTCAGTGCTTCGGATTATTTGAAGCTCAGATATTTCTGTTTGAAAATCTTGTGAATTGTTGGTATGTGTACAGATTTCTGGTTGTGGTTAAACGAAATTATGTTTTGCCCGTCGTGGAGGAGAATTTTGATGAATTGTTAATTTGGTGCTACCGTTTTAATTTATTGTTTTGAGGGTTCTTCTTGACTTTTTATTGATTTTAGTGCTTGATTTTGTTGAGAACTTTTTATCATTAATGTTTTATATGTTTTTTCTTATGTTGGGGAGGGGGGTGTGTGGCGCTCTTAGTTGCAAGAATTCGAGACTGACGTAATTAAGAGATGTTGATGTGCATTAAACTCCTTATTGAACAATGGTACTTAGAATAATCCTCACGCTGTCTGTATCCATGAATTTAATCTTAAGAGCTGGATTTAGGATTTTTGAAATTTTGGTCGATTCCAAATTCAATCATACAACAGGTTTTCGAGTCTCAACTCTATGGAGTTGTTGATTGGATATTTCACTGATCTTTTTTTATGGTTCTGATAGTGTAGGAATGTGAATTGATGAAGTGAATTTTTCTTGATGCATCAATATAAATTTTTTCATCCCCCTCTTTCGGAACAATTGTTATTTCTCGTTCAAAATTATGGTGAAAAGAATTTAACATTTTTTTGAAGCTTTCAGGATCATGAGGGGCATATTTTGTGGGAATCTGGAGTTTGATACTCACCAGTCTGATGTTGAACGCCTTTTCAGAAGATATGGGAGGGTTGACAGGGTGGATATGAAATCTGGTCAGTTTGCATTTAATTTTACCCAAAGATTTTAGGAATTTACACATGACTTTAAAAAACAGAATGTTTGCTTTTAAACTCAGTCTGCAGCTGTACTTTGTCGTCGGCACCACTGGAACCTAATTGTTTTTTGATGGCTGGACAAGGAAGCTTTATGAATAGGACAAGTTTTGTTGATAAAATTCCCATTTTCTTTGAATAAACCCCTATACTGATATCACTAGGGATAAACATACTCTATCAAATAATTATTATCTGAATATTTAATGTTTTTTTCTAAAAAAGGGCATTTTTGCTGTAGTGAAGCCCCAAAGCTCAGTAGTTTCTTTGGTGCAGGATTGTTTGGATATTCCATGATCTTCCTGGATGGATGGTTACTCCGTTTATTTTCTGGCTTGTGCCCAAGATACATGTTATTGTGTTTGTTCGAAAGAACCAATATGATCTGCCATTGTCATACCATCCCACACTTTCCTGAGACCTTTGCCTTTTGCATTCCTCATGAATTTGCCCACTCTTCAGTTTCCGACATGTTTCAACATAGATTTCATGTTCATTCCGGATCCTGTGGCAGGTGTTGTGTTTCCTTCATAAAAATTTTTCCCCTCTCTTTCTCTCTCATTTGCAGGGGTTTTGGGTGGTAACGTTTTTTTAGTTACAGTATTTGGAAATTAAGTGTCTCCAACCAGAGGCATATTACCTTCACCTTTTGATGAGTGTAATATTTTTTTTTCTCTGCCTATTGAAGCATTCTGGTATGGCTTTTAATTTATCTTCTCTTTTTCTACTTTCTGTTGACTTTATAGGCTTTGCTTTTGTCTATATGGAAGATGAGCGTGATGCAGAGGATGCAGTACGAAAACTCGACAGGATAGAGTTCGGTAGAAAAGGACGCCGACTTCGCATTGAGTGGACCAAGGTATTAGGATGTTCGTTGAGGTTGTGATGATCGAGTTTTTGGTTTTGATCTATTTCATTACAATAATAACCTAATGATTTTATTGAGTTTGATTTGTAGCAAGAACGAGGTGGCAGGAGGTCTGATAGCTCAAAAAGACCTTCAACCAACACAAAACCTTCAAAAACTTTGTTTGTCATCAACTTTGATCCCATCCATACCAGGACAAGTGATCTCGAAAGGCATTTTGAACATTATGGAAAGGTATCAAATGTCAGAATCAGAAGGAATTTTGCATTTGTGCATTATGTCTTGCAGGAAGATGCCACACGAGCATTAGAAGCTACTCATATGAGGTTTGTGTGTGTGCAATATTTTTTGTTGATTATACTAGTAGCTTCATGCCACGTTTTATTCCCGTCGGTCCATCCATTTCTTTTTCATGCGGGGGTTGGTGTTAGCATTTTTGCTTTAATACTCGCATTCTTTTGCAAAAAATACCTGTTTTGCGGTTAGTATAACCAATTAATTTCATTTTACTCACGGTTGAAATGTTAGAGAGAAAAAATAGCTTTGGTGTATTTGTGAAAAGAAACCTTTAAAAATCCAAGTATTGATGTGCAAGCTTTTGTTGACGATCGCATTCATTGGTGCAATTTTCGCGTGCTTAAACTGTTCTGCATTTCACGTCATGAAGTAGTATATATTCTGTCATACCTGTTTATATGCCAAAATACTCTCTGTGCTTGAGATTCTTCTCATTTGGTATCATCAAACTTTGAATCTTTGATGCAGTAAATTCATGGATCAAGTAATTTCTGTCGAGTATGCCATTCGAGATGATGATGACAAGAGAAATGGACACAGCCCCGATAGAAGAGGTCGAGATACGTCCCCTGACAGAAGAAACTATGGTCGGGGACATTCCCCAAGTGACTATCACAGGGACAGGGATAGCCCTGATTATGGACATGGATCTGTTCCAAACCCTAGATCTGAACTAAGGGAGAGTCCTGATTACGGCAGGGCAGAAAGCCCCACCAAGGACAAATATCGAAGGTTGGTATCTTCCCGTTCTTTTTTCTTTTCAGCATTGGATTTACTGTTCCCATAATCTTGATGCTGATCAATAATAATGCCTTTATTCTTCGTTGATCATTCAGCCGCTCGCCTCCTAGTGAAAGATCTCCATCTCGAGACTGAAGAGCCTCTTTGGTTTATTTGGAAGCTGCAGCTGAAATTTCTTTATGTGAAAGTGAACGTTATTCTGGTTGAATGTAGTATGTTGCTAGTATTGGAGATGAAATACATTTGTTCTGTAGTATGGTTTTTCGAATTGAATTGTTACTCTTGTATCTGTTCTCTGAAGTTCATGATTCAGTTGGATGTGGGCAAAATGTCTCCTATCGTGATGCTATTATTTGTTCTATCTTACTACATACCAAGTACCAACTAACCCCGGGCATTTACCGCATCCTGGAACATTAAATGATGACTATGATAGCAGCTCTGTTGTCGGAAAAAAATGAAGTATTGTGTTACGAGTTGAATCGACTTTTTGGAGACAAAAACAGATGTAATAATTCGTGAAAAAAAGAAAAAAAAACTGAAAAATAAGAGTTCAGAACTTCTTGCTATATCATAAACCCTCCTTTTCTCCAATACTGTGATTGAATAATGGATTTAGGTGTATCTTTATACTTCATTCACTCTTTTATTTACTCTATAGTTCAAAAGTGTGTATTAAATTAACTAACAAGATCGAGTAGTTATACCTAAGTCTATGCTAGTGTTAGCTCACCTTAGGTTGGGTAATAAACATATTACAGCCCATCAGTCTCTATGTATAGACAATGACACGTCTATAACACTGAGAATTTAAACAAATTTGTTGATAAGAAAGATCTAAGTGGAATATTTTTGTAACATTACATACCAATATACCAAATATAAATCAATCTAAACTGGTAACTAAAATGGCAGCAGAAAAGCAAAATGCGAAGATCAAAGAAAATAAGTATTTATAGAAATTTAAAAATTATATCTTATATGCCATATACTTTTTTTTATTGAAAGGAATGTGATGGTAATATAGGATATTATATAAGATTTACATTACACAGTTTATATGTTTAATTTGATGTTGCTCTCAATGACAGTGCTCTTGAGGACAGCTTGAACATTAATGTGGCATATCCGACATTTGGTTATGTCACATCAATGACTGAGATGCCCTGTCCTTCAAGACACTCACAACCTAAGCCAGCTGGTCATGGGTCATGGCTATACCTGCAAGCTATATTAAATATATTAGTACCAGAAAAATTAATTTTATTATCATCAATGTTATGAAATTTGTTTTAACACAATTAATTCATGTGTTAATTAATACATGTGTTAATTAATGCATGAGTTGTTAAACGTAGTTTATATCCTCATATTTGTTATAAAACGTATATTGGATGTCCACCTTCCACATTTCACCCACATTTAACTCATAATCTTAAGCATATAAATATAGGTTTTAAGTGAAATGAAAAGAGATATATGAAAAGCTCTATAAATTTTTCTCTTTAAATTGTTCTCTATATAGTACAATACTATTATTTTATAACACGTTATCATCATGAATCTCTAGTCAACTTTGCGTAAGTGTGGTAAGTTTTATTTGTTTTCTTGATTTTAATTATATTATGATTAATCTTGCAAAACTCGAGTTTGTTGCTCTTGACATCACTGGAAAGAATTATATATCATGGGTACTAGATGCTGAAATTCATTTAGATGCAAATGGTCTTGGAGAAACCATCAAAGAATGAAGTATAACCACAAATCAAGAAAATGCTAAATCAATGATCTTCCTCCGTCACCACCTTGACGAGGGTTAAAAACATAATATTTGACGGTAAAATGATCCATTTGCCTTGTGGACTAGTTTGAAGGAAATATATGAACACCAAAAATGGTTATTCTTCCAAAAGCTCGTTATGAGTGGATGCACTTACGCTTGCAAGATTTTAAAATTGTGAGTATAATTCAGCAATTTTCAAAATCGGTTCAAAGTTAAAATTATGTGGGAAAATGTAATTGATGAGGATTTATTGGAGAAAATATTCTCTACTTTTCACGCATCGAATGTGCTCCTGCAGCAGCAATATCGTGAAAAGGGTTTCAAAAAATATTCTAAATTGATTTATTGTCTTCTTATTGCTGAACAAAATAATGAGCGTCTAGTTGAAAAACCACAAGGCTCGTCCAACTGGTGATGTTCCATTTCCTGAAGCAAATGCGACAGGTATGCGATATAATAATGAACAAAGCCGAGGCCGAGGTCGTGGTTGAAACCATTACAATAATAATCGTGGTTGCCATATCAAAAGTATTAAGCACCACCAGAAGTGGAAAAGTAACAATACCCGTTAACATAATAATCGTGGTGGTCATATCAAAAACATTACACACCACCAGAAGTAGGAGCATAATGATGATAAATATGTAAATCAAAATAAAAGGGAGGAGAATAAGTGCTATCGTTGTGGCATGAAAGGCCACTGGACTCGTACTTGTCGTACGCCAAAACATCTTGATGATCTCTATCAAGAATCATTGAAGAAAAAAGAGAAAATGATAGAGACAAATTTAATAGCAAAGATGTTAATCTTGACCATAATTTTGTTGACAATGGCTTTAATGGTTTTATTTCTTTTGATGTTGCTGATTTCTTTGTCAATCATCCTGAAGGTGATACTAGTCATGGAAATGCCTAAGAATTTTAATTTTATGTTTGCAAATAAATATTTATAATAAATGTTTATTGTCAATATTTCTTGTATTATACAAATATTTTATTTATCATAAAAAGAAAAAAAAAACTCATTTTGAAATTTTTTTTTTTGAAGAAAATAGACGTTCCAATGATAATTGACAAATAATTATGTTTGGCAGACAGTACAACAACACACTACATACATAAGGATAAGAGGTATTTTTCATATCTAACAATGAAAGAAGCTCATGTTAGTACCATATCTGGTAATGCAAAATTAATTGAAGGCTCCAAAAAAGCAACTATAATTTTGCATTGAGGAACAAAATTTTGCATTGATAATGCTTTATTTTGTTCAAAATCTCAAAAAAACTTATTGAGCTTTAAAGATATTTGTAAAAAATGGATATCATATTGAGACTAAAAGTGAAGATAATAATGAATACTTGTATATTACAAGTATTAGTTTTGGAAAGAAAGTTGTGTTGGAAAAATTACCTTCTTATTCCTCTGGATTATACTACACATATATAACTACAATTGAAATATATGCAACGGTAAACCAGAAGTTTACTGATCATAATGATTTTATCATTTGGCATGATCGGTTTGGTTATCCCGGTTCTATAATGATGATAAGAATATTAGAGAATTAACATGGTCATTCTTTGAAGAGCCAGAAGATTCTTCAATCCAATGAATTCTCATTCTTTGGATGTGCAGTTTTTGTTCCAATTGCTCCACCACAACGCACAAAGATGGGAACTCAAAGGAGATTGGGAATATATGTTGGGTATGAATCGCATTCTATAATAAAATATCTTGAGCAAAAATCTGGAGATTTATTTACTGTTCGTTTTGCTGATTGTCATTTTGATGAATCATTTGTCCCAACATTAGGGGAAGAAAATAAACAGTTGGTTGATGAAATTATGTGGAATGAATTGTCATTATCTCATTTTGATCCTCGCACAAGACAATGTGAACTGGAAGTTCAAAATATAATTCATTTGCAGCAGTTAGTGAATCAATTGCCAGATACTTTTTCTGACATAACTCATGTGACCAAGTCACATGTACCAGCTGTTAATGCTTCGATTCGAATTAATGTCTCTGAAGGACATTCTATCATTATTAGTAAATTAATGGCGCCAATGAAATGTGGTAGACCAGTCGGTTCTAACAATAAAATCCTCAAAAACGAAAATAAGCTAATAATGAAGATAATAAAATCAAGGCAATTGAAAATCCAGAAGAATTCTCAAAATCTAAAACTCTTGAAGAGTTTACAGACATGAGAAATAACAAACTTCCAGAAGAAGTTCATATACCTGAAAATTTTAATAATAATGAGATCTCAATAAATTATGTACTGGGAAGATGGAACCGATATATGACTAATGTTGATGATATAATTTGTATATACTACAACAATTACTATTATGAATGAGAACGAGGATCATGAACCAAAATCTGTGGATGAATGCAGACTTAGAAATGATTGGCAAATATGGAAAGATGCAAATCAAACAGAGTTGGATTTGATGGCAAAACGTAAAGTTTTCGTACCAGTAATACGTACACCTGAAGATGTGCAACCAGTTGGTTATAAATGGGTCTTTGTATGAAAATGAAATTGTGTTGTATAAGGCACGACTTGTTGCATAAGGTTTTTTCCAAAGACCTGTTATTGATTATGATGAGACATATTCTCTTGTGTGGATGCAACAACTTTTCGTTATTTGCTTAATCTGGCAACAAATGAACAAATTGAAATGCGTCTTATGGATGTTATTACTGTCTATTTGTATAGCTCACTTGATAATGACATTTATATGAAAATCCCCGAGAGTTTAAAACTACCTAAGGGACATGACAACGGATGTAGAGAACTTTACTTGATCAAATTGTATAAATCACTATATGGCTTGAAACAAGCTGGACGCATGTGGTATAATCGCCTTGGTGAATACTTGATGAAACAAGGCTATATGAATGATCTTATTTGTCCATGCGTTTTTATTAAGAGGTCTGGAACTGAGTTTGCAATCATTGCAATATATGTTGATGATTTAAATATTATTGGGACTCCTGAATAGCTCAAGAAAGCTACGGATTATTTGAAGCAAGAATTTGAAATGAAAGATCTTGGAAAGATAACATTTTGCCTCGGCTTGCAAATTGAGCACTTAGAAAATGGCATCTGGTTACATTAGTATACAGCTAAAATGCTTAAACGATTCTATATGGATAAAGCACATCCACTGAGCACACCTATGGTTGTAAGATCACTTGACTTCACAAAGATCCTTTTCGTCCTCATGAAAATAATGAAGAACTACTTGGCCCAGAAGTACCATATCTTAGTGCTATTGGAGCATTAATGTATCTTGCTGGTCACACACGCCCTGATATCTCATTTGCTGTGAATCTGCTAGCAATATATAGTTCTTCACCTACAAGAAGGCATTGGAATGGTGCTAAACATATATTGCGCTATCTTCAAGAAACGATGGATATGGACCTTTATTATCTTAAGGCACTCAAATCTGATCTAATAGGCTATGCGGATGCTGGATACTTATCTGATCCTTATAATGCTCAGTCACAAACGGGTTATGTATTCACATGTGGTGGTACATCTATTTCTTGGCGTTCTATGAAACAAACCATAACTGCAACTTCTTCTAATCATGCTGAATTATTGGCGATACATGAAGCAAGTCAGGAATGTGTTTGGTTAAGATTTGTAATCCATCATATGCAAGGAATATGTGGTTTGCATTTAGACAAAAATGTTTCTACAACTTTGTTCGAAGATAATGCTGCATGCATCTCAAAATTGAAGGAAGGATACATTAAAGGCGATGAAACGAAACACATTTCACCAGAATTCATTTTTACTCACGATCTTCAAAAGAATGGTGAGATCAATGTTCAACAAATTCGTTCAAATGATAATCTGACAGATTTATTCACAAAGTTTCTTCCGACTTCAACATTTGAAAAGTTGGTTCACAAGATTGAGATGCGACGACTAAAAGACGTCAAATGATGAGCTCAAGAAGTTGAATTATTTCACATTGTACTTTTTTTTCCTAACCATGTTTTTTTTGCAATGGGTTTTTTCTGGTAAGGTTTTTAACGAGGCAATGTATGGACATCTAAGGGGGAGTGTTATGAAATATGTTTTAACACAATTAATTCATGTGTTAATTAATACATGTGTTAATTAATGTATGAGTTGTTAAACGTCATTTATATCCTCATATTTGTTATAAAACGTATATTAGATGTCCACCTACATTCCACCTTGCGCCCCATATAACTCATAATCTTAAGCCTATAAATATAGGTTTAAAGTGAAATGAAAAGAGATATATCAAAAGCTTTATAAAGTTTTCTCTTTAAATTGTTCTATATATAATACAATACTATTATTTTATAACAATCAAAACAATTATCATACCATTTCCAATAACCCCATAATTTTTAAGTACAGGGTAAAACACCATTTAGTTTTGTCAACTAAAAATGTAATGGCAGTTAAAATTAAAACATCCAAACTTATTCATTTTACCTAACAAATATTATATAATTCGTTCCATAACACCTCTGAGAATATACATTTGTCAAATGTATATTATCAGGACTACCCCCAATTTCAATTTTTCTGAAGGAATAAATATCCACAAACAATAAATATGAAACTCAACAACATATATATATATATATATATATATATATATATATACTTTCAAAAATCACTACTTTGTGAAATTTAGCAATGAAAAAGTAACATTTTGTTTTATAGCTTTAAATTTTATAATAAATAAAAAAAAAAATATTCCCCAAATTTACATGCATAATTTATCCCCCAGCTGTTTAAAACTTTTTTAACACACGCACATTATATGTATTATGAGTCTTCTTGGCCAATCACACGAGGTATTATGGAAATTTTTGACTATCGGATAATATCGTAAGTGTTGAATAAATTACCTATTAATCAATTGAAAATTTGGGTTATTGATTAATCATGACGTATTATTAGGGGAAGGTGGACGAAGGAGGAAAATTACACAACATTTTGATGACTGTACAAAGAAATCCTGTTCAATTTCACAATACGCAGTACTTTTACATCGTAAGGAGGTACGCAAAAGGGGACAAAGAAATTTTAACTGCGAGAAATTTCAAAGGAGAAGAATCAGAAAAGTCCATTATTACTGTGTCTGTATTTGAGAGAGTCAACTGACCCTTTTTCTCTGCTTTTTTGGTCGCATGTATATGTGGGCTTCGAATACTCCACATAGTATTGCGGTATTATCTTCATTTCCTGCTTTTTTTTCTTGCTTTTTATTGGCGTTTTCACTCTCTCTTTCTTCACTCGTCGAGGAAACCTTTTTAACCATTCACGTTTATTTCTCTCTTTCTTTTGTTTTTCTGCTTTTTTAGGGCATGACAACTAGCTTTTTACAAGTCAAGCATGCAGATATATGAAAGAACAGAAAAGAAAGAAAGATCCTCCAGATTAGGGTTTTCTTGAGGCACAGGAACCTCCAGTTTTTCATTAAAAAGATTGGATTTTTTGAGAGATTTTGGTTCGGGGAAGAAGAGAAAGGGATAGAGAAGGAAGAGCTAAGCAGCAAACAAAAGGGTTTTTTGCTTGCCTTCTTTATCTCTCTTTCTCTCAGTTTTTGTTCATATCAAAGGAAAAAAAGGCTTAATTTTATGAGAGAGGGAGTTGGAGACTTTTGGATTTAGGCCTTGTGTCTCCTCTACCTCTCCTTTAATTTTCATCGGGTTTTTCTCCCTTCTGCAAGTAATTATTGTCCAAGCAAATGTCTCGTGTTTTGATGTTTGATTTTGAAAAATAAAACATTGTATTAACTACGTTCGAAACAACTGAAATTCTGCCGTCTGATATTCTAAGTTTCTCGGTGGTTTTAATGCGTGCTTCTGAATCTTGTGGTGAGAGAAGTTAAGGGCCAGTACTCCAAAAGGAAAATAGGGAAGTGAAAAAGGCAAGAGCCAAATCTATCAAGAGTGAGTGAAGGGGAATAAAAAAGAAAAGAGACTTAATTAAAGCGGGTATTAAGCAGTGTTTTCAAAACCGGACCGGACATGAAATCGGTGTCCTTACTGGTTACAGGTTCGATCGGTTCAACCGGTTGAATCATTGATTCAACCGGTGATGACGTCAGCATTATGTAATATCTATTTTAAGTTTTGTAAAATATATATACCATATATTTTACTATAGTTTCAAATTGTTCACAATAAAAAAATATCGTTACACCAACATAACATGTCAAACTTAAAAAATCAGATAAAATGAAATGTCTATCATAAAATAATAATAATAATAATAATAATAATAAAACATCTAAAAAACAACAAATAATGCAAAAAAAAGATCAATATCCCAAAATTATAATAAAATATTTAAAATATTATGAAATTATTCACATATATTATAATTTATGAGAAACTAAGCATGTTTATATATAATATACAAGACACATTTATTGAATTATATGAAATTTTTGATAAAACACACATAAAATATTATTTTGTAATCATTTCAATAACAATAAATTATATATAATATATTTTGTTCTACAAATTTGATTTATAATTTTAAAAAAATAAGAAAGAATTAAAATTTTAAAAAGGAAATAAAAATGAAGGAACATACTGGTTCAACCAGTCAACCGGTTCACTGGTTGAACCGTTTTTTTACCGGTTCCAACTGGTTTTTATCAGGGTGGTTTTGAAGGGTCAACCGGACCGGATCAAGCACTGGTTACAGGTTAAACCGGTTGAATCGGTCGGTTCGGACCGATTTTCAAAACACTGGTATTAAGTCATGAATTTTGAAGATTTTCTTGATAACAATTCTTGTGGTGGTGCAAGAATTGGTGCGAACATACCCTATAGTGACAACACCAATATTAAAACCATTACTTTAACAAGCAATATCAACAGCATGCCCGCTGGTGCCATTGCTCAGCCCCGCCTTCTGTCTCAGTCTTTCGCCGCCAAGCCCGTGTTCAATTCTTCTGGCCTCTCTCTAGCCCTTGTACAACCCTCTTTTCCGTTATATCCTACTTTATACACTTGTGGAAGGATTTAAGTCTTTTAATGGTTTTCTTGACGTGGGCTTTTGTTTTTTCGGGCAGGAAACAGGTGTGGGAGCTGGTCAAGTAGAGGTGGCGAGAATGGGGGAAACTTTTGAATTTGGTAATGTCGGCGGGAGGAAAAGTAGAGATGAAGAGCACGAGAGTAGATCTGGGAGTGATAATATGGAGGGAGCCTCCGGAGATGAACAAGATGCTGCGGACAAGCCGCCCAGGAAGAAAAGATACCACCGACACACTCCTCAGCAAATTCAAGAACTTGAAAGGTATGGATTATTTTATGGCTTTTGATGTTGTTTTTGTTTGTATTTTTTATTGATCTTTTGTTTTTGGATGTCTTTTTTCAGTCTCTTCAAGGAGTTTCCTCACCCCGATGAAAAGCAAAGATCGGAGCTTAGCAAAAGGCTTTGCTTGGATTCTAGACAAGTCAAGTTTTGGTTTCAGAATAGAAGAACTCAAATGAAGGTATTGGGAAAGCCTTTTCGCCTCTTTGATTTGTTGTGTCTATTTTGGACTCACTTTGTTTCTAATAGAGTCGATTGAGAAATTTGAGTTCTTGATTCGACCAGACACAACTCGAACGCCATGAGAATTCGCTGCTTCGGCAAGAGAACGACAAGCTCCGTTCTGAAAACATGTCAATAAGGGACGCAACGAGAAACCCCATCTGCACCAACTGTGGCGGTCCGGCTATAATTGGTGACATATCCCTGGAGGAACAACACCTCAGAATCGAAAATGCTAGGCTAAAAGATGAACTGGATCGTGTATGTGTGCTTGCCGGCAAGTTTTTAGGCCGGCCCATTTCTTCTCTGACTGTGTCCATGGGGCCGCCAATGCCTAATTCTAGTTTGGAACTTGGAGTTGGGAACAATGATTTTGGTGGCTTAAATACCATCCCTTCATCGCTACCTTTAGGCCCCCCTGATTTTTGTGTTGGGATTTCAAACCCTTTGCCTTTAGTGCCTTCGGCTAAAGCTACTATGAATGTTGCCCCAGTTGAAAGATCTTTGGAGAGATCAATGTACTTGGAGCTTGCTTTGGCTGCAATGGATGAATTGGTGAAAATGGCTCAATCGGACGAACCCCTTTGGGTTAATACATTGGAAGGTGGGAGGGAAGTACTCAATCATGAGGAATATTTGAGAACTTTTACTCCTTGCATTGGCATGACACCAACGGGTTTTTTATCTGAGGCGTCGAGGGAGACCGGTTTGGTGATCATAAACAGTTTTGCTCTAGTTGAGACGTTAATGGACTCGGTGAGCCTTCTTGTTAAAATCTCCTTAATGCATCAAGTAGTTTGAATGTGATGTAACTGATGTAGTTTTTTGGACTTAACCACTGTTTGTTATGATGACTTTATGATATATGGTTCATGTTTTTTTTGATTTTGAGTACTTTCCTTGTTTTATTGGGTGGGTAATTGAGGTTACCTTATATTTGATAGAACAAATGGGCAGAGATGTTTCCTTGTATAGTCGCCAGAACCACGACTTTGGATGTCATATCAAACGGTATGGGCGGAACAAGGAACGGTGCTCTTCAAATGGTAACGTTCATTGCGGTTGGCACATCATTTTTATTCTTTCTTCCTGCATTCAAATGACTTATCGAATTTGTTATTTCATTATTATGTATTAGATGCAAGCTGAAATCCAAGTTCTGTCACCATTAGTTCCAGTTCGAGAGGTCAACTTTCTTCGGTTTTGCAAGCAGCATGCCGAGGGTGTATGGGCGGTTGTTGATGTGTCTATCGACACCATCGGAGAAAATTCTGGTGGTGGCCCGATGATTCAGAATTGCCGGAGACTTCCCTCTGGCTGTGTGGTGCAGGACATGCCTAATGGCTATTCTAAGGTGATTATTTTTCTCTCCTAATACATGCATGTATGCCTTATTTTGTTGGCTTGTTACTTATTGCACACAGCTCAATACTTGCTTTCTTGACATTTATTGAGCCTCTCATAGGTTGGTGTCTCTCACCTTATTGTGTTAAATAAGTTTGTTGAAGCAACTGTACCTTTGGGACTTAGTTGAGAACATTTAATTTTGAACACCTATACTCGTATTCAAAAATTGTGCATTTTCTTGATTCAAGATTCAAGAAATCATGGCCTCATTGTTATTCAAGATTCAAGAACTCACGGCTTTTACTCGCGAGTAGCTCAATATAAATAATTTTTTAAATTATCTTTAAAAAAAATTGCATTTTGCTCCTTAAAATTATATTTCGACCCCTTAAAATTTTTTTCCTCATTATTTTTTGCACCCCTAAACAACATTTCTATATTCGCCCCGGCTTATGTTATATGGGAAAAGAGGCTTATGATGATCATATTTTTGTGATCAAATTTTTAAAAAAAGAAGAAAAACACACATAGATCCACATGGGGTAATTGAGGTTAACCCCGGTACTTAATATAAACAATAGTTAGTTAATAATATAAATAAATTAATATAAGCCTCCTATTATTTTTGCTTCTTGGGGTACATTAATTAATATCATATGATTTGGTGGTAAATTAAGAATTTGATGTTTCTATTCCAACCTCTGATTCTGTCTCGATCATCCCCCCACGCCCTATATTTATCATTTATGTATAATATAATAGTTTATTTATGGAACTGTGTATTTACCTGGTTCCAGCTTCATGATGTACTTGTTTCTCTAATCAATCAACACCTTTGTACGTACCTCTCAGCATCTAAATCTTCCCTATTTTTTAATTTATATGGTCTTCTATCACATGTTTGAGTGGACCCAACTAGTTACAGGTTGCATCCAGAAAAAAAAATCTGAAATTATATATATAATTTCTTATTTTATGTTATAATTCTTGGTTCTGTGTTTGTTTGAGTGTGACACATTCGATGGAGCAAATTTCAGCACAAAGGAAACCCAAAACTGAGAGCAATGCAACAGTTAAAATAATGTCACTGATGCCAAGTCAGTTTATCTGCTTCAAGAAAGAGTAGTCGATTAATTTGTTATTGTGTAGGTTACATGGGTGGAGCATGCTGAATATGATGAGAGCGTGATTCACCAGCTCTATCGTCCTTTAATCAGTGCCGGAATGGGCTTTGGTTCGCAACGATGGGTCGCAACCCTGCAACGCCAATGCGAGTCTCTCGCCATCCTCATGTCTTCCACCGCCCCCTCTAGGGATCATGCTGGTAAAAATCGCAGTAGATATCCGACACTGTTAGTCATTGTACTTCTTTAGAAAATATTTTTAAAAAATACTTTTTTTAATTATCCTATTTTTATGATAATCCCTTTTGTTTAATTTTTAGAACCATCTTATAAAAGCCAACATTAATTTTGTTTTTACTATATTTTATTAGATAAAATGGAATTTGTTTTTTAAAAAAAAAGTTATCAAATACTTTGACCCCCTTTTGTCACATTCAAAATTTGAACCCTTATTAATTCAATTTTCCTTTTAAATTATCTTGGGACAATAGCCTCATATAGTTCTTGTAATGAATGGGACATTAATTCCACCTGCAGCAATAAGTGGTGGTGGGCGGAGGAGTATGCTGAAGCTAACACAGCGCATGACCACCAACTTCTGCGCTGGTGTGTGCGCTTCCACAGTACACAAATGGAACAAACTTCGAACCGACAGTGTGGGCGAGGATGTCCGAGTTATGACTCGGAAGAGCATTGATGACCCCGGTGAGCCACCCGGCATTGTACTTAGTGCCTCGACTTCCGTGTGGCTTCCGGTGTCGCCTCAGCGACTGTTTGATGTCCTTCGAAATGTAGGGTTGAGAAATCAGTGGGATATCCTCTCCAATGGCGCACCCATGCAAGAAATGGTGCACATTGCCAAAGGACAGGACCATGGCAACTGCGTTTCCCTTCTACGCGCAAGTGTAAGTCCCTCAACTTTTCTAAAAATAACTACAGTTTTTGGATGACTTTTCGTGTGTGATGACATAAAAGTTAGTGGTAATATATTATCATTAACTAATGACAAATATGTAGTGACACTGTCATTTGATCTAGTGGCACCACCTCTTCCAATCTCGAAGAAGGTTATCAGTTTTAAAAGTCTCTCCCCGTACTTAAAATTAAAAATAAAATAAAATTGTAATCTATAATAGAATTATGTGGCTAAAATATCATTTATGTTTGTATTAAATTCTGCTTCTTTTCCATATTCCAAAAAGTCAATTTCTAATCAAACACATGTCAACGTTTTCGCTGACGTCACTGGTTAAAAAGTCAAAACGATTGGGTTGACTCCCCTAAGACCAGTGACGAGGCTACGCTGCCTTTCTTACTGCATCAAGCAAAGTGGAAAAGACTCTTGAAGATTCTGAAGGGTTTTGTTTTTTTGTAATTTTACTCAGGCTATAAACGCAGATCAAAGCAACATGTTGATACTCCAGGAGACATGCATAGACGCGGCGGGGTCGATTGTGGTGTACGCGCCAGTTGACAACCCGGCAATGCACGTGGTACTGAACGGTGGAGATCCTGCTTACGTGGCGCTGCTCCCCTCTGGATTCGCCATTGTAGCCGATGGGCCCAACAGCAAAGACAGTCCAGCCCGTAGAGTGAATGGGTCACTTTTGACCGTTGCTTTTCAAATCCTGGTGAATAGCCTTCCTACGGCCAAGATCACTTTAGAGTCCGTGGAGACCGTCAATAATCTGATATCATGCACTGTGCAGAAAATCAAGGCTGCCCTTCAATGCGAGGCTTGATTCCTTAATTTATTCTTAATGTGATTTTTGTTTGGTGTGATGTTTAAAAGGTGTATATCCACTCGCAATTTAGGGGGTGATCGAGTCAAGAACGAACCAAAGTGTCAAAACGCCTGCGTAGGCTCTTGCCCCGCCTCACTAGGTGGTGGTGGGTGAAGTCCTTGGCGAGCGCGGTGGTGGTTCGGGTATTTACTCAAGAGTACCCTTGAGTTGGCTTTGAGTAGGTACGGTAGCATTTGCTTGTGGTTGTGTGTGTTTGTTAGTTATTTCAACATTTAATGTTGCTTTGTTGAGCTTGGTTTCAAGGTTTTTACTTTTCTTTAATACAATTACATGAATTTTTTGTATGTATATTCTATCTTATTAACAAATTATCCAGCATACGAATTATCCATCATATAACATACAACAAAATAAATATTTAAGAAATTACGACAACTGTGAAACTAGTCCTTTTTTTAACCCCTTAACAATTTTCTTAATTAGGGACGACTTTGTCTTACAAATAATAACGTATAGCATTGTGTTAATTATATTATTAATAAGATCCTTACATTGTTTTTATAGCTTAACGATAATTATTGATACCCTGATATCCGGTGCGGTTTGAACCCGAACTCTATGGGCTCGACATCGAGGAAGACCTCCAGCTCGGCCACCCCAGCCAAATGAGTTCTAGCTCAGCTCATCCACCTCGGCTCGGACTCGAGGATGACCTCAGCTCGGCCTCGATGAAGGCCTCCAGCTCGGCCTAGTCTCATAAGACATTAGAGACTATCCTACCTTGGCATGTTTGCCTTGATCCATTTTCCTTTTACTAGGCCCGTTATGATACTATTTAATTAGCCCATTAGAGGCCCAACAGCCCTCTCGATGGGGCTCCCTTCCTCCTCCACTATTTTCGTTTCTTAGCTAATTCTTGCAAAGAAAACACGTAAATCACTCATGTTTATAGTGGAATTTATATTGGGGTTTCCACGTAAAAAATCTGGTCTTATTTATTTTTTGTTTATTGTTTTGTGCTTGGAAGAAATACACGTCTACCGTACCAAATTCCAGGTAACAATTATATACATTGTGTGTTTTATTCAATTTAATACTAGATTTTTTTATGCCTATTTTAATTTAATAATCACCTCTAGTCAACGTAATCAATATGTTTGAACTCAATTATTTGGAAGACAGATGAAGTAAATCTCAAAATATATCAGTGTTCTTTAACCTTTTCTAAAGAGGATACGGCTCCTTCAATTAGAAAGTATCCCTTTTTTCCTCATGCATGAATGCTACACGTAAACATGACTTTGAAGACTTGGTGTGCATCAGCAAACAACATGTACCACTTGACTTTGTGAATGAGTTGAATTCGTAAAAAGCTTCATGGAGACTCTATCAAGGTTTTTTAGGGTTTTTAGATGTCAAAAATTGACAAATTCAAAAAGCTCAAATTGGACCATTCCAATGATTTTCTTCATATGGGTCCGACAAAGAACGGATCCATCCTCCAAGTGTGAAATTAGGACTTCAAATAATTGCTTTGCTCTTCAACCAAGAAAGTATACCTGACTGAGGGTCATAAATTATCCGGAACCGACATGTGGTCAACAAGCTTATTAAATCGTGTCAACGGTTCGATGGGTCGGACCCATAACCAGACCGTCTATAGGCGGGCTGGTTAATGGTCATAATTTTTTAACACGAACCGGCGGTTCAAGAGTTAATTTTATATTTTTAAATTTAAAACATATGTTATGGTGTAGATTTGAACTAATGACCTTCAACTAGCGTAATTAGCTTCAAACATTAAATTATATTGTGTTATAATTGACATATATTAATCAAACAAATATATCATATACATTTTGATTATTTGAGTTTGAATTTATTTCACCTTATTTTATGATTAATCTATGGAGGAAAATACATTCAAATACATTTTAAACTTTTTTTTTCAAGTTATAATAATATTTTTAAACCGTAGCCGAAACCGTCAAGAAAGGATAAGGATAAGAGCCGAGGCTTTTTGAATTGGCGGTTCTGAACCGTTTAACCGCGGTTCTGAACCCTGATCAAGTCAACAAGAAAGACGTCCAGACCGGCAATTGGTTGGTTGTTAGTTTGACAAATGGGGTGGTCAGTGGTCACCATTTCTCTCATTCCATGTTGGAGAAACTTGATTCATTGGTTCAAAACAAGAAAAGGTTGAAAAAAAGTAATTGTTTATTGTGAATACGAACAAAGATGATGATCCTCTGAATGTGAAATTTTTTCAAATCTCTATATTGTTTCCAGCGTTTGATATCCCAAACAATTAAATGATTGATTTTTTTAATTTTCGTTTGAAATAGATTTTCAAAATTAGTTTTTTTATTAGAATATTAGATAAGTTCTCTTAATAAAACATAAAAGTGAATATAATATTTTAACCTTGAAAGCACCGCAATCAAAGGAATTGACTCACTGGGAGTGCAATTTGGGCTTTCTGGATGAGTCCAATTCAAACCCCCACATGAAAGTGGGCCAATGTAATTTCCAGTCCAACAACGTCATTTTTGGGGGTGTCACAAAGGACACATGTCCCGTGCCGGGCATAAAAGAAAGTAGAATCTGGAATCTAATTTATTTATTTATTATTATTGTATAAAACAAAGAATAATTTGATGCGAATTATGAAGTTTACTTAATAATATAATAAAATTATATATATATATATGTATATATATAGTTCATTTATATTATACGTAGGATATACATATTGTTACCTCATTTTTTGGTTCGATTCGATAACAAATGAATTTGTATATGAAAAATAAATAGACATCGAGATTTTTTACGTGGAAACCCCGAGGGGAAAAACCACGGGACCTAGTCCAGTACGAAGCTTCACTATGAACAACATGATGATTTACAAGGTTATTCTTACAAGGAGAAAATGGAGAGAAAAACATGAAAATCGAAAATCAGGAAGAAGAAGATCCCCTCTGCCCGAGCCGATCCCCTTCCTTTAACCTACTGTTCCATTGCCTTCCATTTTCCTTCATGGGCTTTCTCTTTAGGGCCTCTAATTGGTAAGGTAATGGGCCATTAATAACTTAATTATATGGGCCCATTAATTGGTAAATGGGTTAATAAAATATTGGAATGGGCCTAGGTTAATGGCCAAGATAAATGGACCCTTGTATCTTGTATGATTGGGTCGAGCCCATAAAATCCGGGTTCAAACCGCACCGGGACAATTATCGGGGTATCATCAGTATCCCCCTCTAGTCGAGCTAGAGTAGCGCTGTATCGACTCCAACTAGTTAGGTGAGGACCCGGATCGATAGTCCTTTAAATAACCCTAATGTGACCCTGCGCCGTGCCGAGTTCCCAAGTCATGCTGTCGGTAGAGCTACGACAATTCGAATGTCGATCCTTGATGAAGTAGGTGGCTCGTAGAACTCATACGAGGAACCGGTGTAATCACGATACTGAGCTTCTGTCAATAATAGTAGGTCGGACTGGGCAGTAGGAATCCGAACTGAAGCTACAATAATCGAGAGTTCCGAGGTGATAAAATGCTTATCTTTGTTGGGCCGGACTGAGCAAATAAAGCTCACCCGACCTGATCTCCTGAGATGATGTATGAGAAGATAATACCCCTCCGACATGATATGAACAAATATTGCTCGCCCGACCTGATCTGATCTTAGCTCCGACATAAATAAGAGCAAATAATGCTCGCCTGAACTCGATAACCAATAAAGCTTAGCTCAGTTCCATAGCAGATAGAGCTCACCGAACTCCAGAGCTAATAAACGTGCTGAGCAACCAAAATACAGATGAGCTCCAAAAATGATCCATGTACAGAGCAAATAAATCCGGGCTGATCTAAGCTCCATAAGTAGTACCGAGCCGAGGAGTAAATAAGTTGATGTGAGCTCCCGAGACGAGATATATCGAGCAAATGACATCTGTCCGAACTCGCAAAATAGTAAAATATGTTGAGTAAATATATACAGCCGAGCTCCAGACAATCAACATGGAGCAACTAAGACTCCAGAGTGTCGAAACTGAGCTGGCATGTTTGCAGGGATGACCTGCAACAACGACTCTGAGAGTTCTAAAATAATTCTAATATGGGATTAAATATAAAACAGGGCTGACCGGTTATGTTAGCAGGGCTGACCTGCAATAATAACTCGAAATAATTCGAAGTACAAAAGTAAATCTTAAACATGGCTGACCTGTTAATCTGTGCAGGGCTGACCTGCATTAAGAACTCGAAATAATTCTAAGTACAGAATTAAATCTTAAACAGGGCTGACCTGTTAATCTGTGCAGGGCTGACCTGCAATAATAACTCGAAATAATTCTAAGTACAGAATTAAATCTTAAACAGGGCTGACCTGTTAATCTGTACAGGGCTGACCTGCATTAAGAACTTGAAATAATTCTAAGTACAGAATTAAATCTTAAACAGGGCTGACCTGTTAATCTGTGCAGGGCTGACCTGCAATAATAACTCGAAATAATTCTAAGTACATAATTAAATCTTAAACAGGGCTGACCTGTTAATCTGTGCAGGGCTGACCTGCATTAAGAACTCGAAATAATTCTAAGTACAGAATTAAATCTTAAACAGGGCTGACCTGTTAATCTGTGCAGGGCTGACCTGTAATAATAACTCGAAATAATTCTAAGTACAGAATTAAATCTTAAACAGGGCTGACCTGTTAATCTGTGCAGGGCTGACCTGCAATAATAACTAGAAATAATTCTAAGAGAATTAAATCTTAACAGGGCTGACCTGTTGTGCAGGGCTGACCTGCAATATCAACTAGAAATAATTCTAAAGTACAGAATTAAATCTTAAACAGGGCTGACCTGTTTTCTGGGCAGGGCGGACCTGCAATAACAACTAGAAATAATTCTAAGAGAATTAAATCTTAACAGGGCTGGCCTGTTATCTTGGCAGGACTGACCTGCATCAACAACTAGAAATAATTCTAAGAGAATTAAATCTTAACAGGGCTGACCTGTTGTGCAGGGCTGACCTGCAATATCAACTAGAAATAATTCTAAAGTACAGAATTAAATCTTAAACAGGGCTGACCTGTTTTCTGGGCAGGGCGGACCTGCAATAACAACTAGAAATAATTCTAAGAGAATTAAATCTTAACAGGGCTGACCTGTTATCTTGGCAGGACTGACCTGCATCAACAACTAGAAATAATTCTAAGAGAATTAAATCTTAACAGGGCTGACCTGTTGTGCAGGGCAGACCTGCAATATCAACTAGAAATAATTCTAATAGAATTAAATCTTAACAGGGCTGACCTGTTATCAGTGCAGGGCTGACCTGCAATATCAACTAGAAATAATTCTAAAGTACAGAATTAAATCTTAACAGAGCTGACCTGTTATCTTGGCAGGACTGACCTGCATCAACAACTAGAAATAATTCTAAGAGAATTAAATCTTA
This sequence comes from Haberlea rhodopensis, assembly GCA_907163345.1. Lineage (NCBI taxonomy): Eukaryota > Viridiplantae > Streptophyta > Magnoliopsida > Lamiales > Gesneriaceae > Haberlea > Haberlea rhodopensis. The sequence continues at coordinate 22,107,006 of CAJQUN010000005.1, read as the reverse complement.
ACAGGGCTGACCTGTTTTCTTTTCAGGGCTGACCTGCAATAATGACTAGAAATAATTCTAAGTACAGAATTAAATCTTAAAACAGGGCTGACCTGTTTTCTTGGTAGGGCTGACCTGTTATCTTGGCAGGACTGACCTGCATCAACAACTAGAAATAATTCTAAGAGAATTAAATCTTAACAGGGCTGACCTGTTTTCTTTTCAGGGCTGGCCTGCAATAATGACTAGAAATAATTCTAAGTACAGAATTAAATCTTAAAACAGGGCTGACCTGTTTTCTTGGCAGGGCTGACCTGCAATAATGACTAGAAATAATTCTAAGAATTAGATCATAACAGGGCTGACCTGTTATCTGTGCAGGGCTGACCTGCATTAACTCTGAAGATAAACCGAGCATATAAGTCTCGCCCGACCTGAGCTCATGAAATAATCAATACGGGCAGATAATGCCCTGGCAATCTGAGCTTCAGAAATAATAAACCGAACACATACAGCTCGTACGCCCTGAATTCCAGAGCTAATAGATATGCGAAGATAGAGCTCATATGAATTCACGAAGTGAAAGATGTCCTGAGCTCTTGAGATGATAAAATGCTGAGCAAATAAAGCTCGTCTCATATGATCCCGGAGAAAAAATATTAGAAAAGACTTGTCCGGTCTGGGCTCCAGATAATAAATATGAGCGGATAAGACCTGTGCTAAATATTTGCCAGGGCCTCATACACCTGGGCTTAAGCAATCAGGGCGGACCTGTGCTAATGTTTGCCAGGGCCTCATACACCTGGGCTTAAGCAATCAGGCGGACATGTGCTAATGTTTGTCAGGGCCTCATACACCTGGGCTTAAGCAATCAGGGCGGACCTGTGCTGATATTTGCCAAGGCCTCATACACTTGGGCTTAAGCAATCAGGGCGGACCTGTGCTGATATTTGCCAAGGCCTCATATACTTGGGCTTAAGCAATCAGGCGGACCTGTGCTAATGTTTGCCAGGGCCTCATACACCTGGGCTTAAGCAATCAGGGCGGACCTGTGCTGATATTTGCCAAGGCCTCATACACTTGGGCTTAAGCAATCAGGGCGGACCTGTGCTGATATTTGCCAAGGCCTCATACACTTGGGCTTAAGCAATCAGGCGGACCTGTGTTAATGTTTGACAGGGCCTCATACACCTGAGCTTAAGCAAACAGGGTGGACCTGTGCTGATATTTGCCAGGGCCTCATACACCTAGGCTTAAGCAATCAGGGCGGTCCTGTGCTAATGTTCGCCAGGGTCTCATACACCTGGGCTTACTCCGAATATCCATCCGAATAAGTTCATCCAAAATCCAGAACAAATAAAGTTCCCGAGCTGATCTCCTGATTTGGGGCTTACTGCTAGATTGCATGCCCGAGCTGATGTAACCGGGGCTTACAGCTAGATTGCATGCCCGAGCTGATCTCCTGATGTGGGGCTTACTGCTAGATTGCATGCCCAAGCTGAAATAACCGGGGCTTACAGCTAGATTGCATGCCCGAGCTGATCTCCTGATGTGGGGCTTACTGCTAGATTGCATGCCCGAGCTGAAATAACCGGGGCTTACTGCTAGATTGCATGCCCGAGCTGATCTCCTGATGTGGGGCTTACTGCTAGATTGCATGCCCGAGCTGTCATATAGGGGCTTACTGCAAGATTGCATGCCCGAGCTGAAATAACCGGGGCTTACAGCTAGATTGCATGCCCGAGCTGATCTCCTGATGTGGGGCTTACTGCTAGATTGCATGCCCGAGCTGATCTCCTGATGTGGGGCTTACTGCTAGATTGCATGCCCGAGCTGAAATAACCGGGGCTTACTGCTAGATTGCATGCCCGAGCTGATCTCCTGATGTGGGGCTTACTGCTAGATTGCATGCCCGAGCTGTCATATAGGGGCTTACTGCAAGATTGCATGCCCGAGCTGTTATATCCGGGGCTTACAGCTAGATTGCATGCCCGAGCTGTAATGCACTGAGTTGACCTGAAACAGTGAAATAGTGCAACACAACCTATATATGAACTTTGAAATAGCAGCTTAAAAATAAATAACCGTAAGTAATGGCGTGTAGACAGAGGGTCAAAGTTGAGGTTGATTGCTGAGGTCTAGATGATGGTGGAGTCCTAGACCGAAGTAGCCGAGGCCAAACTGAGGCCTGAGGTCGAGGTGAGCCGACACCGAGCTGATGGCTGGATTTGACTCTGTTTGAACCACGTGTGCATAGCCGACACGGGTATAGCCAATCATGTCATGAGCTCGATGTAAAGTACTGCAATAATTCAAAAAGAACCAGACAGAAACCATCCAAAGAATATTTTGTATTTAATATTGCATAGGGAATTATTTAATATTGCGTAGGGAATTTAACATATTCATCTTTCAAATAACTCATAAACAAATGAGGTTCATCATCCGACTATGCTGCATTATCCAGTACTTTTCATTTTGTTAAAAAGTTTGGACACTGAGAGGATATATTCTGATTTGGCTTCAAAACCGCAAATAATAATGTTTATTTTTTAGTGTATAAACTAGTATAAGAATTATTATTGTGTCTGAGAGAATATTATGATGGCACGGACTGGTGCATCTCACATAACACTAGCACAAGGCCAATCAAGTTGGTTTTCTATGAAACCAATTATGACCAAAATAATTTTCCACGCAATTGGTTTCCATTCTAAATGAGTGAACTCATAATGATGAAAACCGTGAAAGTAACCTCCATGAAAGGAACTAGAGAACAGATGTGGAACTCCTGATGTTGATCCATACACTGTAGCATCGTGGAATCCATGCATCTGAAGGTTAAAAATTGCAGGTATAACACTGAAAAAAGTAGAAAGAGTGACTAACAAACCTTGTAGCAGCCATCATATACTCTAATCATCATAATTCACGAAAGATGTGAGCCAGACCCATTCATCCTAAGGTGCATGTCCAAATTTGAATTAGCATGGGAACTTGACCAATAGAATAATTGATCTAGTACGCTTGTTTATGCTCCAAAGTCGATGAAGATGACTTCCAGCAATTTCTAAATTCGAGCATGAAACTAACGTGTGAGCAGCAACTTAGTCATATGAAAAGTTAAGTAAGCAAATACCTCAAACACCTGGTGGGCGGCAAAGTAGCTAGAGGTGGTGTAAAGCTCAAGGTGATGAAAGTACCCAGTAAAATCACAAAACTAGTCCAAAATTGAGGAGTAAACTAGCATGTCAGTCTATACACTACCGAAATTCCAGCATGAAATCAATAATAATAATTCAAAATAAAAAATATAACAGCCCTTAGTAGGAATTAATCTGTGTGTGAATAGGGATGGAAGTTTTCTCCAATAACCATGAGGCTCTTTGGACTCTGGTGAAATATGTAGACTTGCCAATATCAACGTGTAGAGGCAAGACCAAGAATCTCAGCACAACCAACCACTATTATGGAAATATCACAAGCAACTAAATAAAGAAAATTAATCACAACTTAGCTGAAATGACAAACTTAGCCGAGAATAGCAGAGAAATTGTGAAGCTGCATGACATCGAAGAGCAAATCCGCACAAGAAGAGGATAAATCACGATGAAAACAGCAGCTATGCATCACTGCTCAACATTCGCACCTCAAATCCTAAGCTCAATGCACCACAACAGCTGCACGTACATCACCCGTCGCTCAGAGCTATCGTCCACGAAGCCAAATATCGCAATGCCAAAACTTGTCCAGCCTCGACGCAGCCCAGAAAGGGCATTACAGCCCTGCCGCCGCAAAAAATTCTAACCCGTCGCTTAGGAACTCCACGTCGTCCCGCTATAATAAAGCACGCTAGTCCAACACCCCAAACCATTCCATGGAAAAAATCACCCCAGACTCTCCCCAAGCTGCCCCAATCTCAGCTCAAACCAGCCCCAAGCTGTCGCATGAAGCTCACCCCCAAACCCAGCCGAGAAGATCTCTCCTAAACCAGCGGAAGGTCACAACCCGCTTCCGCAACAGCCACATACTCTCACAGACCCAGCTTTCAGAGCTGCTCGGCAGTGAAAAATCTGCGCCTAGAGCTGCGAACCAAATCAGAACCAGATTTGGCTTCTTGAAAAACCCGTGAACCTTCTTCCCAAAAAATTTTTCAACCTCTGATTTTTTTTTTGTAGAAGATGAAGAAAAAACCCCTCCAATCGAAATGCCCAAAACCGAGCTGAAGAGGCCGGAAGAGAGCTCAAAAACCCATCGTAAAATGCCCTAAAAAATCGACGTCTTAGCTCGATTTCCCACAGACGGCGCCAATTTGTTACCTCATTTTTTGGTTCGATTCGATAACAAATGAATTTGTATATGAAAAATAAATAGACATCGAGATTTTTTACGTGGAAACCCCGAGGGGAAAAACCACGGGACCTAGTCCAGTACGAAGCTTCACTATGAACAACATGATGATTTACAAGGTTCTTCTTACAAGGAGAAAATGGAGAGAAAAACATGAAAATCGAAAATCAGGAAGAAGAAGATCCCCTCTGCCCGAGCCGATCCCCTTCCTTTAACCTACTGTTCCATTGCCTTCCATTTTCCTTCATGGGCTTTCTCTTTAGGGCCTCTAATTGGTAAGGTAATGGGCCATTAATAACTTAATTAGATGGGCCCATTAATTGGTAAATGGGTTAATAAAATATTGGAATGGGCCTAGGTTAATGGCCAAGATAAATGGACCCTTGTATCTTGTATGATTGGGTCGAGCCCATAAAATCCGGGTCCAAACCGCACCGGGACAATTATCGGGGTATCACATATAATATTTTAATCATCAATAGCTTACGTATCATATCCATTTCAACATAATAATATAAAATGTCTAATCAACAATAAATATATAACTATGAAATAGTTCAAGAAAAAAATAATTGTTCCATTAATCCAATCCAAATCAGCATATCCTTTTTTTTTAAAAAAAAATAAAAAAAAAATCGATGTGCTTAATCTACTGCATGTCCTATCCCACTTCAAAGCCCAACAAGCTAAAAACATTCTTTGATGCCCGTTATGGCACGTTAGGACTGCTTAATGGGCCAAGTTAATTCGTATCCAGCTCAAAATCGGATCGATTAGCCCGGTGCGGTTCGAAATCCGTCCGATATCGGTATGGGATCGGTACCGGTTCTACCGTTTCGAAACCGGTATCTTTTCGGTTCCGGATTCGTTATTTTTAAAAAAATTAATTTTTTTTATTTAGATAAATATTTTCGAGCTTAGTTTAAAAACACAAAGACACATTAGCTCAATTGATTAGAGTTACAGAATAGAAGGTGATGGATGTGTGCTCGAATCCTCAAAGCAACAATTTCCTCGATTTTTTGAAAAAAAAATTCAAAAAAAATGATCCCGGGTTGGAACCAGTCCAACCCGGAATAGGTTGGGACCAGAACCGGATCCGATTCGGTTCCTTACCGGATATGACCGGCTCCGAAATTACTGGATCCGAAATCGGTCTGTTCCAATCCGGATCGGACCGGATTGATCCGATAAGCAACCCTATGGCACGTACAAACAATTAATGACTTCAGTTCCGGTCTCCCCCACCTCATAGTTATGATTGTTAAAAAAATTATATGTCTATGAAATGAGATAATGAGATGATAGCATAAGGCTAATACCCGCATGCTAAATCCAAATGTTCGGATATGTATGGTCACTTTTTATGTGGATCACATAAGTTCAAATTAAATTTGGAGCATTGATTTAATACGAGGGGATTGCCCGCCTCATAAATGATAATTAACTCTTTAACGTGTGATAATGTATTTTACCAAACCTTTTCAATCTACCTCGTCTGCTTGCTATTGTTGAAGCATATAATTGGGGATGGGTGCGGGACGCGTAATTTTAAAACAAACTCCTGCATTAGATGGATAAATTCACCAAAATTACATGATTCACTGCTGAATTTTTTCCAATCCCTAGAGGGTCGAAGCTTTTCTTATCGAATGAGAATGATGAATTTTGCTATATATTTTAAATGAAATTCATTAATGATTTTACAACTATTATATAATGAGGCTCAATTTTTTTTTTATTTGAGACAGTCTACTTGTTTTGGTTTTATAGCAGCACACTATTTCACTCAAAACACTCTAATTTTAATGCTTATTTTCTCCATACGAATCATATTTCTTCCAATGATCAATCCCTACTAAGAAACTCTCACACTCAATCATTACTTTTACCTATACACTTATGCTTGTAGAAGAAAATGATTTGTGTTTTTGAAATATCCGCTACATTACATGGGATATCCGTTATATTGTTGCATCAATTATATGTTGATTTCTTGATACCATAACAATTCCAGCGTTCACAAGATGCACTTTAGAATCATCGACACATTCTCGTCAACATCCCGACCAGGTCTGACAAATGTAGACAAAAAATGTAGGAGAAAGTTCAGAGGCGTAGCTAGCATCTAGCTGGGACGATTTCAAGTGAAATCCATAGGATTTTTATCTACTTCTCGTTGTCATTAAAGCATAGGAATTGTTGTGAGAAAGAAATTAATAATGTTGCATTGTGTGGTTGAATCGTAAAAAAAGCTTGAACAAACATTATAAATAGCAATGTAATCATTCATAGGGCTAAGAACCCAATTTACAGAAAACGTCTTCTCTCTGTTTCTCTATAATTTTTGTATCAAATTTCTCGATTCTGCGCTCTACACTTCAATCCATAGTTCATAGTTTATATCAAAATTTAAGATCTTAACAGGAGTCCTCTGATTACTCATTTTCATCTTCATAAGCGACTTTGATTCAAGACAACGGTTGAAAATTGCGTCACACACAAATCTTCGATTACGTGCATGGTTAGAAACTTGGGGAGATACTGCATAATTATGCATTGCCATGTTGTTAGTTTGTATCCGTTTGAAAAGAATATATTATTAGCGGAGCCGAAACCAGAATTTTGTATCTGGTGTGCTACACAAAATAAAATTAAAAAAATATTGATAAAAAATTTGTTGCCTAGCCCAATTTGTTAAACCAAATTTTATTGATAAAATAGTCTAAAAGATTGGCACGTTAAAGTCAAATATTTTTGTATGATAACTTATTAAAATATATGTTATATTCATACTCATATATGAGAGAAATTATTATGAGCAATTTAATGAAATTTCTCGACCAACGATTTTCCAAAATCTTATTTTGAAAATAATTATAAAATAATTTTGGATTTGCTACAATACACAATCAAACTTCTCTTTAATTACGTGAATTATAACTTTATATAAAAGTTTTAAAAATAATTATATTTAATTATTTAAAATAATTCCTTAAATATAGTTCGAGTTACCCGAGCCATAACGAGCCCAAATTTGTTATAGAATTATAAATCAAAATTTTTATTAATACAAAATAAAAATAAATTTTTCGTAAATCCAATTAGCCTTTTTTTACAAAATTAAAACAAATTAGGCTATATAAATAATTAATAATATTAGATTTTTTACCAAAAAACTAAAATTTTTAAATTGGGCTAAACCTAGGGTTCATGGACCATGGGGCATGATATTGCCCATGCTTATTAAGCCTCAAGCCCTTTTATTGGTATGAGGAGAAATCCGGTCGGAAGGGATCAAACCCGAATACCTAGTTAGATTAAAAATAAGTCAATCACCTCTCCATTCCAACTCCTTTCATAACATTACCAAGAACTTATCATAAGGAACTTGAACTTCTTCAAATCGAATCGAGAAGTTTAGCTCAATCACGAGACATCAATATCTACATGCTTATAAGCTGAAATTTCGGATTCTTTCATTTTTACAACGCTTTCAAACTCAATCCCAGAATAGTTTGCTTAAGTTGTTATACTTAAGTTTTTTTTTTTAAATATACTTCTTTAGTTATGTTGCTTTTTTTTTAATCACTATTACAACTACAATTTGGGGAAGATGGGATGCGCTCGTCAATATGAGAGGAGTTAGGTGACAAACAATCAGGCTAGCCCCGAGTTATCAGTTATGTTGCTTTTATTTGACCTATTATTCAGAATCATGAATGATGCATGCATCCCCACAAATGCACACCTATACCAATATGTTAGTATTCTATGAAAGAAGAAATAAATTTATTTGAATGGAAATTAGCAAGTTTTATCTCTCAAAGTAATTTTATGGAAATTTGTTTTTTTTTTTTAAAGTACCTTATTGCCAAATTTTTATCGGTATAAATGCTCAATGCAAATGAGCATATATCATCGCTTTATAATAAAGCTAAAGTATGTGATAACATCATTTTATATAGCGGTTACATTAAAGTACAATTACCAAATTATCTATCTTCAATAAAAATTATTCCCAAGTGTTATATTAAATACAATGACTAAATTATCATTTTTCAATAAAATTATTAATAACGCACCTTAATCTTATAAAAATATTAAATGTAAAAAAACAATTATTCTAGTTAAATAATTATACCAATTAATTATAAAAATTCTTAATTTGTTAAAATTTTTAGATTTTCATATAAAAATTTATTATATATGCCACATAAAAATTTATCTCTAGTGGTCCGTTCACCACTAGAGATAATATGAGGGTGCGCTTGGTTCGAGGATATGATAAGTGATGGATAGATTAAAAAGTGGATAATGAGTTGATAAGTAAACTAATGGATAAGTTATATTGCGTTTGGTTCGTATGATTAATAAAGTATGATAAATAATATTGTGTTTGGTGTACTTGACAATTAGATGATACAGATTAATTTTATACCTAAAATGACAAATATACCCTCAAATTGATTTTGCACTTATTTTTATTTCAATTAAATTTAAATTGATCAAAATAAATTTATTTTTGTAATTTAATTATTAATAAATTATTATAATTAATTATTATTAATCAGAATAATAATGAAAATACGAATAATAAGTTAAATTAATATTAACTATATTGAATAATAGATAAAAACAACCTCTAGTACTGATAATAATAATAATAGTAATATTAATAAAAATTAAAAAGAAAATAATAAGAATAAGAATACTGATAATTAAATTAATTATATTATTAATAATACGAATGGTAATGAATATATTAGTAATAAATAATAAGTAACATAACATAAATAAGAAAAATAACATTTTAGACCATAAAAAAATATGAAATAATAAATTATAAAAGTTATTTTTTATTATTAAATATATTAATAATAAATAATAAGACTAATAATATTGATTTTAAAACTATTAATATATTCCTTATTATTATTATAAATGTGTTCCCGTATTATACAATTATTATTATTATTATTTTTGTTCTAGTTATTAGTAATCAAATTTTTATTATATCTTATTAGGTATATAGTATTATTTTTGGTTTTAGTTCTTATATTTATTGGTATTATTTTACTAATAAGTATTATTCTTATTATTTATGTTTCTGTTATTATTTATTATATTTATTTCTTATTACTTATCATGAATTTTTTTATTATATATTTATTATTTTTATCATAAATTTTATTAAATTATTTCAGTTTAATTTATTCTAACTTATCATTGTTTTTTTGTTGTTATTACTGTTCATTAATTATTTTTTACTATTAATTATTATTCATATTAATAATTTTATTGAAGAAGAAATATTAATTATTAAGGAAGACAAATAATAATATTATTTTGTTATTTGATTATGAGGGTATGTTGGTAATAAAGTACCACAATCACTCTTTATCACACCATGTAGGAGGTATAATTTATCAACCAAATTATGTACAAATAATATGTACAGTGCGGGCTTTATGTTGGCCCATCGGGCCATCCAGATAAAATATCCATGAGCCAAATGCAGGATGAGAAAAGTTGTGAAATCAATCACTATGTTATCTTTGAGCCAAACACCCTGAGAGTATATAATTCCGTTTTTGAAAATAGCAGGATAAAATTCTGTATTTTGTAGAATTACATATTCAGATATTCTATCAGATTTTCATCACGCGCACACGCGCACACTTGATGTTCAAACTTCCCACCGTCCGATTATCAACCTTCCCCCAATAAACACAAACCACGACAGATAGTACTCAGAAAAATTAAGTAAAACTCTCAGAAACGTAAAATTTCGCCGATGTCGGCTGATAGCAACACTTCAACGCCTCCGGCGGCGGTGGATTCCACGCCGTTACTCGATGACCAGACCATACGCCCTCGCCCTAGGCCCCGCTTCCTACGCCGCCCTCCCAGCCTCCGCGGCGCCGCTCGCTTCCTCCGGAGGGCCAGCAGCCGCAGCCGCGTGATGCGTGAGCCCTCCGTTCGTGTGCGTGAAGCTGCTACCGAGCAAATCGAAGAACGGCAGAGCGATTGGGCTTACTCTAAGCCAATAGTGATATTGGATCTTGTTTGGAACCTCGCTTTCGTGATTGTCTCGATTTCGGTGCTGATTATGACCCGCTATGAAACGCCGTCGATGCCACTGAGGCTGTGGATTGTCGGCTATGCGCTGCAGTGCATTCTGCATATGGTGTGCGTCTGGACGGAGTATAAGAAGAGGTATTCGCTGCGGAATTCGGATGGGAGTGAGAGGGGACAACGTAGGTATACTCGTAATTTCTCGAATTCGAGCTCCGGAAGTGATGATGTGGAGTCTGGTGATTACGATCCTGACCGACGGCAAAGTGATGATGAAACTAGGTACCTGGGACTTTTATGTTTTGTTTGTGTATGTGTTCTCTCTCTTTTTTCTTTTTCATTTTTAATTTTATTAGGTCTTTCAATCAAATTGAGAAACAAATCAATGTAGTGTATGCAGTTGGTAATATTTCACAAATCATGTCTGTATAAGCATCTAGGGACTCGTTCAAAGGTGTAGTTTTAAGCTTGTGGAACTGCAGATGCCACACATGGGAAAGTGACTCTAAACTTGATCCAACTGAATGGAGTTCGGAGAGAGACTTGAAATGCTTATTGATAAATTGTTGGTATGCTGAAGCTAATGCTAGGTGGATTTCGCTGAGGAATTTTTACTGGACTGAATACTAATAATGAAGCTTTTGTATAAATTGCTTGGAATAGCAAGTTTGATTGTTGTAGTCATCTCATTTGATGACGCAAATGGAGAACTTTTGATGCAGTCTGATATGTTTTTGAACCCTTTTAAGGCTGCAGTAATGGCTTTTCAATGGTTCGGTTGTTGCAATAGTTTGCTGCTGTGGTGTTCTAGTTCTCGCAAATTTGAAGAATAACCTTCTTTATTTTCCACTCATCCAAAGCCAGCAGCTGAATAAAATTTCCTAAAAAATTCTTCATTGCATTGTTCTGATGCCTGGTGTAACATGTGTAAAGTGAAACGACTGTAGAGAATGCCCAATTCCACCTCAAATCCCCCTCTGATTTTCTCTTTTCCAATCTTTTCTTCTTCTGAAGAGAATGGTCGTGACTTTATTCGAACATCCAGACCTGCACCATCTTAAATTCATTTGTTTTTTCCTTTAGTTGACCGAGGTTTAGTTTTAACGTTTAGTTTTAACTTCCAGTTAAAGAATAAACACCAGCAAGCATTTGATTGGAAGTCATATTTGATGACCAAAGTAGAGAAATATGGTTAATATGATAACTTCATGTTTCTTTTGGCAGTGTGGCTAAACATCTGGAATCCGCAAATACTATGTTTTCATTCATTTGGTGGATAATTGGGTTCTATTGGATTTCTTCTGGCGGGCAAAGCTTGTCTGCTGAATCGCCTCAGCTTTACTGGTTTTGCTTATATACTCTATATTGATTGATACTGTTAGCAACCTTTCGAATACATTTTATTATATATAATTACATGAGTATTGCCTATTATTGTTTTCTGTTGCAGGCTTTGTATTACATTTTTGGCCTTTGATGTGTTCTTCGTTGTTATTTGTGTTGCTGTGGCATGTGTCATTGGAATTGCTGTTTGCTGCTGTCTACCCTGTATTATAGCAATCTTGTATGCCGTAGCAGATCAGGTAACTGGCGGTGAATAATTTATAGAGCTAATCTCTTGCTTCAGTTGGTACTTTGGGTCGTTTCCTTCCTGTTTTAACTATTAGATTATGTTTGATTTGTTTTGTTGCTTTAATGGATAATCTAGTGATTTATCACCAGTCTTTTTGAGTAACTTGGGCTGTATACTTCTATGTATCACCATGTCCAAAGGCGGTGACATAAGCTTTGTCTGCTTAACAATTTTGACTGGCAGACATTTTGTCTGGAAAGAGTGACGATATCTTTTTTTATGATTAAGTCACAGGGTTGTCGCTATCCTACAAATTTCATGTAGTTGCTAGTGTTTTACTCTAGGTTGACCATGTATGAATCCAAATAATGATTATAAAACTGGAAAAAGGGTACTATGTCAAGGATGAAGAGGTTAAGCATGCCTTTGAGTTGTGAACAGTTGACTTATATTGCATACTCTTCTCAGAATAGAGTAAACTATGTTCAACCATCTGCCTCCCCAACATATTAACATTTTGAAATATCTTGCGTGTTTTATCTTTTTTGACTAAGTTGTCTTCTATCAAATTAGACATTGCTTAATCAGACTCATTCATACATACTTTGTCATAAGTGAATCTCTTATTGATTTACAAAAACTGCTGAATTCATTTCCTGCAAATGACCTTGGAAACATGCTAAAACTTAAGTTCTGGGCAAAGCAGTGCTGCTGTCAGCTGTCAGATGTATTCCAATGGATTTTCGAAGTTTCTTTTGCATGAAGTCTGATTCCATGATATGAGATGCCTACCGGTAGACCTAGGAAAAGAACAATGTTCCGAATCTTACGCTGTCCATTCTCTGCAGCAAAGTGATTTTTCTTCTTCTTGTTTTTACTTCTCGTTCTTGCTTATGGCTACAGGAAGGAGCTACTAAAGAAGACATCGAGAGACTACCTAAATACAAATTCCGGAAAATTGGTGAGTTTGAGAAGCAAAGTGGAGAAATTCAAGAATCATTTGGAGGGATAATGGCTGAATGTGACACTGAGTCCCCCACAGAGCACGTTCTTCCTCTAGAGGACGCGGTATGTCCGGTTATACTGTACATCTGTCTATGATTTTCTGTATTCATTCTAAATCTTCTGCGTGTCCTTAATCCTTGAGAGGAACTCTTTATTGGGTTGCAGGAATGCTGCATTTGCCTATGTTCCTATGACGATGGTACTGAACTGCGTGAACTGCCTTGTCGCCACCATTTTCACTCGGCCTGTATCGACAAGTGGTTGTATATGAATGCCACCTGTCCTCTGTGTAAGTTTAATATACTAAAAAACGGTAACCAAGGCAGCAGTGAAGAAGTATGATCAATAAACACGATTAGCCATCATCCAGGATGCTCCAGTGTTTCAGAAGAAGTTCGGTCGTGTTGGACCGAAACATATCCCGCTTTGAGGAGGCAATGGCTGTTTGCTTGTGTATATGGTTTTTTATTAATACTATTGAGGAACTTCTTGTTTATATCACTTTAGAAAGTTGAAGCTCGAAACTACTCTCGATTTCTGAAATGTATGTAATATTATTTACTGTTTTGTGTTAAAGGGAAATTACATGTTACTGTTGCATATAAACTTTAGAATACCGACCATTATCACATGGTAGATTGATGATATATGCACGTGGCAGTGGCAGTGGCAACGTGATTCTAAGTCAAAATCTGAGTTATGATAATGGGATAATTTGTTGGCCACTTGTGGAGATGATTAAGTGCATTTGAGCAGATGGAGTGGGCTGTAGAAATCGAGCGTCAGTTAAAAAATCGTTCTAAGGTAGGCTCAGCGGCGCACATTTTCATCTGAACACAGACGAAGCGATGGACCCAACCTTTGCGTCGGCGCAGCTGTCATCATTGCCACCCTTGCTACTGTGTCGCAAACCAGTTTCGAACCCACGATGATTCTAGGGTAAGTCGACGCTTCACGCTGTACTTTATTTCTGTCTCCTATTATTTTTATTTTTATATTAAACAGTAATTTCACTCACCTTTATATTGTTAAATTCAACATTTGCAATCAAGTGGCATCACCGTTCGACTGGCTTCATGAGGAATTTTCGTCCCATATGAGAACCTGATCTTTGTTCTATGCGGCATGCATTCAACCGATGTAGCCATTGATGTTTATTGATTTTCAGATTGTTCTGGTCATCTACCGTAGCTTTTAATAACGCATCACACAGCCTGTAGCATCTAAAGTCCCCTTGGAGATTGTCCGTGTCTCTATCTTCTTGGTGAATGTCTATCCGTATATATTTGTTTGAACTTTGGGCGTGGCTATTGGTTTGATCAAAGCACGCATGGAATAATCTGTGTTTGGCGCAGCTAGGTAAATAACCAGAATGTTGATAAGATAGGTGTCATAATTTATAGAGAGTAAGAAGTTTGAGGGGTTGAAAGTTATATTGCTAATTAAGTTGTGTGGAATCGTTGAAATTTTCAGTGGGAGACAACTGTGCGTGCCAAACCCGTGCCTGCAACAGTTGGTCCATTCTTTTATTGCTCACTTTTTTTTTTTTTAGTGTAAACATGAATTACATTAATAAGCCACAATTACAGAGATGATTCATACAAAAGCCCTAACAAACCACAAACAAACCAATTCGACCATAAAACATATGTCTAGACTGCCTAAGCCAAATACAACAGAAATTAACGCACTAAGCGAGCTAGCTAAAGATGAAGGATGAGGAACCGGAGGTTCCAACTCGCAAATAAGGGTGAGTGGGGATCACTTTTACTGATAGCAATAGTTTGTTATTTGATTTATGCATGTGATTAATCCAAAGATGTTAGGTATATATTGTGCATGATTATGGTTCGCAAAATCGATCGTGAAACTATAGCTGTTACGGTAAAAATTACATGGTAAATGTGTGTAACTATAATGACAATTTCACAATCGTTGCAGAATTGAATAGTGATGATTTCGTGGCCAGGAGCGACGATTCCGCGGCCCAAAACCGTCGTTGCAGAATTTTTTAAATTTTTTCGAATTTTTCCAAATCTTTTGATTTAATAATTTGTCTAATTTTTATTTTTTCTTTAAAATACTTCGCGACAATAACTGCGACTGTTCAGCAAAATGTCAATGGAACTGGAACAGCAGTCTCTCTGCAACGCCCTCCACGACCGTGTCGAAGAACCATGTGCACGATCATATATTGGTTAATATGGTGAAAAGTCTTCTTCATTCATGGTTTTCTTTTGAAAAAAATAGACTGAACATGGAAAAATGATTCAAGTATTGTATTTTTCACTTTCCATGTTGCAATTGGTGTCGTTGAAATTTCTGACCTTATCAAGATATCAAAGCAGTTTGGAAAAACAGGGCGCAATTGGTGTTGATGGAGGTTCTGACCTTGTTAAGATATCAGAGCAGATTGGAAAAACATGCTACTCTTACTAGACATTATTTTTTCGTTTAACAATGTATCCAGGCTTACGTCTGACTAATCTTTGGGCGACGACATCAGCCCCTCAGGACCGCCACCAGATAAATCAAGGGATGTGTACGGATGGCAGGTATAGCGGACCAACATGACCCGAACCCAGGACAAACCCCCACAATATTCAGTGGATAATTTGTCCCACACAGGATTTGAACCTGAGACGTCCGTGGATTTCTCCCCCACTTAGCCCTTACCAATCTGTCTATACCCTTGAGGGCATCGACTTTATTTTCTTCTACGTGTTATATGTTAACGAGTAACTTCAGTGAAAAACCCAAGTAGAAGAGGAGCGGTAAAGATGTGAATGACAAAAATATATACTGGCCAAAGATGTCGGCATTTGATTCTTAAGTTCAAGAAAAATCATTATGTAACGACTAATTAATATCTCTATTTATTCTTTTTGAAAAGATCAAGGTTAAATCTCATCCAGTCATCGTTGAAATCATTAAATATAAATCTCTTTGAAGAGTTTTGATTATATCCTGCAAAAACAAGAGAACAACAGCAGAAGTAAATCACCTGATTGATTGTGTATGTAATTTGGAGAGGAATAAAATCTAAGATTCAATAGAGCAGAGATGTAATATATGCTCAGATTTTACACTTTTGCTTTGGCATCTGAATGCAAAGCAGCATAGTTGACAGCAGATATGATGATGTAATCATGTAAATAACAATTTCAGGTAACTATTTATTATTTTGATGCTTTGTGAAAAAAAATATGTTGCAGGAACTCATTAATTCGCTCTTCATTATGTTGGTGATTTGGATATCCTCATCAAACAGTGAGTAAAGCAAGATCTCAGATAGCACATTTTATTACGGCTTCTTATATAAATTTTTCTATTTCAGGGGAACATTTATTGAAATTAGCACTGGGAAGCTTAATGTATCTTCCGTTTGGAAGAAACTGCAGCCAGGAAGAAAGAGAATTAGAAAAAGTATGACAAGATATGTCAGAAATCAAAGATGAATAGGAAATATTTTTGGCAATCCCATGTGATAATGTCCTATGGAGTATATCCAACCATTCAACATATGGTATATTCCCAATGTTGGATGATAATATATAGGAAAAAAGAGAATTCGAAAAGAATACCTGGATGATCTGTTCATGTCACGACAAAAACATCATGCTCAGTGTATCTCGAGGTTAAATTTTATATTTATTGTAGAAAAATTACATGCAAAGCTGAATTTTTTTTCATTTCATAATTGAATGTTCATGTCTCGACAAAAATATCATGCTCGGTGTATCTTGAGGTTAAAATTTATATTTATTGTACAAAAATTACATGTAATGTTGAATTTTTTTCATTTCAGAATTGAATGGACAAGTCCCCAGCCACAATAGATCGTCATTTTAACTAAATTGTATAAATGTATCACAACGATTGAAAATTCGACGCCAACCAAACTGGTGGGAAAAATATAAGGGCGTGAATGCGCATATACCAAGCCCATTTCAGCAGAAACAACAGAATCTCGAGTCGCATCGATGAGAAGGAATATGCCCTCGTCTAATCATTAGATGTCATTTGAAGTTGTTAGCTCTCTTTGCTGCAACAAGGGTGTTTAAGAGAAGCATAGCTATAGTCATAGGCCCAACTCCCCCAGGCACAGGGGTTATAGCCGAAGCAATCTGGCTTGCCTCCTCATAACAAACATCTCCAACGAGTCGATAGCCTCGATGGCTCTTAGCATCCTGTCGCATGAGAAGGCAATAATCTGGTTATAATTCAACATGTAAAAAGTTACAAGAAAAGATGGCAGTCAGGTGTCACTGATTCTGCCTGATGCACCTCGGGACGAGTTTAACTCAAAAAAAAATATAATAATAATGCACACCTCAACCGGATTTATTCCAACATCAATGACAACAGAGCCAGGCTTGATCCAGCTACCCCTCACCATGTTTGGCTGCCCAACAGCTGAGATAACGATATCTGCTTCTCTTGTGATCTCCTCGGGGTTTTTTGTTCTTGAATGGACAATAGTAACTGTGGCATCTTCCCGCTGCCAGAAGAACAAGGAAAAAAAATCAGGAATAGGCCAACAAAAAGCATTAAACTGCTCAATATACTTGAGCCTGTAATAATTTCAAAAATGAAAGGATCATAATACTTGCAATAAGAGTGCAGCAGGCATCCCAACAATATTACTTCTGCCAATTACAACAGCCCTCTTCCCCTTGATTGCAACACCATATCTATGCAATAACTCTATACATCCTTTGGGAGTACATGGAACAAATAATGGTTCTCGATCTCTCATGGCTAGTCGACCAATATTAAGAGGGTTGAATCCATCAACATCTTTCTCAATATAAACAGCATTCAAGACATTCTTCTCGTTCATTTGCTGCACAAAGAATACACACAAAAACAAAAAATCATTCACATGAAGTATCAAAGAGAGTCTATCTCATCAGATGAACTCAAACGATATTCTATTCCACTAGGGATTTATAGGAGACTTACAGAAGGTAAAGGCAACTGAACAAGGATACCATTAACCGAAGGATCATTATTGAAGCCAGAGATACACTTGAGCACTTCTTGTTCTGAGGAGTCTTCAGGGAAGTGCACTTCATATGACTTAATCCCTACAGATTCACAGGCTTTCTTCTTGTTGCGTACATAAGTAGCAGAATCTTTCCTGTCTCCAACAAGGATGACTGCCAGTCCAGGAACAACCCCTATAGACTCTTTCATCCTAGAAATCTCTATAGAAATTTCATCTCTGATTTCTTTAGCAACTGATTTTCCATCAATTACCTTTGCAGAAGCCTCAGTGATCATTTCAGCTGCAGAATATGCCCAATGAGAAAGATAAGACCACATTAAAAATTTATCAAAATGAAAGATAAAAATTTGCAAACATAGAAGCCCAGTTTAACACATGCAAACCAATTTTATACAACAGAATTTTAAATTCTACAGTACAGTTTAAATAAATTACACATAAAGATCATAGTCATCTGGGACGGACTCATTTGATGTGGCAACTTAATTTATTAGAGGAGGGAAAGTAGATACTTGAAAAATAAAAAAAATGCAAATTCAATTTATTTTCATTTATAGCACTTTCAGTGTTGAAGCCTGCCACTGACTGCCCGTTGCGCATTCACATTTTAAAATAATTAATCAAGAAAAAGTTGATATAGAATATTCATTCAGTACAGCATTGTGCGCTTACTTTTGATGAAAGCAGAGGAGGAACACCGTGAGGCGGTGGTACAGGCATCCGCGTTGATCGTTCTGATACTCTTAAGAAAGGCTGAGGGCCTTCCAGTCGAACTCACCTGAAAAGCAGTGATTCGGAAAACTCTTTTGGCCCCGTGGTAGCCGCAATCGGTGGTGGGGCTGAAACCCGGAGCGGCGGACGTAGTGGGGGCGGAGGCCATTTTAAGACCGATAATTTGGAGCCTAATTTTCAGACCTATGCTTAGAAGCCTAGAAGTGTCGTTGGTACTGAGACTGGTGATCATATCTAGGGTTTTAGTAGTTTTTATATTCTAATTATTTAAATTAATTCTTTTACAAAAATTTATAAAAAAAACTCATAATTAAATCAAATATTTGAAGTATAAAAACTTATTGTTTGTATACTTGGTAAACTTAAATTTTCACTTTTTGTATTTATTTTATAATTTATATCATAATCATAAATTTTATGTTCCATTAAGTTAATTTAATTTCTTTTATATAAATTTATAAAAATATCATTATTAAAACAAATATTTGAATTATAAAAAATTGTTTATGTATTCAGCTTAAATTTTGACTTTTTGCATTTATTTCATTATTCTAACATAATTTATAAGAAAATCATAATCAAATCAAGCAAGAATATGGTGTGCCACCAATTGGTTATGAGGAGAAACCCCATATATTCTTAGTATTGGAAAGTAAGATTTTGGGTGGCATAAATAATTTGTAAATTAATATGGGTTTTCTCTTAAATAAAATATTGTTTTGTTGATATGCGGATTTGGTTTGAACCGATTAGGAAAAAATATATTTTAATCAGTTATTGATGCGTGCAACTTCAAATGTTATTTTTTTCAGTTTATATATTAGGATGTGCATCATTTTTTGAAAAAAAAAAGTTAGAGTCACTCATTTGATTAGTTCTTTTTCCATTCAATTACAGTAGTATGGTCGTTTTTAAAAAACTTTGTTAAAGTCAGTCATTTTAAATGTTATTTTCGATTAAATTAGGAAAAAAAAATGACAAACATGCTGGGGTATTCCGAGAAAAGTTATCTCGTTGGTACATATCTTCTCTTTGTTGCCCAGGCCACAAGTGAGTTACATTGTGATATTTTGCTTTCTCGGAATAAAAATAGTAGAAGAAGCCTTTTTGAAGTATAAAAAAAAAAAAATTGGCAAAATTTGTGCCGATACCAGTAGAAGGAACATTTTTCGGTCCAATCCACCAAAAAAAATCTTACAACTATGTCCAATTTTGGATGAAATGACCAAAATAGGCATGCACACTTTGATTTGTCTTCAACTCAAGCCTTCTTTTCTTCTACATGATTTTTGTCACATTTTCTGATTCATTTCTTTGCATCTTTGCTTCGACCCTAAAGTTTCTTCGCGCAGTGCTCGCGCCTTCTTCTCCTCCTTGGCCGGTGAAGGCGGTTGCAGGGATGACATTTACGGGCATTGATATCGTGCGAAGAAGATGCCTTAGAGTTTCTTCGCGGCAGCGCCGGACCGAAACCAAGAATCCATAAAAATCTCACATTCGAACAATCCACTCAAGTAGAATCTCGTCATTTGATGTTGCCCATGCTTAAAAATTCCATTCAATTTCTTCACTCCATTCACACAAACTTTATGAGCTACTTCGAAACCCTAGCTGCAATACCCCTGTCTCCTCCATTTTAGTTATTGTCCGAAAAAGAACAAGTCTACAGCTGATGTTGCTTTCTGGTGCCTAGCTGCGACGCTGGTCTTCAGAATAAAAGAAACGACGGTGGTGAATTGCACGTATCAAAACACAATTTATCAAAATTTTCTCATAAGGTGCATGTAGTTTACATGGACCGATACACTATATTTTTTGTTAAAAACAGTACCTGAGTCTATCGATGCATGTAATTTACATGCATCGATAGACTTAGGCGGTGCATGTGAATTTACATGCACCGACAGACTCAGGCAGTGCATGTAATTTATATGCACTGCTAAATGTTGCTTTCTTGTTTAAGATTTTGCTAATTCTCATACTTTGGTTTGGGAAGATAAAATGGTGTCAGAAATTTGATGTATGCATTTGTTTTGTTGTTATATATATTTTATGTGTATATACACCATTTTTGTGTTACCTCCTACTGATATACTGCCAAAACACATGATGTGCTTGCCAAATTTAAGTGTACTGCATGTGTCTAAAGGTGTACATATGCGGTGCATTTATATTACGTGCACATAATTCATCGGATGTTGATAATTCAAAAAGGGAAAAATATTTGCACCACATTATTTTACTGCATACTTCAAAACACATATTCATACACTATTTTAACATTATATTTGAAACCATTGGTGCGTGTAATATATATGCACTGATAGACTCAAGGAGGTGCATGTATATTACATGCACCGACTGATTAAGTTGAAATTATTGGTGCATGTATAGTATATCTATGTTTTTTTGTTAGAGACGGTAGGTACACTCATTCTTCATGCACCACCTGAGTCAATCGGTGCATGTAATTCATGCACCATTAGACTTATGTGGTATATATATATTACCAGATGAGTCTAACGATGCACTACAATACCACCTCTATTTCATTCATAAATATTTCATATTTATAAATATTTCGGAAAAACTCTCTCGTACTAAATACAAGTAGATGATTCTAGGTTTCAAAATTCCAACAATTCAATTGGATGCTATGCCCAATTTTACAAAAATCTCTATGAACCCAACAATCAACATGAATTGATGAAGAAAATCCCAATAGTACGCTAATAACACAACCATGAAAGTAAAATGTGATTACTGTCCCATAGCAGCATATGCTAGTACATAAATACAATTATGATTCCAATTCAATACGATTACTCATCCGCCACCTACTCAATCGCCTATGCTAGTGTGTAGACACCTCACAAGCACGCTGCACGAGTGTCCCGCCTGTAAGAGTTCGCCCGGAACATCGTTCACCACCCCAGGCGAAGGAGCACGATGGAATTTCTAGAACTCACGCGACCATTTTCTACGACGTCATGTGCCTGTCCGAGTTTCTGGATCTTCTCGCGACTCCCTCCGGCGAACTTGCCACCGTATGTTGAGCTCTCTACTAGGCGAGATGCTTGCTACGTGCCAAAGTTTAGATGAGGTGCCCTGCAGCTTTTTCATGATGAAGAAGATGATGTTGACATGTCTCGGGTATTTAAGAAAAACAAAAAGATTTGTAAGATTATGTTTCAGAAAATAGACTTATTTGAAAGAAATTTTTTAGAATGTGTATTTAGTTAGGAAGAATACTTTTTGGGAGATTTAATTGTAAGATATTTTGGCAAGCGTTTCTTTTATGTAATTTCTTAAAAATAAAATTCAATAGGCTTCGTTTAGATATGATAATTTTTTTTTAATAATAAAAAAAGGAACTTACCATGTCCAATAGTAGATCCAACTAACATATAAGCTAACAATGAAAGTCGATATTTGTAATATTTAAAAAAAAAACATTTTCAATCTCCTAAAATAATACCGAATATACATATTTTATCTAGCAGAGTATCCCAAACCTATATTTTAATCTTGTTTTTATTTATATTTCCAAACACAATATATGCTTTTAGTTTGACTCTTCATTATTTAAAAAAGTACTATTTTAACATTTCAAAATATATTATTTTTATCAAAATTATTAATTTATATGATATGATATGATATTACTAATACAATATATACTTTTTGTATATAGGACATTTACATAATATACAAATACTATAAAATATTGCCCAAAAATTAAATATTCTGTAAACTTATTAAATGAAAATAAATAAATAAAGTATTTGTCAGTTTTGCTTGAATACAAAACAAAGACGCATCGATGATTTGTAGTTCATTTGACACCGATTCGTATTTAATAGTTGAAAAAAAAAACGGACAACTAAACTTTATCCAAAATACATCTAAATGTGCAATCAGCAGCACATGTTTATTCTTTCTTTTTGCAGTTAATTATATCTGAATCGTTGGTCTCAGCTTCTCAAACTACCCTAACCCCATCAGTTTACTCAAGAGGAATATCTCCGTCGCAGAAAACTTCATCAAATATATATATCACAAAATAAAAAAACAAAAAAAAAAAACAAAACCCTTCAATAATCGCCTCCAAGCTACAAGTTTCTCAGGTTAGTGTGCTTCATTCTTATTCAAGATTTTGTTTTGTCAAGGAATATGAATCCTATATTTGCCACTACTTATTTCTTATCATCTTATGATGGATTCACTGTTAACTAATCTGCAGTTTTCAAATTTGCCGCATCACGGTATGGTTTGATATGAATACTTTATCTATCATATCTGGGAATGGCTGGAGATCCAGAAGACATGACAATAATTCAAGAAATGGGATGAATTTGCATTTTGCGAATTGTGAATTTTGTTCAAGAACTTTTAGTGGCTCCCTTTTTAAGGATTTGAAAGGTTCAAGGTTAAGAAATGGAAGAATTTTTCGCATATTCGCGGGGGTTAAAAAGTGGAAGAAACACGATTATCCATGGCCAGACAATATTGATCCTAATAGCCAGACACCCTTAACTTATCTTTCAAACTTCAAACCTCTGGAGGAGAAACCGAAGCCAGTGACACTTGCTTTTGAGAAGCCATTGATTGATTTGGAGAAGAAGATTATTGAGGTTGATCGTTTTTTTTTTTGGCTGATATTGATTATGTCTTATGGTTTTAAGGAATTTTGTTTAATTTAGAATTTTTTTCTTCAGATTACTGTATATTTTCTTATTTTATGACTCGGTGTTTCTTGGATTTGGATTCTGTGCAGGTGCAAAGAATGGCAGATGATACTGGATTAGATTTTACAGACCAGATCAATGCTTTGGAGTTGAAGTATGAACAGGTATATTTTGATGAATATGTTTGATATATACAATTTCATAGTAAAAATATAATGAAATTGTTAGTTTACCGTTAATTTCAAAAGCTTAGACTTTTAGAAAGTCGGCGAGTAATAGTTTACAAGCTAAGTAACTAACAATAGAGTTAGTTGTTGAAGAACATTACATGTGAACTGTCATGTTTTCTCAGTTTCCTTAAGTTTCTTGTACTGATTAATGCTAAGAAATATCTGCTCTTTTTTATTCGCTTCAGGATTTTCTTCATCATAGTGTGGCTGATGTTCATAATGTTCCAAGTTTTAGATTTTAAGCATTTTTCCAGGCTCTTAAGGATTTATACACACATTTGACTCCCATCCAACGTCTAAACATTGCTCGACATCCAAACAGACCTACCGTACTTGATCATATCTTAACCATCACAGAGAAGGTAAATCTGGAGCATTTACTTATCATGAAAGTGTGTACTTTTGAAATGTGGAGTTGCTGAATTTGTCTCTCAAATAGTGGGTGGAACTCCATGGAGATCGTGCAGGCTATGATGATCCAGCAATTGTGACTGGTATCGGAAGTATAGAGGGTCGAAGCTACATGTTCATAGGCCATCAGAAAGGACGGAATACAAAAGAAAATATCATGAGGAACTTTGCGATGCCTACTCCGCATGGGTACATTTTAGAAAGGCTAGTTAGGGCTAAATCAGTGCTAGTTTGCCTGAATGTCGGTGTTAGTGATGAGCAGTTTTTAAGAGCATGTGTGGATAAAAAAATTCAAAATCTTAGTGCAAAGTTACATCAAATCTCAATCTTGAAGTTTTTTCAGTTGGACCTTTGCCAGCCTGCGAGACCATGTTTGTTGATCAATTTGGAAGATACCATTTTCTTGATATCATTGTTATTTGTTTGGCTTATTAAGTTATTGAAATGTCAGTTATGGTATCAAAATTTCGACATTTTCAGTTATAGGAAGGCATTGCGAATGATGAAATATGCTGATCATCATAGATTTCCCATCATTACATTTGTAGACACTCCTGGTGCATATGCTGACCTGAAATCTGAGGAACTTGGGCAGGTAAGCGCATTTTTCTGGCAGAGTTTCAAGCTGCACACACACACACACACACATATATATATATATACATATATATATATATATTTTCAGTTTCTAAGAACGAATTGGTGACAGTATTATGCCTAAATAGTTGATACGGGTAATTAATAGGAAAATATTATGATGATAAATTTTGGCTTAATTTATGTGGTTCTTTTTCAAAATTTTCCAGGGTGAAGCAATAGCCCAAAATTTGAGGACAATGTTTGGCCTAAAAGTACCAATCATCACTATAGTAACGGGTGAAGGTGGTTCGGGTGGTGCCCTGGCAATTGCTTGTTCCAACAAGTTGTTGATGCTCGAAAACTCGGCGTTCTATGTTGCAAGGTTAGTTTGGTTCATCCAAGTTGTATTTTTAGAGGATATTCTTTGTTTTCTAACAGCTAATTTCTGTCCCAGTCTGTTTTCACCTGTTCTTCGCTATCTTTTCGACCCTATCATCGTCAGAATATTTCTAATTAACTGTAAACTTTTCTTACCAGTCCAGAAGCTTGTGCTGCTATATTGTGGAAGTCCTCACAGGCGGCTCCCAAGGTACATAATGAGGATTCACGACCCAAATTTATTGTTGAGTAAAAATCTTTAGCAAATATACTATTGATCAGGCAGCTGAAAAATTGAGGATCACTGCTAAAGAACATTACAAACTTGGGATAGCCGACGGTATTATTACTGTAAGAAAACTCACTTTCACGTGTAATGGTGTTACAGATTTTGGTCCTAACCAATCTTTTTTCCTAACTTGAGTAGCTTCTGATCTTACTTCTTATTTTTTGTGAATCTGTCGTATAACTCTAATACAGGAACCTCTTGGAGGTGCACATGCTGATCCTGTATGGTCATCTCAAAGGATTAAGGATGCTATTCTTCAAGAAATGGAGGTGAATCACTTGTTAGTTCTAGGCGAAATTAATGGACCTTGAATTCTGATGCATTTTCCATATCGTTTTAACTTTTGACCAAGGTATCTTTTGACCCAGGAATTAACAAGGATGAACACTGAAGAACTACTGCGACACAGAATGCTCAAGTTCCGTGCGATTGGAGTAGGAGGCTTCAGAGAAGGATTCGAGGTGGAACCTGAAAGGAAGCGCAATATGAAGCCGTCTGATGTAAACGCGCCCACGTTTTCTGACATAGAATCTGAGCTCGAGGATTTCAAGAAAACGATACTCGAAGCAAAGAGACCGTCTAAGTCTGATCCGATCACGAACCAGAAACTCGAAAAGCTAGAAAAAGATCTAGACCAAGAAATGACAAAGACATTCATCTCAATGGGCTTGGTTGATCAAATTGAATCCCTTAACTTAGAGCTGGCTAGATCCGCCAACACCGATCATTCCACAAACCAAGATTTAAAGGAAAAGGCAGATAAAATCATACTAGAATTCAAGAAAAAACTCTCCCGCCCCGGTGCGTATCTTAGCCTAAAACGAAAGCTCCAAACGCTGGATATGGTCCGCAGGCTTCTTGAGATGAAAGAAAACAGTGAAAAGATAAAAAATGATCTTAATCAGAAAGTTTCACCAGACGTAAAAGCCAAAATGGATACCTTAAAGACCGGTAGAGATAAGCTATCAAAAGAGGATTCATTGGATGAAAATCTTGAAAAGGAAATAGAACAAGCTAAGGCGGGGATCGAGGATGTCCTTAGATCTGCTAACTTGGAGGTTGTTGGAACGATGAAAAGAGGAAGCATGACCCCACGTACCAAATTGAGTGAAGGAATGTTGAAGGTGAACAGAGAGATTAAAGAGGAGATTGAGAAGGCTATGCATGAAAAAGGGCTTGTTTGGAAAATGGATGAGTTGAAAGTTGAAGCTATGAAGGATCCTAACTCAGAACGAGCGACGAAACTGGGAGAAGAAATAAGGGAATCTGTTTCTGCTGCTCTGAGTGAGAATCCCATCAAAGAGAAGCTTGAGATGTTGAAAATGGAGTTGGAGTCGTTGGGTGATATGGAAGTCGTGGAAGGAACCATTGGAGCAGATAATGGCAGATGGTAGAACGCTTCAGCGAGGGGCGAGGTGGATATATATTTGTAATGTTTTATGTATTTGATGTTGAGGTTGATTTGCAAGGCTGTTTATCAAGGGATGCTTAGATGTGAGAATTTTGACTTCTTGATTTTTTTCTTTTATTCACTAATGAATGTGTTTTCCCATAATTTTATGTAAATTCGGATTGATATTTGCCTAATTTTCTAAATCATGCAAGATATTATATATTTATAGAAAAAAATTCTAGAAATAAATGACTTTTTTTATTAGAAAATTCATTTTTTTTCTAACCGACTCTCTTTGCTTCAGTTTGTGGGTTCAACCTAATTGCATGTCTTGCAATAACAAATTTGTTAAGTTTCTTAAATTAACAAATGTCACCAACAAATATTATTTTTTTATAAAGAGTATTTGCTTTTTGTGAGCTAGTGGCAATTTATATCCCGTGGGACACTTTATTTCTTATTGTTTATAAATGAGTATTTTACCCCTTACGGTATCCCTACACTTTGAACAATGTAGTTTGTAAATAGACAGTTTACTCCTGTATTTTTCAAAATAGGCAATTTACTCTTATGTCATTGCAAAAAATAGCATACACGGAGATAATGTTTTGCACATATTCACAAGCTTAAGTGGAGTAAACTACTTATTTTCACAATACACAGGGTAAATTATCTGTTTTCAAGCCACACGAGGTAAACTGCTTATTTTCTTATCATGAGAGATAAAATATGTATTTTTAAATCACAAGTGTAACTGTCTTGACAAACCATGGGTTCGTTCCCAATGATCCGGCTTCTTTTAGTAAAAATGACTTCCTAGATAATCTCCAGATCTTACAACAAAGCCACAAAATCCAAACATGGTTTCAATAATCTCAAAACAGACCCACAAGTTATGGTAAATTACGTAGTGGTGCACTGTTTTCTGTAAATGAGGCAAAAAACAGAGTCCCCTTCAGGCTTCAGCTAACCCAAAATTTTTCAAGTATTCGGCAGCAGCACCCAGCTTGTAGCTTCAGAATTATATATTGTTTTTACAGATATACACGTAGCGGATTAGCACAATTTGTTGTTTAGTGTAAACTTCGATCCAGTGTTTGTATTTAGGGCTTTGTGATGAATTCGAGAGCGAGATATCCGCCGCCAGGAATGGGCGACGGCCGAGGGGGCGGAATGCATTCGAATGTGGGGATAAACCCTAGTTTGCAGGCCAGAAACGCTGCTCAGCAATACGTACAGCGTAGTGCAGCTCCGAATAATAATCATAGCAATCAGTTGTTTCAAAACCCTCAGCCACAACATCAATGGCTGCCAAGAACTCAGCTACCGCCACCTGATGCAACTGTCGACGAGGTTGAGAAAACTGTCCAATCTGAAGCAGTAGATTCGAGGTTAATATCTTGTAGTCACTTGTTCTTTTTTTTTACTTCAACTTATTAATTTATTTTCTCACGATGTGATTCATTGATAAATTGGTTGTTGGTCTCAGGTCATCTTGAAGGCCTTCTATACGCCCTTTTTTGTCTTTATAACGAATAATTAGAGTGAATTGGATCTTAAATATCTTTGTATTTACCGGGTGATAATTTGAATTGAGTATAAGCTGGAGTTTAGGCATTGGAATTACGAGAAACAAAATAAATTAATATAATCTATAGGTGTAGTGTTGCTTTAAAACAATATGCTGGAACCAAGTACTGAAGCTTTTCAAGCGTGGCTGGCTGAATTAGTGTTCTTTGCTAAAAATGCTAGTCTTTAGAACTGTAATGACTCTGGTATTTGGTGTTCTAGAGTGTCAGAAGATCTAATGAGATCAGATTGCAGTTATGAAATTGATTGCTACATGTGAAACTGCATTGAAGTTTTTTTTTTGGCCTTATTGCGGCAATGAGGCTCGTGGCTTGTCTCGGATCTATTTTGCTTTGTTCCTGCATTGCGCCAACTTTTTTTTGGGAGACCTTTTATGTATTCTTGAATAACTCCTAAGATAACCAAATGCTGTGCAGTATATATATATATATATATATATATATAGAGAGAGAGAGAGAGAGAGAGAGAGGAGAGAGAGAGAGAGAGAGAGAGAGAGAGACGCACACACACACATACACATTTTTCTTGCATTGGCATATTTCATTCTCTTATCCATCATCCCGGTAATCTATGATTTATCATAAGTAACACAACTATCTACTTTCTATTGCTGATTTTCTTGACTAGTTCTCAAGATTGGAAAGCAAGATTAAAGTTACCGCCACAGGACACTCGTTTCAAAACTGAGGTAATATTTTTCGACTATGCTTGTTACTGTGGAGCATCCATACAAAATTTCATTTTTTTAATCTTGTATGCTTTGTTGTTGAAATAGTTTGAATATTTTCATCAAATTAAAACTTCAAGATGCTTAGGGTAGTAATCACGGTCTTAAGTTGATCAGTATATTATTTGGGGCTCGGAAAGTTTGACTAATCACTACCGAGTAAAATCAGTCAACAAGCACTTGAAATATTGTCTAGTTATCATGTTAGTGGATATTCATGGAGGCTTCTGCTCAATCACTAACTTGTCATTGTCCTTTTTTAAACAAGTCTTCTTGTGATGCTTTTACTCACTAAATATTATGCCATGATGTTAGCCCAACCCTGAGAAAGAGCCTCAGGTTAGGCTAGCATAGGGAAACATAACAAATTGTCATTGTCCTTTTTTAAACAAGTCTTCTTGTGATCCTTTTACTCACTAATAGTACGCCATGATGTTAAGACAACCCTCAGAAAGAGCCTTAAGCTAGCATAGGGAAATACTTTTGTTATGTGTGTTGGCTGGATTGATTGTTAAGCTTCTCATTTAAACTCTAAGAGCGTAGTTTGCCATCAAGAGCTACTATATTACTGAAATAACTGAAGCTGATCTCTTTCTTAATCAAATTATGTTTTCTACTTGATTAACTGCAGTCTGCAGTTTGATAGCCCTGATTTTGGATGAGTTGTCTCTGAAGTTGATTATCGAATATATTCTTTTCGTGGACACCATTCCAGATCCTTTTTTTGCCATTGTTTGTTTGGGACTGTTTATGTTATTAGACAGGATGTTAAGGAAATTGATCCTTCTTCAGCATTCATTGGTAGTGTTTTTTCTATATGTATGCATATTAGTAGATACTAGTTCCTTTTTTTGCTGGGTAGTAGATACTAGTTCCTGATTGCTATTTGTTTATCTTTTAGGATGTTACAGCTACGAAAGGAAATGAATTTGAAGACTACTTTTTGAAGCGTGAGCTTCTTATGGGAATATATGAGAAGGGTTTTGAGAGGCCATCCCCAATCCAAGAGGAGAGCATACCAATTGCTCTCACTGGAAGTGATATCTTAGCTAGGGCAAAAAATGGAACTGGAAAAACTGCTGCCTTTTGTATTCCTGCCTTGGAAAAAATTGATCAAGATAAGAATGCTATTCAAGGTCCATTATATCTATTTGATTGTTCTCACTTTTTATCATCTTAGGTCTCTTTGGATTTACTTTTTAAGGGAACTAGCACCTTGTATTAGGCTTATAGTAGCTATACCTTTGTATTGTGAGAGCTGAAACTGAGGTTAAGTCAAATGTGATGTAGTACATTTTAAATTTCCTTTTATGATAGAGTCACTTGATTTTTGCCATCACCTTACAGCATTTTAACGATATATGGAAGGGCTTTCTAAGATTGTAGGTGGTATGATACTTATGTGATAATTTGTCTTATAAACTACTTTCTTTTAGATCTATTTAGCATTTGTGCTGTTTCTTCTCCCATATCCATTTTGAATGGTCCATATCGGTCTATCGGCATTGTCACTGTGGACATACATTTGAGTGTGTCTATTACTCCGATATTACAGTATCCAGTCATTTTTTAGGGTGTTTTACATATGAGCTTCTTTGCAGTTGTTATTCTTGTACCGACCAGAGAATTGGCTCTTCAAACATCCCAAGTTTGCAAAGAACTTGGGAAACATTTAAAAATTCAAGTCATGGTAACTACTGGTGGAACAAGCTTAAAAGATGACATCATGCGTCTCTATCAACCAGTTCATCTACTTGTTGGGACTCCTGGAAGAGTCCTCGATCTTGCAAGAAGGGGTATTTGCATTTTGAAAGATTGCTCTATGCTAGCAATGGATGAGGTATGGACCGCAGTAGCCAACATGTTTTGGTTGCAGTTGATTAACAATTGAAACCATAATTGATGCATAGTGTGTGATATGCAGACAATATACTTGTATCCAACTTTGTTTTCATTCCTTTCTCTTAGCTTCACACAGTCTATCCCCTTTTTCTCATCTTATGGGCCTGGGAATTAGCAGTTGGCATATGACAATTCTTTTATTAAATTTGCATATATGTATATTGTTACGGGAAAAAGTTAGAAAGTTGTTACTGAAAGAAAGGCCCAAGAAGAAAAGCCCAAGAGATTGGCACGCGAACATTGGTGGGAATATTAGCTTGTTAGGATTAGAAGGGGGAAGAAATCGGGATAAATAGGGGGGGAAATGGGAGAAGAGATATACCAGAATTTGTTAAACAGTGAGTGTGCGAGCTTGAAGCTTGGGCCGAGGAGATTCTTTCTCCCGGAGTAATTAACTAATTCATTTCCTTTGTAATTCCTTTGTATTGCAGCAGTAATACA
Organism: Haberlea rhodopensis; assembly: GCA_907163345.1. Lineage (NCBI taxonomy): Eukaryota > Viridiplantae > Streptophyta > Magnoliopsida > Lamiales > Gesneriaceae > Haberlea > Haberlea rhodopensis. Next base: position 22,075,650 of record CAJQUN010000005.1, on the reverse strand, counting down.
ATTTCCATTTCAGTGATTTGATCGTCTTTTGCTTTTCCGTTTCAATCTGTTTCATTGAGTAACATTTTGTTCCTAACAATTGGTCCGACCTGCCGGATCGACGCTAAGGATGGCTACGGCGCAATCTGCTTCTACGTTTACATGGAGGACGCTGGACATGCCGAGGTTCAAAGGACTTGATCCCATGAGATGGATTCTGGCAGCAACCCGATATTTCGAGACCCATTCGACAACATCACAAGGCCGTTTACAGATTGCATTTATGTGCATGGAGGGAGCGGCGAAGACTTGGTTCTATTGGCTCACCGTTAGAATTCGTAATCTGACATGGGAGCAGTTAATCCAGGAATTGTTGAGGCGTTTTGGTGAGGGGAGTACACACAAGGCGGCGGGTGAGAGGGGAATACGTGAAGCAGTGATTCGTAAGGAGAAGGAAAGTAGATCACTAACCTACGAAGAGTCCCTGGAACGCTTACGACAAGCTCTACGGAAGATGGAGGCGAGATGGGAAAAGCCCACCAAGACAGCGGCACAAAGCTTCAACGCAGATTTCAAGTTTGACGATGAAAATAAGACCCTCAACCATGTTAAAGACGAGCGCAACAATATGGAAGATGAACACGCTGAAATAGAAACCAACACCGAGAAATTGACAGACGTAGAGTCAACTGATGAAGAAGGACAAGTTGCTGAGACAAAGAAGCCAGCACAGAACAAGAGGGAGCAGATTAAGAGCAGAAGAGAATTACCAAGTCCTGGCCAGCCCTTAAAAACCATCATCGATGCTCCGATTTTGTACAATAAAAGGAAGATTGTGAAAATCTTTTGGTTCCATGGAATTGAGAAGATGATTTCTTGCGTATATAGGAGGCAGCTCGCACAAGAACTGATAAACAGGTACTGGGGAAGGAAAGCAAAGATACCCTACAAAAATATTGCACGTTCGGTGAAGGATACGGTGTTGGGGGCTGGTGCAGTGGAGGCTTCTCGAGAGATAGGGGTGCTGAGAGGAAGCACCATCGAGCAACAGATTGCACGTGTGGATAAGGGGTGCAAAGATGGTGTATGGAGGAGGATGTGGATCCATGGACCTCAAGCCTTCAACCAGGCCTTCAATTTGGACATTTTTAAGGAGGTAAGTAGACTAAGTTTTTGGGCTGGTATTAACTGGAAAAATAAGGCCCAAATAAATCAAACGGGCCAACAAATTCATTATATATTCCTTGCCTCAAAAATCTTAAATCTGGCAAGGAAGGAATTGGGAAGTAGTGATCGCCTTGGTCTCAAACAACGGCTGACTGCGGCGGCGGCGGAACATGGTGTTGGCAGCATAGGCGACCCAAATTCTAGGGTTTCAGAAATTAAATGGAATTTTGCTGTTTATGAAGATGAATATGTATTTGGTGGTGGAATAATTCTGAAAGGTGGAATAGGACAGGTTTGTGGTTATTCTTTGTTGGGCCAATTGGGGTTTTGTTGGATGAGCTCGATTGATAGAGTGGTTGGGCAGAACTTGGAGCGATTCGCAGACGAATTGGGGAGCCTTAACGCTGGAAGGGGGCCTGGAAGTGAGGGGGTAACAAATTGGTTGGGTCAGAGGGTGTTTTATGGGTTAATTTTGACTCCTTTATGGGGTACAACCATGGGTGAGAGGAGGAATAATTATTTTGCTAATGGGTCTTTCATGTGCATATCTGATGGTGGTTATATTAGGTGGGCACAAAAAATAGGCAACGATATATCCTATAAACCCGCCAGAATTGAAGAGGAGGGAGGAATAGTTATGTATGAATTGACTATCGACGTAAATTGGAAAGGGATGAGAGACTATTGGTGGTTAATTGTGGCGAGGATTGAAGAAGTACGTGTTAAATGTGAGGAGGTAATGGGGAGGGCGAAGTTCAATTATGGCAGTCATTGGGTAATAAGGATGGGTTCGACAGCTGCGGTTAAACAGTTACGGTGGGTGAGGGATGGGGGAAAAGGATCCTTCCCTATCGCCATAATCAGTGAACTAATTGATGCAAACAAGATATGGGATCGGGGTCGCGAAGTTATTAACTCCAGCCTTGAGGACAAGGCTGATTTCAAGCGGGAGGTATTGTTACGGGAAAAAGTTAGAAAGTTGTTACTGAAAGAAAGGCCCAAGAAGAAAAGCCCAAGAGATTGGCACGCGAACATTGGTGGGAGTATTAGTTTGTTAGTATTAGTTTGTTAGGATTAGAAGGGGGAAGAAATCGGGATAAATAGGGGGGGAAATGGGAGAAGAGATATACCAGAATTTGTTAAACAGTGAGTGTGCGAGCTTGAAGCTTGGGCCGAGGAGATTCTTTCTCCCGGAGTAATTAACTAATTCATTTCCTTTGTAATTCCTTTGTATTGCAGCAGTAATACAATTTCCATTTCAGTGATTTGATCGTCTTTTGCTTTTCCGTTTCAATCTGTTTCATTGAGTAACATTTTGTTCCTAACATATATTGAGCATGGGCAAATTGAAACTGCAGTGATGCTACCAACATTAGATGGACGTTCCTTTTTAGAACTTCTCGCTTTCCTGGTGGTGGGAATTTAGTGGATGATTTTGGTTCCTGTTTTTAGGTTTCTATGTGATCATGCAATCCTATTTTATTAATTTCTGTTTCTCCTGTTCTTTCTCCCATTTCAATTTTGGAAGTAATGCAGTATGATGTCCTAGATGTGTTAGAAAGTGGGTTAGATCTTATCCTCTTTGTTCTGATATATTTCAGGCTGATAAGCTTTTGTCACCTGAGTTTCAACCTTCTGTTGAGCAGTTGATCGGCTTTTTGCCTGCAAATCGTCAGATTCTCATGTTTTCTGCTACATTTCCTGTTACGGTGAAAGATTTTAAAGACAGGTACCTGAAAAGGCCTTACACTATCAACCTTATGGATGAGCTTACTCTCAAGGGTATAACTCAGTATTATGCTTTTGTGGAAGAAAGACAGAAACTTCACTGCCTCAACACTCTATTTTCGAAGGTTTACAAGATTAAGCATATGTTTAATTACAGTGCATTTGCTTTGCCTATTCTGGTCATGTAGTTTTTTGACGAAGGAAAAGTTTGGGTCAGGAGCCACTTAATTTAAAAATAAGTACTTTATTATTAATTATGATTTATAAGACATTTTTAGAGTAAAATTATTTTTATGTTAAGATAAGAAAAAATAAGTTTTTTTAATGAATAAGTATGTACAGAAGTCTTGAAACCACATTTTCTGGATTTTTATTTGGCATTATTTAATGCTTTTCTAAAAAATGTCAACAAATATGACTTTTAAGCTTTCCCTTCAGCTTTTTTTTTCAAGAATTAGGAAAAAACCTTTTTCCAATTTACGTTTGCTTTTTTTTTTTTTAAATGTATTTTAAAAAGTTGTGCTTAATTGATCACTTTTTTAAACTATGCTCTTGTATCCAAACTAGCGGACTTCTCCATCCAGACGCATAACAGATTTGTTATCTTTCTGTTGCAGCTTCAAATAAACCAATCTATTATTTTTTGCAATTCTGTGAATCGAGTAGAACTTCTTGCCAAGAAAATTACAGAGCTTGGCTATTCTTGCTTCTACATTCATGCTAAGATGCTTCAAGATCATCGCAACAGGGTATTTCATGACTTCCGCAATGGCGCCTGCAGGAATCTTGTTTGCACTGGTACGCTCTTGATGACTTATTGCCATGCCATGTTTTCAGTTACTTTTTTCTTGTGGCAAAACCATATTGTAGATAAAGCATAATGCTGGTGGTTTATTGACTAGTGATTTTATATACCAAAATACTGTAAACGGTAGTCTTTTATACTCAGAACTTTGTGTTAATTGTTGGTTTTTAACTTTTGATCTGATGCATTAGATCTTTTGATCTTCACATTTAGGAAAGGTGTGACACAATTGGATTGGGGTGAGGAAGTGAAATCTATTTCACAGGGTGGCACAGTTTGTGAATTAATTATTTTTATATTGTTTACATTGAACTTTGTTTTTTTAATAGGTGGTAAACCTAGCATCCCTTTGACTATCCATGGATTGTTTAGAAATTTATTGTTCCTATTGTTTAATCGTGTGGACTGCTATATGAAGTGCGTTCATAGTTCTAATTCTATTCCAATGCTATTTTGTATCCAATCCATGATTACATTGTTTTTTTTCATTCTTGTGGTCAAATTGCAGATTTATTTACAAGAGGGATAGACATTCAAGCCGTCAATGTCGTTATTAATTTTGATTTTCCCAAGAACTCAGAAACATATTTACACAGGGTACGAGATTGGTTTTTTTTGGCCGGTGTCCTTTTCATGCTCAAGGCACTATTTCCTCTTAAATGTTCATGTTACATGTAGGTTGGTCGATCAGGAAGGTTTGGACACCTTGGGTTAGCCGTGAATCTGATCACCTACGAGGATCGCTTCAATTTGTAAGATTTCATTCCTGCGTAGATATGGAGTTGTCCGTTTTAGATATCTTTTTTACCTCTACGTGTCCCAATCTTTCAGGCAGGGGCAAACCCACGTTTGTTGCCCCCTCAACTAATATTTGTTTTAATAGTATTTAATTGCAAATAAAAATTTAAAATAAGATAAGAAATAGCACAACCACCTTGTCGATCCATGTAACAACGTTGATGAACAAATTCAAACCTTAGATGAGAACCCAGAAACAACCTTTGACCATTGGATGTCACCCAAATACACTCTCATTTCTCATTCTAGCTCCGATCTATTGCCTCCTTTCAAATCCCTCATACTGCTCATGCTTTTACCCAATTTCTTCATCATCCTACAGTTTCCCTTTCCGCCATCCGGTGAAAACTATACTTCTCTTCAATTTCGCCTTCTTACTCGACAATGTGAAATTTTTCTGGAATTTTCGAGTTTCCTTTGTGAGTATGGCGGCGTAAGAACACCAAAGTTTCAATCCCCAATTCACAACTTAGGCTAAGCCTCCGACTCAAGTTTTTCCACCCACTTTGCCCAAGTATCCAGAGGTATGATTTTTGTAAACCTGCATTTTCTTCAAAACAAATGTTGGGATTTGTAATCTTCGGCACAAGTTTTTGTCATGCTTCGTTTTCTAATATATCTATTATTCCAACTCCTAAATTTAAAAATTAACCCGAAATTTCAATTCTAGCTTGTATAAATTGCAACCAGTTAACATTTCATACACCAGCTCAAATTACATTTTACAAATCGATTTATCCCCACCACTCTTACAGTTCATTCTACCTGCATTTTTCGTACACATAAATTGAGTTCTCAATTTATCTTCTTTTAAATTTGCATCCTTTTTGTTTATATGGTGTGCTATGTGTTAAGTGCATTTCTTTCCCCACAATTTTTATCACTTATTATGGAAATTTAGAACATAAAATGTTTTCCAATGATTTTTGCTCGTATTATGTCTGATTATAGGAATTGAGCTCTTGTCGAGAAAAATTATCGACAACGAAGCTATTATGCAATGATATCAAATTATCAGTTCTCATAGAGAACAATTATAATTGTATTGTAATTATTTATCTAATTATTTTACCTACAGTCTTAAACCCAGATCATGATCTTTTTGTTTAATTTTTATGTCATTAAACTAAATTCCTGGATTCGCCCCTACTTTCAGGTATAGGATTGAGCAGGAACTAGGAACAGAGATTAAGCAGATCCCTCCACATATTGATCAAGCTATCTACTGCCAATGATCTGTGGTTATGTACTAGTTCCTTCATGGTCGGGAGTTACGATACTGGTGAGTTGTACTACCTACACGTATTGATTCACATAAATGTTTGGTTCACCAAGAGAAATGTGTATTTGCTTCTGTTCAACTATTTTTTTTCCCTTCTTTGTTTTGAAATCTTTGTTCTTTAGATTCCCCGGCATGGGATTAGTACTTCGGCAACATTTGATTCCTCCCTATTTTAACTGCCATCTTTTTCTGTTACAGAATTATGGTCGCCTACCTTGTTTCTGGTCAGGGGTTGTATGACATCATGCTCTTGGTCATAAAAGACTGTGTTAGACTCGCGAGGCAGATGATACCAGATTTTCAAATATGTTATCCGCATCTTCTCATGACCCCGTTCCTTGTAAAAGATAGCCTGAGTCGTGGACATTTCATGGCATCCACTTAAAGAACCAATGCTTTTTCTTTGTTTCTGTTAGATCGAGTTAAATCAGTCTGCATGATTTGAATTATGGAGAGTTATAAAAAGTGATTTATTTTTTTATTTTCCAATTTGACAGTATTTTTTACATTCCTTGATAACGTACGTAAAAGAACTACACTTTAGTCATTGAATCCACCCCTCGGATAGGGAAGATTTTACCATCAATTGGAAATATAACCTCCTCTTTTTAGATAGAGATCGCGCCATAGCCATAGGTATCCCTACCACTATACGATATCAACATCCCTTGAGGAATATATATATATCCTTGATTATTAGATGCTACTGGCAATATTTAACCTGAAAAGCACCCAAAAGCTTTCCTAGGAGTGTGCCCAGTCACGCGATATTTAGCTGCCATTTCCTCGGCTTTGAGTATTTCTTCTCCGCGTCTTGCTGCAACCATGGCTCTCTTTTCTTCTGCCTGCTTATGAAGTAATGCTAACTTGTTTTTCACTCTTTCTGCACACTTAGCTTTCTTCTTCTCCACCTTTTTTCCTGCCAACTTTCGAGTTCTAATTAATAATTTGAAAATTCCACGCCCAATTTAACTATACTTCTACTAGATGAGCACATTAGTGAAAACTAGTCCATTATCACGATAGGAAATAGCCAAAACCTATACTAGTTTATATATAAAAATTGTCTATTCATTCTTCATTAACCAGCGTTTCTGGGGCTAGTTATTATATTTTAACTTGATATCATAGCTAGATGTTCAAAATTGAAATGTATATATATATATAGTTGTATGTATCTAACATCAAGTCACCATATTAAATTAGTGAGGAGTGAGGACTATAAAACCAATTTTCAACTAAAACATATACAATAAACTTTGAAAGATACGAGTCATCCCTCTCACCTAGTACTATGCCATGGCAATGGATCAGAATTCCAAAGATACTCGCCTCGAGTTTTCTGTATTGGACTTCAAGAGAAGCCTTCTTTGTGTTTTCCCGCGAAGCTACCTCAGATACTTTCTTCTGAGCCCTATAAAAGAATTTTTGTTTCTGATATCCGTATAAGAGGTCAGTCCGATCTCCTCCCTTATTCGAGCATAACCTCACCCCCAAGTGCTCAGCTCGGGAAATATGTTCGCGGGTCTGGGGAAGATTGCTCACTATTGTGTTCAGCTCGACAGTTGTCTTCACCCCTGCTTGGTTGAGCCTGACGGCCAGGGTTGTTATCCCGACTGTAAACAGTTGTCCTAGCCTCTCCTCCGAATCCGGGAAGGTATTTTGGGCACTAGTGTGGTCTACCCGGGATACCTGTAACATAATTTTATTCCCTAGCAGGGGACCACTCGCGAAGGGACCAATCAGATAACGGCTAGTGTTCTAGGAATATTTTTTGGTATTATTGAGATCTCGTAGGTAGTGCGCCATATAAAGGGTACAGTGTTTGTCGGTGGTCCCCACTCTGAAATACCTGCAGTTAGTGGAGTACCGGTCATAACAGGTCACCTTTTCTCTCACCATCCAGTATATATATATGGGGGGCATCAGGTTTGAAAGGGACTTTTTTTTCCCGTGATTTCCATACAAAACGTTTTTATTTCCTACATCTTATATCCTATAATCCTGACTTGATCGTCGGAGGGGCCCCGCCGAAAATCCCTCTCCGGCCCCCTTCTAACATTTTCCTTAGGATCGCTCATCTCCAGTAGGGGAGGAGCTATTGTTAGCCAAGGAAGCCACCCTACCAAAATCCGAGGTAACAATTGGCGCCGTCTGTGGGAAATTGAGTATAAGGCGTTGATAAAAATGGTAAACACGCGGAGAACAAACCAGGAGACGAATAATGAACGGCGGGCACCGTCAGTGAATCGAGATGAGCCACCGGCGACAGCGGGCATGACAGTGGGGGCACTGACTTTCGAACAGCTCACACGCCTCATCTCGATAACGGTGGAAAAAGCAATGAAGCGAGCTATGGATCAGTCTGAGAGCGGCCGGGGGGAGAGCATTCAGGAAAATGAACAGCCCGATCATGTAGCCACATCTCACCCGCCGCCCACAGGAGGCCTCAACCTCGAAGTCGAGGTGGAAGAGTTAAGAAAGGAGGTTCAGATATTTGAACAAGGCGGCCACGACGGCCATACTCTGATAGGAATTGGGGCTGAGTTGGCTAAGGGAAACACAGAAAAAGCTGGAAAGATCTTGATACAAAGCAGGAATAGGGAAGCATAGTCCACTCCTAATTTGTTCAACGAAGAAGGGGAAGAACCCCAGGGGGGCAGATGGGGACGGTTGCCCGACCTAGGTATTTGAATCTCATGGTCGGGAGGAATGAAGTGACGACGGAGAAGAGTCTCCGCCTCAGCCGACACGCGGGAACTAAGGACCTCGTACCACGGTAGTCCAGCCCGAACCAGATCTCGAGGATCAACCTCGAAGTTCTGGGGGGAAGGGTCACGGGTAGAAAGAGGGGGAACTTGAAGAAGGGGAACGGCAGTGACAATTGGCTATGCACGGCCACTGAGGGTCAGAGAGCTCGAAAGCCCAGAATCCGAGGCGTCGGCGGCCGATCCCCTAAGGGCAGCCCCGAAAGTTGAGGATGTCGAGGTAGACATAAAAAGTAGATTTAATTAAAGCAGGAGCGAAGAACTCACAGAAGATCAGTGTGCGAATGGAGCAGAAGGAGACGAAGAGCGTGAGAAAAAGTGGTGCGAATGAGGATGGAGGTTTAATTTCTAAGCGTTGGAAAAGTTGGGCCACTAGGGCCAGGCCCATTTCAATGGCCAGGATCGAGGGAGTTCAAACGTCTCAAGAGTGGATGCTGACACGTGGCAACCACGTCGATTGGAGGTACATCAACGGTCACATCTGGCTGACAACCTGTCTTGTCAGGGGTTAGGAATTTGAATCCGACAGCTTGGTTCGGGCCTCGATCTAAAAAGAATAGTCGAGAACAGCGTTACTCTAGCTCGACCAGAGGGGGATACTCATGATATCCGTATAAGAGGTCAGTCCGATCTCCTCCCTTACTCGAGCATAACCTCACCCCCAAGTGCTCAGCTCGGGAAATATGTTCACGGGTCTGGGGAAGATTGCCCACTATTGTGTTCAGCTCGGCAGTTGTCTTCACCCCTGCTTGGTTGAGCCTGACGGCCAGGGTTGTTATCCCGACTGTAAACAGTTGTCCTAGCCTCTCCTCCGAATCCGGGAAGGTATTTTGGGCACTAGTGTGGTCTACCCGGGATACCTGTAACATAATTTTATTCCCTAGCAGGAGACCACTCGCGAAGGGACCAATCAGATAACGACTAGTGTTCTAGGAATATTTTTTGGTATTATTGAGATCTCGTAGGTAGTGCGCCATATAAAGGGTACAGTGTTTGTCGGTGGTCCCCACTCTCTGAAATACCGGCAGTTAGTGGAGTACCGGTCATAATAGGTCACCTTTTCTCTCACCATCCAGTATATATATATGGGGGGCATCAGGTTTGAAAGGGACTTTTTTTTCCCGTGATTTCCATACAAAACGTTTTTATTTCCTACATCTTATATCCTATAATCCTGACTTGATCGTCGGAGGGGCCCCGCCGAAAATCCCTTTCCGGCCCCCTTCTAACCTTTTCCTTTCAGGATCGCTCATCTCCAGTAGGGGAGTAGCTATTGTTAGCCAAGGAAGCCACCCTACCAAAATCCGAGGTAACAGTTTCTTTCTTCATAATATGATATCAAATTTTCAAGAAATAAGGAGAGATATTGTGGATCTGCATAGCCTCTTTCTCGCTTCAATGAGACAACTGTTGTTATTAATAATTATAATTGGGTTTAATTGATAAAAGCCCAATAATTATTATTAATTTTGTTAATGAGAACAAATTTATGGTAAGTTAATTGTTTACATGGTTTGTCCACTCGGCTTGTCGCATCGCGTCGCTGCCGCGAAGACAGCCCTATCTTTTTATTACTCGGATTTCTGAAATGACTTTTCATCTACCTGACTTTTCATATTCTGTTAAGTATTAAGTTTAAGACTTTTCACCTACATGCAGAATTGATGTCAGATTTAAGTGTGAGACTTTAATTCATATTAATCTGATGTTAAGTGTTGAGACTTTTCATCTACCCCACTAAACATTACAATTAATTTCTGAAACTTTTGGAGAGGTATGCTGCTCAGCTATATAAGCTGCTCCAGTCCTTTGTTTTCATCAATCCGAAATTTGTTCACTCACTCATATATTCATATATTTGAGAGTACTACACACTACTGGTGTTCAAGTGAGTCTGCTCGAATTTCTGTTTCATTCCAAACAGAGGTGATTGGACGTTGTACCTTGGAACTCTCTTGTCCAGGAGGCCAGAAGCTTGAAGGCGTACAAATTTAAGTTTACGGGCACACAGCTTGATGTGGTCTTGTCCTGTTCCAGTTTTCAGTTGTGCAGATTTCAAACAATGTTACATACTACTACTGTAAGTTTACAGTATATTTTATTTTTGTTCATAATTGTAATCTGATTATAATACGGTTACCAGATAACTTGTGGGAACAAAAGTTCAACAACAACTAAATTATGAAAATTTGAAGTTTGCACTGGGGAAATTTCCCAACCCATCCCTATGATGAAGAGTGTTTGGCCCCAATTTGGTACTTTGAAATGATGGTTCATTGTTTAGCCCGAAACAAAAAAATAAACTAGGGTGTGCGGAGTTTTAAAATTATTAATAGGGACTGAATCATAAACATAAAATAGCTTTAGGGATTTATAAGTAAGTCCCCCTATTTTTAATTCATATTTATGTGTTAAAACTATACTTTAATCATACAATATATTTTTGGCGGATGAGACTTCTCTGGAGCCATCCCACCGCCGACACTCCATAATATACTGTAAATTGTGATGTTTTTTTTTTTCTTTCTAAACCATACGTTTTTTTTTAATTTAATCTTCTTTGCATCACAAAAAAAAGCCCCTTAGACCAAGCAGTCAATCAAGGCAAACAGGTCTTTTCAACGGCACAAACTTTTAGTCAAACACGGTTAATTAATTTCACAATCAAAAAACAATAATTTAATGTGTATTTACAATTAAAAAAAACTTAAATTAAGTGGCGGACTTAAAATTTTTATTTACAAGGCATAAAAATATTAATATAAAATATAGGCTAAAAAATTTTTAGGGGTCAAATATAATTTTAAAAGAACAAAATGTAATTCTTTAGTGATAAACTGTAATTTTTAGATAATAAAATATAAATAAATATATATATTTTTTTATTTATTGAAAATGCAACTATCTCCATGAGAGTTCGAGACTATTAGTCGATGGGCTCTGTCCTCATCGGGGTACTAGGCAATTATATATATATATATATATATATATGCAAATAGGAGCTACGCATAGTTGTTTGGTCAACCCAGGAATTTAGGTGTAATTCACATGATAATCCGATCCCACAAATTTTATTTTTATTATAAAATATTTCAATAATTACTATAATATTCTCTAATGGACGCGATAACTTAAATATTACTGCAGTCAATGTTGTATTTATAAAGGTAAATATTATGTTGTGTTTGGATTAATGGATTTGATTTAAAAAATATGATTTGAAATCTAATAATTTGAAATTTATGGATTTGAAATGACATGTATTTTGTTGTCATCAAATCCATCCAAAATGCAAAAGAAATACATTAAAAAAATAAGGAGGAATTTGAAATACCTAGATCAATTTTTACCCAAACATAAAAGAGGATTTGAGCGAGGAATTAGCAATACACTCATTTCAAATCCTTCAATCCAAACACAACTTTAATGTTCGAAAAATTATAGACGAAGGAAATTAACGATTGTGACCCAATTCTGAGCTTCCCCACAAGTCCATTTCAAATTTTATATTTTAAGGTAAAAAATATAATTTTTTTAAAATATATTTATGCATAACATACCCTTTCTAACTAATTTCAATTTATATTATAATTTATGTTGCAATTAATGACATTAGAATATATATAAAGATTCTTTAAAAAAAATTTAAAAAGAATATATAGTTATATCAAGATATAAATTAAAATTAATAAGATAAGGGTATTTTTGTAAATTTGGAAAACGATGGTCAGTATATCAAAATAGTTTATATTACATTTTATACTTGATTATTAATAATATAATATATAATGTATTTAAATAATAATAATAATATATTTATTGAGTATTTCTTAAAATTTAGTTTAAGCAAACCATTTCTTATCGAACACTTAGCGAAATAGTTTTTCTAAGCTAATAGAAACTATTAGTTGTATTGTACTATTCCCACTCCAACTCTTATAAAATTCTATGGTCAAAATTAGAAAATATAAACCAATGAAATCAAACCTTCTCCTCTCCCACACTTTACTCGTCAAAATCTCAGATTAAATACATTTATTTGGTGATTAAAATATTCTGAAGCATGATCGGAGTCGAAGAAGAGAAATCGATGAAGTTATTTTGGTTGAGGCCTCCTTTTAATGATCAGAGACCTAATACTCTGCTACAAAACTGGTGGAAATCGTTGAAGCAGAAGAAGAAGAAGACTATGGTGAAGGCAACTTTAACTGCTACAGCGCTCCTTGTTTTCTCCTTCCTCCTCTTAGTTTCAGTGCTGGTTTTCGCAGGCTGGCTTGACATAGTAAGTTTCTCTAAATTCTTCCCAATATAAGAACTTATAATCAAATTATGATTTCTATGTTAATTTCTATCTTGATCCTTCATCTTGAAAAGGTAAAATTAATACTCCAGTGGTGGAGTTGTGTGTGTGCTTGACTAGTTGACTCCGAATCTTTTTTTGTTCTCCTTTCTAATCATTTTGGTTAGGTTTAAACAATACGATATCATTTTATGTTGCTATCAGAGCAATTTTCACCTCAATTACTAGATATGAAGAACTCCACTGGTTTGATTAGATTTTAGTTATGACTATATTAATTGGTTTTTTTTTAAATATATTTATTATAAGATATTTTTAAATTTATAAAATTAGTGGACAGCTTGTCATCTATTTGAATTCGATCCAAATATATACTTAAAAAAACATTTAAAGTTAGGTCGTATACTAATATAAATCTAAGTTGGCTTCGAAAATTCAACAACCACCAGCACAGCATGTGTGTGTGAGAGAGAGCGCAAACACGTGTGTATATGTATGATCAAAATTCCTGATATTTTTAAATATGAAAACGACAAAATAATGAATTAATACATCAAACAAGCCTGTCAATTGCTTCAAGTTTAATTAAATAAAAGGGTATACTTATTTATTTAATGCAAATCATTTTGAGGCAGCAATCAACTGGAGGCGATAGTGGGAATTTTGACCCACCCATTAAGGTTTTTACCATTAGGACATATCACTGGTTTCATTTTGGGGTCATTAATGAATATGTTTCATTGACCTTGAAGTTAGAGTAATACCCAATATTTTGAAAATCGGACTGAACAGATCGGTTCAATCGATGATTGGTGCTTAGTGGACCCTCTAAAGCCGGAGGTATGAGACCGGTTGAATAGGTAAACTGGTGAACTGACGAACCGGCAAGTTCCTTCATTTTTTTTTTTTTAAAAGTTAATGTTTTTTTTGTTAAAATTAAAAATCAAAATTTTAAAAGGCAAATATATTATGTATAATTTATTGTTATTGAAATAAATTCAAAATTATATATTTTTATATCTCTTATCATTTCATAATTTTTTAAATAATTTATTATGATTTTGAGAGATTATTTTTTCGGCATTGTTTGTTGTTTTTTAGATGTTTTATTGTTTTTTTATGTTGAACATTTGCTTTGATGCAATTTTTGAAGTTGGACATGTTACGTTGGTGTCGTGATATTTTTTTATTGTGAACAACTTGAAGCTATATCAAATACATGATATATATTTTATAAAAATTAAAATAGATATTATATAATGATTACGTCATCATCGCAATTGAAACGATCGAACTTGTACTCAGACAGGGCATCGATTTTATGTCCGATCTTGTTGGTTCAGCCGGCAAAACGCTCAAACTTGTAACCAGTCAGAGCGTCGATTGTATGTCCGGTCTGACTTTTAAAACAATTATAATACCTGAATTTCCTTATTCTAGGGTCGAAATTCTCAGCCATGGCATAGTATAGATCTCTTATTCATATAATTTCAATATTTAATAATTTCATATATTTGAAGAAGGTACATAATTCCACTTCTAAAAAAAAAAAAAAAAAGGTAAATAATTCTAAAGCATTTTTAAAAAAAATTAATTTAATTCCATCGAATTATTGCCTGAAGATTATTCTTCTTTGCAGGCTGCGTACACAGGATATTCCTCTACAGAACCCTTAACATTCAACTCAAAGCACAAAATTACCCTCGAGTTTCCGCTGGACTGCAAAAAATGGAATGCCACCAATTCATGTCCCCTACGAAAACCTAATTCGCAAAAATTCACCCACAATCCCTCGCCAAATTCACAAACCTGCCCCGAATACTTCCGATGGATTCACCAAGACTTGCGCCACTGGAGACAGACCGGAATAACGCAAAAAATGGTGGAAAAAGCGAGGAACACCGCGCATTTCAGACTCGTGATAATAGACGGAAGAGTTTACGTGGAAAGGTTTAGGAAGTCGATTCAGAGTCGTGCTTTATTCACGATATGGGGAATTGTGCAGCTAACGAGGTTGTACCCAGGGAAATTACCGAATTTGGAGCTCATGTTTGACAGTGACGACAGGCCTGTCGTACAAGAGAAGCACTACCGATCACCGGGATCGGAGCCCCCGCCGCTGTTCCGGTACTGTTCGGATTGGCGGAGCTTGGATATCGTGTTTCCTGATTGGTCATTTTGGGGCTGGTAATATTTTCTTCTGTAGTTATTGTTTCGTTTATTTTTTATTTTATTTTAAATCATATTATTATGGAAACTTGGAACGAAGATAAAGTAGTTACTAGTTGCTTTAAAAAGAGTGAACTTGATGAATAATATCGAGTATGAATAACACAATTAACCAAATGAATTAGCCTGCCTGGGGCGTTTCGTTCCTGATAATAAAATCAACATATATATAGTAGCTATACTGAAGTGTAAGAGAGGGCCTCATAAGACTCGGGGCTCGTATCCCTAAATGTTCCAGAATGAATACACATAATCCCAAAATTTTCAAAAGACCTGCAAAAATTGCCGAAACGCATCGACGATTTTCTGCAACTAAGGAGCTGATGTGACAGCTCAATTTATGATCTTTTTTCATTTTTTGGGATTATGTGAATTCATTCCAGAACATTAGGGCTATGGGCCCCCGAGTCTTATGGGTCACATCTCTAACACTTCAGTTTAACTACTATGTATATGATGATTTTAATTTGGACCCGACCCGATCCAGCGTTTTGATGGGTTATAATGCTTATCCAAATTTGATGTATTTGAATACGGTTGATTTCAACACGAAAATTGAATAAAATAAAATCATTTTTTTGTCCAAAAAATAAAATCATTTTAATTTGGCTCAAAATGATCTGGGACTCGATTTATTTCCAACTTTAGTATCTCCCGATACAGGAAATTGAGTAAGTAATTGATTCAAAATACTCACAATCATTTCTAGACTGACGATGATATATATAGCAAAATTTACTAGATTGTTGCTTACCTCTATAATTAAATATTCCTACATATTTTTCTAAAAAAAGTACATATCCTCAATAATTTTGAGTAGGCTCTCCCAAAAGTTATAGGCGTGCCCTTTATTTAATGTTGAAGAATTCTAAACGTAAGTTGCATATTCCTTCTTTGATGATTTAGGACTCCTATGGACATTGACTTGTGCATTAAAATACGGAGGGGCATTGGATTATTTATACTTTTGGTACTGTTTGGCACGTAGCGTGAGATGATTAAAAGATGTAGATGTGTATTATTAGTGATAAAAATTTGATAGATATATGTAATTTATGTAGTGTGAATAATCATATGATGTTCAGTGTATATGTTGATTGTAGATTGAACAATCAAATATCATTTTATCAACTACACCAAACACGGTAAATGGAATAACGGATTGCTGTATAAGGCAGTCACCTGACACACGGATCTAATTTAATTCGAAATTTTTTAACGAAGTCCATATACATATTTGACAAGTTTAAAGATAATATCATCCTCCAATATGTTTTTAGAATTGAATATATGTTTTTATATTAAATCTTAAATCATAGGTGTCGAGGGGAGTTGAATTCTATGATATCAAGGATACTCCGAGTCGCTGATCATATACTGTATTAGATACTTATTGTTTTTTCCATTTTCTTTCTTGAACGCTGTATTTGCATTCTCAAATATAATTCTTTTTCTGTTTTTTTTTTTTTGCGTATGTAAGTATGTGTACTTAATATTTATTTATATTTGTGCAGGGCGGAGACAAATATAAAGCCATGGAGAATTGTATTGGAGGAGATAAAAGAAGGGAATAAGATGACAAAATGGGAGGATAGAGTACCCTATGCCTATTGGAGGGGAAACCCATATGTTGCCCCATGGAGAGGGGACCTTATGCAATGCAATCTCACTCAACAAAATGACTGGAACGCACGCCTTTATGTTCAAGTATGACCATTTAAATATTCATTTCTTTCAAACTTTCATTAAATAATACTTGGACTTAGGAGTTGGTTTGCTTCTATGAACGAGTGGTGCATTGCGAATCTTGAAAATAATTAAAAATACAAAGGATTATTACAAATTTTAATAATTTATTATTCCAGGGGGAAGGGGCAACAGTTCTTAATGGCCTCTCATAGGTTAGTTTATTATGTGTCGAAAGAACTTGACTGTCTTGACCTCCATTGATTGAAAAACTAAGATGATATGATATAGATTTTGCATTCAACATGTGCTTATGAATTTGATGAAGCTTTAATTCTTATTACATCTTTTGTTTTTCAGGATTGGGTAGCGGAATCCCAACAAGGGTACAAACAATCAAATCTTGGAGACCAATGCACCCACAGGTCTAATTTTTTTTTATAAAATTAAAAAATTAGCAAAGCCAATTTGGTGAAAGGTCCAACTTTGGCAACTCTTTTTTTAATTTTACTTATATTTGTATTTCAGGTACAAAATTTATATAGAAGGATGGGCATGGTCTGTGAGTGAAAAATACATCTTAGCCTGTGATTCCCCAACTTTGCTTATGACTCTCCGTTGGTACGATTTCTTCATAAGAGGAATGATTCCTCAGCATCATTATTGGCCAGTAAGGGAAACTGACAAATGCAAGTCCTTGAAATTTGCTGTTGAATGGGGCAAGAATCACACTCAAAAGGTGATTCTTTTCATAACACACTATAAAAATTACTTAAGCCAGTATAACTCCTCATTAAAGTCATTCATAAACACCCCCCACAACTGACATAGGTATCCATGTTTTTTAGGCGAAGGCCATCGGGGAAGCCGGGAGCCGCTTCATCCACGAAGATTTGAAGATGGATAATGTGTATGATTACATGTTTCATCTGTTAAATGAATACGCGAAGCTCTTAAAGTATAAGCCCAAGATTCCTCGAAATGCTAAAGAGCTTTGTTCTGAATCGATGGTGTGCTCTGCAAATGGGAATTGGAGAAAATTCATGGAAGAATCATTGGAGAAGTCGCCAAGCGATTTATCTCCATGCACTATGCCTCCACCTTATGAACCTCAAGAATTCAAGGCTTTTATTGATGAAAAAGAGAAGGCAACAAGAGAAGTTGAAGCATGGGAGAATGAGTACTGGAACAAACAAAACAGCAATAAATAAATCTTTTTGGCAATTCAGATCTCCCGTTTCACAAAGTACATATAGATTATTGACGCAGACATATTTAGCAATATCTTAAAGCTTTTATAAGGCCACGTTTAACTAGTTTACAAATATATAACTGGATGTGGATTAGCAAATTTTAACATAATGTTAATTGCTGGATGCCATCATTGATCTTGAACACATGTATCTGTGGTTTCTTTTTGGTTTTAACTCCAAGAATCGGCGATCGCATTCGTTGTTCATCGCAATTCCAACCGCTGCATTCGCCTGCTCGCTGTGGGAATAAAATCTAACTCAAGAAATTAGAAAGTAATTTCTTGAACTTCTGGAAATCAAACTTCTATTTCTTGGACCTAATGAAATTTGACAACTACGTCCATAAATAACTCGTGGTGGCTAAATTGCGGTATGAGCAACCACATGTAAGAAAATTTTGGAGTTTGAAAAAGACAACAACAATTAAGCCTTTAATCTCAATGAATTGTGGTAGGCTATATGAACAATAGAGAGAATCAAGTCGGGTCGGACACATGCGTCAGTCTTCTCCAAACGCTTCTATCAGTCAACATATCTTCTGTAATACCATTGCACTCCAAATCTTTGCTTATAACTTCGAGCCATGTGTTCTTCGGTCGTCCTCTCGCTCTCGTGAACTGGCCAAAATTCATGGACTCCACTCGACGCACAGGTGCACTGCTGGGTCTACGTCGAACATGATCAAACCTGCATAAGCGGCTTTCTTGCATCTTCTCTTCTATACAAGCTACACATATTTCAGCTCGAATATCTTCATTCATTATTTTATCTTTCTGGTTTTACCGCACATACAACGAAGCATATGCATCTCTGCCACAATCATCTTTTGGATGTGATTCGTCTTGGGTGCCCAACATTTCGTCCCATACAACATTGCGGGTCTAACGACGGTTCTATAAAACTTTCCCTTCAATTTCAACGGGATATTACGATTTCATAGAACTCCGATGGCGTTTCTCCATTTCAACCGGCCAGCTTGAATCATGTGGTTAACGTTTCTGTCAATCTCTCCATCCTTTGGGATAACTGAACCTAGGTATCGAAACTTGCTGATCATCGATACCTCTTGACCACCGAGTGCTACAACATCGGAATCCCGAAAGAAACGACCACTAAATATGCAATCCATATATTCCGTTTTAGACCTACTTAATCTAAAACCCTTGGATTCCAAAGTCTCTCTCCATAACTCCAATTTGGCATTTACCCCTGCCATTGTCTCGTCGATTAACAACAACATCGTCAGCAAAAAGTATGTTCCAAGGTAATTCAGTTTGTATGTCTTTTTTTATCTCATCCATTACTAGGGGGAACAGGAAAGGACTTAACGCAGACCCTTGATGCAATCCAATAGTGATCGAGAACTCACTTGTCACCCCACTGCACGTTCTCACATTGGATGCTACTTCGTCGTACATGTCCTTGATTATATTGACATATTTGATGAACTTTTTTCTTCATCGAAGCCCACCATAATATCTCCCTTGGTACTTCATCGTAGGCCTTTTCCAAAATTAGATTTAACTCAAACAGAAACGATGATAAAAAAAACTTTAAATTATAATTCATATATATAAAAGCTCATCCATATAATTGTTACTCCATTCATTATCAATTGATTTTGAGTTGAAACCACATGTATTCTTAACATGGTATCAGAGCATACTTTTCAATTGATTGGCTATTCCGTCTGTATACAGTATACTCACCATCACCCGTGTTATCAATCAACGTGTTTGACTTATATAATTTCACATGTGAGGGGATGTGTTGAGACTTGTCTCACATTGAGAATTTACAAGTTGTATTAGCTCTTTATAAGATACATATGTTACTCCACTCATGATCATTTCGTTTGAGTTGAAACCTTATGATTTGTTAACAAGTTCTTGGATAATTGGTCATTATGTCGCCATATATAGATATATATTTGTGTGTTTTTTTCAATGTTTGTATGCCTCGAAAAACTAACCTGTAATTTATATGGCTTTGAAGAAATAATTCAAATAATTGTCAGAATCATTAAATACTTGGCCTTTGTTTTTTGTAGTGTTTGAGGGTTATGTTTGGCAAATAATATTTTTTCAAACTATACATATGAGAAACGATGTTGACTAATGAAAAGTTAATGACCCTTCGGCACTCCAAAATTACATTGAATATGATTATATATTCATTTTCAAGTTTAATTAAATTTTTGAGTGCTAATATTATGAAAACTAAGTTTCATAATTAATATTACACGAATGTGAAGTAAAATAACCAAAGACGTTTGAGATTATTAAAAGCACGTTTGTAATTTAAGCCAACCAAACGGCGTTTAATATTATAACAATTACTAAATTTATATTTGTAACTGAAAAAAGAATATTATATATATATATATATATATATATATATATATATATATATATATATATATATATATCTATATAAAGGAATAGGGTATGATGGGTTTTTTTAATAAAATATTCAAAAATAATAATTAATTTAACAAATTAACTTGGGTGGAGCCAAATTATGAAAATGAGTGAAAAATTTACAATGGCACTTTCAATTTTAAAAAAAAATGAATTAAAACTTGTGGTGTAGCGACTTCAATTCAAAAAAATTAGTTTTTTTTTTATTATTTGAAGGCACCTTGTCAAGTGGTGTCTTCAATTAAAAATTAGTTTTTTTTTATTTGAAGGCGCCACTTGCTGACAGTTCGGCATCTGAAATACAGAAGCAAAACGAGCGAAACAAAGTGTTGCATTGTAAACCAGCGAAATCGACTGTATCATGGTATTCATCCGCTGATACAACTCTCAATATTTTCATGTAAAAATTATGTTTATGTTTTAAATTATTTAAAGTTTTAGTAACTTAACTTATTAATTATTTGTTATATTGTTAATTTTTTGAAGGCATGTCGATTCAAATTTTATTATATTGGGGAGGTAACAAGAGTCATATTACGTCAGATATGATCGCGGCCCGTTAAGAGGTACACCAATATCCCGCACAATTAATTTTATGCAGTTGTTGAGCGAAATATATAATATCACTGGCATTGACCGCAATCAGTTCTTTCTGAAAATATATGCAAGACACATGTTCAGAGATTTTTCCGGGATACGACTGACAATTTTGCCCATAGATAATGATTATAATTTAGCATGACTATTGAATTCAGAACAAGATCATAGTTACTTGGAAATTTATATAAAAGCAGAACCACGAAACACTGATTATATTCCAGAAAGTGTAGATTTTTTGTCTGTAGTTGCAGAAGCAGTGACTACCACTTGTAGAGAAGCAGATGACGATCTCATAACTGCTGATATTATTGCTTTTGTGCCACGAGCAGATAGTTTTGCTGAATTCGGAGATGATATTCAATCTGAGCCAGATGAGATTCCATCTGAGGATGAGGCTGATGACGATGATGTTGATATTTGTGTCATGTCTGAGATCAAGAGGCGGAAGTACCTATCACACAAGAAGTGTACTAGCCACAACCACGACAAATACTTGTATCCTCTATCCAACAATTCTATTCTTCTCAATGTCATATCCCGAAGTATTTGGCGACTCAATAGACATTCCAACAGGTAGACGTGTGAGTTATTACGACTACGTCAAACGGGATCTCCATTTGGATATGGTCTTCAAAAATAAAGGGCATTTGCAGGCATCTGTAAAGGATTACAGTTTACGTGTTGCAAAACATTAGTACCACGTCGTGAATAGTACAAAAATATTGTGGAATGTGGTGTGCAAACACGATACAGATGATATACCTTGTAAATAGTACATGAGCACTTCATTAAATAAAAAAGTTTGGTTATCCAAAATAAACAAGTATGTGGGTTCTCACACTTGCCTTTTGAGTGAACTACCGATCGATCATTCAAATTTGGACAAAAATATGATTGCTAAATTGTTAGTGGGAATCGTTCGGTGTGATCATGCTTACGAAATAAAGTACGTAAATAAAGTACGTAATTCATACAGTTAAAGATAAATATGGGTTTGAGATCTCCTCATTTCTAAATGTCCTTCAGTACCACAAGGATTAGGAATGATCGGTCTTCTCACTCTTTGTTCCCCACCCACTTGTTCGTTCCTTTCTTGTACCACAGGTACATCATGATGCAGATGATATGTTGTGAACTGAGGGAATCCAATAGGTGAAATGTCATAACTTGGTCCCGTGGATGTTGTATATGATGGTGCAAACCTAACATCAACATATGTATCATGTTGTGTATCGATCGGAGCATATGAAGTGAACGGAGATTGAGCATATGTCAGTGGCACGGGAACATGATAATCCATATATACATCGGTACAAAAAGATGTAGATGGACCTGCCGCATCTATCGGGGTACATGTATACATAGATGGACCTGTCATATCTATCGGGATAAGTTCATGGATCGGTGTACTGGTTCTTCACCATGAGCAAGAACTTCTTCATATGGTGAGAAGTTCATGTCTCGTCGTTCAATAGCCACTTGCATCACATTTTGCGTTATTGCCCTGTGCTGATGTCTCACCGACTCCATATCAGCGAGATATCTATCACAACTAACAGTTAACTCCTTCATCATATCAATATGAAAAGTAAATAATAGTAGGTCAATTATAATTTATAAATCTACATTACAAATTCAAAAATTCAATGTTATCTATTAACTTACCACATAATGTCATTCAGGGTCGTCCCTATGTTGGTATCCAGTATCTACAAATTGTCTTTGATTGCCAGAATATCTACGAGTGATTTGGTCATACCACTCACCATACCCGACTACTACAGCCCAATATCGTGGTCTGTCCACACATATATCACGTGCCATCTCTCATCTATGTATATACGCAACATGGCGTAAACTTCAATCCTTATTGATACTGCCCCTTCGATCAACTGCATGCAACTTATCATCCCGTAATCGAGGATCTGCCGGGATGTCTTGTACCATTCCAAATTGACGAAGAACCCTATCAGGACGGTGCATCTCAACAATTTCACACAAAATTAATGGGGCGGCATATATCTATAACAGGGGGCTCACATCTTCAGTGCAATCATCAGGGTACGGTTGCCAATTAAACTACAAATACAAAATTACATTATAATTATAAAATCACTATTATCTCTATTGTAATAACAGCTGCAGCTAATATTTTGCTTACTTGACTCAATGGTTGCTCATCAAGAATGTCACCAATGATGCGTACAGAATGACACCCTGTTTCTATAAATGCCCACATGTATGATCACAATTACAAAACTACAATTATTTTAAAACATGAAAAGAATACAAAACAAATTACATTGCACCATATGGAGCAGAAGGTAACGCATTTTCCTCATCGATCATTATTGGACCAACATCGAATCTTGAGTCACCCAATTGAGGACTTAAACCTGGTATTCGTGACCATGCCAAATCTAAAAAAAATTGTCATCAAATAGTATTATGAATCAAATATGATTAAAAAAATATTCAATATTTTAAAAAAATAAAATTTAAAGTTTGCATGTACGAGTTGTAATGCACCACCTATCACTTTCTTCCTCTCAGTGACGAAGTGCACAACTCACGGTACAAAAATGCTAACACAGCACTACCCCAACTATAATTACCAGCTGAATCAGTATGTTCTAATTTCTGTAAATAATATAACTTCACAGTATGGCCGGAGGAATCAGGGCAGATAATGCCTCCTAACATTAGTAATATGCAAGCCTTGTGTATTTAACAACATCATCTGCCGTACTGTGCTCATTCAAGACATTATTCAACAAATGTTCTTTTAATGCAGATAGGTACAACTTTGCACCACTAAAGTGTGCCACATCTGATATAAATCCCAAAAACATATGGCAATATTCTTGCCACTCAGGTATACTTCTATCGTGATCATCACCAGATAATACGGTGTCATCTACTCGCATTGACCATATCACTGCAGTGTCTTGAAGGGTGATGGTTGCCTCTCCGGATCTTAAATGAAATGTGTGTGTTTCACGGCGCCATCTCTCAACTAAAGCCGTGATGATGTGAAAGTCAAGGGCAATTTTACCACACATATACACACTATAAAATCCAATATTGTGTAACAAACTAACAACACGTATATCAAGTGGACAAATATCCCAAAAATAACTCTCAGGGCTTCTACATCGAAGTATTCTATCAATATCACCTACCCAGACATCCTCAGATCGATGAGATGACTGTAATGACAGAAGACTACTGTCAATCAGGCCTGGTACTATCTGTAAATCCATCCTGAAATATTACATAACAAATATCAATATAACAAAAATATAAACATGGCCAGCACCGTCGGCCACCACCCGCCTCCGTCGCCCCGCCACCGGCGCCGGCGTCTCGCCGGCGAAGCCCCGCCCAGCGCCCCACCGGCCACCCCCAACAGCCACCGGATGTCAGTCTCCGACACTCATTTTCAAATTACAACTATCTTTTCAAATTACAAGTATATTTTCAAATAACAACTACCAAACAACAAAAATCAAACACAAACAACAAAATAATATAAATTCTACCACTTTCAAAAATATATATTACGAAAAAAAATTACCTTAGTTTCCAAGAATGATAAACAACTAGGCTCCACAAAACCACGACAACTTAAGAAATTATGGAAAAAAGATGGAAGAATTTTGAGAAATTTGGGAAGGATTTTCGCGTGAAATTTGAGAAGAGAAAGAAAAAGAAAAGGAAATGAGAGAAAGAAGGAGACGGACGGCTGAACTAAAGCATTATTGAAGGCGCCATTGAGATGGTGTCTTCAATAATATTTTAAAAAAAATCTGAATGTGCCATCTCGGATGGCTCCTTTAGATAAAATCGCCACTACAGATGGCGCCTTTGGTTATTTTACTAAACTTCTCCACATCCGTTTATTTTGTTAAATACATTTTTTTCCAATTAAATTATTAAAAAACCCAGGGTATGATAGTGATGGGCTTCACCAAATTTTGATATTTCTAAAGTACCCCTCATGCTATATCAAATTATTTTTTTATATTTCAAACATACCCTTTCACTATTAATAATTTAAAAATTCATATAAATTAAAAACAATAAATACTCCAATATATTTATTTTGTAATCTAAATAAATGCAAACAAAAAATTATTAAAACCTTAGACTATATCACGGACTGTACGAGCATGCAACGCGTGTAGTAAATCGCTAGTATCTATATTACCTTATAAAGTGTAAACCCCTTATAATAACTACTTTGGTCCGTCCTAAATAAATCAATGTCAAATTACTTATATGCCCAAACAAATTACTTGTCTTTTTATTATTAAGGGGCAAAAATGTAAAACAAAAAACATCATATTTCTCCCTCCATGTTCCAAAACTGCTCCAGTTTAAAAAAAAAAAGGAATCCCTCATCAGTTTAAAAAAATTGTGATATGATGCGCAAAGTATTACACATATCCAATATAAAATATTTATTTATTACGTTATACACGCAACGCTTGTGCATCGTCCGCTAGTTAATAACTATACGAGAATCTATACCAAAAATGTAAACATCGTAGACCGCTGTCGTTGACGTTTCCACCACCTTGGAGTCTTCTTTGATTTTTCCACTTCTTTAATAATTTTTTTTCGATTTGGGACATAATAATATTATCCGTGTTATCTAATACTGTGAACCTGCGTGTATATACTTCTTGAAAAAATTGCAACTATTTTCATCTTCTTCTTTCTTCTTCAGTTTCAATGTTGTATCTGTGTTTTTTCCGAAGTCAAAAATTAAAAACACGTGGAAGAACCAGAAACCTGAAGGTATGTTACCTTTTTGGCTTGTTTTCTTTAAACAACACACTCTCTCTCTCTCGCTCTCTCTTTCTCATTTCTATATACGTTACATTTAAAGGGTTTTTGACAAATTCTCATTAATGGAATCGTGGGTTTGTGTTTTATGGTGTAAAGATCCCTCTTTTAAACGTTCTGAAGAATGAATGCTTACAAAAACTGTTATGGTGTCTGAGCGGTAAGAGAACATAGAAGGTATGTGAACAAAAATCAGTTTCGTCCATATTTTTGTTATGTTAATTGGTAAAAAAATTGGAGCTAAGTTTTCGATCCCTTTTGGGAGGTAAAGAATTATAAAGTCTGCTTCATATCTAGTCGAACTTTACGCGTGACGCAATTTTTCTAACGCAAAAGGCTAAAAGTTTTTCTTTATCTTTTGCCAAAGATTAGTTTATGTTAATTTGAGCATACAAAGCCCAGGAATATGGTATCCTTTGGATCCTGTTTTTATCAGTGGCAAAGTTAATAACTGGTTGAGCTGAATTACCCTAATGTATTTTGGAGGGAAAAGTTCAGATTTCTAGATTAAGTAATAAAAAAAAATTGAGGCTCTTTAATTAGTCAGAGTTGTATCAAAATTAGGATGCCAATTGCTAGACATTTTATTGATTCATTTGGTTTTCGTAAGCCTTTCTGTAGGTCCTCTACTAAGAGATTATTAAATATTAGCAGCATGTTTTGCAAACAGGTAATTTGATTTTCTTCACTTATCTTCATCAAGGATAAAATATTTGTGAAAAGTAGCCATGAGCAATCTCAAGTTAGCGGTTGAAGTTGTGAGAGCCCACAACCTCACACCTGCAGATGGACAGGGTTCACCCAACCCTTTCGTGGAGCTTCACTATGATGGTCAGAAATTTCGAACCACTGTCAAAGAAAAAAATCTAGACCCGTTCTGGAATGAGACCTTCTATTTTAATGTCTCTGATCCAAATGACATGCATAATCACATGCTGGAGGCTCATGTTTACAGCGCTAACAAAAGCATCAAACCTAAATCTTCCCTAGGGAAAGTTCGGATAGCGGGTACATCATTTGTTTACCAGTCTGATGCTGCTGTGTTTAACTACCCTTTAGAAAAAGAAGGTGTTTTCTCACATGCACGAGGGGAGCTTGGCCTGAAAGTCTTTATGACAGATGATCCGAATATCAAATCTGCAATCCCTCTTCCTGAGATGGCTTCTCCAAATGTGGAAGAGGTAATCTCAGAACCATTGACTAACAGTAAAAGGGGTGGTATAAGGTGTGCATTTTATCACCTCTTCAAATCAAGGAATCAGACAGAAGAGTCTCCTCCTTCGTGGATCTCCAACAAACCAATAAAAGCTGGTGTCGACAAAATGAAGTTTCAAACTCATACACCACAACTCATCAGCATGTACTCGGCTTTATCCTCACAGCCAGCTGATTTTATGCTTAAAGAAACCAGCCCTGTCCTTGGAGGTGGTCAAGTTGTTGGGGGACAAGTTAGACGATTAGAGAATCCATTCAACATGTATGACCTGGTTGAGCCAATGCAATTCCTCTTTGTTCGGGTTGTCAGAGCTCATGACCTTCCTTCCAAGAATCTCACAGGGAGTCTTGACCCCTTTGTTGAAGTAAAACTTGGTAACTATAAGGGGGTGACGAAGCACTGTGAGAAAACACAAAACCCAGAGTGGGATACAGTGTTCACATTTTCAAGAGAAAGAATACAGTCCTCTGTTTTGGAAGTTGTGGTCAAAGATAAGGATATGTTAAAAGATGATTTTGTTGGGCTTATTCGGTTTGACCTTCCTGAGATCCCAACACGAGTTCCACCAGATAGCCCTTTGGCTCCAGAATGGTATCGACTTGAAAACAAGAAGGGGAAGAAAAAGAAAGGAGAACTAATGCTTGCTGTCTGGATAGGCACACAAGCTGATGAGGCCTTTCCCAACGCTTGGCATTCAGATTCAGCTGGAACTGTTGATGGCTCAGTCTCGTCAACTCACATCCATTCAAAAGTTTACCTCTCCCCAAGGTTATGGTATGTTCTGGTTAATGTGCTTGAGGCACAGGATTTGGTTGTAGTTGAGAAAAATAGAGTTCCGAATCTCCTTGTTAAGGCACAGATCGGTAACCAAGTGTTGAGAACAAAATCAGTGCAATCACATCCTATGAAAGTTTTATGGAGTGAAGAGTTAATGCTTGTTGCTGCCGAACCATTTGATGATCATCTGATACTTTCAGTGGAAGATCGTGTTGGTCCAAACAAAGATGAAATTCTTGGTAGGATTTTCATTCCATTATCAACAGTTGATCGACGGGTTGATGACCATGTTGTTCATCCTCGATGGTTTAACCTTCAAAAACCGAATTCAACTGATGTTGAGGAGTCGACGAAAGACAAGTTTGCTAGTAGGATCCATCTTCAAGTCTGCCTTGATGGAGGTTACCACGTTCTTGATGAATCTACACATTATAGCAGTGATTTAAGGCCAACAGCACAGCAGCTCTGGAAGCCACCAATTGGTATGTTGGAATTAGGGATTTTAAATGCTGAAGCCATTACACCGATGAAGATGGTAAATGGTAGGGGCACTTCTGATACTTTTTGTGTTGCAAAGTATGGTCAGAAATGGATTCGAACGAGAACAATTGTAGATTGCTTAAACCCTAAGTACAATGAACAGTACTCTTGGGAGGTTTTTGACCCAGCCACTGTTCTTACTATTGGTGTTTTTGACAATGGCCAAACAGGCCAGAAGGCTTCTAATGGTAACAGAGACATTAATATTGGGAAAGTTCGGATCCGGATATCAACTCTTGAGACCGGCCATGTGTATACTCATTCTTACCCATTGGTGGTACTTCACCCCTCTGGTGTAAAGAAGATGGGGGAGTTGCATTTGGCGCTTCGGTTTTCATGCATATCAGTGGCTAATATGATGTTCTTATATTCAAGACCTCTCTTGCCCAAAATGCATTACGTGAGACCATTGACTATGGCCCAGGTCGATATGTTGCGTCACCAAGCCGTCAATATAGTGGCAGCTCGATTAAATCGGGCTGAACCCCCTCTCAGAAAAGAAGTAGTCGAGTATTTGACCGATTCTGACTCACATCTCTGGAGTATGAGGCGAAGCAAGGCTAACTTTTTCAGGTTAATGTCAGTTTTTAATGGATTGCTCGCTGTTGGGAAATGGTTTGAAGAAGTTTGTACGTGGAGAAACCCCATCACAACAGTACTAGTGCAAGTTCTCTTTGTCATGCTAGTCTGTTTCCCAGAACTTATTCTACCAACCGCATTTCTGTACATGTTTCTAGTTGGACTCCGGAACTATTATTACCGGCCTAGATATCCTCCTCACATGAACACAAAACTGTCATTTGCTGATGCTGTGAATCCTGATGAGCTTGATGAGGAATTTGACACATTTCCATCCACGCGTGGTGCAGACCTTGTAAGAATGAGGTATGATCGGTTACGAAGTGTAGCTGGTCGAATCCAGAAGGTGGTAGGTGATATAGCATCTCAAGGGGAAAGGATTCAGGCATTATTGAGCTGGAGAGATACACGTGCTACTGTAATATTCATGGTTTTCTGCATAGCATCTGCCACTATAGTGTACGTCATACGTTTCCAGTTGTTGATAATCTTGTCTGGATTATATTTTATGAGGCATCCAATGTTTTGGCATAAGCTACCATCTGCTCCGTTGAATTTCTTCAGACGGCTGCCTGCTAGGACTGATAGCATGCTGTGAGTTATCTTCTTCTGTTTACTGCCGGTTTTGCTAGCCATTTAGTTTGGCTATGTTTATCAAGATATGAAATGTATAAAATATATGAATATGCTTGTATATAGTTTTCATGTTATTTTTGCTTTAGAAAGTCGACAGTGTGTATTTAGCACTCTTGATACTCTGTGGTTGTGGTATGATTTGAAAACAGATTGTTACAGAAACTCTTCCGGCAACATTTTTATTGCACTTTTTATGACCCAAAATCACAACTATTGGTATCTCATTTTTTTCTACTCCAAGATTAATGTAGAAATCGCATATGCATATGTACAGAATAAATTGGGAATCAACAAAGATTCTGGAAAACTTTCGAGACATTCCATGAAGATGTCCTTGTTAGTATACCATCAACTTGCTAAGTTTAGCTGCTGAACATTATTAGTTATTGCAGCAAAAACCATCTGATGATTGAGTGGACCGTGGTTGGGATCTCCCATGTCCAAATTATCAAAGCTAGTATTCAGTGTCTAAATCTTCAAATCCACCGTTCGAAAAAAAAATTCGTTTGGCCATTGCTTTGTAGCATGTAATATGCAGAACGCACAGCTGCGTTTGACTACATGTTCAAAAATCTTCATCTATCAGGGACAACTAGACCATTTGGATTTCTTATTAAGAAGTGTTGCAACAAAAACATCAGTACTGAAACTCAAACGTGCTATATATACAAGACATTTTCAAATAAAACAGTGATTTCCACATGTTTCAGAATCAAGAATCAGACCAGAAGACATCCAACTCTCTCCAATCACTTTCTGGCACGCCTAACGCCCTCCAAACTGCCCTAGAGTTGATGCCCTAGAGGCATCAACGATGTTATTACGACATGGAGGCTGGAAATCGTGCTCAGCATCGCACCCAATAGCCTTAACTCACTCTCCTTCCATTACCGAATATAGTTATGGGTTTAAGGCATCGTTTCTGCTTGTTGAACCATCCTGTAGACAATGGCACCACTGGGGTGTCGTCTGCGTGAAACTTGTTGTCACATTCTGATGGCCCTCTACCATCAGCACATGGTCCAAAACCAATGAGTGTTAAGAGAGCTTTGGTACGATTGGTCGCTTTAGGCGAACACTTGAATGTGGTGTAAAGTTTTCCTTGTACACATCATTCCTAATTATTCTGAGTTACATTTCCCGGGAGGAGGTTTCTTGCCCCTAATGGCTCCACTAGGTCTGCAAGGCTGAGCTTCGGTTGTGGCTAAAGCACAGAAAATGAGTAGGGTAGTCACATTGCAAAGGAAATGTCTTCATTTTATTGCACCTGATAGGTATTCAAGAGTTTGATTTGAAGAATCTTAAATAAGCTGGATATGTATTTACAGGCATGAATTAAAACTCTTTACACTGTGAATATGCATCCGACCCATTGACCAATTCAAGGGTTACCACTAACTTTATGTTAGCATTTTATCCCCTCAAAGCAAATGTTTTTAAAAAATATTAGTTGAAAATACTCTGATATCAACCTCACGAATTCATATTTTTTTTAAAAAAAAAATATAAGAAAAAAAAATTGAAGATATATTATCATTAGAATTGATTTTTAAAAGATGTTTTAAAATAAGAAATGTTGGTTTCTCTCGAAAAAAATAAAATTTAACTTTTTGTACTTCAATTTATTTTTAAATAACGATAAAATAAAATACTTCAACTTCTTTTGTCCAAAAAAAGCGTTTCTAAACACTTCCCAACGTTTTAAGTCCACCAATTTGAAGTGTTTGTTGCAATTGAAGAATATGAGCAATCCAAACACAAAGTTTGTGCTGTAACAAAACAGAACAAAACCATATTCTACTTGCAAGTTGGTATAATAAAACAAAGTTCACAAGGTAAAATCAAGCTGGTCATATTAGCCCAATTATTCACTTTGCAGTCGATGCAAAACATGGTGTCTTATTCGACATCTTCTCCTAGTCCATTTTCAGATATTTAATAAAGGAAAGTACTATGTGGTACTAATGGCTAAGAAACAGAAGCAAGAATAACACTTGCTGCTCTAAACGTGGTTACCCCTTGCATTTGAAAGAAGAAATTGGTAGGGCTCTTCAGAGAGAATTATGCCTGTCCTAAGAATCTTTAGGCGATCACCGAAGACTTTGTTACCCAACTGACACCAGCTCCATTAAGGGAGCTTGAGGTATCAAGTTTGAGCCGCATCCCTTCCACCTTTCCCTGTAGTTGTAATAGTTGCTCAAAAAAAAAAAAATTCTTTAGGCGACTGATAGTGAAGGGTGGCTGAATGGTATCTTTGGTGGGTCAATGGGACCAGGGGTTTCCTTTTGACATTTTATGTCCAAAATCGAAGTCTAGCTGCGGTTTTGTGTCATTATGATGTTCTTGAGTATTGTGTGTCGTGGTTTTTCTAATGCTTTAGGTGGACATTCGCGAATTTTGTGTTGATCGTTCGTGTTTGTCCAGGATTTGAAGTTCGGCCTGCAACAGGTGTAATTTTTATATACAACTTCTAAATTTTTAACTTTAAATGGACTGAGGTCTTTAGTCTCAATCCATAAGCTTTAATCTCAATAGATTGAAGTCTTTAATATCAATAAGCTGTCTTAAATTATTGTCTTTTGCAAGGAGTGACTCTAGAACAGTAGAAGAAAGGAAACATAATGTGAGGCATTGAATAATAAACTGGCTATTTGTTAACAAGCTTGACCGACACGGCAAGGAAATTAAATCCGTAAATTACAGGCAGAGAAGTTGAACCTTCCGTTGGAGTATCAGAGTTGCACCTGATCAGTTATCCAACAAATAACTCCAAAATTTTTGTGGTGCTTTGAACACATTCTTGGCATTGTCTCTGGGTAAAACTTATATAAACAGATCTCACCCGACTCTGCAACCAATATCTAGCAATCTAATAATATCAAGCAACAGAGAGGCAGGATGAAGAATTTAAGCATTGGAGCGTTTCTTCTTTTAGTATTTCTTGCTGCTCATTCCGTGGACGCTAGACTTCAGGGATGCAAGCCAAGTGGCAGAATCGAAGGGAGAAAGCCACCTCCAGGGAAATGTAACCAGGAAAATGACTCGGACTGTTGCAAACAAGGAAAGTTTTACACCACATACAAGTGTTCGCCCCCAGTGTCTGGTAGCACAAAGGCGGTTCTCACCATCAATAGTTTTGAGAAGGGTGGAGATGGTGGTGGACCATCAGAATGTGACAATCAATACCACTCTGACGACAAACCAGTCGTGGCTCTATCAACCGGATGGTACAGTGGAGGAAGCAGATGCCTTAACAACATAAATATAAGTGCTAATGGCAGAACTGTGACAGCAATGGTGGTTGATGAGTGCGATTCCACAATGGGATGTGATGAGGATCATGATTATCAGCCACCGTGTCCTGATAACATTGTTGATGCATCAAAAGCTGTTTGGAAAGCTTTAGGGGTGCCGGAAGACAATTGGGGTGAATTGGATGTAACATGGTCTGATGCTTAGATTACTCTATTGTGCTCTTTGCCAGAGTAAATCGGTATAATGAACTACATTTATGTGAATATGTGTGTGTATATTAGTGTGAAATTTGTAAATGAAATTTGTTTTATGTACTATACTATATGGAAATGTTCTATTCAGATACAGATTTGGTGAAAGTCGAACTATATCTAAGAAATAATGTGTTAAAGAAAAGACTTTAGTAATACCTTGTTCATATCAAACCATGAACAAATCAAACGATGATATATCGAATTAACCACCATGCTGAAAAATAACTTTTTAGCAGTTCCATCATTGTACAGCGTATCATCATAAATTAAGTTTGAGTGATCTCATTCAGGTATTACCATTCTATGCACTCAAATATACACCACAAAGTTCGTTAGAATCAGATAATCAAGAAAAAAAAAATTCGAAATTCTGATTAAGGGATTACTGTACAAAATTAATTTTTCCAGGTGTTTTGTTCAGCTGGAAACCACATACAACATAAAGATCATAAAATAATATTAAAAAACAAGAGAAACAGAAGTTTCAGATATTGTAAACAATATTGTCCCATCTTTTGCATCTTACAAAGATCCTTGTTTGTCCTAACATATGATTAATGGCAGTCCAGGGTACTTATAAGCGGCAGCATGACAGACAACAGTGATGGCCGGTTATGCCTAATTTCAAGGACTATTAAAAATGGTGTGACATATAAGTAAATATAGTAAATTAATCCAAATAAGTTCCCACGTACTCCACGAAGAACTGCACATATTCTACTCCATCGCTACTTCGAGCAACAATTAATTGCTTTCTGCTCCATGTTTCTCCCTAACTTTGTGAGATGCCGTAGTATGAATTTCTATCTTCAACTGGTCCAGTCCAGTGAATGGTACATCCGTTTACCTTTTTGGGATAATTTTTCTTGAATAGTGTTTCTCTTTCTGGAGAACTTTCAAATATTTACAACTTGGTTGGCTACCTCTAAATGCCGCTCGGTAGGCGATTGCTTAAATTGGCTAATAGCACTCGCACTGAAAGTTGCAAACTCACGCATTAACCAGTTACCAGTAAAATTAACAAATTCAAATCAACCCTTTCCGGAGCAATTGGAGTGATACGCTTGAGAATGAGATGCACAATCAGCAGAAGAGATTAAGAAGCAAACCTCGAAGACTAGAAGATTTTATTGTTGAATTGACTTAAATGTACTGCATTGTTAAATAACTGATAAATAGAAGTCAATGGATAATTAGTATAAATAGCTGTGATTAGTGATAAGTGGGTTACTGGATAATTTTTCAATAACAAAACTTCTTACTGGAATTAAACTTTTCTCTCAAGTAAACTCTTCTCTTCTTATCAACTTCTCATCTATGGAGGATTAGCTCCCTCGAAGTAGCTACCTAACAATTTGGTGCTCTCGTTCTACAATTTGTCTCGACACAGCAAGTTTCTTGTGTGTGTCTTGAAGATCTTCGAGCATTTAGCTACATGGTGGTGGCCTAATTAAGATTCTCAGTGCTGGGATGAATGGTCGACTTCTGTAAGTTCAGTAGTATTCTATCTCTGAACCGACTGCACTTAAAGCCGACCTTCCACTTACATCGTGGTAGACATGGTGGGATCCATGTTTGACCCCACATGAAAAACACAATTGTGCCAATATAATGGTTATTGGATCTACATAATGCCAATAGGGTAGCAAGAACTCGACCAATTATTTATCTCCAAAGAAAACAAATAAGCAAAAAGCATATGTAAAACGCAGTCATGTAATTTTAATATATGACGAAACTAAAGAAAGATTATTTCCAAGGCCCAACTTCCATCCAGAAAATGTTCATATCGATAGTTATTCTAAATTAAATTTTCACAACACGAGAATGAATATGAAGAATCTTTGCTCCAAGCAATGACAACCACTAGCTCAATGGAAGTAAAATGATTTTTCATTTTCCATTCAACTGTTTCTTAGATAATAACCTCAGTTTTCGATCTCCATCGCTTGGGCAGCTTTAGCTTTCGCCAATGGGGTCAATTTCGTTTTCAACTTTTTCTTGCCAACTTGAAATCCGCTCCCACCTTTCTTCTTCTTACTGCTGCTACCATCAACCTAATCATGTCACAAATCAAGTTCTTTTTCGTAACATGTCCTCCAAGCATTCAGAACAATGAAAATCACAATCACAATCAGCACAAAATCAAGGGCACACTGAGTTGAGGTGCAAAAGTTACAATTTTTTTAAAAAATAGGCATTGAAATTTTGAAACTTTTTACATAGCCCCTCGATTCCAATGGATTAGCGAAGCAAAACAATCATACGTCCTGCATAGTAATTCACTCCATATATATCGAGCAGAATAGAAAGATACTTGGGCAATAATTAAAGAAGTAGAGAGAGCACTTTACCTTCATCTTGTTTTTCTTGGCTTGAAGCTTCTTCTCCCTCTTTTCCTTCTCTTCTTTTTCTTCTGCTTTTTCCACCACTCCAATCAGTCACGAGAAAATTCAAAGCAATAGCATCCAAATAATTGCACACCCAAGCATATATTCATGCTCAATAACATTATCTCACTCAATTACATTCATTCAAAGTGAAGGGGGAGAGGAAACAAAACTGCAGCACTACTCACTTCTTAGTTCGTAATCGTGCAGCCTTTTCCTTCGAGCCAAATCGTTCTTCTTCGACATTTTCTCCCCGTTTTCCTGCTCAATTGAGGAGTGGCTCGTCGATGACACAAACCCTGAGCGAGCCGAATTTAGGTTAACTCTGGCGTTCGCCGCCGCTTTTAGACCCCCGTTTTTTGTAATTTGTAATAATTAATGATCACAATTCACAACCTTTAAATAAATTGTTTTTTTTTTGTTTTTTTGGTAACGGAAACGACGTCGTGTTATGTTCTAGATTTATGTAATTGGAATGAAAATTTCAATCGGAATTGGATTTTAAATCCGTAGCGTAAATGGTTAAGATTGGTAAAATTTATCAACACCAACACTCGTATTTTTTAAGATGTGTTTCTTTCCAAGGATTACGTCTAGATTGTTTTATCATCTTATCTTATTCACAGGTTTTGTTACCAGATTCAACATCCTTTATTTTAAACATAAACAAGAATTATATTAATTAGAAACAGGTACAACAAAGGTTCAACTAAAGCTCACTAGATACAATGAAACAAACAAAAACGACAACAAATATAGTTGCCAAGCTTGGGCAATGGCGACCACACAATTATGATTAGCCGTACTAAATGTTCCAAAGGTAGAGCGAATCACAACAAAAATACCAGATGTGGTCAAACAAAAAAACTGTCTTTCATGACATCTGAAGATACAAATAAGAATATTTCAAACAATTCATCGAACATCTCAAACACACTGTAATTTTGAGTTTCAATTCAAAATCTCCAAACATAGTCATTACACTAAAATTGAAATTCATAACAAGATAAAATCGAATCAACACAACCGAGAGGCTGAATAAGAACATGACTTTTGCAACAATCATACTCATTACACTCTTCATTTTAACAACACTGCCCTCAAAATACTAATTAAAACACCCACATGTTTCAAGCCTAGAAAACTCATTACAATCTCCACTTCTTGGATCACATCCATCGACTTCTCGAGTGAAAACAAATCTGCGGTACCGCTTTCAGAAGAAGAGCAAAAAATTACTTGAATTTGAAACCAATATCACTGGAAAATTTTTCTCATCAGTCGGTATCAATATTTACAATCCAAATCTATTTTAGTCATTTTTTCTTAAAATAGACTTTAATGATTTGAAATATTTTTAATGGACTAGATCGAATAAACATTTTGAACTTTGTATTGGTCCGATGTTTGCCCAATCGTTAAAGCACTGATTATAATTGAGAAAATTACGGGCTGGTACTCTTTCCTGAAACTTAATATCATAATCCAGCGAAAAAGACAATAGTTGATCTAGGCCAATTTTTGGTGGAAATGACAATAATAACCACATGTGGTCCACACGGTTCATCCAACCTTTAATAAAATTGCATTCTAACCCTAGGAAAATGTTTAAAGATCAAAATTGCCTCTATATTGTTTATCATCTTCTTTATCCTAATATTCACCAAACGGTAGCATTTTATGAACATGAGATCCTTCAATTTCTGTCATCTCGGGATGAACCCAAGAGCATACTTTTGCAAAGGGCTCACAGTTCATATAACGTTCTTCTAAATATAATTCAAAACCGGATTTGAAGATCATGTTAAAAATAAATAACAAGCTCATCATGCTTTACAATAAAATTTTAACAAACTGAAATATACCATTTTGACCATAACGGCACCGGGTGAGGTGGGTCGCAAAGCCACAAGTCGAAAACTTACTACCTCCAGACTGTTTTACGAATGGCTCATCACCATCCAACCTCAGCTCACAGGCGATGTTAGTCTGTCAGTTATCCGACTCCTTCAGAAATCGTACAGCACAACCCTAATTTGTTTTCTACCTTATGGTGTAAGGTATAATCAAGATATAAGAAAAATTTAAAGAAATCTGGGAGATAGATGTGCAACAACCTTATTTTTATTCTGGAATACTTATAATATCTAATACATTAAAACGTCTCCTTTGGGAGGAGATGGGCTTGTTTAGCCTCTCATATAGATGAGGCTTGACTCAAGAACACATAAACTAAAACCCAAACAGAACAATATTACAAACGAATATTACCAAGCTATGAAAGTTGAACAATTACAAAGCTTGGAGACTCTAATTTTTATTCTCAGAAAACTATGGAGAATTTTTGATGTCCTTGGCTTCCTGAATGCCTTGGTATTTATAGAAGTCTAGAGGTGGATGTGAAATCCGGATTTCAAATCTTGTTTATAATCAGACGTCATTGCATGCGTCTTCTCTCTTGTTTTGTATCTTGTGGTCCCTTCGACTTTTGGCCGAAGAGGTTGTCCTACCATTTTGTTTTCTTTTGATAATGGTAGTGGTCCTCGTCAGAGTCACGTGACTCTTGTCTCCCTGTGGTTCCTAGAAATTTGGCATTTGCAGTCTGCGTGGGAATATTCCACGTTTGCCTGGTCCTGCTTTGTCGTCTTTTTTCTGGTCCCTCTTGACAGGGAATCCTTTCCCGAACAGTGGTTCTTTCTGTTCTGGGCAGCTCGGGCAGATGTAGTCCTGCCATCTTCCAACATGAGCCATGTTGCAGAACTTCCGGCAGGTTTCTTTGGTCGCCGTA
Source organism: Haberlea rhodopensis (assembly GCA_907163345.1). Taxonomy (NCBI): domain Eukaryota; kingdom Viridiplantae; phylum Streptophyta; class Magnoliopsida; order Lamiales; family Gesneriaceae; genus Haberlea; species Haberlea rhodopensis. The sequence continues at coordinate 22,037,349 of CAJQUN010000005.1, read as the reverse complement.
ATCTTGTTGTCCCACAATATTTGCCTTTTCTTTTCAAAGATTTCCTCGGTAAATTTTGTAGTATGGGTTGTCATAGAGTTAACCATGAATGATCCGTTCGTTGTTTTTTGGAAAATTTTGAACGGATACTTGACTTTTTTCCATCGCAGTGAGATAGACTCATAATCCTCATGCTCTTCTGGTAGTGATGTCATCCTCTGTGAGCGGGGAAACTAGTGTTGTTCCTTCGGGCGATGGTTTTATTTGGTCCATCGCCTTCCAGTTAGGCCTTTGTAGCTTAATGAAATTGAAGCTATGATGAAGGCCTTCTCCTGTAATTTATGGGGCTTCAGTTAAGAAGTTTAGCTCCAGAACATCTTCTCGTCCGAGTGTATGATTATTTTGCCATGAGTCATACACTCATTCGTAGATCCATTCCGGTAATTTCATGATTTCCGAAAAACTTGGTGCTGTGAAAAGACTGAGGCTAGGCAGCCAAAATCGAACAACTCGCGAACACTTTCTGGTTTGACACCAGGATGCATCCACATTCTTGGGTATTTTCCTGACCAATATGCAGTTATTTTTCCAGGAATTACATCCAATCTTGTATAGAGTTTCTCCCATGTTTTTTGATATTCCTGTAAAGGGGGAGTTGGGGAAACTTTAATCTCGTTAGTATTAACCTTAGACTTGCCCGCCGACGGCCTAAGATTAATCTCTCGCTCATTAACCCCTGAGGTGCTGGGTTGGCTTGATTCTTCAGATATCCTTGATACCTTGGAATCAATTTTTCCTTCTGTATCTTCCCCAAAAGGATCAATACTAGGGCTCGTGGTGGTGGTACTTGAATCCCCCACACCGGTTGATGAGCCCGGCTATCTGAAACACGACTTAAGCTTCACCCATGAAGCATCCCGTTGGAGGGGAATATAAAGACTGTCCCATAAACAGGTGTGAGCCTGCATGGTAGCCTTCATAGCCTGTTGGACCTTCGTGAGATCCATTTCCTGTACTTGACACGCGACCTAAGAATTAATCACTAGGCTGTTGATCTGTTTGTCTAGCTCCTCCAGATTTTCTCTGAGGTGCTTTGATCTCGTTATGATGGAATTGGCTTCACTCGCTTCCATCTATTGTTAAGAAATTTGCAAGAATGTTTTTATCAGATTTCACAATGACAATATCATAATCATAATATTCACATTCAGCTTGCCATCTTAAAAGTCTAGCTTTTTCTGATTTTGATTCAATTTTATTTTTTAAGAAGACGTTGACACTCGTATTATCTATTTTCAAGATAAATTTCTTTGCGAGTAAGAATAATGGCCATTTTTTAAAAACCTTTCGAATTGCAAAGAATTCATTCTCGTTGATATGCCATCAGATTGCTTCACTGTCAGTGAAGAGACCGCTACAGTATCTGCATGGCATCTCTCCATCTGGTGTGGCTTTCATAAGCACTGCAGCCCACCAATGATCACTGGCATCTGTGTATAATACCAGTTCATCCTCGTCGTTTGGAATTGCAAGCTTTGATAGCTGCCTGCAAACTTCTTTAAGCTGTTTGACAGCTTGTCTGTGATCTTCATTCCACTCGAACTTGACATCTTTTTTGAGTAGTGGAATGAACACCCTGTGATTTGCTATGTTATTGATGAACATCCCCGCAAAATTAACAACTCCCAGAAAACTCTGAAGCTGCTTTAAATCTTTGAGATCATCCGGATATCCTTGCACATTTTCAACAATGTGGTTTTGCAAGATGATTCCTGATTCGTCAATCTCAATTCCAAGAAACTCGATTTGTCTTACGGCAATCACTGCTTTCCTTTCGGAGAGCACTAAACCTTTCTTCTAACAAACTTCTGAAAAGATTTTCAAATGTTTAAGACGTTCTTTCATGTTTCTTGACGCGATGAGGATATCATCAATATACACGAACATGAAGCTGAAATAATCTTTGAAAGGATTGTCCATCTTCCTTTGATATATCTGGGGAGCATTTGCCAATCCCATTGGCATGACATTACAGATGTAGTGTCCATGTGGTGTGGAGAATGATGTGAATCTTTTGCTTGCTTCCTCCATCTTAATCTGGTAGAATCCAGATTTACAATCGAACTTAGAAAACACTTTGGCATTCTTGATGCTATTTACCAAGTGTTCTATGCTTGGGATATAATATCCATCGAACTCCAAGATCTCGTTGATGCCTTTGTAATTGATTACCAATCTTGGTTTTCCTTTTTTAATTTCTCCATGATTCCGTACGAGAAATCCCGGACTGCTGTATGGAGAAACCCCTGCTAAGATTAACTTAAGGTCCAAATGTTCCTTAAGTATCATCTGCATATCTTTTCGATCTTCTTGGTTCATGGGGATCGATTTGTACCTTACGAACTCATATTCTTTTCCAGTTTTCACCTTCAAAGATGTTGTAAGCTCGTTTCTGTCCCACCATGCTAGAGGATCCTCATTGTAGTTCCTATGAATCTTCCTTTTTACTTCCTCTAGAGTAATCTGCTCTTCGATGGTAGCATCGGGTTGCATGGCTTCCTCAAGTAATGCCTTTTTTAGTAACAGTGGGATGTTGAGATTGACTTCTTCTTCTTCTTCTTCATCCCTATCTTCATTCTGTTCTCTAAATGACATCACATTAATACCGTCAAAAGATATTTTTCTTTTTTGACCAATCCCTTGTTGCCTATATTGAAGAATCGCATCACCAAATCTCCGCTGATCCTTCATCTTAGGGTGTCAAAGTTTTCCTTCCTCACCACGCTTGCTACAAAAACTAATGGAGAATTTTCTGTGAAACGCCTCCCTTAGTCGCTGCACAATAATCTTATGATCACAAAGGGTTGTGAAAATAAGTCGCTTTGTCTCGTTCTCCTGTGTGAATCTCTTGAATGTCTGTAGGAAATTGTTTCATAACAACATATCTGCTCCTGTATCATGGAAATAAATAGGTGGAGTCTTAACTTTGTACCATGGGGTACTGCCTGCTCCGCCGATGATTATTTATGCTCCATGGACCCCTTCATTAAGGATAAGGATCATCTTGGAAATTCTCTTCCGGCAATGGTTGGAATTTCTCACCAACTTCTTTGGGGAAGATATCTCGCCTGTCAGTACATATTCCAGCTCATGAGTCAATGTAAGCTACAAAATATTCTGCCCGATATTTTTCATATCACATCCCGACAGAGATGTATATGGAGAATGGGCTGGTGGTCATCTGATTCTATATCTTTTTCCTTCCACCGTGAATTCCATTCCATCTTGCAATATTTACCAAGGTTTATGTTCTTCGAGAAATTCAATCCCCAGAATAAGCTGTTCTGGGATTCTTCATACAGTTCCTTCAATTGTTAGATCAATTTCACCAATTTGAAGGTTTCATTGATACTTGCCAAGTGTAGGTTGTTGCAAATAGTAGAGGACATCACAAGGAAATATATTATCTTTCTCCGTAATGTCAAAAATTATCTGCACTTCTCTCCAGCCTTCTGGGCATTTTAGCTTTCATCTTGTTTTGAATACATCAGAGATTTCCTGAATTCTGCTCGAGACTGCCTTCTATTTCCCCCGGATAGTTGCTGATTAACCTATCATGTTGGAAAGACATCCTTCTTGGCTCGATCATAAAGCTCATGCTTCTGTTTAGAACAGGTTGATCTTGTATCCTCATGCCGATCTCTCCTATTGTCGGAGTATCAATGATGTCCGGCAACATTGCTTTGGCTAAATCCTCAAAAATTATGGGGACTTCAATGAATTCCTTTCTCAAAAATACTTCTGAATGATGAGTATTCGAGAGTGCGTATGACATCTTGTAGAGTAAGGCCTGTTTCTTTCTTTGATCAACTCATTTCTTTTAAAATCTTGATGAAGGGTTAGAACCTTGTTGAAATCTCGATCCCCCAAATTGTATGCAATTCTAGGATAGACGTTGAAAGCCATCTTTCCCGCATACAAATTTCCTGAAACTGCTCCCAAAAAAGAGTCATTGAGGTTCGGGATTCTTTTGTCAAAGATCACCAGGTTGAGAGGCGAATCAATTCCATCCTTGAATGTTGCTTTGATGATGACTCTAATGGCTCCGATATGAATCCATGATAGAGTATTAGCAAATTCTCTTTTGACCTTGTTTTTAATCTCTTGGATTTTTCTATAGGGGATTAATTGCATTTCGATTTGGTTTCTGGTGAATTTCATCGGGATTGCAAATTCACTTGTTGTCACCCTATGGATAATCTGATGGCTCTTGCTTCGAAGACCAATCATATCCATGGCTTTCTCCATTGCTCCAATTGTAAATCCATAATACATCTGACTCTTTGGCTCTTCCTTCGTGATCCTCATAAGAGTTTTATGAGAAATAGTGGTATGAGAGAAAAATCCCGACGGCTCTTCTCTGATCGCGTGTTGAAGGAACTCTCATTCACTCTGATTCTGAGCTGGATTCACCCTGATTCTGAGCTGGATTCACCTCCATCATCAGAATAGATCTCTTCTTCGTAGGTGCTTTCATCTGAGGGACTATCCTCAAATTGATACACATGTACCAAATCCTGGAAATAGACAGCATCTTCAAATTCTTTGGTATGCTCGAACTGTCTTACTCCACGGCTTTGATTTTCTGGACAATCTGTAGAGATACGTCCTCTTGCTCCGCATGTCCAGCAGTTGCAATCTTTGAAACTCTCATTTGCACGAGTATGTGTGCGTCTGAAAGTTCTCTTTATTGGTGTTCTGCTAGAACTAGCTTGATTAGAACCCGTTGACAAGGTTCTACTCTTTGTTGGTCCTGATCTTTGCTCAGGTCTGTAACTTCGGGCTTTCTACTTTGACCAGAACTTCTTAGTTCTCCATAAAGACCTACTTCTTCTACTTCCTCGGGCATAATGATGAGCTCTGTGCTTTTTCATCATTCGCCTTTGGGGGTAGTTTCCAATGATTGTAGGATATAATTCCCTGTACAGCAAACAGGAGCTATTTTGTTGATTCCTCTGAGCTTCTTGAAATTATTTTGAAGTTTTGCTTGGTAGCACCACTCCGCAAGCTTTACCTTAAGAAATGACATTCTCCTGGACATCATCTCGATTGCATGAGGTGTATATTCCTGGATAAGCATCTCTCTCCATGGGCTCGGTATTTTGGCAAAGAACAGTTCTGCTGCATCTTTTTCTTCTATTTTTGCCTTCCATCGATACTCTGTAAAGAGTTTGATGTATTCGTCTACATAACATATATCATGTAGTTTCAGGCTAATTAGAGTTTGTCTGTATTTTTTAGCCTTCTCTTCCTCCATTCCCTCGAAGTAAGGCTGAAATTTCTTCCTTGGTACTTGGGTCTCCCATATCCCAGGCAATCTTGACTAATCATTCCAGACTCATTTTAAGAAGTAAAATGAATCTTTCTTTAGTTAGGTCAAGCGTCCCTACTGCTATTCTCATTGCTGAAGCCCATTCATCAATAAGAACTTCTCTGTGTTTGAAATCCAAAATATCCATGTTGAGCATAAGTCCATATGGATGGATTGGATCTAACTGTGATTTCCCGTGAGGCGTTTGATGTATATTTGGCCTGCGGGAACGGTTCCTTGTTCCAACTGGGGGATCCAAAGTTGCTGAGGTGCTTGTGCGGCATACTTTGATCACCTTCGGGTGGATTGTGTGACCCGAAACTTTCTTGTGGTGGAGGTCTTGATACAAGTTCTCCTATCTTGAATTCTACGAGATTTAATCCCGCAAATGAATCAGCAAGATCACGTAGATCTTTCAGGTTGATTCTTCCCATTACTTTGTAGGAAGTATGTGCTCTCCTCGTAGGACTGCAATCATTTTTTCAGTCTCCGTCAAAGGCCTTCGGACCTCCTCCGCTTTCCTTTTTTGGTGTAAAATGCCATAGGACGGTGGTAACCACCCTCCGTTCCTTCTTTCTATTGGACTTGGTCTTGACTCCAACTCCTTAACTCGGGATTGAATATCTCAAAGGTTTTCAAGAATTTCCTCATGATGTTTAATCACAATCTTCATCTGACTTTGAATCTGATTGATCTGTGAAGGGACATGGTATTGAAGATCGCCAACGCTGCACTGTCTTCTGAATCTCTCTAAGATCTTGGGATATCTTAGAAGAATCTGGTTCAATTTCTCGAAAGGTTGGTTCTCTCATCCTAATCATCTGGTCCAGAACTGTTGGATCATTGGCGGCTGGAACCACATCTTCATGTTCAGGATGATCGTCTTCCTGAAGCTCGGCTAACTGGAACTGTAGTTTGAGGTTCACTTGATGAAGCCTCTTAGCCATCCTTTCCAGTTTCTTATAATGATTTATGTCTGGTGTGCATAAACCTGTTCCTCGTAATAGTTTCCACTTATGGTTGAAGCGTTGAGCGTCTGCCATATGTTTCTGATTTAGTGCTTCCAATTTCTAGAAGTACCACCTGTATGAATGACACTTCGAACATTCATTCGGGTCCATATTATCTTGAATCGTCTCCTCCGTATATGTTACAAATTAATATTCAAGATATTATTATAGTATTTCCAGAATAAACCTAGGCTCTGATACCACTTTATGTTGAGGAAAGCAAAAGCGGGGATTTGTAAAAAGAAGAAGTTAAATACCAATTTTTTATAAGTATAAGGATATAAAAGATAATTAAATATTATATAGAGGCTTCTTTATAAATAAAACAAAAGCTTAGAGGTAGAATGCAACTCACCAAACTATTGAGGGGTAAAAGAGTAATAATAAAGCACCAAACTGATTTGACATTTTGAAATTGGACCTATTTGATTAAAAGTTTATCAAACTTAGATTTTTCTGCACTATTATTTTTTCTCAAGATTTAAGTATATTATATTTCTCGAAAGTGTACTTCCTTATATTTTCACAATTATGATAATTTCGTATACCAACGAATCCTGAGCTGCCATTGTGGGCTTACTTACGGTCATATCTGGCCCATTTAGAAGAAACTACTAGTCCCTTATGTCCACGCCTGCCCACGAAGCCAGTCAGCCATCGCCTCCGCCCTTTTTCGGCGGAGCACGCTCTCACTCTTAAGCAGTTTGTTCACTCCTCCGGGATTTCCTTACTCCTTAACCCGTTTGCACACACTCACGTATCGGATGCCGGGGGCAACAATGGAAGCCGAACTCCCTGTGGAGCCACAATCGCTTAAGAAGCTGAGCTTCAAATCTTTGAAGCGAGCGCTTGACCTATTCTCTCCTCTTCATGGACAATTTCCTACACCCGATCCAGAAAGGTTTTGCTAGAGCTCATGTTAGAAAATATTTATTTAATTTTAACCTGTTTTGGATATAGGCTTACTGAGAGATTATTGATGCTTATGTGATCGTTTTAATCCCCTTTAGTTGTCTGTTTTGCAGCAAGAAGATTCGAGTTAGCCACAAGGTTGGTTCCTGTGATTTTCTGGGAAAATGGCATTTCAAATTAAGTAAACATATCCAATAATATAGGCCATAAGTTCAACAACAGAGGCTAAATCCAAAAAAATTACCTTAGTTAAGAGAGCCACTCAATATATTAGGCAATCCGCATTATTTGGGCAGCTGATGTGGGAGCAACAGTTTGTATAATGTGGAATGATTATTTCATGATTATTTGTAAGCATGTTTTATCGTAGCCTTTGTTTTGAATGATTAAGAAGTTTTCCATTAATTTTAGTTAAATACCGAGTATGGAGGGCTGAAAGGCATGGCATCTGTACGTTCTAGTGATTTGGCAGCAGCAAAACCTGAACTACAGAAAGTTTCTGCTCCTTCCAGTGCCCTAGCACTTGCAGGTACAGTAGAAACTCTATAAATTAATACTCGATTATTTAATAAACTCTTTAAGATAATATTTTTGGTCGGTCCCGACTCGGGGGTAGGGTGCTAAATTAATAATTCGCTAAAATTATAAGATAATACATTTTTGATAATTTCTATAGACCCCATATAAAATATAAGTTAATAATTCCTTTATACTACATATTACATGAATGATTTATGAAAGTTTCTTTAAAAATGACTCAATTGTCTTTTGTTTTTTGTTGAAATCAATTTCACCTTGAATCTCGTCTCTAATTTTCCTTATCATTGTAAGAACTTCTGGTGTTGTTTTCTCATAGCTCAACAAGAAATTATTCAATGTGATTGCCGCTTTAATAGCCTCGTTTCGCGAAGGGGGCTTTATGGTAGAACTTTCATCATCATCTTTATCAGTTCCAATAACGCTCTCAATAATTTCTTCATCAGTCAACAACTGTGCAACTACATTTTCTTCTGGGTGGTTCAGGACATCTTCGACATCCATTGCATTGCGATAACCCAACTCTTCGATCAAATTTCGGAGTTCTTGAGTGCTTTCACCACCTACCTGTTCATCGGAGTTCTCAAAAGCCATGTTATCTGTTGATCGAAGTTTACAATGACGAAAGCAGTTCGCAATTGTATTTGCACGAACATCCATAGTCCATGCTGGAATTGCAAGACTCATTGCATCTAACACATTTATTTTTGCTGGATTTGGAACCCCTAATTCATAACCCTCCAAAAGACTTCTATAAAATCGACGACGATAATGCATCTTAAAAGCTCGTATAATCCCCGCGTCACAAGGTTGAATTTTTGAAGTTGTATTTGGTGGCAAAAAAAATAATTCAACATTTTGCAATCCTTCAATAATTTTTGGATGAGCAGGGCAATTACCACAATCAAGAGAATTTTTCTTCCAACCATTTTTTTATCAAGTTGGCGAACATATTCTTCAAATAACACCCCAGTCATCCAAGCTCGTTTGTTAGCACGGTACTCACTGTTCAAACTGTTCAAGTTTACATTCTTGAAGCACCTTGGTTTAGCATATTTCCCAATAATCCATAAAGGATTTTCTCTGAACCGTCCTCATTACAGCAAGTAACAACAGTTAGTCTTTCCTTGTCTTGTTTTTTCCCTTCAAGTTGCATTGTTGCAAGGGAATGATCCGGTTGAAGTCTAAAAAACAAACCTGTTTAAGATCAAAACATGTAAATAATTACATCACTAAAGTACAAAAGAAAAAATAATAAAAAACAAACCTGTTTCATCCATATTAAAGATGTCTTTCATTTCAAACTAATCCACTTTGTCTCTTATGGTTTTTAATTTGTCTTCCATGCCCACCATTTCAACTGATCCACTCTCTCCAAAACGCCGGAAATTTTTAATTCCATATCTTGCTTTGAACTTTCCAAGCCAGCCAATAGAAAAAGTAAAGTCTGGAGTATCCACAGGATACATATCCTTCATGAACTTTTTCGCCTTCTCGATGATTAGTTCACCTGGCATATTCACATGTTCTTGATATTGAAGAATCCATTCATAGAGAGATTTTTCTAGGTCAGGAAATTTTGCCGGTTTGCGTCGCTTAACATCACCTCTTTCGGGAGCAAGTGAGAGATACTCTGAAGACCGCTTAACTGTATTCGATATTGTCCCTTGACTCACCTGCAAACCATAGTTACTAAGAACCCATTTTTGCAATTGCTTTTGAGTGAGACTTGGATTATCCTTGTTGTGCTTGCACAATGCTCTTCGAATCTCGTCGGTCATGGTTGTTTTTTTCACACCTTTAAGATGGGACGCCATATTGTGTGTATGATTTGTTTGTGTTAGCATATTTTGATTTTGTATTTATTTGTATAGAAAATATTTTTTAATGTCCATAAAGTGATACTTGGGAGATTGATGAGTTCTTTCAAATTGGGCTCTTCATTTGATATACGTACACGCATTGTACAATAATTAAGTGGAAGTTTGAAAGGTGTTTGTAAATTGAGTATTCATTAAAAATTAATATATAAATTATTAATTATTAATTTATCGATTAATTAATAACTCTTTTAATTAATAAATTTTGGTGGTCCCATGAGTATTAATTTATAGAGTTTCTACTGTATATCCTTTTTGGGTGGGTTCCAAACTTTCATCAGCGTTATTGTCCCATAAAACTTCCCAGTCAATCACACAAACAAATAAATTATTGCCAAACTGTTCACTGGTGGCGGCACGTGACAAAGCAATAGTCATCCTTTAGGAAGATAAACAAACCAGAAAGTCACCAAGAAGTTGTTTCTTCTTAGTTAACAACTACATGTAATCTTCATGCAGATCCTGAAAGATCAAATGATATCCAGCAGGGAGGATCCCAGACTGATTTGGTGATTAGCTCAGCTGCGCAACCCAGTGGCCAGTCTGTGTCAGTTTATTTTGCTTTTTTTTGTTTTTGTTTTTTGTTTTCTCTGTTGGAAGATCGGGTGTCACATCGTACTAGTTATCTTAATTGTCATGCAGATATTAAATACTTTTTGAGGGAGGTAGTGGTAAAAGATATGAAATGCACAATTAATGCATGCTGGCTGCATATCTAGAAAACAAGACATTTTGGATCTTATTATTCACATGAATATGCATAAAATCTGTTTAATCAAAATGAATTGTGATGTGCAGAACTGACGTTGGTTTTCAAGGCAGGAATGCAGCAGTTGTTCCCTCTCATGGTTCATCTGAAAGGTCTTTTTATTCTTTATTGGTTTCTTTCTGGAACTATACAATATGCATTGTTACCCTAACTATGTAATGTGTTTTTTAAGGTGGAGGAATCTTACACGATATTTTTTTATTTGTTGATGTCTACTTAGTGTTTGCTTTCCATGCATGCAAAATAGTTATTCTTACAATGTTTTTCACCAATCTGAAATCCCTAATCAAAGAAATATGACATTCTTAGCGAATGGGCTCTTCACCAAGTTTCATTGAATGTTATTTGTTAACTTTTTGCTACACTTACAGAAAAGGAGGATTAGCTCTCTAGCCATTGTTTAAACTCGACATTTGACACATTATCGGCTGGAAAATGGTTTAATTTAAGTCGGAATAAATCTTTCTCTCTCTATCCTTGTTTTTTAAAGTATTGGGATTATTGATGGTAAGGATAATGGTAGTTGTTGAGAGCCTGTCTGACAATGCAGCATTGCTTGCTTGTGTTTGGCAGGAAGCTTTCAACATCAGCCATTATGGAAAGAATTCCAAGTAGATGGCCTCGCCCTGTATGGCGGGCTCCCTGGAAGAATTACAGGGTAAGAAGATTCTCTAAGCTAATAACAAAGTTGTTCCAGAAGACTGAAAAGATGATAATGTTTTAACAGTGAAAATTTATAATGATTTTATCTTATTTAGTCCCTCCTCATGTTCCTTTTCTCTTTGTCTTCACCTTCCAAAATCTGACTGCATAGGTTATCAGTGGCCATTTGGGATGGGTGCGGTCCGTCGCAGTTGACCCAAGCAACACTTGGTTTTGTACTGGATCTGCTGATCGAACAATCAAGGTTATTGAAATTCTTGTTTCTGAAGCAACTCACCTATTTTCTGAAAAGGAGGAAAATGGAAGGGGAAAATGGCAAATTTTCACCTTGCGAATGATTTATGCAACTCTTGTCTGATGTAGAACTTAAAGTTCCAAATATCCATTAAAAATCAACAATGTTGAAGTTGCAGCAGCTCTAAATGCGCTTCATATGATTTCATTTAGTTTAGTTGGCATGCATAGTTGAGACGAATGCAATCAATTCTTCAGGCATGAATTCTTTGACCAAGTCCAGCCTGGCTACATATGGTGATTTGTGTGAAACTTGATAGACGCTATTTTTGGTTTTTAACTAAGTGGAGAATTCAAATCTAATTGTTGTTAGTGACATAGTCTATTGCCTTGATGTATTTGTTGACATTTGACTGTGGACAACATTCATTATGTGAAAAATACCAGCCAGATTTTGAGTTGTGCTTTCATTATATTTCTCATGGAGCACTTTGAGGAGATTGTTGCTACTGGATTTAACAGAAACTGAAGTATTTTCATATAATTATTTTAAACAACCAAATGTTGGTTGAACCGTGATGATGATTAACATCTCCAATGAGACAGGTTATCTTTTGCGAGAATATGATCTTGGGTTTGCATTATTATAATTTTAAGCTAGTATAATTTGTTTTGGTGGCTTGATATTTCTGCTTTTTTGTGCATCCTTCTTTTTGTGTCATCAGAAGTTCCTTTTTTTTTTTTTTGCATCTAGATATGGGATTTAGCAAGTGGGAGGCTGAAACTTACACTCACTGGTCACATTGATCAAGTGCGAGGTAGTTTATTTTCTAGGTCTGTCGAAATCCTATTTTTTAAAAGTGGATTACATTATTGTGCATACGATAACCAATTTTTCTTGCAGGCCTGGCTGTTAGTACCAATCACACTTACATGTTCTCAGCTGGTGATGACAAATTAGTTAAATGTTGGGATCTAGAGCAGAACAAGGTTGGTGACATATTACCATATCTTAGGTTAAGTAGTTCTATCTGCGGCATTCTGCGCATTAAGTAACACTTTTCACCGTGTCTTCAGGTCATTCGTTCTTATCATGGTCATCTGAGTGGTGTTTATTGCTTGGCTCTTCATCCAACAATTGACATTTTGCTTACTGGTGGCCGAGATTCAGTGTGTCGGGTATGGACATAGTTGTATAAATACCACCTGCCGCATGCGTATTTTAGCTTCAGACTAATTTTGTTCTATGATAATTCTAGGTGTGGGATATTCGCAGCAAAATGCAAATCCATGCACTCTCTGGACATGAGAATACAGTTTGTTCAGTTTTCACAAGACCTATGGTGAGTGCTTCTCTCTCTCTCAATTACCCCTATGCTGCTAATAGGAATAATGATTTTTACATAGATTAAGTGCTGTGCAAAGTGAAGTTTCAAGGGGCTTTTAGTACTATTATTATTTTTTGATCTTTTGATAAAACCTAATTAGTGTAACTTGAATTTGCAGGATCCACAAGCAATCACTGGTTCTCATGATTCAACGATAAAGTTCTGGGACCTTAGATATGGTAACATGTTATGAAAATTCATTTATTGGTTCATTATTAAATCTCGATTTCTCCCTTTGAAGGTCCAAGTGATTGTCTTTCAGGTAAAACTATGTTAACTCTCACACACCACAAAAAATCGGTGCGTGCAATGGCTCTGCATCCCAAGGAGTAAGTGTCTTCATTATGCATTGCATCTCAAATAGGGAATACATATTTGAAATATGAATTGTACTTTATTCAGTGGTATCAGCTCAGTTCATTTCATTGCCACACTTTGCAGGGACTGTTTTGTATCTGCATCAGCTGAGAACATAAAAAGATTCAAACTTCCAAAAGGAGAATTTCTGCACAACATGCTGTGAGTTTTATGGACTTTGCCACATCTGCTATATGATTGTAGGAATTGTATGATATGCTGTCCAGCACTTTTCCCTGCTTTTTTTTTTTAGCATTGCAAATGTTACTAATTTTGGTCGAGATAAAGTTGCTTTCATGCCTTTAGTTTAATGAGCATGAAATACTACATTGGTCTTTGTTTTTTGTTTTTTCTTTTCTTGTTCTGCTTATTGGAGAAATTATTTTTTTATTTTTTGAGAGATAAATTATAGGTTTCTATTTGGGAGTCAAAATTTTAGAAACAGAAACAAGTGTTCGTTTGGGATAATTTTTTCCGTGTTATTTTAAATTAAATAAAAATAATAATTTTTCATTTAATTATTTAAGTGGTAAAATAGCATAAACGTTTGAAATTAATAAGTTTAATAATATCAAAAAATTGATAAACATGTAAAAAATTGCAATTATAGTTATATAATAATAATAACATTAATAATAATAATAATGAGAAAGCGGATGTGAGGTTGGTAAAATAGATAAAAGAGGAATAAATTTTGTAAAATGTGAATGATAAAAATGTATTTTATTTTGTACAAACAATTAATAAAAGAGGAAATTGCAAATAAGTGCACCTTTATAAAATATTTTTCAACTAAATCCTGGATAAAATAATCTTTACAACTAAATCCAAATTCCAGAAAACTTTATTCAAATAGAAGCTAATTATTGGTTTGTAGGTGAAACGTTACTGATATTTAGACTAGTGAGATGGGTTGTGATCACTTTAACAGAAGCCAATTATTGGTTTGTGCTGATTGATATTATCGGGGTATCACCGTTTTCTAGGGTATGTACTCATGCCTTTATTTCTTAAATATGATGACAATTTTCCAAAAGGAAATAAGAGTGACACTTATCTGGTTATTGAAAGTTTAAAAAAAAATATCATACAGTTAACTGCCACTCATATACAGTGCACCTATGACCGTGTGCTTTCAACTCATTGTCATCCTTCCTCAGTTATTTTCGTATTTTAAAATGTCCGGTATATGGAAACTGTGACATCTATTTTTGACCTTCAAGGATACAAAAACCTCGACATCCAGTAACCGTGCACACAGATATGACCCTCTTATTTTAGGCCTTAACCCCTCTTTTTCTGCAGTTATACGTGAAATATTGTATGGACCAGATTTTTTTAGCACTTGGATGCATAACATTAACTTGACATGTTGAGCGAACATTATTCTATTTCTTAGGAACATATGCATGACTTGGAATAGGTCATCTCGTTCAGCATGCACAAGATATATTTCTTGGTCGGAAATTTTTTCTGATTGGAGGACTTTGGCATGACTCTTTTCTTATTAACTTGGAGTAGCTATTATTCTGCGACCATGAATTTTAGTTGGTTTTCATGTCCCCGTTCGTCTTCATCCAGATTTAGAAGAATTTTTTTATTTTTTTTACCAAACTCTTGATACTGTAGCTGACACCATGATTGTATCATACAGCTCTCAACAGAAAACCATTATTAATGCAGCTGCTGTCAACGAAGAAGGTGCACTAGTCACAGCTGGTGAGTTATATCTCATCTCTTCCTGGTTCTGTCACTTTATCTCCTCTCTTTGGGCCTTTTCTCTTTTCTTGGAATCATATATTTCTTGCACCGTGATTTTAATGTTTCTCATCATTCTTCTGGTTACTTTTATCAAAGGTGATAATGGAAGCCTGTGGTTCTGGGACTGGAACAGCGGTCACAATTTTCAGCAAGCTCAAACAATTGCGCAACCTGGTATGTAACTACGAAAGCTAGCTATTTCCTCGTCCTTTCCTCTTACAGGAGCGATATTAACACGATGACTTCATTATGTCAGGATCACTGGACAGTGAAGCAGGCATCTACGCTCTCACATATGATGCAACTGGTTCGAGGCTAATCAGTTGTGAGGCAGACAAGACTATCAAGATGTGGAAAGAGGATGAAAGTGCCACACCGGAATCTCATCCCCTTCATTTTAAGCCACCCAAAGATATTAGACGATTCTAATGTATTGGATTTCTTTCTTGGAAAAAAAGAAAGAAGAAAACGCACTCTGATGTATGATTTTGTGAGTGTAATCGTACTGGATCTTGGAATAGTATGAGTTCTGAACTGGTATTAGTGCAAAACAGCTTGGTAATACAAGATGCATGAGAAGTTTTGATTCACTAATAAATCAAGCAAGTGCTATATCCAAATTTCAAGATTCATGCTATTAACATCAAAGAAAGAAATAAGGCTAATTTAGTGGCCAAGTCTGCAGAAGATGGAGTATGAAGAAGATGATTCACTATTAATTGTGCAATTGTAATATTTAGCGATCGTTCACATGCAATTCTCATGCTTTTTGTTAGTAATTTCAAATATCCAATTTTATTTATTTATATTCGATAAAAAAACATTACAACAATAATATATGCAGAAAATTTAATATCAAATTTAATATTTTTTTAATTTTTTTATTATAATATATAATTTATTAATTTATGCCATATGAAATATGACTTCACATGCAAGCGCTATATGCTAATACCGTTAAATATGGGTAAAAAACAAAGAAAGTTTAGTTAACAAGAGAATTCAAATTTTAGAAATGATTTAATTTTTCCTACACAAATTTTTTTTGTAATCATCTATACACAATTTTCACCATACATTTCTATTGATGCCAGATCACTATAACGAGCTGCAATTTGTATATCCTGTAAGTCCCAACGTGAGAGCCGAAAACGTCGTATGACCACTATAACGATCAAGTCAATGCTCGGAAAAAGAAGTTGAGTGTGAATCAAAAAATTAAATGATTTTTCATCTGATATGTTAATTCCATAACCATCAAAACCGGCAACATTAGACTCCCCATGCGAGGGAAAACCAATCCCATAACCATCAAAACCAGGGCCGAAAGAAGAATTTTCGACGACCCTGTCCACCAGTCCACCACGATAAGGCTCTGCTTCTGTTTCATGAAGATTTTGAGTTTATCATAAAATCGAGGAATACCACAAGCACGATTTTGCTAAATCAAATGTCTTTATTCTGGAAGTTGGGTTGGGTTGGGTTGCTATTACTTTGGTAGGACTACTTTTTGCACGTAAAAAAATGCAATGCGATACGAAGAACCTGGTGAACCATGTCCGTGGAACGAGCTGCGACGTGTATGTACTGTGGAAAAGTACATCAATTCTGCACATACTGAACAACAATTCAAGGGTACACACCCAGTCCATACATTACTATAATTTTAGTAATTATCATCCTTACCTTACATCCGCAGGAGATTAGGATGCCAGCAGTCAATGACATAATATTCATGATTTTTGGAAAAATTAAAGAGTATTAGCAAATTATCATAAAATTTTAGGAACATAAAATGCATATAATTTATTAAAATCGGTACAGATAAGGAATTCACGAACTTCAGCAAGTTTTACGTCATTTTCCCAACATTTCAGCAGCCAATGGTATTTTACTCATGGGATATGCTAAAAAACATTTACGTTTTTAAAATAGATATTTTACGTTTGCAAAATATAGCACGCTGTCAAGGGGATGTTTTGCACCTATTCCCATTCAAAAATGCATATTTTTAAAATATAATTGTATAAACTGTCTATTTTAAAAACAAAATGAGGATAAACTGCCTATTTGGGAAATCATTGGGCTCGTTGTCAAAAACCCCTAATCTAGAGATCAAAGGCTGCTGCAAAATGTAAAAGGAAAACATATCCATTTACATAACATGCAGAACAGAAGTAACGAAGTTGTACTGAATTACGAAGAAGTTAAATATAATGGGGTGATTTACTAAGTTAAGAGTATTAAAAATATTTGTAAAAGTTTTTAAAAAAAGATTTGCCAGTTTGATAACTCCGGTTCATTTGGGCCATTATCATTGGGAGTTCTAATAAATGAGAATCATGTGGGTCAATAAGTCTGAAAATGACCCAGAAATAATTTATTAAATTTGAAAGATTCAATGGACAATAAAACCACTCAAAATTAAGAAGAAATTAAAGTTTACATTAAAAATTCATTCGAAACACGGAAAATATATTAAAAACCGTACCATTCTTGTATCTGTTGAGTCTTGATAATTAGGAAAAGTACATATAGTTGAATGTTATATTTAAAAAAAAAACTTATATCTAATCATGGGTGGATCTATGAAGGGGCAAGGGGGGCCTTGCCCCAAAAAAATAATTTTTTTTTACCTTAAAAAATATTTTAAAAAAAAATATTGCAATTTTACCCTAAAAAATTATAAATTGTCCCTTAAACATTACATTTTGCCCCACCTTAAATTATATGTTGACCTCTAATTTTTTTTTTTTGGCCTAACTTTTTTATTTTAAATTTTTGTGCCCCCCTTCCTAAAAATCCTACATCCGCCACTGTATCTAATATAATTTAGTATGTATATGTACAAAACATATATAAAATGATATCCAAGTCAATATTTAGAATTACCGTTTTGGCCAATTCAAGACGTCTATATAAGGGACAAAAAGTCTTAACATAAAAAATGGAGAAATATGGGGTCAAAATATAATTTTAAGGGGGTAAAATATACTTTTTGAAGGATAAACTGAATTGATGTGGCAGGTCCATCTATGTATACACCTGGTTATTATGTGCCCGAGCCACCGACGTATGATTATTCACCATTCACTCCATATGCTCCGATATACATACAGTAGGATAAAGATGTCGGGATTGAATTTGCACCATTATATACGACATCTATGAGTCTAAATTTTGACGTATCACCAGTTGTATTCCCCCAGTTCACATCATATCATCCACCTAATGATGTACTTGTGGTACAATAGAGGAATGAACAAGTGAATAGGGGAGAAAGAGTTCGAAGAGAGATTATTCATCGTCCTTGTGGTATCGGATGACATTTATAGATGAAGCCCCATGGTCGTCGATAAAATTTGTTGCATTCGTCTTGTAATTATTTTGATAGTTATAAAAACGTTTGAGAAATGTTTGTTTTTTGAGCAATTAAATATATACAAACTCGTGTTATAAACGAACAATCAACTTACAATCATTTTGTAATTAAACACACAATATTTACATCATAACATACAATCATTTACACAATAAACATATGATCATTTACACAATAAACATACGATCATTTACAAAGTAAGTGTACAATCAATTACACATAAAAAAATTTATTGATTTCGAGAAGTTGAAGCCATTTGGTGTGGGGTTCTGACCAGCGTGGCATCATTTCACAATTTAGCAAAAATGTCTGCTAGTGGCTCATGAGCAATAATATCAGCATCTATAAGATCTTCATCTGGAACTCTACCAGAGGTAGTCAGTCATTCTGCAATTACAAGCAAACAATCTACATTTTCTGGAATATAATCATAGTTTCGTGGTTCTGTTTCTATGTAAATTTCCAAGCAACTATGTACATGTTCTGAATTCAATAGCCATGCTAAATTATAATCATTTTCTATTGGCAAAATTGTATGTCGTACCCAGAAAAATATCTGAATATGTGTCCTGCATATATTTTCAGAAGGAATTGGTTGCGGTCGATGCCAATGATATTATATATTTCGTTCAACAACTGCATAAAATCAATTGTGCGAGATATTGTTGTACATCTTAATGGACCACGATCATATCTAATGGCATCTGAATCTTATAATATATTACCTCCACAATACAATAAAATTTGAATCAACATCTATAAAAAATTTAAAAAATTACAAGTAATTAATAAATTCAGTTTAACAAATTTTTATAATCTAAATAGGAATATGATAAAATCTATAATATCAAAAGATTTTTACCTGAAAAATCTTTGAAGGACAACAATTTAAGATTGAAGATTCGACAATTTTAATAATAAAACCAGAGGAAAAAACTATAAATGTTGTGATTTCGTTTCGGTATAGAAAATGGAGGGCTTCGACCGGTTTGTCATACTTAAGAAGACGCTATTTGTAATGGCGTCTTCTTATAAAAAAAAATAATATTTTTCTTAAAGGTGCCACATCATATGACACCTTCTGAAAAAAAAAAAAAAATTATTGAAGGCGCCATCTGAGATGACACCTTCAATATTTTTTTTTCAGACTGGAAGACGCCATCTCAATTGACGACTTCAAATAAAGTCGCCACCTGAAATGACGTCTTAGGTTAGTTTAATTTTTTTTAAAGATCGGTTATAATGTGAAATATTTTATTGCTAGCTCCCAGCTCGCCCAAGGTAGGTTGGGCTAACTCTGTGAGCTCGCCCCTCTTGGGCGAGCTGGAGCTAGCCCAAGGCCAAGTGGGCGAGCTCATGGAGCTCGCCGATGAGCTCTCCCTCCTTGGGCGAGCTTGGAGCTTGCCCAAGGTGGTCTGGCGAGCTCCAAGCTCGCCCAAGGCCAAGTGGGTTAACTCATGGAGCTCGCCCAATGTGTTGATTCGATAATGTTTTGGGTATGTTCGGGTGAACTAGGGCCGATATGTAAGCTATTTTTATGGGTTTGACCCGTCTGTAGACATGACCACGGTTCGTGAACCGCCGGTTGACGGTTCGGAACCGCCGGTTCGACGGTTCAAAAGAGCTCGACCCTTAACCTTAACCTTCATAGACGGTTCCGGTTACGGTTCGTGAACCGCCGGTTACGGTTACGGTTAACCACCGGTTACGGTTACGGTTCGACCCTTATATTTTTTTAATTTAAACAATTAAAATTAAAAAAATATTTAAAAAAATTAAAAATTACTCTAAAAGAATCATAAAAAATAACAAAGGAAATGTAAGGTGGAGGGGAGAGTTTGAACTTTTTAAGTTGTCATTAACTCTCTATATTCATATGAATCATTTATCAATTTATATGTTGAGTTCGAACGTGTGGGTATATCTAGTGGAAATTTTATAGGTCGCATGTCATTAATCTTACAAAACGTATTGTTTCGTCAAACTCAAACTCGATGTGATCACAAATAAGATAATGTCATTTTAATTGATTGAACCTGAGTATCTAACGATGCTAATTACATATGAAATTGATGTGAAACATATATAATTTTGATACTAATTACAAATGATATTGGCATGCAACATTTACAATTATGATACTACTTACATATGAAATTCGTATGAAACCTATACAAATTTGGTACTAATTATAAAAGAGTTTGGTATGAAACATTTACAATTATGATACTAATTACATATTTAATTGGTATGAAAATATACAACTTTGGTATAATTACAAATGATATTGGTATGAAATATTTACAATTATGGTACTAATTACATATGAAATTGGTATGAAACCAATTCAATTTTGATACTAATTGCAAAAGAGATTGATATGAAATATTTACAATTTTGTTACTAATTACATATGACATTGGTATGAAACGTATACAACTTTGGTACTAATTACAAATGATATTGACATGAAACTTTTACAATTATGATACTAATTACATATGAAATTGACGAATATAAATTTATTAAGTTAGAAGTTATTAATTTATATAATATGTCACTATCAATTTACAAAAAAAAAAAACAAATGTCAATAAAGTTATTTTTATGATGATGTTATTGATTAATCATAAATATATTAAGTTAGAAGTTATTAATTTATATAATATAAAGTTAGTGTATATGAAAGATTTACAATTATGGTACTAATTACATATGAAGTTGATATGAAACATATACAACTTTGGTCTAATTACAAATGAAATTGGTATTGAAATATTTACAATGATTGTACTAATTACATATGAAATTGGTATGAAACATATACAACTTTGGTACTTATTCCATATGAACTTGGTATGAAACCTTTACAATTTGGTACTAATTACACATGATATTAGTATGAAACATTTACAATTATGGTACTAATTACATATGAAATTGGTAAGAAATCTATACAACTTTGGTACTAATTACAAATTATATTAGTATGAAACATTTACAATTATGGTACTAATTACACGTGATATTAGTATGAAACATTTATGGTACTAATTACATATGAAATTAATATGAAATGTTTACCATTTTTGTACTAGTTACACATTATATTGGTATGAAATATTTACAATTATGGTAATAGTTACATATGAAATTGGTATGAAATCTATACAAAGTTGGTATTTGATGTGAGTCGTTATTTCTCACGTTCGGTAGAACTTGGTGTATGCGAAAAATAAACAAAGAACACTACAATTTTTAATATAAGAAAATGAATCGACGAATATAACATTGAATTATTTGTTATTCATATATAAGAAAACAACACAAAAGTTCTTATTATGTTAAAAATAGTCAGTAATGATATTTTTGATTATCAATTAGATGTTAATAATTTATATAATATAAAGTTAGTGAATTATCAATTCAATTTGTTGTTCACAAATCATTATAAGCAAATTAGTAAAAGATTTTATTAATTAATCAAATATCACATTATCGAGTTTCTATAGTAAGTCATATCGTGAAAAATTAAGATATACTTATTTGATTATTGTATATAATGTAAATCAAATAAAGTGCTTGTACAATAATTAAAATGTATATATTATATATGTTTATAATAATTTACTTCATTATTATAATATTTTATTTTGCAACAACTATTTCTTTAGTTCTTATGAATTTATCCAACATTTTTTGTTATATTTACTTTGCTATATTTTATTTCTATTTTACGATATTTATTTAAGGGCATAACATATTTTTCTAGATAAAGTTTATTTACATTTGTCAATATAAAATATTTATCATTAAATTACATATATAATATATATTGTCTGTTAGTATATATAATTATATTATCTAAATTAAAACAAACATGATGATAGCTTAGTGGTAAGAAGCTGTATATACATATTGGAGGTCAAGAGTTCGAGTCTTCGGTAACACAAACTTTAATTTTAAAATAAAAAAAAAATTAAAAATATATATAAAAACCGTGGAACCGCCGGTTCAAAACCGCCGGTTCGAACCGGCGGTTCCACGGTTTCCCCAATCGTGAACCGTAACCGGCCCGTACAGTAACGGGCCGGTTACGGTTCGGACCCGTGAACCGGGTCAACGGTTAACCGGCCCGTTGACCCGGTTACGGGTCCGGGCCGGGCCACGGTTTTTATTAAACCGTGGTCATGCCTACCCGTCTGGGTATCACTACTCCCCCACCGAGTCCGAGTTGAATCGTAGGTGAAAAATCGGATGTGGGCGACGTCTCCCACAAATTTATAGACGATAATGGGACAGGCGCTACATGACTTGATCGATGCACGTAATCAATTTCCAAATTTAAACTTTTACTACGTCAAGGCATCTAATCAAAGCATGAACTTGGACTTGGCTTGACAAGCTAGAGATGCAAGGATTTGATCTCGACTAGGCAAGTTGGTAATGCAAAGTCTTGACCTTGACTAGACAAGCTGTTGAGCCTTAAACGCATGGTTGCGTTTAATGCGGTAAATTATCCCCGGTCAATCTTTGAGTTTTGATGATCAACAAAACTTGTGTTTGTTATACTAATGCATCTACTTAGTGTGCAGATTAAGTGATGAAAAGTAGATTGGAATGAAGGATTTCAAGTGTGCACAATCTGGCCAGATCGCCCCAGGCGATGGTGATCATCGCCCCAGGCGATGGGTGCCAGGAGGGGCATCGCCACGCACATCGACAGAGGCGATGGCTAGGCGAGCATGCGAGGCAGATCGCCCCAGGCGATGGTGATCAACGCCTGAGGCGATGGCAGCCACAAGACACTTCGCCCCGCACATCGACTGAAGCGACGCCGAGGTTTGGCGCGGGCATGCGCGCAGGGAGATCGCCCGAGGCGATGGCATGAACGCCCGAGGCGATGGGCTGGAACGCCTGAGGCGATGTGGAGATCGTTTGAGGCGATGCAAAATTTGGACAAGCTGAAGCTACGGCCTTGATTTTTGCCGCTGATCGCCTGAGGCGATCCAAGCGATCGCCTGAGGCGATCTAAGTTTTTTGACCGTTGGAACGCGGCGATAGGTGATCGCCCGAGGCGATGGCTGAGGCGATCCAGGAGTGATTTCAGTCTTTTGAAGTGCAACGGCTAGTAGGAGCCTAGGAGGCCTTCTACACTATAAATATGGATGCTTTGGAGCATTTTCAAGCTAAGGAACAAGTCTACAACTCATACAAAGTGTTGATCAATTGTTGATTCAAATTATATCATAATCTCCATACATTGTTGTTGTATTGGAGCTTGTGATTTTCTTCTTTTGTTGAGTCTTGTGTTTCTTCGTGTGAGTACACCGTGAAGGTGTTTGTTGGTTTAATTCATTGTAAAGGTCCTCCAACACCAAAGCAAGTTGGAAAATTGTAAAGTCGTCATCAAGTGAAGGTGGTGCAATTGTGTGGCTATCCTTGGAGCCCTTAAGGCCAAGAAGACTCGTGAAGAGTGTGGATAGCTCGGGAAGAGCTTTGTATACTCGGGAAGAGTATTGTGCTCGGGAAGAGCTTGTGTACTCGGGAAGAGTAGTGTGCTCGGGAAGAGCGTTGTAACTCGGGAAGAGTTGTGTTGTGGCTAACTTGGAGCTCTCAAGGCCAAGATCAATTAGTCTAGTGGAACCTCGGTTGGAGGTTATCTAACCGGGAAGAGGAGACGTAGGCGATTCATCGCCGAACTTCTATAACAAATCCTTTTGTTATTTATTGCTTTATTTCCTTTACGCTTTTATTTATTTTATTCTTTGCATTTATCGATTGACTAAAGGCTTCCGCAAGCGCAAAATATTTTTATTTTACAAACTCATTTTAAAACGCTAAAGTAGCCAAGGAATCTCATTCACCCACCCTCTTCGATTCCAACAAGTGGTATCAGAGCCATTTGATTTTTGTTTTTAAATCAAATTTTTATATGGCTAATCTAGCAAATGAGTTTGCTCAAGGTCAATCGACGAATCGCCCTCCGCTCTTCACGGGTGATAATTACGGCTATTGGAAAAATAGAATATCTCTATATATCCAATCCGTAGATTATGACCTATAGAAGATTATAGTGAAAGGTCCACACATTCCTTTAAAGGAAGTTGGGGGAATAAGTGTTCCCAAAGAAATGGACGATTTTACTAGAGCGGATATGATATTAATTTCACAAAATGCTAAAGCGATTAATATTTTACATTGTGCTTTAGATATGAAGGAGTACAACCGGATCTCGATGTGCTCAACGGCAAAGGAGATATGGGACAAATTACAAATTTGTCATGAAGGAACTAATCAAGTGAAGGAGACCAAGATAGATCTCCTACAACTCAAATATGAGACATTTGAGATGGAGTCCGGAGAAGAAGTTGACTCAATGTTTAGGAGGCTCACCCAAATTATCAACGAGCTTGCTCAACTTGGAGAGAAGTACCCTCCAAAGCAAATATGGAGGAGAGCCTTAAGAGCCTTACCAAAGGAATGAGATGCCAAGAGGACGGCCATCATAGAGTCCAACAAAGGGGAGAAAGCTTCATATGATCTTGATGAGCTCCATGGCACCTTAGTGACCCATGAGCTTGAAGTTGCCACAAGGAAAGAAGTGAAGGAGGAGGATAGATCCAAAAGAAATGGGATCGCCTTGGTAGGAAGGAAAGATCACTCGGACGATGATGAAGATGATGATGATGAAGAGATGAGGCTATTCACAAAGAAGTTCAAGAAGCTCTTCACCAAACATGGCAAGTCAAAGACCTCCAATGCTACCAAACAAGATTCCAAAAATGAGGTAACTTGTTATAATTGTCAAGAAATAGGCCATTATGCTAACAAGTGTCCTAGGAAGAAGAATGAGGACAAAGGCAAGAAGAAGGCGTTCATAGCAACATGGAGTGATAGCGACTCCGATGAAGAAGAAGCCAAAAATCTATGTCTAATGGCTCTTGGAGATGAAGATTAAGAGGAGGATGATGAGGTACCTTCTTATGATGATTTATTAGATGCTTATAATGATATCATTGATTGTCTTGGTAAAACCAAAAAGAGCAACAAAGTACTTAAGCTAGACTTGGCTAAGAAAGAAGAAGAAAATACTATTTTGAAAAATCAAGTGCTTGATTTAAAGACTTCTCTTGCCAAGTTTAGTGATAGTAGTTTAAAGATGAATGAATTGCTTGGCTTACAACGTTGTAGCTTTGACAAAGCCGGGTTAGGCTATTCAAGCAAATCAAAATCCTTTTCTAGCTTGTTGGCCAAAGCAAAGCATGACTCTACTACTTGTCACTATTGTTGCAAAAATGGTAATACCAAGAACAAATGTAGGTATGCTAGAATCCAATACCAACCTAACAAAAGGTGGAAATGGATCCCAAAAGTGCCTAAGGTAGCTAACCATCAAGGACCCAAAAATCAAATGGGTACCAAAGATCATCCTATTATTAATTTGTCTTGTAGGAACAAAAATGGAATGGAGGATGAAGGGCCAAGCAACTCAAAGGAGGAGTTTGTTTTGTTCACAACCATAGAAGAAGCAAGAGGCATTGGACCAATGACAAGAACTAACTCTTGTCATAGAGGGTAAAATTTATTTTTTACATTTTAATAGAGCAATTCAAAAATTCATTGGCACAAATTAATTGTGTTCAATAAATTATTGAAGCTCAATATTCAATGGAGTAAAATGCATATCCCCTTAGCATATTTGTTAAGTGCATGATGTATGCTTATCTTTTTATAGTAAGTAGCTTGATATGCTTTGTATTCAAATTTGAATATGCTATATGAAAACATGCAATTATATGATTTGCTTTAATGCCTTGATATCTTTATTATTTTGTTTTGGGCATGAATGCATGAACATATGCACACATTACAACTTTTAGAATTAATTGTTGAGTGCCTTAAACACATGGTTGTGATTCATCTCTATGATTTAATCTTAGGCTTGTTATGCCTATTATATGCTTGATGATGGACATGTGAAAGTTGTTAGAATTATGCCATGTTTATTTGATTTTTATACTTTTTGATTATCACAAAAAGGGGGAGAATTTTGTGATAAACTTGAACCTTAATAGATGCATAGTTTAAGGGGGAGAGCTTATGTATGCATGGTTTGAGGGGGAGAGTTATTTGTTTATTGTTTTACTTGATAACTTGTATGTGTTATGCAATTGTTAAGGGGGAGTTATTTTTACTCACATTTTATGCATATTACTTATTCAAGTTTATCAAGTTTTGTGATCATCAAAAATGGGGAGATTGTTGAGCCTTAAAAGCATGGTTGCGTTTAATGCGGTAAATTATCCCCGGTCAATCTTTGAGTTTTGATGATCAACAAAACTTGTGTTTGTTATACTAATGCATCTACTTAGTGTGCAGATTAAGTGATGAAAAGTAGATTGGAATGAAGGATTTCAAGTGTGCACAATCTGGCCAGATCGCCCCAGGCGATGGTGATCATCGCCCCAGGCGATGGGTGCCAGGAGGGGCATCGCCACGCACATCGATAGAGGCGATGGCTAGGCGAGCATGCGAGGCAGATCGCCCCAGGTGATGGTGATCAACGCCTGAGGCGATGGCAGCCACAAGACACTTCGCCCCGCACATCGACTGAAGCGACGCCGAGGCTTGGCGCGGGCGTGCGCGCAGGGAGAGCGCCCGAGGCGATGGCACGAACGCCCGAGGCGATGGGATGGAACGCCTGAGGCGATGTGGAGATCGTTTGAGGCGATGCAAAATTTGGACAAGCTGAAGCTACGGCCTTGATTTTTGCCGCTGATCGCCTGAGGCGATCCAAGCGATCGCCTGAGGCGATCTAAGTTTTTTGACCGTTGGAACGCGGCGATAGGTGATCGCCCGAGGCGATGGCTGAGGCGATCCAGGAGTGATTTCAGCCTTTTGAAGTGCAACGGCTAGTAGGAGCCTAGGAGGCCTTCTACACTATAAATATGGATTCTTTGGAGCATTTTCAAGCTAAGGAACAAGTCTACAACTCATACAAAGTGTTGATCAATTGTTGATTCAAATTATATCATAATCTCCATACATTGTTGTTGTATTGGAGCTTGTGATTTTCTTCTTTTGTTGAGTCTTGTGTTTCTTCGTGTGAGTACACCGTGAAGGTGTTTGTTGGTTTAATTCATTGTAAAGGTCCTCCAACACCAAAGCAAGTTGGAAAATTGTAAAGTCGCCATCAAGTGAAGGTGGTGCAATTGTGTGGCTATCCTTGGAGCCCTTAAGGCCAAGAAGACTCGTGAAGAGTGTGGATAGCTCGGGAAGAGCTTTGTATACTCGGGAAGAGTATTGTGCTCGGGAAGAGCTTGTGTACTCGGGAAGAGTAGTGTGCTCGGGAAGAGCGTTGTAACTCGGGAAGAGTTGTGTTGTGGCTAACTTGGAGCCCTCAAGGCCAAGATCAATTAGTCTAGTGGAACCTCGGTTGGAGGTTATCTAACCGGGAAGAGGAGACGTAGGCGATTCATCGCCGAACTTCTATAACAAATCCTTTTGTTATTTATTGCTTTATTTCCTTTACGCTTTTATTTATTTTATTCTTTGCATTTATCGATTGACTAAAGGCTTCCGCAAGCGCAAAATATTTTTATTTTACAAACTCATTTTAAAACGCTAAAGTAGCCAAGGAATCTCATTCACCCCCCCTCTTCGATTCCAACACAAGCCATCAATGCATAGGCTTATGTGCTTGCGCAGTCGTCGGGACAGGTACTGGGCGAGCTATGAGCTCGCCCGTGACCCATAGGTGGCTGGGTCAAGCTGATTAGCTCACCTGGGTGCGGCCAAATGTTGTGCTGAGTGCTGAATACAAAACTAGATCATAAAAGAACTCAAACGCTGGGCTACAGCTCGGGAGCTAGGTTAGAGCTGGTTAGCTGGGCTAGAGCTCGGATAAATAGACCTTCTCCGCAGGTCGGCCACTCGGCATCCTCGAAAAAAGGTTTTAAACAACCAAGGTAAATTGAGAAAATACTCTTGAAGAGCACTTGGAGTAACCAAAGCGAATTGGGTAAACACCATTGACAACACTTGGCGTAACCAAGACGGGCCAGGTAAACATCGCTGAAGGCACTGGTGTGACCAAGGCGAGTTGGATAAACACCCGTGAAGATACTTGAGGTAACCAAAGAGAGTTGGATAAACACCCATGAAGGCACTTGGCGGAACTCAATGTGAATGAGTTAGACATAACCGCAGCTCGGCTGATCCTATATCGGGGGTAACCACGACAGGTTGGGTAAACACCCTGAGTGGCACTTGGCTTAACCAAGGAAAATGAGCTCGGCTTATCCATTGTCGGGCGTAACCGTGACAGGTTGGGTAAACACCTCTGAAAGGCAATTGATGTAACCAAGGCAAATGAGCTCGGCGTAACCGCAGCTCGGCCGATCTTCTGCCGAGCGTAACCGTGACAGATCGGGTAAACACCCCTGAAAGGTACTTGGCGTAACCAAAGCAAATGAGCTTGGCATAACCGCAGCTCGTCTGATCCTCTGTCAGGCGTAACCGCGACAGGTTGGGTAAACACCCCTGAAAGACACTTGGCGTAATCAAAGCAAATGAGCTTGGCGTAACCGCAGCTCGACTGATTCTCTGTCGCGCGTAACCGCGACAGGTTGTGTAAATACCCCTGAAAGGCACTTGGCGTAATCAAGGCAAATGAGCTCAGCGTAACCGTAACTCGGCTGATTCTCTATCGAGCGTAACCACGACAGGTTGGGTAAACACCCATGAAAGGACCTTGGCTTAACCAAGGAAAATGAGCTCGGTGTAACCGTAGCTCGGCTGATTCTATGTTGGTCGTAACCGCGACAGGTTGGGTAAACACCCCTAAAAGGCACTTGGCGTAACCAAGGCAAATGAGCTCGGCGTAACCACAGCTCGACTGATTCTTTGTCGGGCGTAACCACGACAGGTTGGGTAAACATCCATGACATTCGCCAAACTCCTCTGAGCTGAGCTGATAACTATCTACACATATCCCTTCTCTTAGTGTGATTTTTCTCCATATATATCGAAACGGTTCTGATCAATGAACCATCTACATGCTCTTAGGTTATGAGTTATCTCTATTAACCGATCGGCTTGGAGCTTGTTATGTTGGATTCTTGGCCATAAGGGGATGATCCGCTGATAACCAGACCATAAGAGATCACCTGTTGACATTTTGGGAGCTCGGACGTGCATGCTGACAATTTGGCCATTGAGGATAACATGTTGATAATTTGGCCATTGAGGATAACATGTTGATAGGTCGGGAAACTCATGGTTCCAATCAATAGGTTGGGGGCGAAGACAATGATGAGCTCGGATGCGGACCTGAGAATGTGGTTTGTAGCTCGGGCGACGCTTGTAGCTCAGTCGTAAGCACAAAACTGTGGAGCGATGAAGGAGCTCATCTAGGAAGGGAAATGCTAGGACTTGGATAAGGTTAATGTTCAGCGGGGAGCTCATCCGGGAAATGATGAACTCTTGATAGTTTGGCCTTATGAACTAATAGTTCGGTTGTCAGCTTGGTATATTTCATAGGTTGGCATACTTTTGACAATCGTTGAGGTCTCCCGCACACAGGGCTGACTAGTAGCTTCATCGTACATGACACACTGGGAGCTCAACAGTAAGGGATGAGATTTTGGGTATTCGTCCCGGGATTGGTTTTAGAATGCTGAATCATTGCTGGCCCGACCTTACAAGTGTATTCAGTTATATCCGACAATTGGCTCCCTCACAATATCAATGCATAATTTCATACTTGGTCGCTTGAAGTTTTATTGAATCTCCTTTCTTTGTGTGACTGTAAAACGGGGGAAATATTTTCATTCTCTCAGGCAGCCAGTTGTTGCCTTAATATTTTAACTTTGTTCTACATATTGTTCATTCGTTGGTGGACTTTCTGGGTCTCCCATCCTCGGGAGAGGAGTTACTCCTTCTTTCTGAATGACTTTGCCAGACCTTAACACTAATCATGATTTGGGCGGTCAAGGATCTTCGTCACTGGAGGAGCTTGAATCTTCTTGAGAGCATCATATTCTTGTTGGTAATGGACTGCGCTGGTTCTCGGATGCTCATGTTCGCCCAGTTTGCCGCCGGAGGGCATTGCTCGTACCCTGGTTCCGGCAAGCCAAGGATGAGCTACAAGGTGGGACGCTAAGGATGTCCTCTTCCTTTGGAACCGAGGATGAGCTAGCCTCCGAAGCAAAGGATGCGTTCGGCTGTGGTGCTAAGGATGTGCTTGGCTGCGTGCTCAGCTGTGGAGTCAAGAATGTGCTCGACTCTCGCCTGAATAGATAAAGATGTGCTCTACTGCATACTCTGTTGCATAGTTAAGGATATGCTCGGGTGCGTGCTCTCCCTCAGAGCTAAAGATGTGCTCGGATCATAGTCGGGGCAGAGCTAAGGATGTGCTCACCTACATGCTCGGTTCCGGAGCAAAGGTTGAGTTTGGCCTTGAGATAGGAGTTACTGGGACTTCTCATATGGGGATGGAGTGCTGGGAGTTTGGCCTAAAGAAGCGAAGTTTCTGGAGCTTGCCAACGAGGGTGGTTTGCTGGGAGCTCAGTCAGATGGATGTCATGCTAGGAGCTCATCCGGATGGGTGACATGCCGGAACTCGGCCGTTTTCCCCGGACCACCTTCTTGACTCACTCAACATAGCCTCTGAGCACGAGGCCCTCGAGTTAGTAGACAAGGTTGAAGCCTCGATGTACACGTGGAGATGTAAAGCATGCATGGCTCACTCAAAATCATCATGGGACTTGGTTAAAGATCTCATGTCTGACGTTGATAGGAGTGACAAGAATCATGTCTTGGCAGAAAGAGCAGAAACCTTGTTATTATGCTTGAAACAAAGATATCCCCAGCTCTCGCAAACTTCATTAGATACCAGCAAAATCCAATATAACAAGGTGATCGATCTCACGGAAATTAATCATCTAAGGGGTTAATTGTAAAATATGTATTTCTTTTCGTTAAAATTTCATTCATATTCCAATCTGGGATGAGAATATCTCCCTCTGTGTAAGTAGCCATTTTGATACTTCTACTACTTTGTTTTTGCAGGATGTTGGACAAGCAGTGTTGGAGAGCTATTCTCTTGTGTTGGAAGGTTTAGCTTTCAACATTTTTTCATGGATCGAGGATGTACTTTTTGTACATGAAACCATGAAAGAGAAAGATTAGTTCATTCTAGTTATGATTCACACTATTTTCAGAATTTTATTGTAGCAGAGGAAAACATTTCACATAATCCCATTTTAAAATAGGATTGTCTGAATGGGGAACCAAGTTTTTGTATGTATATCAGCAATTTTTTATCGCGCTACTTTATTTTTCCGTCATTCTTGCCGGGGCGGATGAATGTGCCTTCCCTCAATATTTTTTTTTGTATTACCCACTAAAATTGCATTTTATCTTCTAAAATATTTTCCCTTATTTTTAATGTTTTTGTCCCACTCAACCTAAATTCTGAATCCACCCCTATATTCTTGACTTATTTTTCTGCACCATTGTGCCAAATTACATATGCATAGTGATCTATTTACAACTTGCAAAATGCATTGTTATGTATCAACATGCATGTAATTGATTAACAAGACTTGGAAGTGTTGCTTTTGTGAAACTTATTTTCGAAAGTATCATAAAACATATTTTACATGCATGTAAAAATGCTGGCAGTTTTCATGACATTTTCTCGATCTCCATGAATTGCTTTTAGCCTTGATTTTTGTCCTTCCTCAACGGTTTTTTACTTGACCATGTCCTCATTATGTCCACCGACGCATTCTTTCTGAAGCTTGTGCCACCTGCAATTCAATCGTAAAAATGTTGTGTAGGGGATTAATTCTAAAACTAGAAGATGCTTTGTACATCAGAAAATGTGTATTTTTTCTGTTGAATCATATCATAGGAATCAACATCAGAATATCACCTCTTCATCCCAATTCGTTTTCCAAACGATAATCAGAAGAATCAAAGTTTGCAGAAAAGTTCCAAATATCATACCCATCCAAATTCCCTGCAAGCAATCACTCATGATCAGTAAATTTTGTATCCTAACCTGCAGTCGATTTTACCAGTGGCTTATTCACTTCTTGTTTGCTTTCTGTAAATATGCTTATGTTTTGATTATCTTTTGAATTCACGTACATGATTTAGACCTGCAGATAGTAATGAAGATCCTTACATTACCTGCACTCCTAGATTAGTTTTATAACCCAGAAGAAATCCGATTGGGAGTCCTATAATGTAATAACAAATCATGTTAATGTAAGCCACAAGTCCTTGCCATCCTCCTCCTACAGCAACTCCTGCATAAACAACATTTTTTCCCATCATCTTTGAATCTTTAGATAATTATCCCAAATACATCTCTCTTTTTAAGATTATTACAACTTAGAGAAATCCCTTTAAAGGTATCAGTGTGTTACTGGTGTCGAACCTGAAATCACTGGCTGAATGCTATTCAGCACCAGGGTTATAGCTAGAAGATGTGCTAAATCGGAGACTGCCTTCTGCATTTTTTCACTGCTGGTAAAAAGGATGGCGAAATTGTCTTTTGTTGCCATTATTATCACCATGCTCAGGAGACCTATGAGCAGAGACTCGGCAACAGTGACAAAAACTGAGAACTTGGCAGCTCGAGGATGTCCTGATCCAAGCTCGTTTGACACGCGAACGCTGGAGGAAATATAGGAAGAAATGAAGCAGAAAGACACTAAATGGTGCCATGGGATTCAGGTGAGAATAATTTATTTCCTTTTTTTTCTTCTTTTTTACCTTATTGCTGCATTAATCCCAATGAACAGCATACCTTCCCATCCATTTAGGTTCATGCTGTATACGAGACAATAAAAATGTAATAGAATTAGATCTCCAAATGAAAAAACAAAATGAAATTTTATGTTTAGTTTTTCTAAAATTCAAGTTTCACCCTCTCGAATTCATTGAGTTGCTCCTCCCACTCTACCCATTCTGTTCCACAATTCTTGGGTCCGCATATGCTAGTATTATCTTATGTTGCTATTTCAAATGGTAGATTGGATTAGGAAATACGGGTAGGCATAGCATTGATTAAAATTTGAGTGAATGACGTGATATTACCATATAGAAAGGGATCCAACAGCCAGGACAGGATCCTCTAGATGTCCAGTGAGAACAATTATACTCATAAAATACCATATCTCTAAGCAAATCATAATGGCTGAGGCAACTGAAAGCTTCGCAAATCCCCAAATATCCTTAAAAGCGAGCCACGATAATCCGTTCCAACTATCTTGGCACCACCCAACTATGTACACAACCTGAGCTATGGCAATACCCCATGTTGATACATCATAGGCTGCTGCTGCACCAGTCAATCCCCATTCGAATACTTTAACGAACAAAAGCAACAAACCTATGTGCAAGATGAAGGCCACAAATCCAACCCATGCTAGAGTCGCCACCTTACTTTGAGCTTGCAAGAACTTCTGTGTGGGAAAGTTAATAGCGAGCGAAAACATTTGTGGAATGATTTTTATTGAAAAATTTCCTGCTATTTCGGCAATGTCGTGTCTTTGTCCTAGTAGCTTTAGCACTGGTGTTGCGTAGATATAAAGGGGTGAAAGGCAGAAACAAGCCACTGTAAGTATTATACACGATCTTTGCATGTAAACTCCCATCATTTCTGTTTCTCCAGCTCCAAACGCCTGTCCACATAACGTCTCGAGTGCACTAGCCATACCAAGCTGTTAAACCAAGAAGATATGATATGAAATGCTTTGTTGTTGATCTCTTTGAATTCGGATATATCTGGAATCCAAAGAGGGTATGAGTTTGGGACAAGGGAGTCGAGGTGGGACTACTGGATAGATATTTGGGGATAAAAACATGTAATACTAGAAAAAATATACATAAATTTTCATAAATTCTTTTCCAAGGATACAATCACGCCCCCTTGTCCTCTGTTGGATCTACTGTTGCTTTGAATGATTGAGAGTTTGAAATTAATAAGCTTACCAGGAATCCGAATGATAAGTTTGCAATTACTGATAAACAAATAGCGACTGCAGATAGCTCTATATCCCCTATGTGCCCTACAAAGATGCTAGTGAAAGAATTGATGCCATAATTGCACAAAATATTGAAGGCAATAGGAGCTGCAATAGCCCATAGCTTGATGGATTCTATGTGAATCACATTTTTCACATCCTCGTAACTTCTTACAGGAGGATAATCGCTTCCCTCTCCATTTACTAGCAAAGTTGACGGCGCCTCGTGGAGCAACGCCCTTTCATCTAAGTTTAGCTTATTATGAAGTGTTGGTTCTTCCAATTCCAAGACAGCCATTTGACTTGTAGACGAGTCCAATGATGACGATGCTGTTGAAGAGGCTGAGCCATTGCTTCCCAATGCTCCTCCTCCATTATTTTCTCTGTCACCCGCAATCTTTACACCTTGGGCTAAACCTCCCACTGTATGAAATTAATATTGGTTTGATATATTGATTTAACTAGTAGAATGTGCTTCCTCTTTCAGAATCTTTTGTCTTGTTCATCATATTTGATTTTTCTTTTTTGGGTTTTTTTATTATTTGGGTTATGGTTACAAGAGTTGTCTCATCTTATATATGCTTAATGATAGGGGATTTTGACTAGTGGTAGTTAATTCTGTTATGGGATTAGCTATGGAGAGAGAGGGAGAAGACAGGGACTTGTTCCTAACCTCAGAATATAGTTTTTACTAAATTCATCTCGCTTTTTTTGTTTTCTTTTTCTGGGGTGTGGTGAATCAGTGGTTCCTGATTCTTGTGCTTGAATTAAGGGTGCTTTCTTGTTCGATAACCAACTTTTTCTCGCATATATCTATTACTTTTCTCTGAAACATACCATATTTTTTTTCTCCAAAATAAAAATTGAAACTTGATATTTGATGAAAAAATTATTTCAATAAAATTGTATTTTATATAGAAATTTAATACATATAAATTATGTAAATTTGTAATATATATTCACGCATTATTTGTCAAGAATCACCGGTATCTTATAAAATGCAAGTCATTTATCGATTAAATCAGGAAAAAAAATTTGATGTCTCTAGTTAATGAAATAACACGTGGAATGATAATTTGGAGTCTGGGGCAACTAAATTGAACCCTTCATCCAAGAACCAAAAAAAAAAGTTTACAAATAGCAAGTGTTGCACTCAAGAGTCAAGCCCATCAGCCTTTATAACATGCAACGACAATATTACATATATTAGACCCAAAATGACATATATTCTTCCCGAAACCCGTACGTAATAGGAGATTCGTACACTTTTTATATTTGTTGTGTGCTATAGGTCATAATTGATATAATAAAATAAAATAAGATAATAATGGAATAAGTTTGTAATGAAAAGAATATAGAAATAGAATGATAAAAAATTATATATTTCTATAATTAGTATCATGAAAAATTAGAAATAAATGGAATATGTTTTACTTATTTGGAAATAGGCTCAGCCAAATATACTTAAAAGACGTTAAATTTCAAATGCATTTATTTCGAAACGGACGAACAATATTATATTATAGTTTTAGTGGGCCCACAAAAATTTGTTGGAAACCTTTGGATTGGCTCTCATTATCTGACCTAACAAATAATGAGTTTCCGGAAATACCCTCAAGAACCCACAACCAACTCAACACACAAGTTAGGAAACCATAGTTAACCAAAAATTCCATATTTAAAGTAATCGCACATCCTACTCTCTCAAATCCCTTCTTCCAAATTTGTAGATCTAGCCAAGTTATGTATGTATGAATTATACATACATAATAGTATATGTTGTCATTTTGTTTATTATCAGAGGTCAGGTTCGATTACTTTCTGCAACAACAACAAAAACTAAGTTTTCAATCTCAGTAAATTGAGGTCAGATTCGATTACTCTTTATTGTTATTTAATTCAAATGACATGAAAAAATCTTTTTTTCCCTAAATTATCATTCTCCAATTAACATTGGGAGAAAAAACTGAAATTTTGTGAAATAAAAGGCCAAGGGTTTGTGCAACAAGGGCCAAGAATTGGAGAAGACAAGTTTCAGCCCTAATATCCCCTTCAATCCTTCATAGTCCAAGAAACCCTGAAAATTCAATTTACGGTGCTTCTCTCTCTTTTCCCAATGGCCCCTCAAACAAATTCTTGATTTATTTTTGCGGCTTTTTTCTATAATCACCTGCTTCTGTACAGTGTACAAATATTGAAAACCAACTCGTAGTCTATTTTTCTCCCCCACCTCTCTCTCTCTGTTCTAGAGAGAGAAAAGAGCGGGACTTGCAAAATTTTCTTGTATACAGGGTGTGAGAAATATGGTAATCTCAGCAATAATCTATCGCTTACCTTCTTAGTTCTTACCCTCAAAAACCCACCTAAAAAATCTGTCCCTTTTACATTGATTCCTTTGAAAGGTCCAAGAAGATTGGGTTATACTTATGTTTTACACACACTTGCACTCCCACGACGTGCTTTGGTTTTTAACTTGGTATTTAGTCTCTTGGTATAGTGTGCTTTGCATTTGTGTGTATAAAATGAATCTGAGTTTTGTTATGGTCTGAGTGTAGAGAGACAATGGCCGGGTGGGTTGATTTGGATAGACTTTATGGGTCTGGTATCGAATAAAGCCAAGAAACTATTGCAAACGTTTTGATATTTATCTATATCTCCATTTTGAATGTGAATACTATAGAGAAAGGTAGTGTAAGTGTTTGTTCATTGAGATTCTTGTGATTTTTTTTTGAACAGTTCTCTGCATTTTTGTTTTAGGCCGCTGCCTCTGGTGACCGGTGAAGGACACGAAGTTGACGTGGTGTGACTCTGATTTAAGAATCCGTTCGGCTTTATTTTTCATTTGTTGCATAGAACGGATTGTTGAGATAAATAAAGGGGAATACAGGGTTCAACAGTTGGTTTTATTGGATTGTCCAATGGTGGTTGAGTCGGATTTGAAGGTGTTTTTATCAGGTCTCCCAGATAAAATCAAGAAAGATGTAGAATTGGAGCAGTTAAAAAAGAGTACATTGAAACTCGGTGTTGAGGATCAGGGTATTGTGGCACCGAACCGAGATTTTAAGATTTTTATTAACAAGTGTACTAACGAGACTGCAGGTAATGTGGATGTTTATGAAAAGCAAAGTACTATTAAAGATGGCAATGGCGAAAATGATCAGGTATCAGATGAGGATCCCAATACAAGGAAGAGGAAGCGGGAGTGCTGCTTAGACATACTGAATTGGCTCGGTAACATTGCTAAAAATCCTTGCAATCCAGCAATTGGTTCTATGCCAGAGATGCAGAAGTGGAAATACTATGGGAGTGAGCAGATGTGGAAGAAGACCCTCTTGGTTCGTGAGGAAATGCTTTTGAAAAGAAATACCGACGAAACTTCTCAACATTCGATTTGGCAGGTGTAAATTAAATATTTCTCATCTGTGTTTGAACATTAAAAATGGTACCATCTTCAGCTGTTACTAAGTTTCATGGTTTTGCTATTGGATTTGATTTATTGGCTCTCATTTGGAGGCATATCATGTTGCTCATGGCTCTTAATCTAGCATTGTTGACTATTTAATTTGTCAAGAAAATGTTAAATTGCTAATCCAATAGTCGTGGTCGGATAATAGCAAGGATGGTGGTTTTTGTAAGTTCATTCTACAAAAAACATCGTTCGAAGTGCCACTTCTCCATAAGGAGAAGAAATGATAATTGCATTTAGCAGTCTTTTAGTTCTTGCAGCAGAATATAAAGTCACCTACCCACCTAAATTACATCTTTCCATTGATACTCCACTTTACCCGTCTTTCTTGGTTAATGTTAATTATTAACTAGTTATTGAATAGTCAGGCATCTTTGATTGAAACATTTTCTTTGCTTGGCAGAAGAAGCAAAAGATGCATCCCAGCATGTACGAAGATCAGTCTGTTTCTGAAAGGTTAAGATTCAGCCAGAGGCTCCTTTTCGCTAAAGATTCTTCTAGCAAAAAACGAGGACAGTTGGGTTCAGAATCATCATCCTCAGGTAGTCAAAGCGACAAGTATTCTTCTGATAAGCAGTCTGATTCAACAGCAGATTCAATTGGATTTGGAGGCAACTATACTCGCAAGAAACGCATTCGTATAGGTCCACTTTTTCAAGTAGAAGTGCCAAAGTATACTGAGGCAACTTATAATAGTGATTCTAAATGGTTAGGGACCCAAATTTGGCCACTTGACAAAGGAGAACAAAACAAAAGCTTGATTGAAAGGGATCCTATAGGAAAAGGAAGACAAGAATCATGTGCATGCTGGTTCCCAGGTTCTCTCGAATGTGTCATGTTTCATGTTGGGGAGAAAAGGATGAAGGTAAAACTTGAGTTGGGCTCGGCTTTTTACAGGTGGAAATTCAATTCCATTGGCGAGGAAGATGCAATTTCATGGACTAAACAAGACGAGAACAAGTTTCAGGATATAGTGAACTCTAATCGGTTGTCATCTGAAAAATACTTTTGGGATGAACTTTTCAAGTGTTTTCCAAGAAAA
The DNA here is from genome assembly GCA_907163345.1 of Haberlea rhodopensis. NCBI lineage: Eukaryota > Viridiplantae > Streptophyta > Magnoliopsida > Lamiales > Gesneriaceae > Haberlea > Haberlea rhodopensis. The sequence goes on along the minus strand of CAJQUN010000005.1, from coordinate 21,998,555 downwards.
GGGAGGGAAGCTCTCGTCAGCTACTACTTCAACGTCTTTCTTCTACGGTGTAGAGGCCAACAGAATAGGAACACCACCAGCAATATTCATAGTGATGACGAAGAATCTGAATTCGGACCAATTTGCAACAGGTTTGGTCAAATGGCTGCTGAATCTCCAGGGTCCATTTTTTGTTCACCAAAGAAAACGAATATGAATCGCAGATAGGGGTCACTATAAAGTTGTAAATTGCTGCAGATTTTGATGGTAATCCGAAAGATACCAGTATTGGCTCTTTCATGCATGTTTATAAGCTTTTGGTTGGTAGGAGACAACTTATATGGGGTCTTTGTTTTCGCATTTACCTTTTCATTACGTACTATATCCTTATAAGGATAATTCCTTATTTTAAGCAATCAAATTTGGACTGGTTTATATCCATTTTTCAGGGATAATTATACATGTCTTTCTTGTATAATAGTTGTATTACAAATTCCCTATTTTGAACGATTACATCCGCTCACAATAACAAACCATCTAGTTTGTAAAATATATAAGGAAAATTACAACCATTTTCTCGGTGACGTAAAGGTACTATAATTTGTTCAAACTAAATAATATTTTTGTTCAAACTAAATAATATTTTTGTAACTAGTACTTTTTTGTAATTTCTTCTATTTTTTGTGCCACATTTGGGTTGGTCCAGCCACATTTGGTCTGATTCTGGCCCATAAAAATAGGAATTATAGATATGGATTTGGCCTATATCCACTCAGACTCGATTCAAACCCTATTCATCGCATCTATTTTTATTTCTTCCATAATAAAAATTAAATATTTATAATATATCGCTGAATAATTTACTTTAATTGGTTTATTTATATTTTAAAAAATGAAATTTATTCCAAATTAATTGCAACAAAATCCAAAATTGTTAAGGGGACTAGGCACGAAGCTGGTATATCATTTATTTTAAATTGACAGGTTGGTGAAATTTTCACATCATAATTCATGCGTGACTTTCAAGCGCGCACGTTAAACCCCCTGCGCGCAGTGGCGCAGGATCACCGCCACCTCTCACTATATTTAGTCCCGAGCAACTAATACACTCGGATAGCGTTTCCCACAAAATGAAGAACCAAAGCATTTCCATAAATCTCCTCTTCGGCTTCCTCATCCTTATCGCCTACCAAACAGGCGGAATTGACAGATTTGCGGAGGCATCGAAACGGAGAATCCACATAGAGGACGATTTAGACGATGTCGTTGACGATGAGGAGAATGAAGCTTGGCGTGAATGGGGCAAGATGAAGCAACCCGAATTCGACCCGCCACCTACGGATTTTACCGGGATGGGTCTTGAAGAAATGCAGGAAGAATTGATGAAGCGCCAGCTCGGACCCGTTTTCGGGTTTGTCAAACTCGTTCCCGGAACTCGCCGGACTCCGGTAATCAACTGGTTTATTTATTTCTTTGAGTGGTGATCGAATTCAGTTGCTGTTTTTTTTGCGCGTTTAATGTCATTTTTTGGGCTGTTTGTTTGGATATTGGATATACAATTGCACGAATTATATTTGAATTTACATTTGGTTGATCAATATGCTGCGTTTGTCAAATTAGGATTCCAAGATAAGTTTGGGTGTTAACCGAACATGGATTATGTAAGATGTTGTGATAAAGGTTATTTTGCTCTATGGAGGGAAACCCGCATGCGCACGGTTTAATCCACATTATCAGCGTTGTACAATTCAAAAATATTGGATCACATGAACATTGAGATGTGGTTTTTGAAGTTGCTTAAATTTATTGGCTCTGCTTTGAAATATAGCCTGCCAACATTGGTGTCTAATAATTAAATTCTACATTTTCACCTGTGCAAAACGGACCGAACCGGTCCGGTCCGGAATCGGCCGGTTCCTGATCCGTTAAGCACGGAACCGGTCCGGTCCGTTACGGAAGCAGATCGGTTCAGGTTCCGGTTCCAACCGGTTCTGGACCAATCCGATCCGGTTCGGTCCTTTTTTATTTTTTTGAATTTTGTTTTCGAACAATTTTGAAATATTTTTTAATGTTGTAAATATTTCCACAATATTCATCACAAATTCAATATATTTCTTCTTCATTTCATAATATAAATGCATACAAATAATTGTAAAGAGATGACAATTGAAAATCTAAATAAAAAATATTATTGTTTAGCATTTCATAATTGATAAGTATTGTTTTGGCTTTATCTTCTTCTTGCTCGTCATAATGATTTACGAATTCGTCAACCGCCTCATCTCTTCTATTCTTACATTCTGCTTCAAACCAATCTTTAAGTAATGTGAGCATGCATAAGTAACGAATCAACAGATAGACTACTTCTGTATTCTCCAATAATTCGGCCACATGTTGAGAATGCCGATTCAGAAGCGACGCTTGAAGCTTGTACTTCATACACGTCTCTAGCCATTTTGGCTAAGATAGGGAATTGTGCTGCATTTGTCTTCCACCATTGTAAGACGTCGAAATTGTCTTCCGTTAGAAATTGATAATTCAGATAAATTTGCAATTCAGTCGACTTGCTAGTAGAGAAGGTCATTTGCCCTTAAGTTTTTTCCTGCCCAGCATCCTAACCAAATTGATGCCCCCGCCTCTAGATTGAGCTTGTGGTTGTTCTTCAACAGCCCTTTGTTGCGATGATTCACTTGCCTGCAATTGAAACATATTTTGGAGAGATTGCATTGTAGACGTCTTTTGATCGTCAACAACCTTCCCCAAAAATTTAGCATAATATTAAAAAAATATCTCAAATGAAGATAAACATTGCCTAGGATCTAATAATGTTGCGATGCAGTACACGTGTAAGATTTGTTCCCAATACTTTATAAATTTAGTTTCAATATGCTAACAAAAGCATGCAAGTCATAGTCCTCTCTAAATTCTATAAACTTATCAAACATGTTAAATACTACAGGAAAAAAATAAACGGAAGTTGGATAAGTAACACCGGAGAAGTGTTCCGTCGCTTTTTTGAAAGTACCTAACAATGATTCACAATTTGCAACAAATTCCCAATCCTCATCAGTCAAATAAATACTTTCATCGGTATCAGGCATTTGATATGAATTATAAAATTGAGTTAAAATATCTTTGTAAGGTAACATAGCATTCAACATATTATACAATGAATTCCACCTAGTTTCTATTGGTGATGAAAAAAGAAGATGCTTTAAACCATTAGATAAACATAATTGTTTCCAATCACGCTTAACACGGTTCGTGCGTAACCATTTAGCGCAGTATTTCATTTTCTCAATGCATGCTGAGTGATTGTCCTCATAACCAACTTTAGCAGCCAAATTAATAACATGACATGCACATCTAACATGAAAAAAACACCATCAAGCATTGGTTTCAGATAGGTCTTTAAATCACGCATCGCAGCATTGTTATTCGCAGCGTTGTCTAATGTGATTGAAAATACCTTATCCTGAATTCCATAATGTCTACAAGTGTTGAATATATATTTAGCAATTACATAACCAGTATGTGCACAATCTAACTCATCTAAAGACAAAATCCGTTTTTGCATACATCAATTATCATCAATCCAATGACAAGTGACAACAAAATATGAATCCGAATTAACGTTTGTCCAAATATCGGTTGTTAAGCTAACCCTACAAGGCAAACGAAAAAGATGTTGAAACAATGTATTTCTATATTCAACAAATACATCTATACAATTTATTTTTAGTGTGTGCCTAGAAATATGTTTAAACATGGGTTGTATAGACGAAGCAAATTCAATAAAACCAGCATGTTCAGCTTGTATAAAAGATAGTTCACATCTAATCACATATCTAACAAGTGACCTACGGATAATTTCAGCAGTTAAAATAAAATTCGTGTCAGTGAGAACATTAATTTGTGCTTGTGTTGCTTCTCGACCTAATGGTTGTAATGTTGTCTCATCAAAATTATGTTTTTTTACTATGTGTTTTTTTTAAATTCCGGTGCCTCCACTGGAATCACCAGCTTTATATGAATATTGTATCTTACATAATTTACATATTGCAACAGATTCATTAGTACCTTCCTTTTGAGCGAGTTCAAAGTGATCCCATATCTTTTTTTTTTTTTGGCATGAGTCGGTTGTCTACTCGCTGCTGTAGTGGCTTCGGGATGACTCCACTTGTTGTCTCTCTTGGGCTTGGGCAGCAGGAGGAGGTTGTTCGGGTTGTTGCGGTTCGACGCTCATAGATGAACCACCAACATTGAGGTCCGCAAAAAACTCATAACTTTCATGGAATTAGCACAGGCAAATTCATTGCCCCGGGACGAGACCTGTAGATAGCACAATGGAGAGAAAAATATGAGATTTAAGTATACAACTTTGCAAGAATGAATTGTGAGGATTTACAAAGCACAACACACCTATTTATAGTTTTTTTTTTAAATAAATAAAAAATGAACGTTGGTCGTTGCCAAACTTTCAGCAAGGCAATGGATAGCCGTTGCCTTGCTGACATTAACTTTTTTTTTCCCCGAAAATTACCTATTCCCGTACCGGAACCTGTCCGGTAGCACCAGAACCGGTCGTGCTACCGGTTTAGATCCCCGGAACCGTCCCAGACCGATTTCTTACCGGTTCCGGGGCGGATCGGAACCGGTTAGCCCGGTTCCGTTTTCGAACCGAGCTAATCGATTCGGTTTCGGGCCGGGTCCGGGGTGACCCGGCCGGATAAGCACCCCCTATTTTCACCACACCACTGGTTCCCATGACTTACTCCTACAGATTCAGGTGTTTGAGTTTTACCTAATGTTTTCAGTAGTTCATTACAGTGATCTTAGCTTTATTGACGAAAAATTGTGCAGGAGATTATATCTGACATCGCCATGAAATGGACAAATGTCGCAAGAACAGGTGCAATCGAGGCAAAATTCACGGGTGTAGATTTGAGTACCATCATGTTCACCATGCAAAAAGGTCAAGATTCTCTGGAGGTTTGTTTCATTTTTTTTATCAATAGTCTGTTAATTTAGTAGAGACGTTTCTAGTGTTGAGGAAGTATTTACCTTTTTATCAGTCTTGTATGGATATTCTTGGCACAACTTAAGTCAAACGTGCGATAAAGGGCATCAATCTACTATGCATTCATGTTGGATAGATACAGAGCAATTTCCAAGCTCGTAGGCCTTAGCAAATCATTTAACCTTGTCATTAGTTGCGAATGATGTAGTACAGTAGTTGGATGAAAGGATTCCAGAACTTAGAATTTCAAATCTATGTCGTAAATTCATTGTACTTGTTTGAATGTATTTTAGTTCTGATAACTGTTCAAATCCTTTAATCTACTAATTTGAGCTCGTGGGCGTGGATGCATTCATATTCTTTCAAAATCCATATCTTAAAATTATTTCCTCGGATGCAAAACATGATATCCAAATGCAACTGAAAGTTTCACCTTGACTGCCACCACTAGTCCTGAAGCTGTATTACTTCAAGATATCACGCTATAGGATTTTGATCACACTTTTACCCGCTTTATATGACTAAGCAATATTGTATGAAACTTATTCACATTCATCCATTTTACAGTAAGCGCTGTATCATTGTATCAACCAAATTTCCAACTTTTTTCCAGTTAAAAGAATTCATACTGAGTCAATCGGATGCATATGAGATTAAGATAGGGGATCAACTATTCAGAAGACCTGGAGATCCTACCTTTGAAGAGGTTTTTGAGAAGATCCAGGCTGAGAAGGATGAAAGGCACCACGAACTTTAGCGCTGTGGGGTGTGATGCAAGCTGCAATTTTAACTTTCTTGTAAGTTGTTTACTCGTCTCGAATCCATTCTATGAGGTATCTTAGTAAGTAAACTGTCCTTTTATTAACTTCTTGGAGATATCTAAAGATGAAAAAAATATGGCTTATATTTTCAAGTGATTTTGCATAGGATGATAAATATTAAATAAGAATTATTCTTGACTACCCCAAAAGGCACTACCCAAATGTTGGATTAATGATTGAGATTTATTAATGTCCAACTTTTTTTATGTGAGACCTAATGTAATGGTAAATTTGAATCATTGATCAATCCTATGGTTAGTGCCTCGCGCGGTATCCAAGAATTAACCGATAAATAGAATGTGTGTAATCAGATAACAGCACACGAACTTCGTACAAAAAAATTAGATTAATAATGATGGTTTCAAGAGTGATATTTGCTCATGTTAATGGATGGATTCGTCCAAGAATCTTGCTTTCAATGTACACGTGTTATAATTATACATCAACATATTCAAGAAAAATTTTCAAGAGTGATATTTGCTCATGTTAATGGATGGTTTCTTCAATATACCAATGAAACTACAAGCAAAACCTATGAAATTTTCCACGTATAGAAAAATATAAGAAGTCAGTCAAATCCAAGATTATTGTCCATCGTCAAATTGCAAGGAAAAATGCCATAATTTTTTTAACAGCAGAAAGAGAGCTCTCCCCGCAGCTGTCACAGAGAACATCATCAAAGATTCAAAATCCATAGCGTAGAATAATCCCAAAGGACTTCTCCATCATATTTTTGGCTCATAACTTTTTGATACTATAATTTTGTATTGGAGGCAGTTTTTGGAACTATGGAGAATAAAAAAATGACCCCAACTAGGTGGACACGTTAAATTTGGCAAGGGACAAAAAATATTAAAATAAAAAATAAAAGGCAAAAAAATTTAGGTGTCAAAATATAATCTTCGGAGGTGACAAAATTTAGTTTTTGATTATCAAACTGTAATTTTTTTGAATAAAAATATAATTTTTGGGGGATAAAAAAAATTTTGGAAAATAAAACAAATTGCCCTTTCCCAAAAGTGGCTTACCCTTTGCCCAATTACCTGTGTGAGGTATGACCTAAGTCACATGGGTACGTGGGCGAATGCGTATGTGTGAGTGTGTCAATTTAAAAAAAAATTGAGTGTGGGTGCCCCTTAATGCGTCTATTAAAAAAAGTATATATATATTATTTGGTCATAAGATAATGAATTCGAAAAATGATACCAAATATTAGCTTTGTATTTCAACATGTTTCGTAATAGTATGAATTTATTAAAAATAACTTGTATTATTTCTGGAATTTTAAGAATGTCTAACATTGAAGATCACGACTTAGTAAAACTTAGTACGTGAGTTAATAAAACTTAGTCGTAAAGCATCGCACACCTGTCATGAAGACACTTCCTTGTCACGTATCCAACTACCATATCGTGTACTCAATGTGCTAGATCACGACCAGAACGTCAGTACGTTACTTGGTAAAATTTAGAGTGCGACTTTGTAAAACTTTAGTAATCTTAAAGCGCCAAACAAGTACCCAATGCGTTATTTCATGATCGGATCACTAGTGTGTAAAGGTTTGGAACGATTATTTGACTTACGATATGATAAGTCGAAAAAAAATGTAGCTATTGAATGAGATTTTGCAAACTAAAATATTCGAAAAGCACGCAAAATTTTATTTAATAAATTTTTTAATTTTTAAAAGTACTAACTACTAAATTTATTGTTGGAAAAAGTTTTCTTAAATTAAAGTATTTACAGGTGATGGATATTTTTGGAAAAGTGTACTATCCATACTGATAATAAATTAATTTTTAATTGGAAAGGCGGGAAAAACGGCACGCCTATACCCTAATAACCCATGCCCCGCCAGACGCCACCGCGGCGACTCCACCTCAGGTTATCAGAGACTGTAGCCTGTCTCCACATATAGAAAGTGAACTCTCTCGCACTATTTCCCTGACTCGCCGCTATTCAACAAGGTACTTTGTATGTTATGGTGTATATATTTTTATTTTTGGATTAATGTTTTCTTAAGGTTTGTTTTTTTTGTTTGTTTGTAAGTTCGGTCAATTATTATTTTCCCTGAGGTTGTGATTTTGTGCTTATCAGAAATGAGTGAAGTGGAAAGTCCCCAAGTCAAAAGAAGAACCACAAGATCATCGTCTTCTTCCACTCCGAATTCAAAATCTACAGTAGAGGCTTCGAAAACGAATAATGACACGCAAACGTTGTCTATAAATGACCTTGTGTACGGTAATGAATCGATAGCATTTGACGAGTTAATTGATTCATTTCCTGGAAGACGTTCACAGATTAATGAATTGGTTCATCATCTAGGACCTTTGAATTCGCCGATGATCCCATTATTTGTATACGGAGGTCCTTCAAGGGGAAAGACAAGTATCATACTTCAGATATTTAGGTTCTTGAACCGTCCATTTATATATTCTAGCTGCGTCACCTGTTACAGTCCTAGAATACTGTTTGAATCCATCTTGAACCAGGTTTTTCTTCATAGGAAGCATGTAGGCAATGGTTTTTTGAGCGTTAAGCGATGTGAAAAACCATCTGATTTTGTTAATCTGTTGCGTGAAGGTTTGGTTGCTCTTATAGAGAGTCTTAAAGGAAAAAAGAGGAAGTCTAGCGATAAAAAGTCATCTTCACAGTTTAATGGGAGGATGATTTACTTGATATTTGATAATTTAGAACTTGTTAGAGAGTGGGATAAGAGTTCAACTACATTATCCTTGCTGTTTAATTTGTATGATATCCTGAAAATGGCCGAGGTGGGTGTAATTTTTATCAGTAATACCTCCCTTGATACCTATCAATCAGACACAGGTTATGTCGAGCCCTTTCCTGTTTATATTCCTGGATTCACAGAAGATGATTTACGCCAGATTTTCATGAGAAACCAAGCAAATCCCAAGTTATATTCCTCGTTTCTGGAGTACGTATTGCACTTAAGTGCTTCTCTCTCAGTGTTTATAGTTTTTGAGAATAATAACTGTATCTATTCTTTTGCTCCTGTTAAAACAGTATGGTGTTGAAGCCTTTCTGCAGAATTACCAGACAAGTTGATGAATTAGCTACCGTCTTTTCACCTTTATTTAAGAAATATTGTGAACCTCTTGATGATTTGGGAGCTGTTCCGAATGAAGATATGAAGAGAAAATTATTTGGTCATTTTCAACCATGTATCTCACAATACTTGAATGAGGCGTTTAGCATTACTTCTAAACCTTCTATGAAAACCTCAGTCAACAAGGACAGGACTTGGAGGAATGGCATCACGAAGAAGTTGGGTGATGAATCTTTAGATGAGATCGACTTCCACATGTCTACTTCTGCCAAATATATTCTTATTTCTGCATTTCTCGCTTCAAGAAATCCTGCAACCCTTGATGCTGCACTTTTTGATTCAACTGGAGGATCTGGCAATCATGAAAAAAAGAGAAAGTAAGTCACTTATCAAGCTGATATGAGATATCAGATACAAACATTAGATACTTTTAACTTGTGGACATTATCTTTTTGTTCTTTACGTTCCTTTTTTTGGTTTTAATTTGAAGTTTACATACGTTGCCTTCCATGTTCATTATCCTTCCAAATAGTTGAAATACACCTTACTTATTTGGCTAGTGATGGAGTGGATTATTGTTATCTATAAAATATATACCGATGTTATCTCATATTGTCTTGTGTGCTCGATATTAGACAGTTATAGGTTTATATTTCTTATCTGGACTTCCTGTTAGAAGGATGTGGGGTATCAGCTGGCTCAAAAGAAGTTTACTAGTTTAGCAATCAAATCAGTATAAACTTTGAAAATCCTCAGAATCTCTCCTTTTTCCCATGATCGAGTAGGAAATATTTAGAGAATTGCAATTTCTTGCTAAAGCAATCTCAACTTCCTTATCAGCTTTGAAAATTAGGTTGCATAAGGTAAATGTTTCTTATTCTCCATTGTGCTCTACATAGGAGCTCTGAAAAATCAATGCAGCAGAAGGAAAATAAAGAACAAGAGCTACTTAATAAAGGACCTGCAACTTTCCCCCTTGAAAGGTTGTTGGCCATATTTCAGTGTATAACATCTGTTGCGGAGTACTCATCCGGTTATGAACTGCAAAGTGGTGACTTTGGAGGTGAATATTGTGGTAGCAGGTTCATGTCCGACGTTGTTTTGCAACTATCTAGTTTATGTGGTGCCAATTTTATTACTAAAGGAGGAAGCTGTCCATTGGAAGGCTCAATTCGGTATCGATCTACAATCTCTGAAGATTTGGCTTTGAAGGTAGTATTTTGAATCCTGCTTTGAAAGACCTACATTTTTTTCAGTTGCTATTTAGAAAAGTGGTCATGTGGTTTTATTATGTTGTTGATAGGTGGCAAGGAGTCTGAAGTTTCCACTGTCAAAATACTTGTATAGAAGATAACACTTCCGAGTGGCCAGTTTCCTCATATTCTGAAAGTTGGTTCTCTGTGAGTATAAGACGAGAAAGATGGCCCTTCATAGGCAAAGATGGTCAAAACTTCAACTGCATGTCATGTATTGAGATGGTTGTTCTGTTATTTATGTTCATTATATCAGTCATTCAACCAGAGGTGAAGCTATGGAGGAAAAAATCTACTTTGGAGATAGTAATTCTTGTGTAAGCATTATTGTATTACTAAATATTTTGATTATACAATTTGTTGATTTATTATCTTCGGAGCTGCCGCTGATGCTATTTCTGTCGAACGATTCTTCTGCGACTGAGAGCAGTTAAGATTTCTAATATGTTTCGTTTCCATGACCAAAAAAATGTCTTCCCTGGTTAACTGGAACCGAAGCGTTTGGTAGCATATGCCTGTATCATTTATGGTATTTTGCATTGCTGTTTATATAGGTAGAAATGTGTTGGGAGTAGGAAACATTCTCTGAGTTTACATGCAACAATCTGATACAACATGGAGTCTTACCTGGTTCAATAGAGCTTGATTTCCTTCTCATTGTGATTTTAAACGAATACTTTTCAGCAATAGTTCCAAGAGTGAATTTCCCAACTGGAGTCTTGCAAATCTTGATATAAAACACAGATTAGATTCATAGGGAATACAAGAGTGAGTTTACATGCAACAATCTGATACCACATGAAGGTATGAGGTTACGGTTGATGCCCTTCTATTTAACAGGGAACCCTTAAATTTATTCTTTGATAGAAAAGTCATTTCCTTATGATAGGATATTCCAAACCAACTCAGAGGTCATCAATCCAATCACCATAAATTTTGCTAATTTTATCTGGACCTTTCCATTTCTGAGTTGGTCTGTGTCCAGTCTTCTGCATCACATTTGACATTTGTGATGGAACTCCAATATGATATACATCCGAATGAGGAACAGAAGGGACAGTTGCAACAACAGAATCAACCGAAGTTTTAGGAAGAACTGTTCCATGCTTGCCATCAGGAGTAGAGGAATCTATGGCTTCTGCATCCGATGCTCCTCCACCATAACGATGCAGTTCTGTTTCAGGATAATTCAAAATAATGTTATAAACTCAGACTCGTACAACAAATTGGTAACTATATGAAAAGAAATGAGCAAATTTATATATGGAAGCAGGGTTTTGGTTGCCATGGTTTTAAAGTGAAGCTTCGAGGATGGAATAACTTGGTTTGATTTATCTTTTACCGACTACCAAAATGGACAAGCTCGGGTTCAAAATAATTTGCTAGTAAACAGCCTGAGAAACATGCGTATGTCGTTAATTCATCTACTCTTTTAACCAATTAATAGCCTAAGGCCCAATACCATGAAATTCGTAGAATTTGAAGACAACATTTAGCTCGTAAATGCTTGAGCCACAAGCTGCAGTAGGCATATCAATCGCCTGGCCTATTCTTGATGCCACTTGAAGGGTTTCGTGTGGTCATCACTTCAGTGGTTGAATCAGAAGGAAGAAAGCATGACATTCATTATAAAGTCCCCACAAGGGGAAATGAGATTATGAGATCCTAGCATGGGGTATTACCCTCGTGCTAAGATTCAATTGTCTAGATTTAATTTGGATATATAAGGTTCACATAAACAGTAGACTCCACAAATCAAATTAAATTTGGATCATTAGATCTAGGGCAATTCACTTATGCTCATGGTTCGCAAAAACAGTTGCGGAACGGCACCACATCAGTATTGAAAATAGGTAAGAAAATCTCAAATTCATACCAAAAGTAGCAAAAAAATTCCTTTGAAACCGAATTTCATGTACTTCCAATTGGGATGGAAAATGCTAATATAAAATTATACCTGCAGCTCCATGAGCAAAATGACACTTGCTGCCAAAGGGACAATACCCTGTTAGTTCCCACTTGTTACAAATCCTCGTTTTCCAATTGGAAGGTTTCAAGTTTGATCCACTCCCATTTCCACCATATCCACCACCACTTCCGGGGCCCAAACTTATCGCAACACTTTCACGGGTCTTTGATTGTTCGTCATGAAGGAAAGTACAGCTCTCACCATATGGGCATCCTTCCTCTGTATAAAATTTTTTGCAGTGCCGCCCTTTATAAGACCTCTGTGCATCGTCACTAACCCCAAAAATTGGTATCTGAAATTCCTCCCTTGGCTCCGACAACAAGGGTCGTTCATCATCATTGCCAGCCATGATTTCTTGCCAATTTGGGGGAGGTTTCCTAAGTTCTTCAATGCTATGTGCAAAATTGCAGTTGGTGATATATGTACAAGTGCCAGCTTTGAATTTGCAACATAGCTTGGTTTTGTAGAACATCTTTCCAACGGTTCTCAACCGGTTAGAATCTGCCACATCCCCTGATTGAGAATTCCTAGATCTTTTGCTCGGAGGTTCACTTCCCAACCGAGATTGGGATAACCTCCCCTCGTAATTCAAACTCGTATTCATGTTCATAGAGGCTTCTCCATTCCACATCCCATACTCATCCTCAGTTGCCCAAATCGCATGATCAGTGGAACCAGGACTCCAATCCTCATCCACACCATTTCCGGAGTTTCCAGTTAGTATTTGGGCAACATTTCCACCAGAAAATCCGTTTTCTCGGCGATAATCCATATCCACAGTATAGCGCCAACACTCAAATTTATCTCCAAACAAGTAAAGCTAAAAATATTGAAGACACAAATGTGAATTAAATCTAAAAAAAAGTGACAACCCACAAGAACCTTGGTTTCCTCCTTATGGCTCATTCAGTGACCTTCGAGGTACATATATGTGGAAAAGAACAAACTTTTGATACATATTGCTCCAAATTACAACAGAAGTAGAAGAAATAGAAAGAAAGTAAGATTATTGGTTAACTTCAAATTACCTAACTTTTCTCAATAGTAAATTGCACATCTCAAGAACCCAGCAGATTCACGAACCGGGTACTTCATAAACCCTATATGAACTCAAGGAAAAGCCAAGAAAAATCCAATCTTTATAAAGAACAAAGCAGATGAAAGAAACGATGCAGCAAATAATCAAGAAACGACGTTAAGAAGAAAGATTAGTGACCAAATCGCAAGTGGGTTTCAGATCTAAAAATATGAAGCTTACTTTCAAGAAACTGGAGTTTATTAATGGTATTAACTGCAATAAACTTAAATTACTCGGACCAAAACTGGAACTTTATGCGACGGGAAGATATGAAGGATAAGACTAAGAGAGAATTTGGCAGAGTAAAATGGGAAATTTTTTTTATAAAATTCTCCACAAATTGAAATTTCCACACTGTGCTCTTATCTTCCCATCTCATGCCACAATCGATTCAGGAAGGGCTGAAGGCATTACCCAATACTACAATAGATTAATAGTTTTTTAATTTCTTTTTTATAGCTTTCCTTTTATGTTTTCAGACAATTTTTGTTCAACATGCACAAAATAAGGAACAACCATTTTAAAATCTATTTCCTTTTGGAATTATTATTAAATCAACTGAATTTCATAAAAATTGACAAATAAATTTTTTTTATACATATAATAGTGGAAAGTGTGTTTCACGGTTCAAATTTTAAAAAAAGAAAGAAAGAAAATATTACTCAATTCAACAATTTCAAATCATATGTATCCTTGGAATTCACTTCAATTTCAATTAATAGAACTCGCTCAATATTTATTATATTTTATTCATATTTTAATATGAATGAAATATTATATATTTTATGTTATTTATACTTTAATTATAAATCTTATATTTTATATAACAATAATATTTATACAATATATAAAATAAATTTTAATATATTATTTATATAATAATAATATTTATATTATCTACTTATATTATTTATATTTTAATTATAAATATCATTATTATATAAATACTTATATAATATAATATTTAAATTATAATTAGAGAAATTATAAATATAATATATATATAATAAATTATAAATATAATATTTATAAATCAAATTATATTTTTTTTCAACTAAAAAACAAAAAAAAAATTTGAACTTGCGATGCCATTTGCAAGCTTGCAATTTCTAAATTTGCAACCTTGCAAATTTGCAACCCAACCATTTATCCATACATTCCATCATGAAACTACCACATTGGACTTGCAATTATCTAATGTGGCAATATGCAATTCCTTTTAAGGGTGCTCTTACTAGCATAAATTAATGTGTAAGGTCCTCCTACCGTATTATCGAAAATCATGTTTAACTTCTCAACAATTATATGATTTATCTTATGTTAATCATATGGCTGAGAAAGAACATGAGAAATAGTATATTTGATAACAGTTCGATATCATACTTAACATTTTGTAAAGTGATGTCGAGATTTGATAATGTTAATTAAGTACAATTTGTACATTAATTTGTCATGTAATTATAAGTTAATTAACGAGAATATAATGTAATTAAGGAGAGTGGAAATTGACCATGTATATATTAATTGACAGTCAGGTCAGAACATGATGAATGGACAAATATATATATATATATATCTTGAAATATTTGGATTCACACCGAAATTTGGTTAAAATAATTTAGTAAATATAAAATGTATATTAATTGATAGATTTAATTTTTTGTTATTGACATAAGAACGCAAAGTCGGGTGTGAACTGTACATATAATGTACATGCACCGGTACACCGGTGACACCCCGATGTTCATAATTGGTCAAAAATTAATATATATCGGTGTAGGACATAAAACACACAGTTAACATGTAAAACACACACAGATCACGGACACGCACTAAAAAGTGCGAAAACATCCACACATTCACGACCACCAACCACCGCGTGTATCCGCTTCGTTCGCCGTCGTACAACCACCTATCGACGAGCCCGACCTACCACCATGTTCACAACTCAGAGGCATATCTTTCCCTACCATATAATCAAAGTTTAAGTTCCGAAAAGTTGTTTGATTTTACTCTGGAACGAAGACAACAGCGTGACCTAGGGTTTCTGTGCTTTTTGGTTAGATATATTTGATTCTACAACAAATTGGACGAAGCCATACATTGAACCTCTTCCCATCACCTGTACGAAGCTTTTTGAACTGGTCGCCGCCCGTAACGTCGTCGGAGCTCGCCGAAATCGGCTGAAAACCATGCGGGAACTGTGCGAAAATTGGGTAAAAATTTGATATCCGATTTTTTCGACTTTACTTCGATAATTACAAGTTAATTTGGACTATAATTGTTGAATAAAAATTTTAATTGGTGAAAAATAATTTAGCAAATTAAATTATGATGTAATCGCATCAATTTAATTATCCTAAATTGGTAAAGTTGTGGTGAAATTATATTGATATATAGTGACTACTTCGATCCTACAACTCAAGTTGATCCTTGTATATCGAGAAATAAAGGTATGTTGCGGTCGGGTAACATACGATAGGTATCTGTATCAGTTGGCATATGATTTTATGACCTATGTGGCTTACTTGAGATTACGTGGCTAAGTGATTTTATTTAAATTACGTGGCATTCATAGCATTCATAATTGCACACCGGTGTATGAAAATAAATGTTTTGTTAACACACATCATGTTTTATACATACATCGATGCATAACATACATGTTGAGCTACGATTCTTTGATACCCTATTCATTTGAATTCGATCAATCATAAGGTTGTACACGGTGCTATGACTGGCATTAAGTGGCCTGAAAGACATAGGGGTTGATACGGGGATTGGTGGCGTTTGCCAATGCCATCCTATGGATTATCCCTATTTGTTGAGATTGTTGTGGATGGCGCCTTGTATATATATGAGAGAACACTCGATGTTGGGATGATTTAAAACGAAACCAGAGAGCTCTATTTTATAGGGAGCTTCAACGCGTCCAAAACGCATTTTCAATTTAATTCACATCCCAACCACCTTTGACCATGTTGCACACAGTTTTGACATTTCTCCCACTTAGAGATTTGATTATGAATCATACACATCTCCACACATCCTTTCAGTCTTGCCATACTCTGCTGCTTACGCCTCTGTTAGGCCACTTGAGGATCAGAATCACTCGAACTTTTTATTGTTAACTGGCTTTGTCAGAATATCAGCTAGGTTCTCCTTCGTATGGATCTTTACCCTATCCACACTTCCTTCATCCACTACTTAATGAACAAAGTGAAATTGAACGTCAATGTGTTTAGTAACTAGTTTAAGATAAACATAGCTTAATATAATCAATCTTCTCAAACAAAAATGGATAAATATACTCAACAAATTTTTATAGTCTGTAAAACAAATAATTTATCAGCATGAAACAATATATGTTTACTATTCATTTCCTTCCAATCCGGAATAACACTTAGTACAATTCACCAATAGACTAATATAATAAATAGTCAAAAACATTCACATCTGCACTCTTATAACTCTCTCCCAAAAAAATAATGAGTCCCTTAAATATGTAAAGAATCTACTATCGTCGTTCTTGAAATTGAGCAAGTCTCTTCCTTGAATATCAACTAACCGGTCATTGTAATAGTTGTATTACTACATTAAATTTGGCAAGTTATTTCTTGAAATCAAAAGTCCATTTTTGAAATAATCACATTATAATTATTTAACTAATTGTTTTTTACCTATAGTCTTTAAACTCGGATGTTTTTTTGTTTAATTTTTATGTAATTAACTTTTGTCCCCCTCGGTCAAATTTATAGATTTGCCTCTGCCTTAGAGTAACCACTTTGGTATAACAGTTGTGAAATTCCAAAAACACCATTATTTGCTTTAGTAATAGCCATGAGACCATGATATAAATGGATAATATCGAAAGATTACCTATTAACTTCCAACTTAGTTTTTTCACCAGTTTTTTTTCCTTCCTGAAAGTATGTTTGTCAGTTTTTTTTCCTCCTTATAAAATATCATATTTAAATCAGATATTTCAAATATAAAACTTTAGTATACATATACAATATATAAAATTTAAAATTTAATTACACACACAACATGTGTGCATCCGCAACTAGTAACAATAAAAGATAGTTCTCGAGCCAAAATTTCATTTAACCCTACTCTTTAATCTAATTTTTATTTTTTCCTCTCAAATCCTAAATCCCAAATTTCTTCCGATGTGATATTTCTTTTTTCTTATTTGTTCGCCCTTTATTGTGCCGATTGTAGGTTTCGATTTCAAGAATCTATAAATAATCTACAGAAATAACTATATAAATCAATAATGTTGGGCTATAAATTTTATTAATTTAGAGATGTTATTAATTTATCGAGTATTAAATTAATAATATTGAGATCAAGTTAGGATCGAAAAAAATATTATTTAGAGAGATTATTAATTTATGAAAATTTTACTATAGCATATGATATCTATCATTTTTAATTTTATTTTATGAACTATATTTATGATATTGTAATTAATATTTTGATTTTTGAAATTTATAGTGAGATTTATGATTTTTTGGGTTATTTTTTGATTAATTGCGGTGTTTTCGTGTAACGCTTTTCTAAATTATTGTTGTGCACACCAATATATGGAACAAGCGTATGTTTTCTCTGTACTCTTTTTATTTATTTTAATGATTAAAAATTAGTTTCTCACATACTAATTATGCTAAAAGTTGACATATTATTAACACAATTTATTAGTTCCACCGACCTCAAAAATTCAATTTTGACTTTAATGTAATTCAAAATAATGGAACTTAAGAAATTAGAGGTATTATTGAAGTTTGGCTTTTAAATAAATTGTGTTGAATCCTAAATAAATTGTGTTGAATCCAAGAATCATTGTATGCATGTCACCAAGTGTTTTCCATGCTTCCCTTCCTTTATTTATTTATTACAAGTAAAATTAACCGTGCGGGAAATGTTCTTCGCTATCCCATCATAATATCATTCTCATAGGATAAATCCAACCATCCACATATGATATACTACCATTGTTGGATAAAAATATACCACATATTGGATCTTCATGGGTCACTTTGTCATGAGGTAGAAAATAACAAATCGGCAGGAAGATATATTTAGGGGATTATTTCTAATTTTTGTTTTTCGGTTTTCTCTAATAATAAAGTATTGTGTTCATTTTTTTAATTTAGTAATACATTTAATAATATCAGTATTACATACTAAGTTAAAAATCTAATTACATATGAATAATACGCTCGATAAAATCAAAATACATATACATATACGCAAATATAATAATTCATAAATCATATCAATTTTTTTCCGATTATAAAGAGCGCTAATAAATAACAAATAAGAAATAATGGATTTGCATAAATAAATAGGTAAAAGAATTTGACAATTTGGTAAATTTAAGAGAATGGAAAATTTATTTTTCTTGATAAAGTATTAAAAAAAATATAACTCGAAAATCGAACTAGAAGAGGTTATGTTTCTGCTTCTGAGTTGTTTTTATTATCGGTTCTCTATAAACAAAACCAATATGATAATCATGCTATTTGTCATCATAATTACATATATCTCACAGTTTTCATGTATTACGCTTCGACAACAGAGTGAGGCACTATGACATTATACTATAAACTTGCCAAGAAGACCAAGTGTCACACAGTTAGGGGTGAGCAAAAGTTCGGTTAAACCGAACAAATCGAAAAAAACCGAAATATTTTGGAAAATCGGTTCGATTATTTCGGAATTTCGGTTTTGATTTTTTAAAAAATTGGTTAATTCGGTTCGGTTTTCATTTTTAAAATATCGGTTAACCAAATAAACCGAATAAACCGAAATTTTTAATTTTTTAATATTTTTTAAAAAATAAATTGTTTTTATTTTTAAAAAAATCAATTAATATCATTCTTTATTTAAATTTTACTTTTTAAATTTTTAAAATCAAATAATCTAATTATTTTAAATTTTAAAATCACATTATCTAATTTTTAAAATTTATTTTATTTTTTTTAAAAAAATATCGGTTAATTCGGTTACCGACCGAAATAACCGATTTTTTATCGGTTCAGTCGGTTCGGTTTAAAAAAAAAATCGGTCGGTTCGGTTACAGTTTTAAAAATCGGTTCGGTTTTCAGAAATTCGGTTCGGTCGGTAACCGAACCGACCAAATACTCACCCCTACACACAGTGCAAAGGTTACCATACCAGAAATGTACCCTTTTTAAGTACTTCAAGGGGCAAAGAAACAACCATAATCGAAGAGTTATTTGGATTGAGAGATTCGAAGCCATAAATTTTGTTGGAGATGAAATAATACACGCAGAAATTAGAAAGATTGTTCGATCAAAACTCAGAAAATGTAATACATTTGATTACTGGAAATTAAATGGGAATACAATGAAGCAGAAGACAATCTGCTGGATAAGAAATCCTCCCTTGTCCAAGCACTAGGCTCGCCATTCTACCCTCTACCCTCTACCCCCTCTTTTTGTAGTGACATTCCACTACCAAACCCTTAACAAGCTAACAGACTAACAAACTTCTTAACAAGCTAACAGACTAACAAACTTTGTAACTTTCTCCCCCTAACAGATTTCAAATCCATTTGATTGTTTGGATAAATTTATGTTGGGTGATGAATTTATGTTGGGTGATGAATTTATGTTGGGTGAATTTCAAATCCACAAATTTCTTAATTTATGTAAATGTAATGATAATTATGATGGATTTGAAATATACCCAAAATGGCTGTCATTTCAAATTCATTATTCAAATCATTCTCCAAATCAAATCCCTTCCTCCAAATCAATTCCCATCCAGACACAACCTAAGATAAGAGTAAAAGGGACAAAAAGGGGACCACATTCAAGATGAGCAGTGGATGATAAAACCATTGATGGTTGCAATTAAATTCAAACTTCTGTGAAGATTGTGCGGCAAATAGAGAAGTTTTCCATGTTATACAGTAACAATATGGAGATGTTTACCGAACCATGAACACAAAATATACATAAAGTGAGTAAATTATGTCAACATGTGTCGAGTTTTGGCCTAATTTATAGATATACCTTTTAGTTGTCTGAATAATAATGCACTAGCAAAAATTTAATCAACCATACAAGCACCATTGAGGTTTAGTTAACATCACAAGGGAATCAATGTAACAATTCAAACCTTATGGCTACATAGAAAGGGTACAACAAGATAACAAAGAGCCAACCTTTGCAAGTATCCCCTCCTTCCGTATAAAAACGCGCAACAGGAGCAAATACACAAACTTATTATAATCAAGTGAGCCTACAAGAAAATTTATTACAATTGAAAGAATAACTGTGATGAAAGGACGAAAGCTAAAAAAGGGATGCATTTCATCAGCAACTTCTTGATATCATCTACGCTTGTTTCCCGGTAAAATCTCATGCAAAATCAGTTACCATATTTGAATAGAGAGATACCATGCTTCTAAGAATTCGGAAGATAAAAAATATCCACTCAACAGATAGAGCAATTGTATCTGATCATATTATGTAAACCACTCTCAATACATTCATTAAAATAGATGGGAGTTAACATATAATACACACAAAGGAAACAACATGATAGGTATTGAATATGTAATTGCATCTCTTATGACTACCTACAGCAAAAGACAACAGCAGTATTTCACACTTACAGGACCTTCTGGGAGACTAGTAATTCCAATCTTTGCATGCAAAACAAAAAAACGTGTTGACTCTACAAGGTCATCAAGCTTTAACATATGAGAACTGATTGCCAAATTTCAAATTAGTTTCAGAAACATCTACAGGCAAGCGCGACCATCCCACATAATCCTTCTTTTTTCTCACCATAAAAGCAGAAGCAGTAAGCAACAAGAACACTGCAGCAAACAAGGGAAGAAAAACACCAGCATGTCCCCTTCTCCAGCTCCTCCACACAGACTCTGCAGAAACCTCTTCACCAAAACTACCCATCGAATTGTTCATCTTCCATACCTCAATTCCATTGACGAGGCCATCAACTGCATGTGGCAAGCTCATATTTGATGCCCCCACACTGACGACCAATTTTCCCAGAGTCCGCCCATCAACCACAAAATCGGCATAAAATGGTGAAGCCAACAGTCTATTTGTAGCATACGACAAATCAAGATTTTCATATGCTAAATTCCCATTAATGTAAACATTGAAATAAATCATGCCCAGTGATACACTAGCTATATCGCAAAAGTGCATCCGAACCATATACCTATAACCCTTCTCCACTTCAAATGCCAGCGTTATGTTTGAATTTGGAGTTGAATCATCTGAGCTCTTTATAATCCTAGCAGTATTATAAACATTATCAGGCCCCACTTCTCGACTAGCCCCTCCCATTTGATACTGGATTCGACCCCCAAAATGAATTTTTTCAGAACCATCTCTCACTTGTAAGTACTTGTCATCTGTCACCCAAGTCCTCCACAAAGAGTCATTAAAGGGCGTCACTTTAAACCCTCCCACGTTCACTCTATGCACAGTTTCAAACCCATTTCTCGACAACCCGTCAATCCACTCAACTTTTCCGCTATCAACATACTGCGCTACATCAGCTATCAAATCTTTCGGAGCAGATATGACTTCTATCGCATTCACAAACCCCAATTTTGAATTTTCTGATGGGATAAACGTAATTTCCAGCTTTCCCATATCAACAGGGATCACAAACTCCTTAATTATGGGAAGACCATCACCTCTCGGCACTCGAAAGTTATTTAGCAACAAGAATCCGTTCGCCACAACATGAAATTCAACCTCAAAACAATTACAACAACTATTCGTAAAACGTGGATGAAAATGGAGGCGTACCAAATGATGGGTCCCACGATCTGAAATCGGGAACGCGTAATGCGCTGGGCGATTGAATGCTCTAGCTGTTCGATACAAAGGAGAGATTGAATCGAGCTGAGATTCAGCTTTCACCAAATGACTCGTCCTTGTCGAGATGAGAAATCCGGAATCGTCCCCGGTGAAGACTCGGTGGTCCGGGTCCAGGGTTTCCGCAGCGCTTGAGCCACAGTTTACCAGATAATGATCGGCTGGAGAGAAGGCATAAACTGTGCATATGAGTGAGAGGGAGAAGAGATAGATCGAGAAAGTGAAAGACATGAAGATTATCGCCATCGTCTTTGCAGAGATCATCCAACTTCGGAGAATTGTCTTTATAATGCAGTTGGCATTGAAAATAAAAAAAACTGGGTCACGCGTAAATTCGTAAGTGGGCTCAACCCGACCCGAAGCAGATTGAAAGATTCACCACGTGTCTCATGTACGAAAAGGTAATTTCCACACTCTTTTTTTTATACCCTAGATATTTTTTAATGCAGCAACACACGAAACCACCCTGCCCCTGCGAATAATTTCTTTGCAAGTTTCTACCTGTCCCCTGAGGTACGGCTTTTCGGCGTAAATATTTACGTAATTGTGAATGTATTTGTTGTTTTGCTTGTGCCGTGATGTGTATAATAGGACTAATTAGCTTCTTAATTCCCGAGCTTAGGAATATCAAGGCAAATCCTGGTTTTCAGCATTCTAATCGGTGTAGATCTGATGGTTTTGGCGAGTATTTTTTTCCGGTTATCGTTTTATGTAGATGATTATGTATGTATATTCTTGTTTTGGCCATTTAATTTCAAGTAAAATCATTATCGTCCGAGATGTGTTTTTCCAAATTGAAGGTTTATTTAGAGTACCTGATGAAGCCCAATGGGCACCCGCCCTTAAGCGACATCAAAAAAACCGGGGAGTCGGTAGAAAATGATGGTGTTTTCGGTTTGTGTATTTGGTGAGAGAGAGAGAGAGAGGGTGTGGAAAATAATTTGGTACTTTGGTTAAAGTGCAGATGATTTGATAAATGTTAATATTTATGTTTAAGCTCTTAAATAAATAAAACTTTGATATTTACCCGATTATTTTATTTATATTTTATTGAATATGATTCATCCTTCAATAAAGATAATTTTTTTGCATTTAGTTCCAACAGTCTCTTGCAACACTGTTTAAGGACAACGAAATAGCCCATCACGTGGGCCATGTTTCACTGGAATGCCCCTCCATTTGGATAGAACGGGCATAGAAGGGTACGGAATAAAAT
The DNA here is from genome assembly GCA_907163345.1 of Haberlea rhodopensis. NCBI lineage: Eukaryota > Viridiplantae > Streptophyta > Magnoliopsida > Lamiales > Gesneriaceae > Haberlea > Haberlea rhodopensis. The sequence goes on along the minus strand of CAJQUN010000005.1, from coordinate 21,975,255 downwards.
GCTAAGCTCCTTTGTTCCGTTATATAGTGTGGTATGTGGTAACATGCATGTGATTTATCCACGACATGACCGCAGTAAAACATTTCCAGTGAAACATGTGGAAACCTGAATTGTTGGGGTAGACAAGTTTAGTCTTACTAGTAATTTACTGACGAGGTGGGATAGAAACATTATGCTTATCCTTCAACTTGTTTTTTACCTGATTGGAGAATATACTGCTATGATTTGTTTTTGGAGCCCCTGAGGAAGATTTTAGAAATCAACCTTCCTTGAAGCCTCAATTGACAAAATGATTTTTCTTATCTTTTTAATTCATTTAGTTTTACTCTTTTTCCCTTTTAAAACCTTTTAAAATCAGGAGCAATTCCATTGTCTTCATCCTTATATACACTTTGTGGGCTTGATTGACGCACCCGTTTTGAACAAAATATTCATGATAGCATTGTACGAGAAAAGTGTCGGTTCACAGTTGTAAAAATCCATTCTCTCAAACATCAACAGCTGCTTGAATTCTCCGCTTTGTTCTATAGTTTCTCATGACATTTACGTATAACCTTCTAACAGACTATTATCAAGATTCGCCCCTATTTCAGCCATGACAGTTTCCATTGCATCAAACTCCTCATTATTACCGAGTTTTTCGATCATGCATTTGTGAGTGAACAAATCGTACTCGTATCCATCTTCCTTCTTAACAGAACTGAATATATCCAGAGCCTTAAATGGGACTTTTTGATACTTTATGACTGCGGAAACATGTTTAGGCAGAACAACATAACTCATATAACGAAGACAATTAACTCTAATCAATATTTATAGCAAAAAATAACAGATCCTTTTGAAATCAATCTTAAAGCCGCCGTCTTTGCCAATAAATCTCCTTAAAATTGAAATATTTTCTTGCCAAAGTTCAGTACACGAATAGCTAGCGGCAGGCAGCACAAGACCGTATGATCACGATTTATCGAGTCACAAAAAATAGAAGTTGTTCAGATGAAATACCACAAGATTCAACCAAACAATGTAGGAAATCCAGAATTAGTCTCTGGATGAGGAAGAACGGACGTGACTGGAAAGCAAACACAGAAGTCAATTGCCAAAAACAATACATACCTGAGGCAGAAAAGCAAGGCATGGACGCATTCGAAATGAGAAGTAAAAGAAGAGATGTCAGATGAGGAACTTGATTCAGTGTGCCTCGTATAGAGGAGAATTTTGATGGAAACTCTTTTTAAGATAAAGGAGAAGGGTGAAGTATTAGAATATAGACGAGAAGGGAGACTGGGTTGGAGGGAGAGAAAAAAGTAGGATTTTGGGTTGGTGTAATTGGGTTTTAGGAGGCCATGTCAATTTGGCAAATTTAAGATTAGAATTCTAAATGAAGGTTGATATTTAAAGAGTAAGATAAGTTAGGCTAAAAATTAAAAGAAAATGAGAAAGGTAGGTCATATATCCAATTGCCCCTGCCCCTGATCTAGTATCATGGGTTATTGCTAACTGATTTATCACTGTCTTTTGTGGTTGGCTCCTCCTTAGAACATTTATATGTTCCCAATGATGCATACCACTATCTTTTTTGTTTTTTAAAAAAATATTTGGGGCCCTGAATTTTGCATGGGTCTTGAAATTGAGACTTTATCCCAAGTTGAGACTCTGGGTGCAATTGGACTGATGTGGTGTTTGCATATACTTTTCATAAGTGCTTATCAGCTTTTCAGACCAATAAAGAAGTTTTTGGTGTTTGATTTCTTTGCTTATGCTATTGCTTCTCAAAAATAAAGCAGGTAAAGCAGAAGCACAGAAGTATGTCATGATATGTTTTTTGATACTTTAACTTATGTGATGACAATTTTGTAATTAGTTGAAGTTTATAAGTTATTTTTTATTATATTACTAACACTCGATGATTTTGCTTAAAATTAACTTTTTTCCAACTTTAAGCAAAAGTAACATAGAAGTGATTTAAATAAGCAAGTTGCAAACACATCCCTAAGAGGTTTGTGGCTTTTGGCAATCATTTTTAGTAATATGCCTTTTATCATGAAGAACATCTGGTTTGTTTGCCTGAATTATAATAATAAAATTTAATTTGTTCCCAAATTATGGTTCTGTTAATGTTTGAATTTTAAAAGCTTATACTGAAATTATGCCTGATGAAGTTTATTTCTCGCAACAACTATTTTTTCACTTAACTCCATCATTATGTTCCTCGCCTTTTTCCCACCCCAAACGACCACCCCACAAAAAATAAATATATAAAGAAAAAAATATACAGGTTGGTTAGAGAACTTAGCTTGCTTCTAGTCCTCCCTCATTTGTGTTTTGTTGTTTTATTTTGCAGCAAGTATTTTCAAATGAGTCGTCCACAGGAACCACACAAACCTTTTCTGTCATTCAGAAATCCTTCCGACAATTTTACCAAAGGGTTCGTACCTTTCTCCAAAGCTCCTTGCTTTGTTGAATGATTTCGAGTTGTCATTGGCAGAGAGGCTTAATAGGCTTAAGCCAACAGATAAGGAAGATGTCTTCCACCTATCATGGATGAGAATGGCGACAGAATCGCTTTGTGAAATTCATTCGGACATAAAATTACTTATCATGGCCCTTGAAATTCCTGTCTATGATTGGGAAGACAAGTGGATCGATGTATACTTGTCTGATAGTGTGAAGTTACTTGATATCTGCAATGCCTTCAGCTCCGAAATTTGTCGTCTAAAACAAGGCCATCTTTATCTTCAGTGCATCTTGCATCACTTGAACAATGCTTCCTCAAATCAGTTCGTTCGAGCATGTTCCTCATTGGATGGATGGAGTAAGTACATTGGCTCATAGAATCCGCGACTTGATAACTGTTTCAGTGTCATGGACAGCCTCTCCCAAGCATTAGACCAGCCAAAGATTAAGAATTCTTCGGAAGGAATGGTTTTGATGCGAGCAATGTATGGTGTGAAAGTAATAACCCTTTTTGTATGCAGCATTTTTGCGATTGTGTTCTCAGGATCCTCGATTAAATTGATGGACCTACGGGTTCCTGATACTTGTTTGTGGGCCACGTCTTTTACCAAGGTTCAGACTTTTGTATATACTGAAACTAGAAGCATATATTCTAATGGAAAGGTGACGGTATTGAAAGAGCTAGAAGCTGTTGATACGGATGCCAAGAAAGTGCACCCCTTCGTGCAAGATGGTGCAGAACCTGTTGAACGCGAGGGGTTAAAAAATGCGACATCGGATTTAGGAATATCAGTGAAAGCTTTTTTCACAAGGGCTAGATCTACTTGCGAAGGACATAGATTGTTTCTTCCAAATTGTTCTAACTGGGTGAGGTCTGGATTGAATTGAGTTATTAATTCGTAATTTTCACGTAAATAAATGTATGTGTAGTGCAACAATAATTTTTAAAAACACATGAGGCGTGGCATAATGAATTACAGAAATTCTCTTAAAATTAAGTGTTAGTGGCTTTAAAAATAAGAGTCTTTACGGGACGAACAAGAACTGACACCCCCCTTCAGTTCATCCTACATAAGAACATTTCTTCAACTCCACAGCATCAATAGCCAAACGGTCTGCAGGAAAATCACACATCCCTACTATCCCCTCAACCTGATCCACCAGAAGATTACACGGATGCGGCACCACGCCACTGCTAATCCCCTTCACATCCACACAACTCCACGGATACTTCTTCCCCTTCTTAGCCATCCCTATCGTCACGTTCGAAATACAAATCCCAGTAAATGTATCACCCGAAATCCCCTGCATCATTCCAGCCATTGTCACATTCTCCGCCACCACGTCCCTAAAGTTAATCCCTTCAATCTCAGGCAACGCGTTCGGGTCATAATGAGTATCCGCATGAGAGCCATAGTTCCCGGTGATCCAAAAAACCCATTTCATTGTCTTTAAATTCATGCCTTTTACGTAAATGTTTTTCACGTACCCCCCTCTCCCTATTGCTGTCTTGATTCGGACTCCAGATTCAGTATGAATTGCTGTGATATCTTGTGCTCTTACATCTTGAATCCCACCTGACATTTCACTGCCTAATGCTATTGCAGCACTGTACGGTGAAATGCAAGTGAGGTTCCTGATGATGAGATGTTTTGTGGGCATACCGTATCGAATACCATATTCGTCCCACCCGCTTTTGACTGCTATGCAGTCGTCTCCAGAGACAACGTAGGTATCCTCAATTCTTGTGTTTGTGCAAGAATCTAATGTGAAACCAAACATCAGCATTATTTTGTTAAAGAAATGAGAAGCCTGAATTCAAGAATTGATGTGTTTTGATCAAATGTTAAACTCATCAAGGTGTATACTTTTATCTCTCTATTTTTTTTTTTTTGGTTGAGTAATGACAAACCTGGATTGATCCCATCAGTGTTTGGAGACGTTACTGGAGCTAGGATTGTAATTCCTTGTATAATTATGTTGCTGCATATATGTTGCAACAAGCAAATGAATAATGATATGAAACATGAAACTGGACTAAAAACACTGTAAGCACATCGCAAGCAATCCAAATGGAATTCTGATTCAGACCATTGAATCTGTGTACCTGCTGTAAACAGGATGAACATTCCATGATGGAGAATCCACAAATGTTAAGTTAGATATCTGGATTTTATCTGAATGCATGATTTCAATAAGGTAAGGTCTAGTGTATTTTAGTTTTTTCTTGTGAAATTGCTGCCACCACAGTACACCCTGGCCATCAATAGTACCATTCTCACCTGATATACATACAACATAGAAGACATCACAATCACCATATTCATATTGTCCAATTCCTCCATATATATAAGGAGAAACAAAGTAAGTAAAAACGCGTGCATATTCGTACCCGTGATAACAACATCAGTGAGATTTGTTCCGAATATAAGACTGATATACCTTCCCCCTGGTGCATCCCTTCCATGACCATACGATGGTAAAGGATCGACCACTGGCCATGCCTTAATATCCTGAAAAATCACACATGATTTCACGGTACCACCTTCTTTAAATTATATTTATGATTTAAAAAAGAACAGAATCACATCAAAGCAGAACATATCTAATTTTATCTTGACCATAACAAAATGGTTCACAGAAATTTTTACTAACTATCCCAAGTCTGTGCTTTGTTGACCGGATGCTCAGAAATAAGCAGACAAACCAACTAATTGAAGAATGAAAACATTAACTTAATTTATACAGTTTGTGGCAAATTATAACTCACCTGAGATGCAAGAAGGCGTGCATCCCTGTGAAGATACAAAGTAAAATGACTGGTAAGATTGAAACTTCCAGTCAGCCATTTACCAGCAGGAACAAAGAGTTGAGCCCCACCATCTGATGCGTACAGTCTCAGGTGATTTACTGCTCCTTGAAAAGCTTTTGTATTGTCTGTTTTCCCATCTCCAACCCCACCAAAATCCACTACTGATGCACTGTGAACTCTGCAATTAATGGCTGCATACTCAAATGAGTCCAAACTTCTTGATTTAATGCATCTGATTTCATTCAAATTCAGCACTACCAAAACTGCCACAAGCAACTGAATTCCCTTGATCATCATCTGTGGGGAGAAAACAATGATTCTTGATCTTTACAACATAAAATATATCGTATGATTAATGTTTGTTTCTGTGGTTCTCGACGAAAAGGGAATAAATTAGAAACATGGTGAGGAAAAAAAATTGTCTGAAATGCCTGTGAAAGGTTTTAAAAAATTTTTAGTGGCAACTTTCTTGAAGTGTTGAAAATGATGTTCTTCACAAGAAATGTTTGCTGATACGATTAATTAGTACAACAATTTATAGAAGCACCAAATTCATTTGTGTAAACTAACTAATACATCTTGTGAAACTAAAATATTCAAATTTATATTTTAGAAAATTAAATTTTATCTTATAAACATATGGAATTTGTGCCTTCAACCATCCATTATCCTTCTTGATTTTCCTTTTTCTTTTCTCCTGAATCCCCGCTACGCATGCAGTATACAAATTATGACCATTGTGGAATTTGTGCCTTCAACCATCCATTATCCTTCTTGATTTTCCTTTTTCTTTCCTCCTGAATTCCCGCTACGCATGCAGTATACAAATTATGCCCATGAGTTATGCACACAACACGATATACATGGCAACACCAAATCTTTACCAACTATTCTTGTAACACCTTTGTATCATGTATAAAAAATGAAAAATGAAAATAGCTTATCATGAATTGCAATACACTATAATAATTTGAGCAGTCGCATTTACGCGAACGTGAGCCGGGGCGTGACAATTCTACATTACCATAATTTGGCTAAAAGTTCTTTTATGGGCTAATTTAAATACAGAAGACGACTTAAAAGTATAAAACAATATAACGTCTGAATATTAAAATGACCAATTAATTTTTTTTTAAAGAAGAGCTAAACAGAAATTTAGAATCCTGAAAGTCATATTATCTGACTTTTGGAAAAGTATTTTGAATTTTTTAAAGAAAAAATATACTTTTAAACATTCAGACATTTTCTATATTTTTACCTTCAATTTTTATAAATGGACAAAATTATTTTTTTTAAAAAAAACTATAATTGATTGCGATTTTTAAAATATAATTAACCAATCGACTCGTCGAAATAATCAGAATGTCCAACTCCTAGGGCCTAGCCATGATCATCCTCTAATGGCCCTACTGCCGACCCACTTCGAATGTGTGTACCCACCACCACTAGGCACTAAATCTACACTTTTACCAACAATTACTCGCATCGTCACGCCATATCTACTTATTTTTAATTTGATAGTGCAAAGTTGACAAGGCTTACAGACATTTTCTTGATTAATATTGTCGAGAGAAATTAGGTTAAGTTCAGGAGCATACAATAAACTCTTTTTTTTTTTTTAGAATGCCATAAACTCTTGTTAGATTAATGGTTTGTCTGTTGGGGTAAAACTTTTATTAAAAAAATTGCACACAAATTTTGGAGGCAAGCATTTTACTTCCTGTGGTTTGTAAATAGTTAGTATACATCCCTGTGATTTGAATAGGTAGTTTACTTCATGTGGTTTTTAAAATAGACATTTATGGTTTGCAAACATAGCACAATATCTATATGGATGTGATGTTTTGTACATATTCACAAACCACATTTATAAACTGTCTATTTTGAAAACCACACTGGGTAAGTTGTCTATTTTCAAGCTATGGTAGTGTAAACTGTTTATTTGAAAAATTATAGGGTTTATTGCCAAAAGTCCGTGAATAGGTGAATTTTAAATTATTGTATTTCAACCTTTAACGTTCTAACTCAATCCAATTTCATCTTTAAGCGATGTGTGGCATAGAAATAACCCAAATCATATCTTCTTGTTTTACTAAATGTCTTGTCTCCTCTTAATTCAAATGCTTGAGAACTTTCGTTCACAGGTATGATTATGAAATTCATTGTGGTGTCGAAATAATTTCGTACCGCCTGAAGTGATGATATAAAGCCAGAAAAGATCAAATAATTATTTTTGGGGTAAAACACTACTTGATTCCTAATGTTTGGAGTAATATCTGTTTAGTCTTTATTATTTGCATCGACATGATTTGGTCTTTAGTGTTTCTAAAATTAATCCAACTTAGTCCAACCATTAAGTTGGCGTTAATTTCTTAGACCGCAACTCTCAAAAAATATGATATCTTCCAAAAACGCTCCCATTTTCAACAGCTTTCGATTTCTTCAAGCAATTTCCCCCAAAATCGATTTCCACAAAATCGATTATCTTCAACGTATCAACATCGGCCATTTGGATTGAACGCATCAGCGACTCAAACCAATGTGTAAGCCCTAGTTTTTCTGCGTTTTGTAGTAAACCTTCGAATTAGAAGCTTTTATTTGTTATGTTCATAATTTCTGGTGATTTTCGAGTGTTAGTTTTTGGATTTTTAGCAAAAACCGATTTTTGCCAATTTGTTGGTGCTCCCCAAAATTTCAGATTTTTTTTTTGGATTTTTGCCAAAATCGATTTTTTGGAATTTACACCATTGGAACGTATTTGAAACCCCAAACTCGAATTTGGCAATTTTCTGCAACATATGTGCTGTGAATGAAATTGTAACCCCAAAATTGAATTTTGGACTTTCACTAATGTTATGTTCTCTCTCTTTTCAGCATATGGATTTGAGTGGTTATGATAATGTTGATGGAAGTCCAAATCCTAATGTTGGTGGTGAGGATGATTGTGGTTCTGATGATAGTGGTTCAGATGTTGTTGGAGAAGAGAAAGAGATGAACTGCATGCTTCTTCGCAAACAAAATTGAGGGGTGCTCGTAGAATCACCAAATGCAACAAATATGGTGAAGGTGGTCATAATCAGAGGACGTGCAAAGGAGCTAGTCAGACCCAAGAAGAACCAAACCGAAGGGAAAAGCTACCGGTGAACAATCTTTGTTTCATCTAATTATATAAATACACATACGTACCATTTTATTTTTTAATATATGTCAATTTGTTAAATTTTGTTAATGCTGGTCAGAAAATCAGCCTCGCAAGTTGCTGTGCAAAATGAAGGAAACTCAAACACAATAAATGTACGTATTAATCAACATGTGTTTGTGAAAGGATAAGTAAACTATGTTACTGTTTCAAGGCTGAAAAGGAGATTAAGTAGTGATGTTTTATGTTGGTTGTGTTATTATGGGATGTCATAGAAACAGAGGAGATGCTGCCGATTATTTTAAAACTATCTAGTTTATGTCTACTTTGTGTCAATAACTATAATCAGCACAATAAAAATCAACTACTAAATCATCCTCACTTGCATACATCACAAATAAAATGTCTTCAGTTGCATACATCACAAACAAAACATCTTGATTTGCACACACCACTTAAAAAGCAATACATTTAACCCACTGCACCAGTTCTTCCAAATAAAGGCTAACAATGACAACAAAAATAATCACAAACAGCTTCTTCTTCAACCTCCTAGATGCTTCATCTTTTGCTCTTAAACTTTTATTTACTTTATCTTTTTTGTGCATTTCATCTTCAACATCTTTCAATCGTTGCACAAGCATAGTGTTATCATCCTTCAACTCAGTAATTTTGTGTCTTAGTCCAGAAATTATTTGTTTCGATCTGCTACACATCTTAGGATCCCACCCTTGAAAAGCACCACAATATGCACGTGTCTGTATGAATTTTTTTTATTAATTCCACACATCCTACCAAATAAATAATACACTATTATGAAAACAGACACTTGCTCCATAATTAGGGCATGCACGAAACCTCCTTCCTGGATTGTTTGCCATCCAAACTTTTTCAAAGAGAGTTCTACACCACATGTACAAAACATTGGGTTTCTTGACTTAAACCCCCCAATGCCATCAAAATTTGGGACACTTGTTCATATCAACTCATTTCACTGTCCATCATAAAAAATGATGGCATTATTTAGCAGAACATACATTGTTGAACCAGTATCTTCTACTGTCCATAATCGAATTTTTCGAATTCGAAAAGTTGCAGCACTTAGGATTATAATTTCATTAAGAAAAAGCTTCAAATTTCTTCGAACATATACATACAAATTCGACAAAAAAATCACCAGAAATTGGGGATTTTCGCCCCAAAAATAATCTAAAATTTGTGGAATACTAACACTCGAAAATCATAAGAAATCATGAACACTAACAAATTAAGGCTTCAAATTTGAAGATTTCTTGCAAAATTAAATCATATAACTAAAACCCATTTATAAAACGCAGAAAAACTAGGGCTTACAGATTCGTTTGAGTTGATGATGCGTTCAATCCAAACTGCCGATGTGGTTGCTACGTTGAAGACAATTGATTTTGTGAAAATCGATTTTGGGGGATATCGGTTTGGGGTAAATCGCATGAAGAAATCAAAAGCTGTTGAAAATGGGAGAGTTTTGGGGAGATATTAGATTTTTAGAGAGTTCCCGTCTAAGAAATAAATTCCAACTTAACGGTTGGACTAAGTTGGATTAATTTTGGAAACAATGAGGACCAAATCATGTCAATGCAAACAATATGAACTAAATCGAGTATTATCCCATACAATAGGGCTCAAGTAGTGTATTACCCCTTATATTTTGATGTTTGCTTCTTGAGTTCAAATTAAGGTTGCCACCAATGATATATTCTTTTTCCTTTCATCCAGCGCTTTAGAATTCTTGAAAAGTTACAGTAACATATACTCATAAAAATTTGGAAAACCAAAACTTGTTGATTGAATGATAAAAAGACTAATTTTTTTAAGGGAGACTTTTGAGTGATACTCATTGGACAATATTTTTCAATCTATCCAAAAAACTTCGATTCATATAATTCATTTCAAGTTAAATGACCAAAATAGACATAAAACACAAACTAATATAAACCAATTGAAAAAGAAAATTTGTGTTTGAAAAAATGAAGGCAGCCTACTTCCACCACCCCTCTGGTCGTCCCCTTCCCTCTCTTCTCGGTGGCGTAATGCGCTGGTCTCCTATCCGACGGCACGGCCAGGGATGAGGTGGGCGTGGCTTTTGTTGAAGAACAATACACATAAATAAACAAGATTACTATTCCAACTCGAATTAGAAAGAATTTTTTATTGGAGCATTAATATGATCTTAGAAACAATAGACAAATCCTCAAAAGGTTCAATAGATTGCATAATCAGCCATATATGGCGAAGCATTAGTATGGAGCTTGGCTGTTTGATAGGTTTGTTCTGAAGTTCATTTGATTGAGTATGTAAGGCAGTTAACTTTCAACTGTTTAACGCTCGCTTTTGGGTATTGACACCGCCGAAACAATGGTGGCTACCGGTCCACACAATTCCTTCCCCGGTGCACGCCAACAATCAAGCAAAAACTCAATCGAAATGATTAAAAGCACAATTCTCCATCTCTTACAACAAATTAGGGATCGGGGAAAGGAATTCAGATTGGAGATTCCAAGACTTATGGAAGATGATTTGGTAGAATAATGAGGCGGAGCGATGAAGAATATATGTCTAGATACAGAGAGACATAGAGGTGCACGCGATCATTTGTGAAGAAGAAATATTGGATATTCAACGTGCACTGTAATTATTTTCTACTTCCACGGCGGCGGCTTTTGCGTTGGCTCAACGAAGTTGCCTAACTGCTACAACTGCTGCATCCGCTGCATCCGCCTCTCTTATGAGCTGCAAACTCTTGTGGTAGCTATTGACTACCGGCATGCACCGGTGCACGCCTTGTGGTGGCTCCTGACTACCGGAGTGCACCGATGATATAACGCCTTTTTCCCAATAAGCTTCTGCTCGTTAACACTGTTGGAAATTTGAATCAAATTAAATGGTGTGTCCATTCATGTTGGGGTGCCTTGTTTCATGATTAGATGCTTCCAAATTAAATGGTGTGTCCATTCATGTTGGGGTGCAATGTTTCATGATTAGATGCTTCCAAATTAAATGGTGTGTCCATTCATGTTGAGGTGCATTGTTTCATGATTAGATGCTTCCAAATTAAATGGTATGTCCATTCATGTTGGGGTACAATTTTTCATGATGGGTGCTTCCAAATTGTGTCTCTTGATGACACCACTTGGTATACTATATAAGAAACAACCCTTGAATGAATTAAAGATGGAATTTGAGTAATTCACATCATATTTGAAGATGGAATTTGAGTAATTCACATCACGTTTGAAGATGGAATTTTGGAAATTCACATCATATTTGAAGATCAAAATTTGAGTAATTTTGTGAGTCTTCATGATTGTTATGGTTGAACGTTTTTAGACCTTTGTGGTTTAAAGGATTTGTGATTTGGAGTGCTCCTATCACAAATCATAGTCGTTGTATCTTGGGAGACAAATTGCCAAAGTAAACCGTTAGCACCGTAGCGGGGCAATATTGTCTTAAGGACAGAGATTCCAAATCTCGCCTCGGCATTTATAATACAAAGCCATTTGTTGTTTTTGCTTGCTACTTTCCTAAGATACATACCAATGAATTTTATACAACAATCTTAAGACAATATTAGCAACAAATGGCTTCGTCGAGTGCAACAACGACTCCGGTTCATCATGGTGAAAGGCCTGAAAAGTTCAATGGGAACAATTTCAAGCGATGGCAACAAAAGATGTTGTTTTATTTGACAACCTTGGGGTTGGCAAGGTTCCTCAATGAGGATTCTCCTACTATTATGGGGAGTGAAACCGACAACCAAAAGAGAGTTGCGGTTGATGCGTGGAATCAAAGCGATTTCCTGTGCAAGAATTATATTCTAAATGGACTGGACAACACATTATACAATGTGTATTGTCTAGTGAAGACGGCCAAGGAATTGTGGCAATCCTTGGAGAAAAAGTATAGATCCGAGGATGCCGGCATGAAGAAATTCATCGTTGGGCGATTCCTGGATTTCAAAATGGTTGATACAAAGCCTGTGATAGCACAAGTGCAAGATTTGAAAGTAATCATGCACGAAATTCATGCGGAGGGAATGATTCTAAGTGACTCATTCCAAGTGGCCGCCATGATTGAAAAGTTGCCTCCGTCATGGAAGGACTTCAAGAATTATCTCAAGCATAAGCGAAAATAGATGAATCTTGAAGACCTTGTGATTCGCTTGAGAATCGAAGAGGACAACAAAATTTCTGAAATGTTACTCACAATGATGTTTGTGATGGAAAGATTGTGCAAACTAGAGATGTGATAAAAGTAATTTGTTACTTTATCGAGATTTGCACATGATATTGTTATGACTTTTTGCTATGAAGCAAAAACGAGGGCAGTGATGTGTTTAAACACTTCAAGAATAAGATTGTAATAAAATTTAGCAAATGAGTTTTGCTATGGGAAATTGTGAGTAGATTATACTTGTGTTGTCTAAGAATTTGACGCTTAAGCTTGAATCTGCAAGACTATAAAATATTGAATTCGAGTTTCTAAGCTTTGTACGCTTAAAACACAAGTGATAAATCGAAGTCACAAATTTCGATTAGGCGTTGTAATATCTCAAATTGGTTCATTTTGAATTTCTAAGCTAGTACGCTTATAACATGAATTTGCAAGTTTTAAAAACTTGAATTCAAGTTTTCTAAGTTAGTGCGCTTAAATTGCAAAATGTGAACCGAGTTTGAGAATATTATCCAAGTTTCAACTTTTGTAAGCAAGTATGCTTAAATCCAAAATTTTCAAGAAATAAAAACTTGAATTTGGATTTGTAAGACTATAACGCTTAGAACTTGAAACACTAAAGTTTGAACGCCAATGCATTTCGTTACTACCCGAAGTTGTGGGGGTTGCAATTCTTGGATTCAATCACTTACCACACTTGTAATTGAAGGAAAAGAGAGTTTCCTACAATATTTAAAATGTGGGGGTACTTGGCTAAACTATAAATGAAGGCTAAAGTAAAGTCATAACAAAAACCAAATAAAAGACATGAAGAGTTTGACAAGTCATGTTGTCAAATAGATTAACGAGTGTGACAAATATGTACACACCTAAAGCATATGTATGCTTGTGTATTGATGATATGCTCATTGGAGAAGCAATTTAGAAATCATCAAGTAACAAAGGAAAAATGTTGACGAAACATTTTGACATGTGTGCATCAAGAATAATGTTTGGAATGAAGTTTCCAAGACACTTGAAGAATGAAATCTCAATGATTAATTCGAGTTTCAAATTTTAAGCTTTGCTCCTAAAATTCAAGTTTACAAGAAATAGAATCTTGAACTTTGTAATTTTTAAGAATATATGCGCTTAAATATGAATTGTGAATTAAAATTGAGTATTTCTTTGGTCTCGAATAACGCGTTAAGAACGCTTAAAAATTCGATGATGGAAATATCCTAAAAGGATAAAATGATGCAAAAGAGGTAATGTGATTACCAAAACTGAAGATATATTATTGTGGAAAATTCTCTATGGAAAACATATAAAGCTTCTTCGGCCGAGTTGCTTTATAAGTTGTTAGAGAAAAATCCTGTGCATGCAACTAAAATGTGTTGCGATAATGCTATATGACAAAATGATCTCTAGTGTCATAATCATGAGTGATTATGTGAAATCGCGGATCCGAGAGATCATATGGAAGTTTATCGAGGGGAATGGGGTTAAAACCCTATAATCAAAATCTCATAGTGGATACCCAACCTTGTTGACTGGAGATCCCAAGATCTAGGTTCAAAAGGGACAACTAAATTATGAGATTGTATAAACACCTTGGAGAATTAATCTCCGACCCATTCCTATGATAAGGGGTGTAGCCTGCAAAAAGGGTACGAGGATAGGCAAAAGGCCTTTAATGATTCCTAAGACATATAAGAATATGTTGGAGTATAGCAGGATACTCTTCTAGGAGATCACCTACGTAAGTGCGAAGTGTGGCCGCTTCAAAGATGAAAAGCACTTATGAAACCAAGCGTGTTCCATGGCCGAAACGGACACAACCGTAAGAAACCAATACGAAGGTTAGAATTATTATGGTGTGGGTTCAATTGTCTTGGTTTACACCAACGACTAAATAGTTCAAGACTATAAGTTCACTATTAAGTCAAGTAAATCCGATTGAATACTACTACGGAAGATTCAAAGCCACAAGCTATCTCTCCCGATGCCATAATAGTTCGTTAAAAGCGCTCAATTACATATATGCATTAATTTAATTCATGCGAGGGATTGTTGGAAATTTGAATCAAATTAAATGGTGTGTCCATTCATGTTGGGGTGCCTTGTTTCATGATTAGATGCTTCCAAATTAAATGGTGTGTCCATTCATGTTGGGGTGCAATGTTTCATGATTAGATGCTTCCAAATTAAATGGTGTGTCCATTCATGTTGGGGTGCATTGTTTCATGATTAGATGCTTCCAAATTAAATGGTATGTCCATTCATGTTGGGGTACAATTTTTCATGATGGGTGCTTCCAAATTGTGTCTCTTGATGACACCACTTGGTATACTATATAAGAAACAACCCTTGAATGAATTAAAGATGGAATTTGAGTAATTCACATCATATTTGAAGATGGAATTTGAGTAATTCACATCACGTTTGAAGATGGAATTTTGGAAATTCACATCATATTTGAAGATCAAAATTTGAGTAATTTTGTGAGTCTTCATGATTGTTATGGTTGAGCGTTTTTAGACCTTTGTGGTTTAAAGGATTTGTGATTTGGAGTGCTCCTATCACAAATCATAGTCGTTGTATCTTGGGAGACAAATTGCCAAAGTAAACCGTTAGCACCGTAGCGGGGACAATATTGTCTTAAGGACAGAGATTCCAAATCTCGCCTCGACATTTATAATACAAAGTCCATTTGTTGTTTTTGCTTGCTACTTTCCTAAGATACATACCAATGAATTTTATACAACAAACACAATGGACCTGCGATCCACTGATGAAGTAGTACGGCCCCGATGATGAATCACGAGTTCTCCGACCAGTGATTGAGGGAATCAGCTTCCGAATCCATGCATTATTTTTCCCACCGGCTAGATATAGTCTAGCTAGCTTCAGCGAAGCTCAATAACAAAAAGACGAACAAAATTGAAGATAGTACTTGAAAAATAACCAGCCATTTTTTTACTGCTAAAGAGATATACAGTGGAGAAACGGAGATCCTCTCCACTGTTGGTGTTGAATTGGA
This sequence comes from Haberlea rhodopensis, assembly GCA_907163345.1. NCBI lineage: Eukaryota > Viridiplantae > Streptophyta > Magnoliopsida > Lamiales > Gesneriaceae > Haberlea > Haberlea rhodopensis. The sequence goes on along the minus strand of CAJQUN010000005.1, from coordinate 21,959,619 downwards.
AACGGAGACAACTCATTTCAAGATGAGGTTTGTACGATCCAATTCGTTTGGAATAAGTGTATTTCGGTAATAAAAAAAGTATCTAATATGGTAAATGTGTAAAAATTGGATTTATTTGAATAAAATTTCTTAAAAAATAGATTTATATAGAGAGCTGTTTGTTTGAGTAGATTTTGTTGAATAATGTTTTTGAAATTGATACACTTTTTATAATTTCCTTTTTTTTTAAAGTAAAACATTGTATTTTTTTTAAGTGGGAGGAGCTAAATATTTTTCGCACAACTTACGTCTCTTTAAAATGAAAGTGAAGTATTACCGATCAGGCTAGGTACAGAAGCTCAGTAAAACATTGTGTTCGAGTCTTATCAGCAAACAAGTGATACCCTTGGGAAGGGGAATTTATTATTTTTTATCCTTAAAATCTTGTAATTGTAAGTTCTAGTTAATCGTTGTATAGTTAATAAAACCTTACTTCTAAATCATCATTTTCACTGCTTTTGGATTGCATTTATTTTCCATTACTTGTCAGCAAGATTAATCATGTGTTTAGACATACATGATCAAACTAATCTTTTGTTAACAATGGTTAAAAAGAAAGCATATATTTAATAACTTGTTAATTAGAAAATTTGAAATAAACGAATATTTATAAAGCAGATTGATAGAACCGATAGTTTATTATATATAACTTAATAATTCACATTGTTTAAACTACTTGATTATATACATTATATCTGTTTTTTTTTTTGTTTTTAATGAAAAATATTAAAAAAACATTGCTATATTTTATGGTATAATTACTGAATAATTATTTTAATTAATTTAACTAAATTTTCATGATTCACGTTTTTTTACTTGTTAAACCTCGACCCTATCGAAAAGGAATTATATTGACAAGGTTGGAGTATATATGTTACTCGACTTGATTCTTTGTTTGGTTTTTTTAGTCTATCATAATATAGATTAAAAGATTAATTGTAGTTGATTTTAGCTTGTTTGTCTTCACGTCATTGTAGAGCGAATGAACCGAACTCCTATCTTTCAAGTGTTTATCTATATACTATATATAACGTGTGAGAGTTTTAGTAGTTCGATCATATCAGATCAACGTCTAATTACATTCATGCCCCTATCAATCCAAAATATTATCATTACCCCTGTCATCTATGCGTCCATGAATTTAAGTTATGTTCTTCACGATCTTTCAAATGATCATCACACTTATCATACAAATTATCACATTATCTTAAAAAATCTATTAAAATTCCAAAAACATTAAATATAAAAATATTATATAATCATTTCATAATTTAAATTTAGAAAACTAAAACCAAAATAAATAAAAAACAAATGTTACAATTATTACATTGTTTTACAAAAAATATATATAATATATTCGTGACTGTCCAAAATGACCCCTAAACGGATAATTGTAAGGTTTTTATCCCAAGCACTGGCCATAGAGTTTCTCAGGCTGCGTATATTGACTTCCTCCTTCCCCATTCCTTTGGGATGAGACAATTTGCTCTATTGAATAGTAGTAGGGTTAAATACCTTCCTTCGCTTTCAAGCCGGTGAAAGCCTAAGCCCTGCCTTCTTTCTTTTCAAAGGGAAATGTGTCTTCTTGGATAGTTATAGCTGCCCATAGGCGTAAGATGTACCTTGTGGGGGGCTTTACCCATCCCGAAAATTTCGGAGCTTTTCGGGCGTTTATATTTACAGACGTTATAAATTGTTTTCTTTCTTTTTTTTGTGCTCGATTTTTATAAATTGTTTTCTCTATTAATTTATCGCGTTCCAAAATGAAGGGAAAAAGAATCACCTTTTCCACGACGCTCTCCAACCAGATTTATTCTATGCTACCCCATGGGACACTGTCCTATGTGGTACATCCAACCCTTCATTGAAAATATTCCCACTTAACATCATTTAGAATATTCTCAATGAAGGGTTGAATGTACCCCATGGGACACTACCCGTGGGATAGCTTAGAATATTTCCTCCAATGCACAATATGTATTCACCGAAACATACATGTACCAATCGAAAAGTACGAATATAAGATTGAGGGAATTTTGTAACGTAGTTTTTGTTTTCCTTATCACTGTTTTCGTTCTTGTAGCCGAACCATAGGTTTGAGCTTTTGTGTAGATTAGATTGTAACTGAAGCCCAGGGTGTAAAACTGTTGATAGATGGGGTTTAGCGTTTTAGGTTTAGGATAATTAGGGGTTGATTCCAATTTTTTGTATTGGATTCGGTGGTGGTATTGGGGCATGGGGTATTATGGAGTTGGAGCAGTTGGTGAATTTTAGCTTGCAGGTAGTTTCTTGGGGTGTTATTTCTGTTTTTTGGAAAGCTGTCAGCATTGGCTTGATTATGTAATGAATTGGCTCAATAGACGAAGGGTTTTATTTTAAAGTAAGGAAATATGAAGTGTTTTGTTTGAGTTTGGAATTTATTTGCCTTCGGTGAATTTGAAGAGGTCGTGGCTGAGAATTCATTTTAGCTTGTGGAAAAGTTATTTGCTGTCCTGAACCGCAATGAGCGTAGAAAATGAAGATCAAAGCTACCCTCACAATACTTCTGGAAATTTCGAAGTAGTTTTAAAGTAATTGCCTTACTTCTATCTGCTGAATTTGTTTATCCCTGGTTTTGATTATATTGTGTTTGGGATAAATAGCGGAGGATTTTTTTATGATTCAGGGATCCCAAGCTATCATATACGAGGGAGTTTCTAGTGTCTTTGAGTAATTTGGATATCTGCAGGAAGCTGCCTAGTGAATTTGATGAATCATTGCTGAGGTGAGAATTGAATGCTAGTCATCATGGAAACCCAAAACTAATACTCTTGATGAAGTTTGCCAGGTTTCTTGTTTGACCGGCAATGTTTTTAACTTCGTATATATGTTGGATTTGAGGTAGTGAGTTTGAGGGCACCTCACAAAGCGTACCAGATCGACCGGTAATTCCTGGGAGCTTGCCCTTGCAGAGCTTCAGACGGAATCAGTATGGCTCATCTCCTCCTGCTCAAGGGGATTCTGGTAACTACTCTCGAGGCATTCATGGAAAATGGGAAAGCCGCTCCTCTGGGAGGAGTGATAGAGACAATGATTCTCAATCTGACAGGGATTCAGGTTCTGTTCAACATTTCTTCATAAATGTAGCAGATGAACGGTTTTATGCCATCAGCCATATGCTGGCTCCATAACTATTTTTAGCAGTATTTAACATTAGTACTTTGATAGAAGACCATGGAAAGGGCTATTTTTCAATGCCCATGATGTGGCTAATGTCTACATTACAAGTTGGGTGAAGGTGCATGCAACACATAGCTGTAGATGAGTGAAACTCTAGTTGAGTGATCCCTAATTTTGAGAGGTTCTACTGGTATACTAGTCTTGATTTGAAATCCTCAATTGGGCATATGTTCTAACATAGTTTACTTGTCTGTTACCTGTTGATTACTTTAGTTTTGTACAGTAGGGATAAAAACAGGCTTGATTATTGTGATGTCTGCCTGAGAGTTCTAGTTGGACAAGTGTTCAAAAGCCATACTTGTAATCTAATAACACTACCTATTTTGGTGTTACTACTTGAGTATAGTACTAGAAGTGGAATGACTGCTAGGCATATTTTCTATCCTATATTTATCTTATTCTTAGTCCAAACCCTCTGGTGAACTTTTGTTCTTCTCTAATTGTCTGTGGTTATTCCCATCATTTGTGTGTAATTGTTTCAATATTTTTGATTCATCACTTATCATACAGATTCTGGAAGGCGTTTTGGGCATCAAGCCCGAGGGTCGTGGCACACTCGTGAACATGATGGGCTCCTTGGTAGTGGTTCATTTCCAAGACCATTTGGAAATGAAGCTGGGATGTCGGCCCCGAAGATGCAAACAAATGAGCACTATCAACTCAGCAAGAGCAATGAGCCATATCATCCTCCACGGCCATACAAGGTTGAGTAAACATTTATACTATATTATAAACCATGAGGGGCTTAGAGGAACTATTTTTGGGATCATGGTGTTATATTCTTAAAATACCAAATTATACCCAATTTAAATTACAAATTTTTTATTTAATAAAAAGTATGATAGAAAAAAAATTGTAGCTCACCTATAACTTACATCTCATCCATTTTCCAGCTTCTTTTAAATTACTAAAATATTTTTCAGCTTTATTCATACTTTTGAATTTTTAAATAGTCATGCCACTCCCAACATAAAAAGTATTTAAAAAATCATAAATTTACAAATAACAAAAAAATCATATATAAATAAATTTTCTGATTAATCATTGCAAAATCTTATAAAAATATCATTTCTAAAATTTTTAATATAATCTCTAGATCTTTTACAAAAAAATTGTTAACACCATTTTTTTTAAATATATATGCATGCATCACGTGTTAAGGGACATAGAACAACAAAAGATTTAATGTATATGCACGCATAGTGAACCAAAGGGTTCTAGTTGTAAATTATTCAACAAGTTCCAATAGCTCATATTCTTTTTTTCTTTTTTTTTTAAATTTAGTTGAGGGGGGATGACTCGAATCCGATACCTTTTACATTGGGAAATAGATGACAACCACTTGGCCAAAACCTTGTTGTCCAATAGCTCATATTCGTGTAGCTAGTATTTGTTTTAAATTTTTGTCTTGGTTTTTTCCTTTTTCCCATTTGGTTGTTTTGGCAGTGATTGTTAATGTGTGTGCGCCTTTGACTGATCTTGTGTGACTTCTACTTTTTCAGGCTGTACCTCATTCAAGAAGGGTCACCGACTCATACAACGACGAAACTTTTGGTTCATTGGAGTGTGCTAGTGAGTGTAGAGCAGAGGAGGAGAGGAAGAGAAGAGGTATTGTTTTATTCTTATTGGAATTATGTATAGCTCAATATGCTAGCCTTTTTCCATAATTTCTTTTCTGTTACATTCTCTTTTAAATTTAGCCTCTTTTGAGATGATGAGGAAAGAACAACAGAAGGCTCTTCAGGAGAAGCAAAAATTGAATCTGGAGACTCAGAAAGATGGTATCTTGGACCTTTGTGAAGATTTGAATGATAGCAAAGAGGAAAGAGAACATTTTGAGAGGAAAAATGAATTGGAGGTCTCTGCTGCAATTCCAATCATTAGTAATGATCTTGAGAAATCTTCTTTTGCTTCACACTCTCCTGCATCTAGGCCGCTTGTTCCGCCTGGCTTTCAAAACAATGTTCTTGACAAGAATTCTGGAGTGAAATCTTTGATTCATCCTCCTTTGTCAGATGTATGATAGTTCAACTTTCCTTTTTATATTATTTCGTTGACTAAAGATTCAGATATCCTTTGGAACTTCTTCAAGTGATTTTCATAATATTCATGACCTCATTCTTGGGCTTTCTTTTATATGGATTTATATGCTCTTTAACATGTGTGATTAGATCTCTACAACAACAACAACTAAGCCTTTAATCACAATGAATTGGGGTAGGCTACATGAACAATAGAGAGAATCAAGTCGGGTCGGACGTGTAATTAGATCTCTCTGTCTCGTTAATTAGATGCTTTGAGATGTGATCATAAATCCCTTTTCTCTATATGTGCCTGCCTCCTGGTATATACGCTGATTGATTTGCTAACTTCAATATTTTGTGTTCGTTTATTGAAACTAATGGCCTCAATGAAGATAAAGAACTAACCAATTGTTTTATGTCAACTGTATGATACCCTACATGCTTCCCCTTCCCCCTCCCTTTTCTTTAAGTCCCAGTTTCCCTTGTGTATGGTTGGTTTCTCAGTTTCTCTTAAGATAATTCACTCTTTTTCTTTAAATTTTAGACCCATATCACAAACCAGTGAAATTTGTTGATGGGTTTTATGTTGTTCTGAATAGTCGGATATATTTTGCATTTTACAGGTCAGGAAACTTGTAACTGTGGTAGGTCTCTCAGATCCTGAAGCCAACCTTGTCCAAAATGAAATGAAAGATAAATTAGAGCAACAACTGTCTCAGGAGATCAATTTGCAGCCTGCAGAGGAAATGAAGCATTCACACCTTTTAAACAAAGATGATGCTATGAATTTACACCCAAGTTTATATGCGTCCACCCCGAAACTTACCATGGAAGGCCAGTTATCCCACAGTTCTAGTCATTTCAATTTTCATGGAACCCTAGATGATTTTGGGATAGTCAAACTTGATGCCAAAGTATCAGAGGATGCTGTTAGCGAATCCAATCAAAATTATTCAACTTCAGTGCTGGAGAGCTTTTTTGGAAGCACATTATCCATGAATTCCGGTGGTTCTACTCCAGCTGAGGTTATTCAAAATTTAAATGCATTCCTGTTGCACGTGTCTTATTTGATTCCTGCCAACCTTTCTGTAGATTGTGTCATCTTACTGTTTCTCAAGACGATTAATTATGTATCTTGAAATTTACAGTATATGTGTTTTCAAATCTGAAAACTTGGGATTCACTTTTCTCTCGTTAAGAAAATTTAGTTCAAAGCAATATACACAGTGGTGTGAGCGATGTAATGGCTTGTGAAAATTTGTTATTCACAAAAAGTTAAGTCACTTTTATTGCGGAAGCCGGACTGTGGATGAATGGTTGAGTGAATCTTAACCTGATCTGCAGGTGTCCCATAATTCTTTTATGTTATTATTTTTTGCCTCCCCATAAACAGAAGTTCTAGATTCGCCCCTACTTACAGGTCCAAAGAAAGGCAGTTTACTCATCTTTTCATGTGATTTTGGGTTGTTTTAAGTGTTACTCTACGTAGGATATGTTTTTATTCAGCATCATGATAGTAAACCTGATGATTCATGGTGCCCCAACTCTTTCCAGTCTTCGAAGGTTGCCCAATGGTTTTCTGATGAAGGTGTGTGATGGTTTACCTCACTTTCAATATTGGAAAAGGTTCTGAAGCTATTGTGTTGATCTTATTTTATTTTTTATATCTTGAAAATCTTGCAGAAGTAAAGCCTGTTGATATGTCATCTGGGAGGCCAAATGATTTATTATCATTAGTAGTCAGTGGTGATAAAGGTAGATGTCAAGTTTCTGACTCAGAAGCAGCTGAGCCCTTTCCACCTGATTTCTCCTCTAAAACCTTGAAACATTCGGATCAGTTTAAATTAGACATATTGTCTACTGATAATGGGGTCGCGAACGAGCTAAGCATTAATAACAATGAGGAGGCGATTCCGGCTGTGCTTACTTGTGAAGACCTTGAACAATCAATTTTGTCAGAGTACAGTGCAAAAAGTAAATCTGGGCTCTCAGTCTCAAATGGTGGGGTTTCAAATAGTGCAAATACTGAACAACAAAATGCACCAGTTGATGGTCATGCATCTATACACCTGCTTTCTCTTTTGCGGAAGGGATCCTTACGGATTTTAAACTCTGGTGTCGATACCAATCTCGTAGATAAGATATCAGGTCCTCAAGGATATTATGTGGAGACAACAGTCAATAAGCCTGAATGGGAAGAGAACAATAGCAATGTTCCCAGTTCTGTTGATACCCTGACACTTGAAACACTCTTTGGAACTGCTTTTATGAAGGAGCTACAATCAGTTGAAGCACCTGTTTCTGCCCAAAGGGGATCAATCGGGTCTGCTCAAGTCGATGCCCCAGAGCCTCCTGGATTACCTTTTCCAGTCTCAGATAATGGCTTTTCTTCGCCAAGACGTAACGAATTTGGCTTGCAAAGACCAGGTTATGACTATTGTATTTTGGCTTCAAATCACAAACAGCAGACGAAGCTGAGTAAGACTGAGAACTGGAATGGCTTTGATGGTTCCCTAACTGATATAACTTCATCAAAGCATCATACAGAAGCAGCTCCAATGCACATCGGGTTTCAAGAGGGTTCGGAAACTCAGCTGCCTGAATTGAGTTCCGTTTCTTCAAGCCATCCCCGTGACCACTGGATGTCGAGATTTACGTCGATTGGTTCGAGTAATAATGTGAACTCTTCTTTAGATGGACATGTTGACATAATGGACAAACTAGCAGCTATCAGTTCTGTTAAAGATCAACAACGTATGGTAGGCCTAGATCTAATGGAGCCTCACATTCCCCATCGCAGCCTTCAGCTGCAGCAATCTTTACCACAGTTTCAGACTCCACAAATGTCTCAAATGAGACCATTATATCATCACTTGGATTCACATCCTACTCAAATGAGTCCCCAGATGAAGTTACCGAGTCATGAAACCTTGTTTAACCATGATTCTCTAGCCAATCATCAAGTTCAGTCAAATATAAATCGTTCATTTCCTCACCAGGCTGTTAGGGTTGCAGGATTTGAGATTCCATCGCATCATTCATTTTTGCATCCGCAGATGCAAATGTCAGGAAACCATGATCCTCATATGTTACCTGACTTTTCAAGGGGTGGCAATCAAGAAACTTTCTTTTTGCAGGAAATGAATCAGATGCAAAGTTACCCTTTTGGGCATCGTACATCAAACATTGGCATCCGTGGGGTGCCAATTACAGGTAAAATTTTACCGCTCTGATGTTACCTATATAGGTGAAACTGGAATACCTCGATCTTGTCTTTTTAACTCGAGCTTATAATAGTTAGGGATGTCTATTACTCCCCAACTGACTGAAGAGAACTGAAAAACAGTTTATTTACTGGTCGCCCATTGTTTTAAAAAAAATTTTTCATTGGTTCGTGTGTTATTTCTCCTCGAAAATAGCTATAAGAATTAGTAGCTAAACTCGTGAACTCATAAGAATGTTGAAGAATCTGGCTTGTTTATACACTATTTTTGTAGGAGTAGCTGTTTTATACATTTTTAGATTTTTTTATTTATTAAAGATCTATGATAAAGAATTTCTTCCCCCAGGAAGCAGTATATTATGTAGAAAGTTACTGATTTTGAGATCTTAGCACGAGCAATTAGTTATTGTGCTCAGCCTACTCTTGTGTGGTTATTTTTGTATCATTTGGTTCCTCCGTAGTTCCTAGTTGACCTAACTATTACTGCTGAATATGTCTCGGTAACTTGCAATTGAAAACATCGGCTACTCAGCAAATACTTATTAGTAGTAACAGAAGTATTTTCTTTGAAGTATTAGAATCTAAATTTCAATCTTGGCTCCAGATATCAATTCTGGAGTTAATCTTTCTGAGAGGCTAATAGAAATGGAGCGCCGTGCAAACTCAAAGCAGTCCCAACCTTTTGCTCGGAACCATAACCGTGGAAGTCATGGGTACGAACCAGACTTGGATTTCCAATATAGATAGTTCATTCCTCTGTAACTTGAAATTATATTGAGAATGGGTTGGAGAATATAAGAACTTCCTTACTTTGTTGCGGATACGATGATTGTGGCAGTTGAATCTTATTTTTCCTGTCATGTTTCTTTGTTTAGCTAAGCCACGACTGTTGATGAAAAGCGCCTTTTGGGGAAATTAAAAAAGGGGGGAAGAATTGCATTTTGGGATGAAATCAAACTTACAAATACCATTGTGTCCTAATTTGGATTACTTGTAACGACCCAAACTTTTACATGATCTACATAATCATGCATAAACATCATGACTCATATAGAAGCATTTGATATGCATAAATGTTATGTCTATTGTGAATATGAAATACGTGAAATTTCTGTATTGATATGTGATATTGCTTTGGATTCTATTGAATGCATGACTTAGTGAGAATTATGATAAGAATTGAAATCTAATGAGTCGGTTTCATTATCTCGAGAATATGGTTAAAATTATGAATATACAAAGTTGAGGGACTTAAGTGTAAGATGATAGAGAATTGGAGGTCTAAAGTGCAATATCTCGTATAAGTTATCTTTATTTATTGAAACAAGGAGATGATTATCAGATATCTTTCCATATTTTCGTTTCTTCAGCTGGTTCTTGAGGGAAAAATATCAAGTTTTGTTCTAAAAACTTGTAGAGGAAGGTATACCTAGGTTTATAACCTTTGTTTTTCTATGTTTTAAAAGTTAAAATGATGTGTTTGTTGATGTTGGTTGAGAAATGACGTAGGGCTTGCATGTGTTGGATGAAAATATGTATTTTGAAATATATTTTGAAGTTATACATGAAGGGAAGATGTTTAAAGAAGGTAGAAGATGTTTTGGAAAGAAAGAACATGGGTTTTAGAAATCTGCTGAAAAACAGAACTCCTATGTTCTGGTGTTTTGAGTTTTTGAAACTCTTAAGACTTTGATTTTGATGTTGGTGTTCAAATGAAACTTGTAGTATGTTGAGATCTTTAATAGCAAATCGAGTAATTTGGAGTTGTATTGCATGAGTTATGTTAGTTTTACTAAATTGTGTACATGTTGACATTTAAAATTGAATGATTTCTGAAACCTGATGTTCTAGGCTAATTTTCGGTTATGAAGATGATTGAATTACCTTAAGCACTTCAAAGATGAATTGTAGAGCTTTGAGTATCTTTAATTTGACACCAAGTGAGACTCATTTGGAGTTCGTATGAATTAGTTATGAATTTTATACAAAAATGTGTCAAAGCTGAAATATGCAGAATTTTTCACTAAAACATTCTGCCATATAGAGATCGATCGCCTCTCCATAGAGATCAATCTCTCAAGCAAAAATTCTGAAAAAATGGTTTTATTTGATGATTTAAAATATGGAAAGCCTAGTATGATGTATGTTGACTATGAAAACATGTTAAATGTAAATATTAGATGATTTATTAATGTGTTTCAGATAAATGTATTTATAGGTCATAATCTCGAACAAACTACAGATAAAACGAACTAAAAGGGATTTTCGAGATAGGTGTATCGTTTATGAGTATATCATATAACTTGGTATTTAACTGTACATAAGTATATGATTTATGTTACATGAATTGAGTTTATAATGGGTGTACATACGTGTTATATATGTGTTATATATGATGAATTTACGTGATGTGATGGGTTCATTATATTGACATGTGATTATGAATTGTGCATTCATATGCATACATAAAAGATTAAAGAATTTTGTTATGGCTGGTAAGGATCTTGAACCATGTGTTATTGCATTCTGGATATGGTCAGAATTACAGAATCAAATAATATCGATCCCGAGCTAATTGAGAACTCAAAAGGGGATCTACAGAGTGCCATGGCCATCTCGTGATCACGGATTGTTCCTGATTCTAGTTGGTCCATAACAGAAGAACAAATCATCATACATACATGTGTGGATTTGATTACTTGTTGTACAAGTGGTATTACAGTTTTGATGAGTTGTATACTCATTTTGATATTGAATATCGGTTATTCGTTTATACTCAGTGAAGTGTTTTGTTTCAGATAATCCAAAGTAAAAGTCGATTCTATAGGAAGGTCTAGACGCCTTTTTGGAAGTATTTTGATGTATGGATACAAGTTTGGCCTGCTGATCTGCGGTTCTTCTCCCTCTGCTCATCATTGTACATATATGTATATATGTTTTTGGTATGGGTAATGAGAGATACATCATCAGTCCCTTTTTGTGGCATATATGACATGTACATATTGTTATGGAAAAGTTTTCAATTTACATGGTATAAAGTACAATTTTCGCTGTAACGAATTAATTAATTTGCTTTAGTAATGATATATTCACAGTCATGTATATGTATATAAGTGATGTGACGCCTTTTATATGATAAATGTTACGCGACATGTCTCATGTATATACATATGTATAAAAGAGCTATACGTGTCATATGTAACGAAAATGTAAGTGTGTCACGTTAATTTTTGCTTGGATTGATTATTTTACAGTACATTCAAATTCGATAGCTTTTTACATCGAGGGATCCTCAACTTTTAATGCTGGTCAAAATATAAATAAGGATACTTTCAACTCTTTGTTTTATAGCTTCGTACAATAAAGAACACAAATTTATACTCAATCACCACATAGGTTGTAGGCTTACCAAACTTATCACCAATCTTGCTTGATCATTGGTCTGATTTTTGAAATAAATGCTCAGTCTGCAGGCATCCTTGAGGCTGCAACCTACTTGTCAATGTCTTGTCTTTTCTTGGCAGCACCATGTTTGCACTTTTTTGCCCAAGAAAAGGTGTCATTGTTTTCCTGTGCAAAAATATTAGAGAACTATGTTTTACATACTTCACTTAAATGCAACAAAATTCACAACTGAAAACCCTCACGGCAAAACTAAGAGAGTTTACTAATTTCCCGAGGATTTAAAACATTATTCAATTCGTATTTGCAATTATTCAACTTAAACCAAGCTCAAAGTTGCCATTAGGGACATATCAAACTATTGGATAAGAATTTTTTCATCGAATTATTGCTACGTTCCTCATGGCACTGCACGGGTAGCAACCAACAACTCGAACATTTGTAACAGACGTTGAGGACTGATACATGCCCTTAGGCCTTATCATCTGTCATAGGCCGGAGAATAAGGCCGAGACTTATATAATTGCCTCTTTCAATTATAATTTTATACATGTAATATTTTAATTATTCTCCATATTTTATTTGAAGGACGGGTTATATATTAGCCAGATACCCATTTAACACTAGTAATTATTGTGCACGTATAACTTAAATCCTTTTTTTCTTGTACAATATCTTTTCGTATTAGGTAATTTTCATGTAAAATGGTGTGTTTTAAAAAAACAATTGTTTTTTAGCAATGTATGAAGGTGGTTATCATATGTCATACTATAGTTTGCACGTATGTAAGTATAGACGAGTGAAATATGAAGTTGTTTGTGTTCGCAGTGTCGTCGATGATGTGCTTCTTCGCATGAATCCTTCTTGTATCAATAGGATAGTAAAATGACAATAGCAAGTCGAGACAAGTGTTTACACTTTGTCCTTAATAAGATTTTGCCCCGCTCATTGTGCTTCGAAATGCGGCAATCCTCTTCCAAGATACGACTTCAACTTGTGATAGTAGCACAACAAATGTCAAGTTCTACAATAAAAAATGTTGCAATCTCTATTCTTCAAGAACAATATATGAATATGATGCAGAAATCACTTTAATCTTACTTTTCTCTCTCAATTTTTGTGTTTGATTTTTAAAATCTTATTGTTAATTCATAATAGGAATGTTGTATACTATGCTAAGAGATATCATCAAAAGACATCATTTAGATACACTAATTAATGAAAAAAGCAATTGCACGCAAAAAGGTGCATCTCTTGAAAACAACTGACGAGCCCAATCGATCGCGATGTCACTGCCAACTTTTGGAGGCTACGATCGATCGCGGTCTCCGGTTGGCCAATTTGTGTTGTCTTTTTATCTTATTTCCATGCTTATTTTTAATTCATTAACTATTTCTATTCAACACGTTATTATATATAAATTATCTTTTGGTCGGCCTACCTAATCAGTAAATATAATTATTCCGCCGACATGGTTTTTTAAATTTTCTTATCCCTAATTAAATGCATCATTTTGTGTATTTTATCTTATCTCATGACTCGTTCTCGATTATCCCATTAAATATTTTGGAGGTTTTGACCATACGGGTCTCATTGCCAGAGTTATGCTTTGTTCGAAGAGCACGATCGTATTATAGGCAGCTCGAGCTAACCCCAATCATAAGATGAACGTAGTGAATCAGATAGGGAGAGGAGGATGTTCAAATCTTATTTTTCAAATATAACTGACTCATTTATTACTCAAATATTCATCCAATTAATTCATATCATACTGTGCGTCGTTCATCTTTTCAAACCTTTTTTTATATGATTAAATATCGACAAATAATAAAACTGTTTTGACTGATAAAACTAAATGTATAAGCTATGATAAATTAAATTTAAACTGATTTTTCAACAAATTATCACATAACAAATAACAAATATACATACATATTTGATATATATATAGATGTCATGATCTAGTAAACATGTGTCATGCACTTCCACACTCGTCAGCCGTCGGTCATACTTTTTATTTGGGAAATTCATGGATCGAGTCATCTTATACACCAATATATATATATATATATATATATATTGTAGATAAGATAAAAGATTTGTAATTTGAAATTTAGATAATATGATAAGATATCAATTAGATTGAGTTTGATCTAATTATAAGTTCTATTTAATAGAACTCTTGTAAACCTATTTCATTAATTCAGAAATATTAAAAAAACCAGATATATTTTCTGGACAATTTCTTCTCGGTTTCTACCGATTTACATGGTATCAGAGCCACGACTTTGATCGTGACCCATTGTCGTGAACACCGATGTTCAGCACGGCCTCATCGTTCTCCACTGCCGACGGAAACTCCTCGTCGTCCGTCCATTGTGTGTCTCCCTCAATGGGACTACATGTTTCTGATTCCTCTCTTCATATTACGATCCATAAATTCAATGGACGTAATTATCTTGAATGGGCACAATCTGTGCGCCTTGTAAAGATGGCAAAGGCAGATTTGGCTACCTCACAGGCGACGCCGCTGCCCCACCGGCAGATGATCCGAAATTTCTTCAATGGAGGTCCGAAATTCCATGGTCATGGCATGGTTGATCAATTCTATGGACCCGTTGATTGGCAAACCTTTTATGTTCCTTCCTACTGCTCGAGATGTGTGGGACGCAGTCCGTCACACATATTCCGACTTGGAGAATTATTCCCAACTCTATGAACTCACCACTCGTATGTGGAAAGTACAACAGGGTACGCGAGATGTAACTACATATTATAATGAATTGATGGTGATTTGGCAAGAGCATGATATGCTTGACATCGATGAATGGGAAAACCCCAAAGATAGTACTCGATACAAGAAAAAACTTGAATGTCGCCGAGTCTTTGTCTTTCTCGCCGGGTTTACCCGTGAACTTGATGAGTCCGTGGCAGAATTCTGGGACGAACACCATTGCCGAGCATTCGAGAGGTATTTTTTGAAATTCGACGAGAGGAAACTCGTCGCATGGTGATGTTCAAACGTGAACCGTGTGGTTCCGATGCTGAGGGTTCGGCGCTGGTACTTCAGCAATCAAGATCGGATGCATCTCGACGGGAGGGGAGAAATAAACCTTGGTGTGAGAAGTGTAAAAAGCCCTGGCACACAATTGAGACGTGTTGGGAAATTCATGAGCGACCTCCTCATCTCAAGAAGAAATACGACGCCTCCAGCAAGCAAAACCTTGGGAGTCATGCTCTTCCATCCATGGTGGCCGAAGACTCCTTGCAACCTTCAACGCCTGAATCTCTCCCTTTCACTCAGACTCAATTAGACCACCTGTACAAGCTGTTTGAATCTCTTTCTACTAACACTCCTTCGCCTCCTTCATGTTCCTTTGCCCATACAGGTATTTCTTGTGCTAATGTGGCCCATTCCGTTGCTAATAGTGTATGGATCTTAGATTCAGGTGCAACCGACCATATGACAGGTTCATCACATTTGTACTCCTCCTACGTCCCGTGTGCCGGGAACCAACGTGTTAAAATTGCCGATGGTTCTCTTGCTCTGGTTGCCGGGAAGGGGTCCATTTGTGTGTCTCCAACATATTATGTTACCAATATCTTGCATGTGCCTCTTCTCTCTTTTTGTCTATCAGCAAACTCACCACTGACTTGAATTGTCGTATTATTTTTTCCTCGTCTCTGTATGTTTTTCAGGATCTGGTCTCGGGGAGGACGATTGGCAGTGCTAGACAGGATCATGGTCTCTACCTCTTCGATGCTACCTCCTTGGCACACAATAACAATAAGCTTTGTCTTAATTCTGTTTTTTCTTCTCGTATGAGTGATATTTTGCTTTGGCATTATCGTTTAGGTCATCCAAACCTTTCTTATTTACAAAAGTTGTTTCCAAATTTATGCATCAATAAAACATTTGTTACTCACTTTGATTGTGAATCGTGTGAATTGGCCAAACATCATCGGACCTCTTTTCCATCTCAAACTTATAAACGATCTTCCCCATTTACCGTAATTCATAGTGATGTTTGGGGGCCATGTCGAATTAAAACCTTTTCTCACAAACGGTGGTTTATAACATTTATTGATGATCATTCTCGGATGACATGGGTATTTCTTTTGAACGATAAATCTGATGTAGGTTCGACATTTCAAACCTTTTATAAAATGATTCAGACTCAGTTTCATACCAATATCAAAATCTTTCGAAGAGACAATGGAAAAGAATATTTTAATCAACAGTTGGGAGATTTTTTTAATATGCATGGTATTATTCATCAAAGTTCTTGTCCCCATACACCTCAACAAAATGGGGTCGCTGAACGTAAAAATAGACACCTCCTCGAAGTCGCTCGTGCCATTAGCTTCCATACTAATGTTCCGAGTTACCTCTGGGGAGAGGCTATTCTTACAGCTGCATATCTGATTAACAGGTTACCATCACGAACTTTAAATTTTCAAACTCCCCTGTCCATTTTTCAAAAATCTTTTCCTCACTCTCGCTTAATATATGATATCCCCCTCAAAATTTTTGGTAGCGTGGCATTTGTTCACAATCACGATTTGACAACCTCGAAACTAGCTCACAAAGCCATTAAATGCATTTTTGTTGGTTATCCAGCAACTCAACGGGGATATAAATGTTTTGACCCCTCCTCAAGAAAAATGTTTGTTTCTATGGATGTCACGTTCTTCGAGGGTCAACCATTTCATCTTCAGGGGGTGTCATATAACATAAAGGAAGATGATCTCTTAAACAAATCAAATTTTGAAATTGAATTTGGAACTGAGCACCTACATAATCAAACAAATATAGAAGAAGTCCACCCAAGACAAGATATTGTATATACCAGGAGAAAACATGCAACACAAGGAGGAGACATGGTCCTACTACCACACCAGGATTCAGCCCCTGTATCAGATCTTGCAACACATCAAGTTCCAACCCCAGGTACTTTCAAAACCATTCCACCTCTTGATAGTGACTTATCTATTGCTCAAAGAAAAGGGGTTAGAACATGCACTAAACATCCACTCTCAAATTTTGTATCGTACAAAAACTTATCACCCTCCTACTCTACCTTCATTTCTCAAATAGACACAGGTAGTATTCCAAATACTGTACAGGAGGCTCTTAAAATACCTGAGTGGAAAGAAGCGATTCAGGAAGAGATGAGAGCACTGGAGAAGAACGCTACTTGGGAAAAGACTGATCTACCAAGTGGTGAGCCTGTTGTAGGGTGTAAGTGGGTCTTTACAACAAAACACAACTCTGATGGATCTCTAGAAAGATACAAAGCCCGGTTAGTTGCCAAAGGATTCACCCAAACATGTGGAGTTGATTAAACTGATACATTCTCACCAGTGGCTAAACTTAATACAGTTCGAGTTATTCTGTCTGTTGCTGCTAATTTAGACTGGCCATTAAACCAACTTGATGTAAAAAATGCCTTTTTAAATGGAGAACTAGAGGAGGAACTCTATATGGATCCGCCACCTGGTTTTACTAATGAATTTGGTTCCAAGGTATGCAGGCTAAAAAATCTCTCTATGGACTTAAACAATCTCCAATGGCATGGTTCGAAAGATTCACAAGATGTGTCAAAAGTCAGGGCTACACTCAAGGAGAATCTGATCATACTCTCTTCACCAGGAAATCAAATTCAAACAAAATATCTGTGTTAATTGTTTATGTTGATGATATTATATTGATAGGTGATGACTTAGAAGAGATGAACAGGTTAAAGAAACAGTTGGCAAAACAATTTGAAATGAAAGATTTGGGACTGTTGAAATATTTCCTTGGAATGGAGGTGGCCAGATCAAAAAAGGGAATCATAGTTTCCCAAAGAAAGTATACCCTTGATCTATTGAATGAAACATGGATGAGTGGGTGCAAGCCATCAGATACTCCTATAGAAGTCAACAAAAAATTAGGAGATATTAAAGATGGTACTACAGTCGATACGTGAAGATATCAACGATTAGTTGGCAAGCTAATCTACCTGTCCCATACTCGGCCAGACATCGCATTCGCATTAAGTATGGTAAGTCAGTTCATGCATTCACCCTTTGCAGAACATCTTGAAGCAGTGTATCGCATACTTAGATACCTGAAAGGAACTCCAGGGAAATGACTATTCTTTGGAAAAAATGAAGAGAAGGGTATTTAGAAGTTTACACTGATGCTGATTGGGCAGGATCTATCACTGATAGAAGATCTACCTCAGGCTACTGCACTTTTGTATGGGGTAACTTGGTAACGTGGAGAAGCAAAAAACAAAGTGTTGTTGCTAGAAGCAGTGCTGCGGCTGAACTTAGATCTATGGCTCAAGGAGTATGTGAAGTGATGTGGTTAAAGAGAGTTATGGAAGAACTGATGAGAACTATTGAACTACATGTAAAGCTATATTGCGACAACAAAGCAGCAATTAGCATTGTTCATAATCCAGTTCTACATGAGAGAACCAAACACATTGAGATCGACAAACATTTCATCAAAGAAAAGATTGAAGATGGCACGATGTGCACTCCATTTGTCCCAAGCTCTTTGCAAGTTGCAGATATTCTAACAAAAGGATTGTCAAGACAAATCTTTGAAGATCAAGTGAGCAAGTTGGGAATGATAGATATTTTCATACCAACTTGAGGGGGAGTATAGATAAGATAAAAGATTTGTAATTTGACTTTAAGATTTGAATTTTAGATAATAGGGTAAGATATCAATTAGATTGAGTTTGATCTAATTGTAAGTTCTATTTAATAGAACTCTTTTAAACCTATTTCATTAATTCAGAAATATAAAAAAACCAGATATATTTTCTGGACAATTTCTTCTCGGTTTCTACCGATTTACATATATATATATATGCACAAAATTCCCGCTATACATAAGATGCGTGAGGGTCGGGCCTAATGTACACAGTCTTATACTGTAATACAAGAGTTTATTTTCACAAGTCAAACTCAATCTTCAAGTCACGTATGACAGGATCCGATCCATGTAAAACCTCGTATTGTGCACAGCCTTCTCATAGCCGTTGATTTTGTTGGGAAAGGTCAATCTCGTGAAAATATTTAATATTATATGTAGAAGAACATTCATCCACGTAGAGGAAGCCACCCACGTGGCTCTGCCTCCTTACTCTGTGTCGGCAAGTGCCGCACACGAAACACAATGCACCCCTATTTCCCATTTATTTAATACAATTTGACAAAACCGCGTGGACTTTTGTTCTCCCTATCGCCAATTTGACATTTAAAAAGTCAACCTACAATGCAGCGAAGTTGAGCATCTGATTCACGCATTATTTTTTTTAAAAAAATAATTTTTAACCAAAATTTAAAATATAATATTTAAAATTTCTTATTATTATATTTTATTTGTATTTTTATTAAAATAATATTTGATAAAAATTTATTTTTCAAACTATCTCATTTTCATATCTATTTGCATCATCTTTACTAAAAAAAACTTCATTTATTACTTCTAATTTTTTTTATTAAAATTACATTTGCCCCAAAAAATTATATTTTACCTCTCAAAAATCATATTTTATCCTAAAATTATATTTTGATCCCTTAAAAAATTTATTTTTTATTTTTATATTATTATTTTTTGTTTCGTTTGATCTTTAGGCTAGATTCCTCTATGACCGTAGATGCAATCTCTCTCAATTATTATATATAAATTAAATTGTTTTCTTTTCTAGGAAACCCCACATTATTCTTTTTACCCACTTCTCTGCCATATACCTCCGAAAGTCAGCGCCTTCTTTTGTCTTTTCAAATCTGAACCAAAAGAAGCAGAGAAAATGGACGATGATTGGGATCTCCACGCAGTGGTCAGAGGCTGCGGCTCCACCTCCACCTCCACCACCATCGCCACTTCCAAAGCCACCACATCTTCGATTACCGCCACCACAATTCCAAGTCCCTCGGATAATCTTTTTACCGCCAATTTTCAACAAAATTACGACACACCCGCTGCTTATAACTGTCAAGATCTGTTTCAACCCAGAAGCGAGAGCTTCATTGAAGACCTGCATGATCTATGCAAACCCTTTATCCCGAAATCACAGCAGCCAGCTTCACAAATAGGATCGATTCTTTCTCCAAAAAGATTGCCAATTTCACCGCTCTGTGTTTTTGGGGGGTTTCAAGGGGTGGAGCAACATCAGCAGCGATTGCTTCAACAGACACCGCTTACGCAAAATCATCTACCCATATCAGCTGCTAATGCCTCAAAAGCTAGTACTGTTTCGCAGAATCCTAGTTCTAGGTCGGCCAAGAGAAGGTAAATTTTGTACAATTGAAGTTGAACTTTATTGCTTTGAGATAATTAGTTCGAGAATGGGAGAAGATATTGGTGACAATGATTCATTTTTTTGGCTCAGTTTTAGTGTTTATTTGGTTAATTATTGTGTAGGAAGAACAATCTGAAGAGGGTTTGTCATGTCCCGGCAGAGAGCTTATCTTTTGATATGTGTTCTTGGAGAAAATATGGGCAAAAACCCATTAAAGGTTCTCCCTATCCAAGGTTTGGTTCTTCAATTATCAAGTTGGTCATTCCCCGTTTCATATTCATTAAATTCGAGAAATCATAAGATTATGTTTTTATTTTTATTACCTCTTTTCAGAAAGTTGGTGTTTCTTGAATATTTGATGGTAGTTTCTTTTTTGGGGTGCACGAACAGGGGATACTATAAATGCAGCACCTCAAAAGGCTGTATGGCAAGAAAGCAAGTGGAGAGAAATAGATCCGACCCCGGAATGTTCATCGTCACCTACACAGCGGAGCACAACCATCCCATTCCCACTCACCGCAACTCACTCGCCGGCTGCACTCGTCAGAATCCGGCGGCGGCCAATCCCAGATCTGAAAACCCGGACAAACCGTCTTGCTCGCCTCCAACTTCACCGCGAGAAGACCTCTCTCAGACGCCTGAAAAGTTAGAGAGCAGCCAGGAGGAGTTGGCGGAAGCTGAAGATGACGATTTAAGCGTTTCGGACATGGTATTGGATGATGATTTCTTCGAGGGTTTGGAGGATTTAGCTGGACCTGACCCCGGAGAATGTATCAACGATCTGTTCCCGGCAAGCCTACTCCCTTGGGTCGCCAAACATACAACCACCACCGGTGACGGTGGTGGTTGACAGTTGACTTGGTGAAGGGAAAGGATTTACTTTTCCTCCGACTTTGTTTTTTTTTTTTTTTTTTTTGTTTCTCTAGGCACCAAACGACTTGCCGTAAAGAACCTCAAGATCACAATTTCTTGTTATGCCGCAACATGTAAAATTCTCTAATATAGAACTGCATGAGAAAAGGAAAGTAAAAAACAAGAGAGCTTTGCTGATGTAAAAAAAATTCAATTCCAAGTATGCATCTCCGCTGATGCAAAAATGGTTTTAGGTAGGGGATTAAGATTCGTTCCGACTCATTTTCGTGAAATTTAGAATTTCGACTCGATTTTTTGTAAAAATTATATGAAATTCCAGATTTTTCATTGTTTGTTGGGTTTGTCTTGGTTGTATGAATCTTGATAAACAGAAGAAATAAGTGGTATCTGAGGAGGCATTACAGTTTATATTGAATTCAATTCATTCTCTCTCTCTCTCTCTTTTCATTTAAATGTGTTTAGTTCATTAAGATAAGTACCGTAAAATATGGGCAGAGTGGCATAAAATTCTCAATACCTAACTTAAATTGAGTTTTAGTACCTATGTCAGAAAATGGATGTTCCAACTCCCTATTTCAATTTAAATTTATTTATCACTCCCTAACAACCTAAAATAGTTATAATACCCTTATCTTCCTTATTTCCAACTTCTTCATCTCTTCCGTGTGAGTTACAAGCAAACAAAAAATGTGCATAGGCCGTGATTTGGAACCCCAACCCTTCAAATTTTCTCAATTTTATGATTTTGTCAAAGCTGTGAGAAGACTTAAAAAGACTAAAAGTACAGAAGGAAATTAATATCAGACATCATAATGAGAATAGCCAAATACTATAATCAATATGTGTTGCACAATTTGGATCGTGCATACACAAGAAATGAGCGAAATGTTAGCTTTGTTAGGGATTAAAGGGTGAAAATTAGACCGAAGAAGTTACAAGAAAAAGTCAAAGTGCACCAAGAAAAAGTGGGCGAGAAGATACAAACTGGTGCCAATACAAATGACATACATCGCAATACATGGGTTGAATGCAGATCTTTTGCTGTGTTTCTCGAAATGTTCGAGGAACTCTGCCATAAGATGTGAACAGCCATTAGGGACTGGATTCAAAATTAAGATGCCAACAGGGTTATGGATTGTTGCTACTTAATGACCAAGGAAGTAGTGATATAATTTTGGTATTAAGCCTACATAATTTGGTACTAATTACACATAACATTAGCATTAAACCTATAAAATTTTGATACAAGTTACATGTAATTGGCATTAAACCTATATAATTATGGTACTATTTACTAATTTGGTATTAATTGTGTATAATTTTGGTATTAGTCACACATGAAATGAATATTAAATATATATAATTCTACGCTCCCAATGTGCCTATGATGTAGCACCTGGCGGACTGTTAGCTAGTGTGTATCATCTTACCAGAATAGAGTATGGTGTGGATCAACCAGAAGAGGTATGCATAAAAGTATTTTTCTCAAGAAGGAATCCTAAAATTCCGTCTGTTTTCTGGGTTTGGAAAAGCGTGGATTTTCAAGAACGGTACTAGTTATACATGAAATTGGTATTAAACATATACAATGTTGATACAAGTTACAAATGAAAATGGTATTAAACATATACAATTTTGGTACTAGTTACACATTAAATTGGTATTAAATCTATACAGTTTTGATATTAATTACACATGAAATTGGTATTAAACCTATATAATTTTGGTATTAAATATACTTGAAATTGATATTAAACATATGCAATTTTAGTACTGATCACAAATGAAATATGTATTAAACATATAAAATTTTTGTACTAGTTACACATGAAATTGATATCAAACCTATCCAATTTTGGTAATAGTTAAACATGAAATTAGTATTAAACATATACAATTTTGGTAATAGTTACGCATGAAATTGGTATTAAACATTTACAATTTGGTATTATTTACACAAGAATTGTTATTAACCATATATACTTTTGGTACTAGTTACACATGATATTAATATTAAACATATACAAATTTGATACTAGTTACACATGAAATTAAACATTTACAAATTTTGTACTAGTTCCACACTTTCATCCCTAGCGATCGATCGTTCCATCATGTTTCAGCCAAAAAATGGTGTTTTCGAGCAACAACTTCCAAATCAACAAACCCAACACTCAATACTCCCCAAATCCTCAAACACAATAATACGTAACATAACACCATAACCAAAAATCTCTAAAACTCAAAACTCAAACCCGTCTCAAATATTAACCAAACATAACAAAAATACAATCAAAACCTTTACAATCAAGAGATACAATCAAAAGATGAAGATAGTTACCTAGTTATTTGCTCAAGAATCCTACTCAAAATCGAGCTCCATCGATTTCTCAACAAGGGGAAGAAAAGGGGAAGGGGGGGAGAGAGAGAGAGAGAGTCATCACACATCGAGTCCACTTGGTATATATAGTACCAAGGCTCCAAAAATTGAGTTTCAAATACTCGCACCAAAACTCATTAAAAATCATGCGTGTTCAATAATAATCTCTCACTCACTCAATCACATCACAAACTTCAACCCCAAGCTCCCCAGATTCCAAATCCCACTACTCACACAATTCCGAGGTTTAACGCCTCGACGAGAATAAGATCTCAATCCTTGGATCCAACAACCTCGATACCGGATTAAAATCATCGGGAGTCTCAACACCATAATTATCTCATAATTACCACAATTAAAATCAATTAAGAATCATAATCACTCCGGGATTAATACAATTAATTTCTGGATATCACAGGTTTGTCATTGATGCAGGGTATGTGGTGGAATATATGTTGATGACTGATTAACTTTCAGGAGAGCCAAAACGTAGGAGTTGCACCATAATTTTCAGCATGGTTAATTTTCGACATGAGCCGAATTGAAATGCTTGGAATGATTTGTTCTGAGTGGGTATGTTTTTTATGGTGGAGCATGATAATTATCTACATTGAGAACTATGAAGGCCTTGCAGTGTTGGTAGCAGAAGATATGAAGATCTTCATCGAGGTGGATTATTGTGGGACGACAAAGCCACAAGGTGGAGATTGTTGGTTTGAGCTTTTTTCTCATCCAACATCGGGCGATAGAAGAAACATGGCCTCATATTTTATTATTAAAAGAAGGCTTGAAGCCTTTGATTTAAGTGCACCAATCAATAGCTTGTCTAGCAACTTTTGACTTTAGATAAATTACTCTCTTATTTTAGAATCTAGTAAAATTCTTAGTATGCTCTGTGGTTGCAGCTGTGACTGAGTTTGCACACCATAAAAGATTATATTAGGTGTCTTTCTTGTAAGTAGTGTGAGTTATAAAGTGTGGCTAGTGGGAAAGCTTTGTAGGTATGTTTGAGTGAGAATAAAAATTGTGTGGTTATAATGATTTTTCATATAATGTATTTTCTTCTATGATCCTGGTGGTGTTTCTCTTGATTTGAGAGTTTTTCATGTTAAATATTTGTGTCATTATTTCTCTTTTGCTTTCTTTTTTCATAAAGATACAGATCGTAGAAGGTGAATTTGAAGGGTCAAATTCTCAACACTGTCTACAAATACGTTGGATCTTCCCTCTGCTTTGGCGTATTTTATGTCCTCCGTAATTTGTTATTTATGACATAAGAACCAGATATCCACTCAATACTGCTCCCGGGAGTCTCGAGCTTGTAAGATGGTTACATTTGATTTTAGGCGTAAAATAGTTTTTGAGGACCCCTCGGTTAACCTCAAGCTTATTTTATTATTTCTTAATAATTTTTCTTAATCTTTACGGTATTACAGTTTTAACCATACAAACTTATGATTCCGGATTTCTTTAAATATTCTAATTTTAATTTCATCCATTTTCATAGGATCGGACGCTTATTGTTTTATCAGGACTTATAATTGATGATAACAATGCAATTTAAAACTTCTAAATTGTGTAGTTATCTAGAACTACATTTTAATCATTCAACGGTGTTATAATAATAAACAGACTCAATAATTATATTAACTTGATTGTTCTCTTAATAATTACATTAATTTGAATTCTTTAGATTTGAACACTTTGATCTTGAATTTGACTTAGGCGTTGAGTCAGTCTCAATCAAATCAATTAGTTGAACAACAAATACCCAGTATTTAGATTTTTTTATTTTTGAGAGGGGATGATATGATCAAGGATAAAGCGAATTCGAGATCGCTAATCTTCTAAGAATTATGGTGGGAATTGAGAGAAGAATTTGAGATTGGAACTATACCTTCCAATGTTTGTACACATCTATTTATATTGTGCTGGTAGCTAACTCGAAGTAAGGAATGTAACTAACTAATAAACCAACTATGTGTCTTATCATATTAATCCAGTACATGATCTTTATCTTCCTCTGCAACACTGATATTTGCCCATATATCTTTATTCTGCATATGTGTGTATTCTGCATAAGTGTGCTGATAACGTATCAGGGGAGAAGCCAAATATTTTTCGTATACTGCGAGACTCGAACTCGAGTATCTCCACAATGGAAGTAAGCTCTTACCAACTGAGCTAGGCTAATGAGCTCAAAAAAAGAAAGCTTTCCTTTCAACCCAGTATTCAGATTTGAACACTTTGATCTTGAATTTGACTTGGGCATTGAGTCGGTCGCAATCAAATCATTCAGTTGAACAACAGATACCCAGGTAAATATGAATGCAGTTTAAAATAGAGTATGAGAAACGCTGTTGCATATTTCGAATCGCAACTTGGTATCTAATGTCAAAGATCAACTTGACTTTGGACAATCTTGCTTACATCTTGTATGTTGATATAAAAGTCCTTCTACGCAAACGGGCATCGACTATAACTTCCATGATTTGTCCTCCAAAAGAAGCTTCTGAGTGTCAGAATTCTAAATCCAATATCATATTTCCCCCCAACATTGGAGTTGGGCTTGAACTCGCAATCTACTTCCATTGTTAGTCAACCAAAATGTAATATGAATATCAAATGTCAATTATGTTGTGCGTTGGATTCTTTCATTTATTGTGACGTTCTTATAACCATTATCATCTAATTTGACGCATCTCTAGGACAAGTCTGAAACCAACAGATGATCTACACATAGTAGGCTTGCTTAATAATACGTATGATGTATGGGTACTCCTAAAAGCCACTCATTGCAATGTCACTCGGTGGTACTTAAAGGATACCGACACACATCGGACATATCATGCAACGTGGAATGTCTTTAATTTGAAAAAATAAAATAAAATGGGACAAACGAAAATGACACGTTTGGGGGTTAATTTGAAAATCAAAAAAGTTTTTGACTAAAATGAAATTTGGACGTGTTTGTTAAACTTTATGTTAATTGAAGTATTGCACATTTTGTGCTAGTATGCGTGGTACTATGATGATTTTAGTGACATCTATTTACTTATACGCTTCTTGAATTTGGTGAAAATATTTTTGGTGTTATCTTTTATTTGGACGTGCTTGCTAAAGTTTATGTAATTGAAGTAACATGCATTTGATGTTAGTATGTATGATACTATGATGATTCCCGTGAGATGCATTTCTGTATACGCTTCTTGAATTTGGTAAGAATATTTTTGTTGCTTTTATATGAACTTACTTGAATTTAAATTTTTAATATTTCAATGGAAAAGGGTAAATTTATAGAATTACCTATTCAACTACCACTCATATTTCTACAAATATGTACCATACAATACGTATAGTATGCTCTACTAGAATCAATCATATTAATGGTGGGAATCCCTTTTGTTGGTGGGCACTCCACTTACCTCTGGTTTACACTGACCAAGACTTTTATCGGTCAAAGTTGCGGCTAGCTAGTTTGTTCCGAACCCATCCAATTTTTTCATGATCAAGGAGGCTACTTTCGAGTTTTGATCATAGAAAGTGGACTAATCTGTAAAAATTTTGTGGAGCTTCATTCAAAAATCAAACCCATTTATTTATAGTCTCTATGTGATGGAAGTGACAAAGTGAAAGTTGTTGGATTCTTCAATTGATCGATTGAGACGTTATCAATATTTACTATTTTCTTTCAATTTTTTTTGAACAACTATTACGACTATCTGAGGTTTGGTGGAGGAGATTCGAACAAAAGACATCCGGGTTGCAATTGCGCGGATGAAAGTATGTTAACATATTCAAAATAAGCTGGCTAGTGATGGAAAAATGGGTAAAATAAGTACAGCAACATCGAACACAAGTCAACATTAACCTCACATAATCAAAGCGTTTGGCCAAAATTTCAAATACTTTAGGCCCCACCGCTAACCCATTTCAAAGTTTTTTTGAACATGTTTCTTCCTTAATACGTGCTCTGCTACATAATTATACTAAACTGTCAACAACAAACTGTCCAAATTCCCACTAAAAATGTTTAAAATATATACAAATATTAAGTGAAGAAATATATATATATATATATATTATTTATTTTTACCTCGCATATTTAAAAAAACCTATATTTTTATATCTTAGATAAACTATATATATATATATATATATATATATATATATATATATATATATATATATATTATTAATAATGTATGATGGTCTCTTTGGTCCAACATGTTTGAGACCAATAATATTTTACCATTTTATCCCTTTTATTTGGTTGCAATTTACAATATTATATTTGCCAATATTAATAATTACAATTGTATCTAACTTCAAATTACCATATTGTCTTTACCAATATATGTATTTACAATATCATCTTACTCGCAAATTACCATATTGTCCTAAACAACTCCATAAAAAATAAACCATCGTATTTTTAAATTAAAACTTCACATATACCACCAAATTTTACAAAACAACCAACTGTATATGCACACGTATGCGTGCATAGGACACTAGTATATATAAAGGAAGAGAGCATGATAGTCATAGGCTTCACCAAATTTTGATATTCCTAAAATACCTCTCATGCTATATTATACCATTTTTTTTATATTTCAAACATACCCTTATCACTATTTATAATTTGAAAATTCATACAAAATTGAGATAAATTAAAAACAACAAACATTCCAACATATTTATTTTGTAATTTAAATAAATGAAAACAAAAAATTATTAAAATCTCTTACACTATATCATAGATTTTACAATCATATAACGCGTGCCGTAAAACGCTAGTTTACTTACACGTGCACTTCCCATATAAAACCCCAACAACCATTTAAATTTCAAAACACCCTCAGGTCTCACCGCTAAATCTCAACACTCATGGAGTCATCCGAGCAAGTCCACCCACTCGCTCCCGCCTCTGATCGATACACCAGAAGCGACGACGAAGAAGTCGCTGCCGCCAAAACCAACAGCCGAAGGTGCATCAAATGCTGCGGCACCATCACCGCGCTCCTCCTCATCCAAGCCATCGTGGTGGTCATCCTGATCTTTACCGTATTCAAAGTCAAAGATCCAGTCATCCGTATGAACGGAGTCACCGTCGACAGGCTAGAGCTCCTCAACGGCACCACTACTCCACGGCCGGGGTCGAATATCACCCTCACCGCCGACGTCTCCGTGAAGAACTCGAATTTCGCGTCCTTCAATTATCAGAACACGACGACCACGCTTTTCTACAGCGGCGTGGTGATAGGAGAGGCTCGTGGTCCTCCGGGAAGAGCGAAGGCGCGTCGGACGATGAGGATGAACGTCACAGTGGATGTGATAACGGATAGGATCCTGTCGCAGCCGACTCTGAACTCGGATTACAGTTCGGGTCTGCTGACGATCAACAGTTACACGAGAGTAGGGGGGAAAGTGAAGATGGCTTTCATTAAGAAACACGTGACAGTGAGAATGAATTGCAGCATGACAGTTAACATTACAAGCAAAGCGATTCAGCGGCAGAAGTGTAAACGAAAGGTTAAGCTTTAATTACGAGAATATTAATTAGTTAAGTTCGTAGTAAATTTATAATGCGTTGTTATTGTATATATAAAATAAATTATACTTTACATATTTGATTGGTTTTGTTGTGATTTGGTTTTTCAGCCTCGAGGAGCTTGTTATTTTCTTTGATTACTAGATCATAGATGAACAAATTATTAATAAATTTGAACGGCTTTTTTTAATTTTTATTTTTGAAGTTTGTTGTTTCTCTTTTAATTAATATTTACGTTGAACACAGAATGTGAAAATTCGGTACAATAAAGACGGCAATAATTAAGATATATATATATTTGCAGCATCAATATATTTAATGTTTATGACTATAATCATTTCTTCTCGCGGAAATAGACTCGAAAACTGCGTATATTAATCCTAAATAGTCCGACTTATATATATATATATTTAACTATAATCATTTATTGAATATTATAAATTATGAAATAACTTTTATGCCCCACCATCTTCCTGCTCATTCCTCTTGTTTCCCAAGTCAGCTACCCCTTGGACGACCGTCCTATTGTTTTTCATAATTAGAGCTGTCAGAACGGGTCAGCCTGATCCAAACGGATTGGTCCGCCCAACCCGTGGCCCAAACGGGCCCAACACATTTGGGCCCGCCTCCAGACGGGTTGGGAAAACTCCAACCCGACCCGAAGCGGGCCGCGGGTTGGGGCGGGCTGGCCCGCCGAAATATTTTTTTTTTACTTTTAGTTTTTTAAAAAAAAAAATTTAATTTTTTTTTTAAGAAACTTCAAAAAAATATTCCCAACTAAACTTGTCAAAACTGAAACTGATGCTAGAAGAATACTGAAACTTGTTTCAGCTTTTATCTAGATATCAACACTGCTACTAAAAAAACTTTATTAGTGAATCAGTATTTTACTCATTTTTGAAATATTTGCTGCAACTTTCAAGCAAGATCAAGTGAAAAATATATAGTAGATCGAATGCTTCAATGTGATATTGAGTTTTTATCAATGAATTGAGTCTAAAAAAAGAAATAACAAATTTTTATTTTTATTTTTTAAAAATGGGGCCAACCCGCGGGTAGGCGGGCCATAAAAATGCTGGCCCAACCCCCGCCTATTTGGCGGGTTGGGTTGGGTCAGGCCTGCGGGCCTAGCCCATTTTGACAGTTTTATTCGTAAGATCCATGATTGTCATATGAGTAGCTTCATCACCTCTCACGAGCTTCCAGTCCCTCGATTGTGCTACACACGCCTGAATCGTCTCGTGTGCATATAACATAAATACATGCACCTATAGATCGTGTACATACAAATTTGGACACATGGGGGTTTTGTGCTAATTTTTAAAAGGGAAAGGGCATTGTAGCCTATTCATTTTTAAAAGGGGCTTATTTATTTTTTTGACTTTTCATATAATACAAATAGGTCGTCGGGGGCAAACTGCAAACTAGTGTTAAATTGTTAATACTCCCGTCGTCTCAACGATATGCTATATTTTTAGGAAAGAACCCTTTTGAACAGTTGAATTCATTTTTAAAAAATTTCAAATAATTTAAGGGTGTGTTTTGCAACTACTTATACAAATCGCTTTTATGTTGTTTTTGCTTAAAGTTAGAATATTTATTTTTAAGTAGTTAGAAGCATCTCATTACTCGTTTATCTACTTCTGTTTTTACCTCTTTTTTTTTTAGAGAAACAATGAAATTAAACACAAAAAATCTTCTTTTTTGTCTGAAAATATATCAATATTTTTTAGAAGCATTTGAACACACCATAAATTAAATATATCATAAAAATAAATTTTGATAATCTTACTATATTATAATGCATAAGCCCTTATCATAAAAATAAATTTTGATAATATATAATAAATGAGGCATTCATAATTGGGCGTGACTTATTGATGTACGTTTAAGATGCAACGGCAACTGGAATTTTATATCTTATATATATATATATATATATAATTTCAAAAACTTGATTTTTTAAAGGAAAAAAAAACCCGTGCACCCTCATTTATAGGCTATGATGCATGACGATACTGACATAATGCGGCACGAAAACGACGAGAAGTATTTTCAAAAAAATTAGGATACGACACGGATACTAAATTCACATTTTTAAAATTCTAAAACCATGTAAAGTCAACAAAAATATTCTTACCAAATACATATAAATAAATGCATGTCACTGGAATCATCATAGTATCATTCATACTAACACCAAATACATATTACTTTAATTTATATAAAGTTTAACAAACATGTCCAAATAAAATATAATACCAAAAATATTCTTATCAAATTCAAAAATAATATATTTAAATACATGTCCTAAAATCATCAAAGTATAATGTTAGTGTTTTTCTTTTTGTTCAAGTAGACGAAAAACTCATAAGATCACAAACAATGTTTTACATATAAAAATGCTTGAAAATAGTAGAAACTTACAACAACAGTTTAAATATACTGTGCAGACACTTTATTGTGTAGTATCTGAAATGGACGAGGCCACAGTAAACTGTGTGTCCGTAACCTCTAAATTGCCCGCCTACAACTTCTGACCTCCTGGACAAGAGAGTTCCAAGGTACAACGTCCAAACACCTCTGTTTGGATTGAAGCAGAAACCCAGACAGACTCACTCGAACACTTAACATTGTGTAGTACTCTCAAGATAAGATGATATGATATGAAATGCAATTTCGGGATGAAGAAAGCATAGAGCTGATGCAGCTTATATAGCTGAGCAACAGACCACTCCAAAGGTCTCAGAAATTAAGTGTAAAGTTTAATGGGGTAGATGAAAAGTCTCAATACTTAACATCGGATTAATATGGATTTAAGTCTCACACTTAAATCAGACTTCAATTCTGCAGGTAGGTGAAAAGTCTCAAACTTAATACTCAGCAGAATATGAAAAGTCAATTAGATGAAAAGTCATTTCAGAAATCCGAGTAGTAAAAAGATAGGACTGCATTCGTGGCAGCGACACGCGCAATACGCGTGGCGCAACGCGGCGCGGCGAGGTGAGACGAGACGAGACGAGACGAGACGAGCCGAGCCGAGCCGAGCGGATGGACGGTGCGCTAGGGGTACCCATCTTTTCTACTTAACTACACTCTATTGATTTGGATCTCATTATAAACAAACCATAAGTGTCTCAATTCTCAATGTGAGATTTTTTTAGCCTAATTGACTATTCATAATTAACTTACCATAATTTTGTTCTCATTAACAAAATTAACAATAATTATTGGGCTTTTAATAATTAAAACCCAATTAGTTTATTAATCTCAACAATCCCCCACATGAACGCAATATGGCGAAAAAATTACACAATGCACCTAGATGAAGATTTGAGAGTACTTTGAGAATCCACAGCATCAGGATAGGTGGTGGTTAACCTTGAACCTTCCTTAGTAAAATATCATCGAATATACTTGTCAACCAGTGGACATGATGCCTTGAACTGTTCGACGTTTTATGTATAACAAGACAACAATACTCCCACAGCTTCATCTCCACACTATTATTGGTTCTTTCGTTGTTGTCCATTTTGGCCCTAGACTGCCTTGGATGTTTCTGTAAGTAATCCTTAGAGCATACAACGCAGCGGAATAAAATATTTTGGATTACTAGAACAATGGATCTATACATAGGGATTCATATCGGATAAAGGTTTACAAAATTCTCACCCTTGTAGCGTGTTTGAGCAGATTCCACGGAGCAGCAAGTCCAACGAACTCCGAGTCACAAGCAAAACTTGTCTAGCTTTGCCTCAACGGTATCCACACGATCAAATCGAACAAAGGGATGTTCAAGAACAAGTTGCTAGACTTATTCTTGAACCAAAACAGAACTCCCGGTTCAAAACCGATCAACGACTACCAATCTCTTCCCCAATAACTCGACGGCGGCCGTGAGTATGAAGAGAGAAAGAGGCGGCCGAATGGAGCTCTTTTGTGGCTAGGTTTTCTCTTCTTGATATCAAGGAATGATATGAAAGAATTAATTAACAATTAATCAAAACCTTGTATTTATATTATAGGGCTTTAATTAAGGTTCAAGACTTTCTTAAAGTCTTATGGGCCCAAACCCATGATTTAATTAAAACCTTTTAATCACTTAATTAAGACTCTTCTTAATTAATTAATTCATCCAACGAATTTAATTTCCCTTCTCGATTTAATCTTTTGTGCGACCCGATAGGTTCTTGTAATGTTGGCAGTGACATAAAATCTCATTTTACGTTACAAGCAAAGAGCGGTGTCTAGCAACACATCAAGGCTACCCAAATTACAAGAATGTCAATGACTCGACATAACCTTTAGAACTTGTGATAATATTAACCATGTAACTTAATCCCTTTGTCCTTTGTGTTTAGATTGAACACGAGTCATGGAATAGTCATACTCGTATATCCAATCTTTATTTCTTGATCCCCAAGTAGAACTAGAATAAACGAATAAGCTCGATATCTCATATCGACTCATTCGAGCATGGCCATGCTTTTTAGTTCTCACTTGATCAAGGGCCAAACACATCTTCTGTTATATAGGAGGGACAAATCCTATCTCGATCAGTCAACATCCCTCTACATAATTCGTAGTGTATCCAATAATCGCCTTTATAGTTTACCATGTTACGGGTAACGTTTGACAATATCAAGATACATAACTCCTTATGTTGGGATCTCTGATGATCATAAGTCGTAAGGATTACATACATTATTATCACTATGAGAATTGCATATGACGATCATATAACTATCCATGTTGCATTCTCATGGTGGGTCTGTCCAGTACATCGTTCTCTAACATGTACCCATATGTTGATTTGATATCTCATATCAATGAACAATTCATCGATCAACACATACTAGTCTCTACGTATTATCATTATCCCTATTCATGATAATACTTGACTAGGGACATCTTTAAGAATAATACAATATTATTCTAAGGACATTAACATATATATTAATTCACATTGCACAGTTAAAAGAATAATATATAATAATGAATTGCCATTCATAAAATCATAAACATTGTATGTCAAAAACAATCATCTAATGATTTGTCTTAGGGCATATCCCAACAGTTTCATCGAATGCTCTAGAGATTTAGCCCTTAAGTCATCTCATTGAAGCGGCCCCTTCACATTCGATATAGGCGATTTCTCCTAAAGAGTATCCTGTAGTACCCCACTTTATCATCTCGAAATAGAAGAATCATTAAGAGCATGAGCTCAGCCTTCCCAAAGTACAGGTCTATCACTCTTTCATCACAGGAATAGGTACGGAACTCAATTTTCCGAGTGCTTTGTTCGATCCCCCCACAATTCGATTTTCCCATTGAACCTGCAAATTGGATTTTACAATTCAGGTTGGGTTGTCATCAAGGTTGGAAATCAATTTCATGGGCTTCAACCCCATTCCCCTCGATGAAATCTCTACTCGGATATGGCCCAACAGATACGGCTCGGGCAACTAATGCATGTGCTAGTCCATTAGCTGATCGGCGACATACTGAAATAACAAACATGGGATCACTCCCACAACTTTGTCTAATATAATCAATTATCGGGAAATCCGAATGAGTAGGGGTTGGGTTAATGATATTAGTAGCTAGAGTGTCAAATCGGGATGGCACGGAACCATGTGTGTCTTGCCGTGCCGACACGGTTTGGAAACTGGTTGTGTCGTGCTGGTCCGTTTCCACAATAGGCATGACCCGACACGGTCCATTTTGATTTTTTGATTTTTTATTTTTTTTGGTTTTACCGATCTATCGAATTGTTAAAGCCAAACATTGAAATACATTGATCTAATGCTACCGATCGATCGGTATGTATGTTGACGATCGATCAATAGCATTTGGCCCGGCACGTCCAATCACTGTAGCTACACGGGCCGTGCTGGAACGGCCCATAGCGTGCCATGCTCATGCTGGGCTTCGTGACGCCCGACCCGATTGACGCCTCTATTATTAGCAACAACCGAGGAGTCTGTTTCCACCACACCATGTGTCCAGTTATGTTGAGCAGTAGTACAAATGCCCTGACGAACCGCCAATAATTCCACAAGTGGAGGTGAAAAAGTTCCTGGAATTCTGGTAGCTTGCACAAGCAAAATTAGTCAATTTTCGTCCCGAATGACCACCCCAATACCAATGAACTTTTTATTGGGAAGGATTGAATCATTGACGTTAACTTTTAACGAACCAGCTGGAGGAGGAGTCCATACCAGGAATGGGATACAGGTGTTCTGCATTGCAGTTCCATTTTTTTTTGTAGGAATTAATAACTGAAAAAGCCCAACATTTTTGTTAATGAGAACAAAATTTGATAAATGAATTTTGAATAGTCAATTGACTAAAGAAATCCCACATTGGAAGTTTGAGACACTTATGATTTGTTTATATTGATAAACAAATCAATAGAGTGTAGTTAAGTAGAAAAGATTGGTGCCACTCGCGTGTCGTCCGTCCGTCCGCTCCGCTACCGAGAAGGCAGCACTATATTTTTACTACTCGGATTTCTGGAAATGGCTTTTCACTTTCTGCTGAGTATTAAGTTTGAGAATTTTCACCTCCTGCAAAATTGATATTAGATTTAAGTGTGAGACTTAAATGAGTTTAAGTGTGAGACTTAATATCTGATGTTAAGTCTAAAAACTTTTCATCTACCTCACTAAGCATTACACTTAGTTTCTGAGATCTTTGGAGGTCTGCTGCTCAACTATATAAGCTGCTACAGCTCTATTGTTTTGTCAATTCGAAAATCTGCATTCATACTTATTTCATTCTGTTTTGAGAGTACTACACACTGTTCGAAGTGGTCTGCTCGGAGTTATGTTTCAATCCGAACAGATGTGATTGGGCGTTGTACCTTGGAACTCACTTGTCAAGGAGCCCAGAAGCTTAGTCGAGCAAATTTGAGTTTACGGGCACACGACTTAATGTGACATCGTCCAGAATTTTTTCCAGTTTCCTGTTGTGTCGACATTTAACAGTTTATACACTATTGCTGTAAGTTTACTGTTCTGTATTTTCAATATATTTGATTTACTATCATAATTGTTTAAACCGATTCATTCCGTTAATTTAAATAACCAGTATCAACATTTTTGACTACCCAATACCACAACTCCAAAATGGTAGAACCGTGGAACTGTTTGATCAAGGGCCATATGGAACTGTTTGATCATTGAGATTATAATATTGAAAGATTTAACGTTCCATTATGAGCATAATAACTAGGCCATGTTGGTTTATTCAATTAGTATTAAATGTTGCAGCTCAGCACCTCACCCAATTTCCCCTCAGTACTCTCTTCATTCAAATGGCCCTGCCCTTCACCACCGCCACCTCCTTTTTCTCCCAATGTCCAACGACCCATCACCTCCCTTAACTACCCTTTCCAGCCCCACTACCGACGCAGGACAATCCTCGTTTGCACAAAACATCAGTTCCATAGGTCTCGACTATGCCATCGCAATTGTCCTCGGCTTCCTCGTCCTCGTCTCCACCATCCTCCTCGCCTCCTGCATATGCTACCGCACTGCCGTCTACCGCCGACGTCGCGGGGACCACCAGTACCCAACTTCCACAAACCCTACCCAATCAAACGAAAATAGCATCTACCTCCCCCGGATAATCTTCGTCGCCGAGGATGACGAAAGCGATTCGCAAAACGTCGCCGTGGGGCTCGAGCTGGCGGTTATCAACTCTTACCCGAAGTTTGTGTTCTCGAGGAGGAATGTAAACGGGGGGAAACGACACTGTTTGCTCAATTTGCTTGTGCGATTACAGAGAGGCTGAGATGTTGAGGATGTTGCCAGATTGTAAGCACAGCTTTCACATCATGTGCGTGGATGCATGGCTCAAGCTTAATGCTTCTTGTCCTGTCTGCCGGAATTCTCCGTTACCGACGCCGCTATCCACGCCGTTGCAGGAGGTGGTGTCACTATCCCAGTACTCCGATGGGCGAAGGAGACTATGAAGGAAGGTGCATTTGGCGATTGAAGAAATATACGGGGGTGGAGTTTAGGCGGTGGGGGCGGTGGCTGCCATATTATAGACTTTATGGGATTGATATTTTTTATCCATCTTTATTTTTATTATTTTTTAAGAGAATGAATTCAATTTATGTTTTATGGAACGGGCACATTTGCTGACAGAACGAGGGAGAATAAACTACATAGTTTCTGTCAATATAATCTCAAAGCTAACGCTCAATTCTCTAAAATGTAATAGCTCTCTTTAAACATTCAGTCTACTCAACCCCATGTACTTTTGAATTCCCACGTCGTTCTTGGGTGAACGATCGCCATTCCTCGTTCTCGTCTTTTGTCCAAGTTGAAACTTTTTGTGACTGATAAGCACTTTTTCATCTTCTTTCTTGTGGTCTAATCCCTCTTTATTTGACTACAATTTAACCAACAGGTTCCATTTCTCTATAACACATTGGATTTGGCCTTGTGCTTCTCGATTTCGTGTTATACAATTGGGACAGAGTTTTGAGGCCAGGAGTTGCTACTGCGCATATATAATTTCTATGTTTGAAAGAGGATTTGAATGATTTCTCTCGGAGTCTATGAGGGATTTGAAGCCATGGATTTCAAATTCATGATTTCGGGTGAATTTATGTTGAGTGGATTTCAAATCCACCATTTTCTTAATTTATGTAGATGTAATGGTAATTATAATAGATTTGAAATACACACATCCATCTCCAAATCTATCCATTCCTCCAAAACAAATCTCTCAAACCAAACACAACCTCATATATTTAGGATCTTAAGGTGCAAGAAATTGATTACGATCCTCAAAGAGACAAATTTGATGATCATGAATTGTTCTTTTCTGCTGTGTTAGAGAAGCCACCAACATCATTTAGATAAGTAAAGGCATTACTTGTGATTTATTTGATGGAACAGTATCAGTTAAATAACTTGGTTTCATTGTTTTGATATATTTTCTAATAATTATAAATATTAGTTATTATGTTAATTTTCGGTCGCTTTTTTCCAAAAATAAATAGATCAAAAATCAAATATACAGTTAAAAGTTAACTTGATTTTGGTTGATTTAATTTTTAAAATAACATTTATATTGTTTCTCTGTATCTTAGCTTCGTAAATATGCGAACTCGAACTCGGCTCATATAAAATATCACTTGATGTCGCGTAGGCTTGTGCCACATTAAACTGCGTGGCTTGTGGCACCAGCTATATTTGGGTTTTGGCAACAAACTACTTCTGATTTTACAAATATGTAGTTTACACATTTGTAATATGAAGATATGTAGTTTCATCCAACATGTTTTCAAAATAGACAATTTACTCTCATGTATTTTGAAAATAAACAGTTTACCCGATTTAATTGTGAATATGTGCAAAAGATTCCCTCTATACAAGGGAGTATTATGCTATATTTTACAAATTAAAGGAGATAAACTGCATATTGATAATCAAGTGAGGTCAACTGTATTAGCAATATCACATAAGTATATTGTCATTTACTCATTATTTTCTAATAAACAACCATTAAGACATAAAATGTGAAAAATCTATTTTGATGATTGGTTCCTTTGTAGTTTGGTCTTTTTGATGATTTGAATTGGTTATTATTATTATTATTATTGGTTTAATTTAGTTCTTATAAAATCAATCCAATTAACTTGGTTTGACCATCAACCGGAAGCATTAATAGGCCGTTTACTTTGATTCTACCTTAAACATTGATAAGCCCGTTTATTTTGATTATACCTTTAAGAGCAATATCTGTGAGTATCATCAAATATTCAGATGGGCCACTCAAATGAGTTGTTTTAGTAGTATACAAGCTCGCAAAAAAAAAAATCCAAATAAATGTGAATTTTATTCAATTATAGAAGGTCAATACCCACTTATCCCAAATGGGTCTATGAGTGCAATGCAATTGAAGGTGGTTTTAAGATGAGTCAAGCTAATTCGTGGTTTGTTCGATTTGCATCTGAGTTCAAATTAGTACATGTTAGTTGGAAAGTTTGTGAGCTTTCAATTAATATGTGTATTGAATAATATACTAATTAATACTATGGTTTTATTTATAATTTTGTTTATTCATAATATGTTTTAACATTTTCTTGATAACTCAATTTTCACGGAAATAATTGTTGGACTGACTGTTTGGCGTAATCAATCGCGCCTTTCAGTTTCTTGCACTTGTTCTCTTCTTGAATTTTTTTCCTTTGTTCGGCTTTTCCAATGCAAGAGCGCTTGTGATCTACCAAAGTAGAGATGATAAGTTTTATACTTTTAATGATTCATATATTTGAAAAATGTGACTATGTGAGTATGTTGGGATACTCTTAATAGGATATCACATATGTAAGTGTGTGTATGGGTCATCTCGATGAAACACTTATGAAACCAAGATGTGTTCCATGGCCAAAATGGATACAAGCGGATAAACCAAAGCAAACATAGAGAAGTTATTGTGTAGATACTGTTGTATAGGTTTACACGAACAACCAAAAAATTCAAGACATCATGTTCACTTCATGGCAGGGGCGGAGGGAGGCAGGGGCAAGTGCCCTCCTTCCAAAAAAAATAAAAAAATTTAAAAAAAAAAAAAACAAATTTATATTTTAAAAAAGATTTTTTAAAAAATTACAACTTTACCCTTAAAAAATTATAGTTTCTTAAAAATTATATTTGCATCCCTTTAATTATATTTTGACCCCTAAATTTTTTTTGCCACCTTCCCTAAAATACTACGTCTGCCACTGCTTCATAGCCTAGTAAATCTGATAGTATGCTACTAAGAAAGGTTCAAAGTCAAAAGCTACTTCTCCTGATGCAATAAATTTTCGTGCAAAATCTCTTTCGATTTCACATGCATACATGCATTAAATTAATTTTGAGGATTGTTGCAAAAACATGTATTGGAAAAGCCGAACAAAGGAAAAAATCCAAGAAGGGAACAAGTGCGGGACTAGAAGGTGCGATGGATCGCACCAACAGACAGTCCAATAGAGAGGCGCGATCAAATCGGCCACCTAAGACAGCACCATACAGTTTTTTCCACCAGCTGCAACTCTTCACGTACATGTGTTCTTTCGTGAAGCATTGCTCCAAATGGTGTATTTTGACGATGCACATTGGATTAATATAGATATAATGTCTCATATGAATTATAAATATCAGATTTTCGAAATCAAAACACATATTTTGTGAGAAAAGCAAGATCAAAGTGCACATTCATCCCTCTCCTTATCATGTTTTTCAAAAAGAGAGTTTGGAATCTTTGTAGTTTGTGAGGTTTGTGATTTGTAGTGCAACTATCACAAGTAAGTCGTCGTATCTTGGAAGAATATTGACATATTTCGTACCCACCGTGAGCGGGGAAAGTCTTCTAAAGATAAATTGTTTATCACTTGTCTCGACTTGATTTTGTGATTGTCATCATTTCCAACGCTGATTGTATTGAAGCAACGACGAACGCATACACCGCAAACCTAATAACAACTATAATTTGTAAAATCAATTTAAATCAAGCGTTCTATTAATATATTACGTGTTTATATATTTAAAATATGTATTGTATATATTTAATATTGATTAAATACTATGATTTTCTTAATTTCCTGCAATACATTAATTTAAAAAATGATTTGTGACTCTGGATTATGCACAACGATTAAAGGGTATTGGACATAAAGTAAATTGGATGACACATAGATGTCAGATGTAATGATGATATTTTAGATTGGTAAGTGCATGAGTGTAATTGGACATTTGTCTGAAATGATCGGATTATTGTGGTTCGTACACATTATATTTATATATAGTATAGTTACTGTCCAATGAACAGTAACTCCTCCCTTTTTTTCCTTTTTTTTTGTTATATATATTTTTTATTTTTTATTTGTTTTTTTATTTCCTTTTTCTTTTAGTTTTTCTTTATTTTTGTATTTTTTATAAATTTTTGGCATGATAAATTTCTGATAGATTGCAGGTCATCGATTTTGCTTGTTAATGTACATTTTGATTTTTTGCTTACCTATGACTTATTGCTAATATATGGTATTACATTTGTTCAAATATTCCCTTAATGTATAAGGAGATTATATCAAAACTCTTGAC
This sequence comes from Haberlea rhodopensis, assembly GCA_907163345.1. Classification (NCBI taxonomy): domain Eukaryota; kingdom Viridiplantae; phylum Streptophyta; class Magnoliopsida; order Lamiales; family Gesneriaceae; genus Haberlea; species Haberlea rhodopensis. Next base: position 21,918,492 of record CAJQUN010000005.1, on the reverse strand, counting down.
CCAATAGTGCATCCCTCTTACCTCAATTTTTAAAAATTAAAATGTTTCTTTTTTTTTTAGAAAAAAACTTGTTGATTTTGTCAAGTATGAACTAAAAAAAAAGATAGTTCAAAATAGATTTTTGTCGTGGCAAACTTTAATAATACTTTTTTATGTGAACTTATTTAAAAAAAAAGAGTTAAAAATAAGTTTTCGTTGTGGCAAACTTTAATAATAATTTTTTATAAAATATTCGGCATAATGAATTTTTGGTAGATTACAGGTCTTCAATTTTGTTTGTTTGTATACATTTTGAGTTTTGGCTTACCTACGACCCGTTGCTAATATGTGAATGTTATCGGTTACCTTTGATATGACGTTTGTCATCAAATTTTCCCTTCATGTACAAGGAGATTATATCAAAAAAATTAGAAAATATTAAATTATAATAATTATATGTTACTTGTTTGATAATAATTTGGGACGTCACATTTACATTTATTTTGTCAGAAAGTATATAAATAATTATAAAAGTAAGATGACTAATTAATCATGAGGCCATATCAAGTAATATAAGAGCAATATCTTAAAATAACAATGCAACTATAACAATGAATATAAACTATAATTCCTCTTATGAGATGCCCGCTACTGCTATGAGAAACCGAACACATATCTGCATTATGAAATGAACCATCGTCATTTTGAAAACTCTTGCGAACAACTTTTGATTGGTTTTTTGGAGTTCATTGAGATTTACTTTTATTGTTATATCTGATGTCATTTACTACTGCACTTTTGTAGATGACTTTTGTTTAGAGAGTCTATTGGGTCCTACAAGGATATCAAATGCCAACTCTTGCTATGATGTACTGTTGGGGAAGACTTTTGTTTACTCCAACATATTTGATTTTATATACGTACGATTTTGTATGTTCAATGCGTATGAACCATCTTTTTATTCTCTAGAACTGTCTGTTGAACTTGTGTCGGACGCTTTATTGGACATATATATCAGATTATAAGCTCGCAAGACGCGGTGCCAAATTAACTAGTAATTAGAACAATATAATATGAGATTAGGCAAGTGAACAGTGTTCTGTGCCTATTTACCCCGAAATTTACTGTTCAAATGAACAGTGATTCTTAGGTGGGCCATTGCTGATTAATTCATTCTTAGTGGACCTTGGTTGATGGATTTATTAGTTGACAGTTGGGCTTCATGTTGGGCTGTCCATGGCTGATTAATTTTATAAGTGGATCTTGGTTCATGTTGGGCTTTGTTCACGTTTGGGTCCATTTATCTTCATCTTCCCATTGGCTGCTAGGTTTTGCTTCTTGTCCGATGGATTTTGCTTTTCTTCGCATGCGCGCCTCTTTGTCCGCCGGGCGTTGCCATGTCCGGCTCTTTGTCCGTTCGTCCCCCTGCGATTGTGTCCTGTCATTTAATGCTTCTCTGTGGTGGCTGCTGGCGTGTTCTTCTCGCCGCCTTTGACATGACCAGGGTACGTTGGTTCACGTTTTTTCCCTTTGTATAAATCTCGCGTTCGTAAATCTTTCGCTCATGAAATTTTCGTTCTTCTGCATCCCACCGAGTTTGTTTCGCCTTCTTCCAGCCGTGTTGTATTTCAGGTTCGCTTCTGTAATTTTGCTTGTTTCTTTTTACGATTATTAACGTTCTGATATTTATTGAGATTTGGTTTTTCTGTTTTAGCTTGGAATCGATCAAGATCGCAGCTTTCCTTTTCTGCGACTACTCTTTCAGGTTTGTTGTTTTGTTGGGTTGGTTATTTTTTTTGTTTTTAGCCTGTTTTTCGGCTTGATAATTTGTTCTTGTGGTTGGTTGCTTGATGGTTGTTGTTTGTTGTGTTAGTGTGTCTTACTTGCTTTACCATGTTATTATATGCAGTTTTACTTCCCATTTGATTTATGCCCTCCAGAGAATACATAAACCAAACAACTTTGCATTTGGTGCTCTTTTCTTCGCCTGGGATGTTTGGGTTTTGCCGTAGCTATTTTGTGTTTGAATTTATTGGATATAGAGATACAACAACCCAGATCTTTTCCTCAGTTATCTTGTTCTATTTTCTAGGACAACTTTTTTGATAATCTGTGTCCTTGATGTCTTAGTTTTTCTATAGATTCATTTGTATGTGTTATAGATTCGTAAACTCATGGTTCCACCTAAATTTTATGAGCTTCTTAGCTTTAATTTAGCTCTCTATACGAAAATACTGGCTCTGCTGCTGATATTGTTCTTTGTTTTCATGTTCTTAAATCAGTTTATCAACCATATAACCTATTTAATCACATGCTCAAATTCATCCATGAAAATTTTCTTACCTCGTCAATTATGCAATGCTTTGCAAATCTTGCCTCTGTAGCTATAGAGACCCATTTTATTGTCAATTGTGCAATGAACACCAGCCATACTTACAAGAAAAGAAAATTGCAAGCCGAACTTCTTGAAATGCCTCTGCTTAAACAACTACGCCGGGGTCAAATCCTCAAATATGATTCCAGAACTGAGAGAATGAAGTTTGAAATTAACATATTCTCCAGAGGAGGCGAATCAGATGTTTGGGTGGAAGCTTTGGTTTCGTTTCATGAGTATTGTGTCTTATTACTTAACTTGAGTTGAGTATAAAAAAAATTTGCTTTGTGCATTCTTATTCCTGTTTGGAGATGTGTTTATAATGCAGCATCGACTGAACACACTTTGTCATGGACCATTGTGCCTGCTGCCAACACTCAGTTAGGTTCAAAAAAATATAGATTGGTCTTTTTTTGTTTCCTTTACGGGGGAAATTTTAAGTCGATTCAGATTGCTTGGGGAACCTTTTAAGTCGATACAAATTAACAGATTGCTTAAGTTTTTTGATCCAATACACATCAATGCCGTTGTTCGATCCAATGAACTCGGCTTCTTGCCTTATATATGTTTTGTGTATGTATATATATATATATATAAATACCGTTTCTTGGGGAACAATTTTTACCGCTAGATGCTGTTTGGGTTTTAAAAAAAAAAAGGGGATGTTTTCTTTTTACAATACAACGCCTGTTTTTTGTTTTTTTGGGGAAAAAAAAATGGAAATTGTTTTAGCGCTGAAGAACATGCTAGGTTGTTTAATTTTTGTGTGGAAAAAAAAGGTAATTTGCCTAAAATATCCTGAGTTGGTTCTTTTCCCACAATAAAAATGCCTTTTCGCCTTTTTATTAGTGGCTAAGTTTTCTTGGGGAACAATTTCTACCGCTAGATGCTGTTTGGGTTTTAAAAAAAAAGGGGATGTTTTTTTTTTACAATACAACGCCTGTTTTTTTTTTTTTTTTGGGAAAACAAAAATGGATATTGTTTTAGCGCTGAAGAACATGCTGGGTTGTTTCATTTTTGTGTGGAAAAAAAAAATAATTTGCCTAAAATATTCTGAGTTGGTTCTTTTCCCACAATAAAAAAACCTTTTCGCCTTTTTATTAGTGGCTAAGTTTTTGACCCGAAGAGTATATGCTTTGGCTCTCATGAATCTGAGCATTAATAATGCATTACTATTAACGATGCATTTGTTTCAAGAGTTAGGCTACAAAGGCGGTCTTGTCATACATTTTATCCAATTAACTCTGATTGTTGTCTAACACACGCCTTATATATGTACGCATGTATATTGTATTCGGCTACAGTTTTTTTGGCATGAAAAAAACTGGTGTACTTTTCCTATAAATTTTGTTTCTAACATAAAAGAGAAGAGCCTTGGCCCCTGTGGAGGAGAGCATTGCTTATCCTTGTTATTGGGAAGGGGAAGCTAGGGAAAAAGAAAAGTTGGCTATTCGTATGAGCATTGGGTATCGTAGATTCATTTTCTGCCAAAAAAAAGCAGATTGGAATTGAGTATCATCATCATTAGGAATTGTTTCATTAGTGATTTCCCTACCTTATGCTGCTCATTATTATTTTCCTTTTGACCTTTAGGCCCATCGTGTCGGGGCCTGGTACTCTGGCTCCGTCGCTCCTTCATCCCGATCAACGCTTACTATAATGCGTGGGCATCAAGAATCGCGTGTTTCCTTAGAGCGGTCCAAAACATCACTACCCAGTTACAACTTCTCATTTTCTCTGTCTGCTTTCACGTTTCCCCGGTTCCTTTCTCATACATCATATTGCCTTAATCCTTTGTTACAGGCATGTCATCTTCTTCCCAAGCCGTGGCTCCTACTGTCGCTGACGATCCGCCCATGACTCCGTTCAACGATATTACCTACAAGTCAAGGCGCATACCTCCCCGAGGTAGGTGTATGCACCTTTTACCAGCTTACACATCCATATGTCTTGATATAATTTTACCTTGAAAATCATTTGAAGTAACCCCAGTCGGACCCGACGTTTTGCTCAGGGATTTCTCATCTATTTACCTTCTCTTTGTTATTTCAGCGTCCTCTTCGGTAGCACATGCTCCATTCGGTCTTGCCCAACGAGTTTCATCATCTCGAACAAACACTGGTACCAGACAAACATCCATTAGGCAAAGAAAGTCTCGTAAGTTTGTACACAGGACCGATCAAATCCCAACAGAAGTGTGGCGCCTGCCTTCAGCTTCCGATTGTGAATATTGTGGTGCCCGTCGGATATTCAGGGAGCCACCGGGTTTCTGCTGCGGGAATGGAAAGATAGACCTTGGATGCACGAAGATTGCCTTTGCGTCTGTGGCAGCTCTATACCGATGATCCCTCTCACCTCGCTGAACATTTTCGCCAACGTTGTCGCACATATAACAACTCGTCGGCATTTACTTCACTTGGGATATATTATGATCATGCGTTATGCAACGCAAATAAGGGCATTTACACATTCAAGGTACAAGGCGGTATTTACCATTTCATTAGGGAATTGGTGCCTGCAGAGGGATGCGGTCGTCAACTCCAGCTGTATTTTTATGGGACAGAAAATGAAGCTGATAATAGATTGGCCCAATCGGGGGATCTGGATGCAAAGATCATATCATTCATAATGGACTTGATGAAACTCAATCCATATGCAAATTTCTTTAGGAGCTTGCGAGATTTGCCCGACCTTGGTTCATACAAAATCGTTTTGCGTGCTGATCCTTCTTTAGATCATAGGGTGTACAATTTGCCTGTGGTCGATCATGTTGCGGCCATCTGGAATGAAATGACCGACCTTCCTTCAGATCGTCCTCACGACGTTCGTGTCTACACCAAATCAAACAGCACGCAACCCGTACACTACTATTATGGTTGTTATGACCCCTTACAATATCCGCTCTTATTCCCATTTGGCGAGCCTGGATGGCATACGGGGATCCGCAAAACATGGTCCATTGGTGATGATTCAGAGATTAATCCCCTCATGCTCGAAGAAGACACGGTTCCAATCTTGCCTTGCCACCATAATTCTTCTGAATCGCTGCTGAGTGCTGAACATGAGAGTACGCCCCTTTAACTTTTGTACTCATCGTTTTCTTAACTTTTGCTCATACCGAATTCACTATTACATTTTACATGTTCCATCTGCTCTTTCTTTCAGATCTGGACCGCAATCGGGATAACCAAAAACATGTTGCTGCACGCGAATTCTACTGTTACAGATTTCAATTGCGCCGCGATGACATGACCAACATTCTTCGTGCTGGCCGCCTTATTCAACAATACCAAATCGACATGTATGTAAAGATAGAGACGCAACGTTTGGATTACTTGCGCAAGTCCCAAATGCAGAACGATATTCGGATGGAGTCATTTCAAGGTATTGTTGACAGTATGGCATGTGATGGCGTTACATATGGTAAATCCATCGGCCAGCGCACTGTATTACCTGCTTCCTTTCTTGGTGGCCCGAGGGACCTTCGTAGACGTTACATGAACGCGCTTGCCTTGGTTAGCACATTCGGCCGACCTGATTTTTTCATCACCATGACATGCAACCCAAATTGGTCAGAGATCCAGGACGAGCTCCTACCAGGTGAAAAGGCACATAATCGAGCTGATTTACTTGCCCGTGTCTTTCGGGCAAAAAATGAAGAGTTGAAGGATGAAATTGTTTCTAAAGATATTTTTGGGAAGGTGGCAGCCTACCTATATGTTATTGAGTTCCAAAAAAGAGGGCTCCCGCACGTGCATTGGCTTGTGATTATGAAAAACAGATTCAAGATTACTTCCGTTGAAGCATATGATCGCTTTGTCTCGGCCGAAATCCCTGATCCTGTTGCGTATCCTCATCTTCATTGCTGTGTCTCCAAGCACATGATGCACGGCCCTTGTGGAGATATGAACCCAACAAATGTTTGCATGAGAGCTGGTTCTTGTAAAAATCATTATCCAAAAGCATTTATTGAGTCCACTACACATCGCAATAATTCTTATCCAGCATATAGGCGCAGCAATAACGGTAGATATGTTGTTGCAAGAAGGAAATCATTGGATAATCGTTGGGTCATTCCATACAACTCTTATTTATTGGCAAAATTCGATTGTCACATTAATGTTGAGATATGTGCAGATGTTAAGGTCATCAAGTATTTGTACAAATATGTTTGCAAGGGAAATGATAAGGTTGCATTCAATGTCGTTGACACACCCGCACTACAAGACATGGATGAGATACGCGACTTCCAATCTGCACGTTGGCTTTGCGCCCCGGAATCAATGTGGCGCATTTATGGTTACACACTATACGAGATGCATCCTAATGTTATTCAACTGCATGTCCATTTACCGAATTCCCATTACCTTTTTTTCCATGCTGCCCGGTCCTTGGAAACTATCTTATCTAACCCTAATAATACGAAGACTCAATTGACACAGTTCTTCTTCATAAATGCTAATGATCCGAGTGTACGAGCTTTGGACCTTCTTTACCGTGATTTCCCCAAGCACTTTGTTTGGAAAGCGACACATAAAAAATGGACCCCCCGCAAACGCGGAACTGCCCTTGGCCGTCTTGTCACAGTCAGCCCTGTGGAAATTGAAAGATATTATTTGAGGTTGTTGCTGAATCATTTAAGATCTCCCACCTCCTTCGAGCACCTAAAGACCCATAATGGTGTTCTTTATGACAGTTTTCGCGAATCTGCTTTACACCATGGCCTGTTAATTGCGGACAATGATATTCGTTTGTCCATAGAAGAGGCTTCAACTTATCAGGTCCCATACACTTTGCGTAGGTTGTTTGCCACGATCCTCGTGTACAACCTTCCTTCTGACCCTGTCTCTTTGTGGATGGAGTTTCGATCCCATCTGTCCGAGGATTTCTTGGGGAAAAATGGCCTACCTGAAGATGTTGCATTTGACCGTTCCCTTCGTTCGATAGATGTTTTCCTCCAATCAATGGGTAAGAGTATTGATGATTTCAACCTAGTGCCATTCAAAACTTGGGTTAGCGAGGACGAAATGCGGAGCAAAGATTACGCTGATGAACTTAACATTTCTGTGTCCGAAGAGGATTTGAATTCTGTGTCAAGGTTGAATTCTAGGCAGCGGGAAGCATTTAACCAAATACTGGCGTGTGTCGATCATCCGGATGGGGGCGCTTTTTTTATTGACGGTCCGGGCGGAACTGGGAAAACTTTTCTGTATAGATCTCTCTTGGCAGTTGTTCGAACCTCACGTGGTGTCGCCCTTGCAGTCGCATCTTCAGGCGTTGCTGCGTCTTTACTCCCCGGCGGTAGAACCGCTCATTCACGATTTAAACTTCCAACCATTGTTGATCAGGCGATGTCTTGTGCAATAAAGAAACAAAGCGTGCATGCTCAACTTATTCAATCGTCAAAATTAATAATTTGGGATGAGGCTTCAATGGCCAATCGAAGGTGTATCGAAGCATTAGACTTGTTCTTGCGTGACCTCACAGAAAAACCAATCTTGTTCGGAGGTAAGACAGTTGTTCTTGGTGGTGATTTCAGACAGACCATCCCTATCGTTGTCGGGGGTTCACGGGACGATGCGGTCGATTCTTGTCTTGTCAATTCACGGTTGTGGCCTTCTATTCACAAATACCACCTTATGGAAAACATGCGTGCACGGGAAGATCCTTTTTTCATAGACTTGTTGCTTCGTATTGGTGATGGAACTGAACCAACAAATTCCAATGATGAAATAACGCTCCCAACGAATATGTGTGTACCTTATGTTGATTGTGATGAACCTTTGGATCATCTGATCGAACAAATATTCCCTTCTTTCCATGACATTTACACAGAGCCTTTCTCGGTTATCGATAGAGCTATTCTGACGCCAAAAAATGATTGCATGGATAACATTAATAATGCTATGATTGATAAATTCCCTGGCACTCTTGTTGAATATGTGAGCAACGATGTGACGAAAAACGTACATCAGCAATGTCAGTATCAAGATTTCTTGAACGGAGTTTCTGTACCTGGACTACCACCTCATGTCCTTCGTCTAAAAAAAAATTGCCCTATAATGCTCTTACGAAATATAAATCCCTCTGAAGGCCTATGCAACGGGACCCGCCTCATCTGTCGTGAGCTGGGTAAGAATATAATTGGTGCCGTTATTGCAGCTGGGGAACAAACTGGGAAATATGTCTTCATCCCGAGGATCCCACTGGAACCATCCGACAACATAAAATGTCCCGTACCCTTTAGAAGACACCAATTTCCTATACGCCTTTGTTTCGCCATGAGCATTAACAAAGCACAAGGCCAGACGCTCGATAAAGTTGGCATTTACCTACCACAACCAGTTTTCTCGCACGGGCAACTATATGTTGCGCTTTCAAGGGTCAGAAAGTCCAGCTGTGTAAAAGTACTGGTCAAGCCACCGACTGCTTTTTCCCCTACTCACTTCCAAACTAAGAACGTCGTTTATAAGGAAATTCTCAATGCTTCAAAGTGAGGGGTTCTAATCAACTGTTTGCGTGGTTATCAATTTTCGGTATGTAGTTTTGTGTTTTCCCCTTTACACTACATAATTGTTTCATCTATATAGAATGACATCTAAAATACCTTTTCAACCAATCGTTTCCCCTATCTTGGGGCCATTATTTGTTTTTTTCATATTTCATCTGCAAATATTGTTTCTTATATGGCATCTCATCTTATCAATATTATATAACTCATCCATTCTAATGAACTCTATCCATTTAATTACGCAACATGTTGTGTGTTTAGGAAGGTCCAGGAAATTACAAAATGGATGCAAAATTGATGCCTATTAGTTCAATCACTGACACAACAAGACAATGGTCATCAAAGGTTCGGGTCGTAAGCAAGCTCGCTGTTAGGACTGCACTAGCTTCTCCTACCAAGTATCAAAAGATGGTCTTTGCAGACACAAATGTAAGAAGTTCACATTATTTCATTGACTATTCTACTAGCTTTTACTAATGGGAACCACTATATATTTCATCTTTTATACCATTGCAAATAAGGGCGATACCGTCGAGGCCATCATTTTCAAAAATGATGTCGATCTTTACAAAGATAACCTTGAAGAGAACAAGACATACCAGATCTCCAATGCCCAAGTCAAGAAAGTCAAAGATCTTTACAAAAATGACTTGGTCAGCAGTCAATTCCAATGGATCATTACTTCACAAACAGCAATCATGCCTATTATTGACGACATCATTCCTTCATCAGCATTTCGGCCAGAATTCATTGACCACAGCAAGTTTGCGTTATTCTTGGAATCTAAAAAACTAATTAGTACGTGCTTAATTTTTTTTTGTTCTTCCCCTAATTTTCCCCCCAAACTTCCAGCCTTAAATCATCTACATTCTTCCCTTGCAGACACCACCTGTGTGGTCATTGAGAAAAGGGCTCCCAGAAAGATACTCATACGGGGTCAACAACATGTACTTTACGAGTACGCGGCCATCGATAAGTTGTAAGTAAATTAGTTCAATTTTGCACAAAGCTCGATACAACATGATTTTATGCATGCTCAAATTTCTTTGATTAATCATTGCAGAAGGACCCCCTTTGTGGTTACTTTGTGGGACAATGTTGTCCCTGATAATATGTACGCCACCCTCAATGCCATCCATAGGCGGCCAGTCATTGCTTTACTCAATTTTATTGTCAAGGGCTACTATGGTTAGAGCGATATGCTATATGTTTTACGAACTTGTGATTGTCATTATTTTTCTTTCTATCATGATTGTGCTCTTTTCATAGGTTTATCTCTTAGCTCAACATCAACCTCAATTGTGTTGGACCATGTTGACATGCAATCATTTCTGGATATACAAGAATGGTACTACTTTATCTCTATACATTTTTGGATTTATACATACTTACACTATGCTTTATATGGTTCTTGCCTAATTTTTTCCCCCAGGCGTGCAGAGGAGAGAATGTTGATTGATGATATGGTTGAGAGAGGTGGTTTTTTTGAGGAGAAGATAGAATCGAAAACCGGGGAAGCGTTCCCAGTCAGCACTATCTCCGAAATCCTTCAAAGTTCTGAGGTTATATTGCTTTCCCACGTGTCTCTAACTATTTATCTTTTTCCCAAATAACTCCAAGTCGATCAGCCTTCTGTAATTTCTCCCTTACAGCTTGGTAGGTACAATATCAGGGTCAAGGGATGCTTGGAGAATAAGTCACAGAGCTTTATCTACATGTGTTGTGAGGTATGCCGCTTTGGCATAAATGTTGGTTATGATACCTTATTCAAATGCAACACATGCCAGGAAAATCGCACCGCCAAACCCAGGTAATCAATGTGGTCGAGCATATACTTGTATGTCATTTAGCGAACTCAGAGTGTGCCCAAATTAATGTGGGTAGCATTTTTTGATAGATTTAGGTTCCGTCTAAGTGTTTTTGATAACACTGGATCGTTGGAGGTGACTGTGTTCGGGAAGGATGGTGAGCTAATTCTTGGAATGTCATCCCATGAATTCCACGACCAAACTGCCAAGGTAGCGTTATTAAAACTTCACATCTTATTACCCATTTCAATATATTTGCATATTGTATAACAATTCAATGTCACTTGATCTCATAGGAAGGTACGCCTCCCATTCATTTAGTCGACGACAGGTTGAATGATCTTTTCATGCTAATGAAAATAAGATCGAGCCTTTTCCGAGGGAAAAGTGGAAATGACATAATTGTGTACAACTTGTTGGCTATGGAACCTGCTGATACTTTCCCCCGTTGTGACCTCATGCTAACACCTAACCCTGCGAGACATTTGTCTGTTGCTTTGCATACCAGCAATGAACATAAAGGTTCTTTTTAACCACAAATTTATTAGTCATTGTTATGTTTGCATGATATTGTACCCAAAAATAACAAACATCATTTCTTCAGCTTCCGATACCTCAACTAAAAGAAAGCTTAATTTTGGAGACTCGCTCATGCCAACAGATGAGGATCCTCATACACCTGATTTGGAGAAGCCGATAGACATTTGCGAGATAGGTTAGCCTTTTTTCCCCCTTATTATCATCCCATATGGACCAACAATTATAATATGTTGTCAACGAAAAAACCTAATTCGGGTTTATTCATAGCTGATGCATCAGTAAGAAGACGTCTTGTCAACCAGGGGAAATCTAAAATTGGTGAAGTGGATGTGGAGCACAAATCTGGTGAGAATTCTTTTGCATAGCTCATAAAAATGAACTAACATAATACAAACATGAGTTTTCGCATTGTTCGCAGCCAACATAGGACGGCCCACTGCATTGCTGGGAACAGAACCTGAAGACGATGAGCTTTTACTTGCAGGTTGTAAATGTTAATTCTCTAATTAGGTTATTCCCACAAGGGGGGAAAATTGTTCAAACTTCTAAAAAAAGATAATGCTTACGTAATGTTTGTATGTTATAGAACTCGTTCACACAAGGAAAAAACATCGCTTGCCCAAAAAAAACGCGTCCATCGTGCAACATTCCAGCCATCTGGAACCACCCACTGATTACGAAAATAAGTTAGCTGAAGGTACATCGTTTCGAAGTTCCTTTCTTGTTCTAATTAAAGTTATTTACCAAACCAAATTAAAGAATTAACTGTTTTCATGTGTGTGAGTTTTTTCATATTTTGTCATCTACAGCTCGCATGGAGACTGTTTTACCTGTTCCCGTGAAACTTGAGAAAGGTACTTCCCAAGGAAATATACCAAAAAAAAAAGATAGAATAATCGTTTTGGTTGTCCCGGCAATTTTTTCCCTTTCTCTACTGGAGTCAAATTGTTTATGTGCCTAATAGAACATGGCGTCATGCAGTTGGGAGCCCGAACAGAAATCGATCAAAGAGGTCTTTGAAACATGTTGTGATTGACGATACCAGCTCGGAGGAAGACCCCAATTCTGGAAAAAAACTCAAGCAATCCGTGGACCCTGTTAAAGGTTTTTCCCCAAACCTCATATCTCATATGTGCTATTCGTATCTTGTTTGCCTTTTCCCGACCAATCCTTATCATTTCCTCATGTTCTATGTTGTAGATACTGCTGAAAAAAAATTAAGCCCAAAGAGATCCAAAAGAGGAAGGGTCATTAGGCCCAAGCAATTCAACTAGATATCCCATGACATCTACTAGCTGAGAAATATCCAGCATATTTTTGGAAAACTAAATTACTTGTTAGTTTTTTGTGTTTCTGCACATGCATGGTGTATGATCTACTTTTGGGAATACATTTAGCTTTGTCCCTATATACATGCTTTCGTCTACTCCATTAGTGTCAGCCACATTTTCAGTTAACTTTTTCAGGCTATGGATTCAGTGCCTCGTTAATTATTCCTATGTTTGTTGAAAAAGAATTGATCATGATATATGCGACTTGATACTTTACGCTGAATTGTGTGAAATTATTGGAGATTAATGAGCTTTGCAGGGTCCTTCTATGGAAATTCTGTACAAATTTAAACCATAATGTTCTGCTGAGCAGGGAAGATATTTATTCATATCATTGCCTTCTCGGGGCAAAATGTGAGTTCTTATCAATACACTGTTGGGATTTACTTATAATGTTTGACGCATTTGAATTTTGATATAAATTTATACTTATCCTGATGAATTCATGTATTTTCCCTGTTTCTAGGAACAAGCAGTTTCGACGAAAATACCATGGGCAGCCGCAACTCAACAACGTCGATTTATGAGCAGTAACGGCTATGGAAATAATCCCAATGACTCGCTCATTGAAAATATTGAATATGACCAAATTATCGCTGCTGAGGTATTTTTTTCCCTATCAGAATTTGAATACACTCCCATGCTATTCTGGGGAATGTGAATCCCGAGTACGGAAACCAAGAGCTCTTTCAACATATCCCATCTCATTATCCCCTGAACCCTTACCTTGCTCATTTAACAGGTCAGCAAATGCGCCACCGAACTCAATACGCATCAACCTTATCAAAACCAGTTCCAGCTGATGCAAAGCAGACACCTGTAGCAAAATCCTTGATACTGTATGCTGGATCCAAGTAAGCAGGTATGGTTTTCTTTATCCCAAAGACCTCTGCTATGAAATCTGTTGGAATTCTACCATTGGAAAACCGCCCAATGGCTTTACCCCCATCAAAATCCCGACCATAAGGCTTGAAACTGCTTCTTAGAATTGTTGGGATGTAATTATTGTTTCCAGAATCCACCGTAGAATCTCCAAACACGATAATGGATGAAACTTTAGCATCAAGTTCAGGGATTTGCTGGAGAAACAGAAGAATTAAAAAAAACAGAAGAATTACTTTTGTCCTTTTTGGCTATATAGCCATTTTTTATTAAACAGTAATGGTTAGTTGTGGGTTGCATCTACACAAAGGATACATATTTATTGTCAATAATGGAAATTTGTGCTGCCCTTTTAACTGTTCTAACAAGATTCCACTCTTACTTTGTGGAAGTATTGATGCGACCCTAGCAAACTTGTGGGAATTATGAATTGTCTGTAGCTAAGAGTCCACTTTTAGTCATCTCCATTGTATTTTGTGGATCGATTATAAGATTGACCAACATGCTTGAACCTGGCACCGCACCTTGTGCGGTGCCCAAGGAAACTAGTATAATATATAATAAAATTCAGTTCGAACGGCGTCGCTTTCTTCCCCCTCCTCATTTTTCCAATCCAACTCACAACCAACTACAACGCATTTCCCGGGGTTGCTTCTGCGACACACACTTCACCTGACCCACACCCATTTTTAATACCTTGTTTGACTCCAAATCTATGCTCTTTTGCTTTTCATTCCGCCAATTATTGCCTGATAAATGTGTTTCTGTATGAGTTCTTTTGTGGTAAAGTTTGTGTGTAACGATGTATGTCTCCCTTTGGCAATTGGGTTTTGGATGAGGTTTCTGGAATTTTGAGTTTTTCTTTTTGTGTTATGAATTCTATGGAGGTGGAGAAATATATGGTGGAGAATCAAACGAAGGCGTTTGACGAGATGTCGATGGAGAGAAGCAAGAGTTTTGTGACGGCATTGCAGGTAAGTCTCTTACAATAAAAATATTAACTATTTATTCTTATCATTTTGGGTCTTGGCTGGAAAAATCGGATCAGATATGGAAATAGATTAGTATCTGAGTGTGAAGGTTTGTGCTTGACTTTAGTTTTGACTTAATTTTGACTTTTTTCGCGTCTTAGTGTAGAGAAGGAAAGTAAAATTGAGTAATAGTTCTTTGATTGGCGTTGATATATGCAAATTACCTTGGTTGAGTTCGATTCTTTTCAATTCTTCTAGTCCCTGTATAGATCATTGATGATTATTTTGTACAAAATTGCATGTCAGCGATGGGAAATCCGGAGTGATGTAATTTGGGAAGTGTGTACTGTTCTGTATCCCGTTAGGCGATTGAGATTATTATTTTGTTCAGTTTCAATGATAATAATTGTGATTCTTTATGGTATTCGCGTTTTGTGTTTTTATGCTCATGCATTGTTTCTATACATTCACAATTTTCACAACTTTAGCAAAGGGTTATTCATTGTTTATCATCACATAATGTCTCCGCAGGAACTCAACAACCTTCGCCCTCAACTGCATTCTGCAGCAGAGTATTGCGAGAAGTCATATCTCCAAAGTGAGCAGAAGCAAATGTAAGACTAATTATCTTATGTGATTTTGCTCAACTTTGTTTTTTGGAGGTCCTTCTATGTTCTTGGTTGTTTTTGGCAATTTTTATTGAGGGTAAAGAATGCAGAATTATGGTGTATCTTGTGATATTTAACGTGAGATTGCGTTTTTCATTGGATGATCATGTATGAAATCATTTTCGGGCTCATGATATTATTCTTTATGTCTCTCTCTCTCTCTTTTGTTGGGAAGGAGAAAAATGTTACTTTGCCACATCAATTTTACCTTTATACTCTCTTGCTGTTTATAAGGGTGCTGGATAATTTGAAGGATTATGCTGTAAGAGCTCTTGTCAATGCTATTGACCATCTTGGTACTGTTGCTTACAAATTAAGTGATGTTTTGGAGCAACAGACACTGGAGATATCATCGATGGATCTGAAAGTTGCATGCCTAAATCAGGTAGCTTTTTTCTATCATCTTGGTGAAGAGTTTACTAAAAGAAGGTCGAGGCTGAGATATGTTTTTTCTTTTTAAGCAACTTCTAACATGCCAAACATACACGGATAAAGAAGGTCTAAGGCAGCAGCAGTTATTAGCTATCATTCCAAGGCATCACAAACATTACATTTTGCCAAGTAAGATGAAATGGTTGCTTTGGATACTGGTTGCCTTTAATAAGATTCAAGTGCTTTTGAGTCTCTCATCAAATTCTCTTTTTGTTGATGCTAATCTAGACTCTGTCAGCAAGAAGGTGCACTTCAGCCCACAGATACAGACAGATCCTAGGCAACCTATGCAAGCAAGGGCTCACCTTTATCCTTCAGGTGGTTGATTTCGAAAGTGTTTTAACTGTTCTTAATAGATAGAACTTGTAAATAATGTTATATGTTCAAATTTCCTGTTGATTTAGGTGCTTCTGCTGCAACTACTCTCTCTTGGCATTTAGCATCAGAAACCAAATCAACGTTGAAAGGTTTTCCACGTGGTATTATGAGGTTAGTCCTTGAAGTTTTGACTTAAAGAAAATTACTCCTATCTTTCCATGAAGTTGATCAAGCACGAAGGATGTGTAATATTTTCTACCCTTGCAGCACCAATGACTCGAAAACGACCGGAAAAATATCTAGTGCATTCAACTTATCGGGTATGCATAAACCATACTTCTCAGTTTTGCTGTGGATCTGGGTAAAAGATGAGAGATTTTAACCTTTCAGTACTGATTTTGTGAAACTTGTTCCTTGTCAACTAGATACGGATGACAAAACCTGGATGAAATCCATATCAACTTCAACTGTGGCTATGCAAACACTGGGGGTTACACGACGGGTAATGTCAAATATCTATAGAAGTCATTGTTGTTTTCTTTCTTCTCGTTCAATGTTATTTCATTTGAATCATGGGAAATCAGGAACTTCCGTATTTATTGTTTTTTTATTTTCTGATTTTGTCGAAAACTGTGAAACCAATGGAAGATTTTTTTTTTTTTTGCAGGAGTCTTTGGAGGGCTCCAAACCTATACCTCCATTTAAATTGTTCGACATTCCAACTCAAAGGGAGAATGTAAGCCCACGCCCACCTGGTCGTAGCAAGAGCATGCTTTCAGCATTCTTTGTCAAGCCAAAGACCCAACAAAAGTTGAAGACAAATGCATGAATTCTAGAATAGTATCACATTCACCACCTATTTCACGATGTTGGTAGAAATTTGTTCATATTCAACGAGCTGCATTGTCTTTTCTTGGTCAAATATTAATCAATCTTTGTTATTTGTGGACTAAGCAATAAACCAGGAAGTGAAAGATGTTTGAGGATTATCTTTAGCGGAATTATAACAGTCCTTAGTTCTCCATGCCATGTTTGGCTCTTCTTATTGCAGCTTTGGCAGGACATTGTTAGGGATGCTAACACTATTCGGTCTAGTAAGGGTCGGATCAAAGGGTTAGGCGGTAGTGTGGGCACTACCAGCTGTGTGCTGTGCGGCTTTTACGAAGCTAATGAACGGGAGTTCAAGCTTTGTGAGGGAGAATCTGTGTTTGATAGACACCAGGTTGGATCCATCCAACGACTGCTGTTAATGGGACCAGCTTGAATTTTCCCTTCATATATACTACGTTGAGTTATGGGCCAATTTCAATTCGAAACTCTTGATTAGATGGAGATATGGACTTGTATTTTGTTCTTCTAGATGATGAAAAATTTCAAAGTTGAAGTTTCTGCCTTCATATGTGACAGTTTAAAAATAAAGAACACAAATTGCTTTTTTTTTTTGGTGAGCTTCTCAATTCGAACAAGCTCATTATCTAAAAGAATGGATTTATGATAATGTGAAACGAAATCATCTCTTACTGTTAAAAATAAACATGGGAGGGTGTCAATGCTATTTTAAAGTTAAAGGTTTTTTTTAATGAAAATCGACTCACTTAGACGTGGATGGCTAAACGCAAAGGAAAATGTCATGATTGGGCCCATCAGGCCTACAAATGTTCCTATAAAACTCCAAACCCGAACCAGGCTCGTGCAAGTGCCGTAACTACCAAAGCTACGCTAGAACTCAAGAGAGAGAGAGAGAGAGAGAGAGAGAGAGAGAGACTCATCTGTGCTCGCGATGCCGAAGAACAAGGGTAAGGGAGGTAAGAATCGCAAGAGAGGGAAGAACGAAGCTGATGATGAGAAGCGAGAGCTAGTATTCAAGGAGGATGGTCAAGAATATGCCCAGGTGCAGCGGATGCTCGGCAATGGCCGATGCGAAGCTACGTGCATCGATGGCACGAAGCGTCTTTGCCATATCCGGGGGAAGATGCACAAGAAGGTCTGGATCGCCGCCGGTGACATTGTCCTAGTCGGACTTCGCGATTATCAAGTATGATTTTTTTTCCTTTGTTTTTTATTTGTGGTCTTGAATTGTGTGTTTTTCTTGTTATTTTCAGATGTTAGCTGGTTTATTTGTATGTTGGGAGTTTAAATTCATGTTCTTTTTGTGCAATTTTGTGAGGTTCTTTGGGTGGGGGTGTTTGAGAATTAGGGTTGTTTTTTCCTTGCTACTGCACAAAGAATACATGTACCCTGGATTCCATCCCTAGTCCCTAGAACCGAACCAAAAAATGATATTTTACAATTTTGATTGAGGTATAAAATTGGTTTAACTGCTAAATGACCCCTTCGACAAGATGAAATTAAATATCTATCACGGTATGCTAAAACATGGATGAGTTACATACCCCGCCTTGACGGATGTGCCTTGACATGACCTGGGCACAAGGGCTGCGCCTCTATCCCAAGATGAATCTGTACCCCCCACCCCCTCTCTGAAAGACCATGAATTTATTGCTATCTGCATGTTTTTGTTGTGTTGAGTTTAGTTTTTCCATGAATGCTTTATTTTGTTTTTTTGTTTCTCCTATGCGGTTTTTTTTTTTAAAACTCGTTTCCTGCTATACTTGTATTGAGTTGAACTTGGCCCTGTCTGTTTCCTTTCCAATTTTTAGATGTGTTTTGCTGTGCTTTTGCTGTAAACCTTTGATATTGTTAACCCTTCCATTGCTTGTTTTCTCTTGGAGTAAGTTGTTCGGCCAGAGAAATATACAATTTTTTTATGAATCGTCTCAGTTTTGTATGGATTTCAGACTGACAAGAGTAGTCAATGTTTCTCACTTTATTCCTTTTTTAAATGCGAGGAAGAAGTAAAATATGTTTCATTGGGGTAAATTTAAACTGCTATTGTGCCATTGTGGCTTGGAATATGTGCCTTTAAGCTAGAACATACTAATATTAATCCAAATATGAAATAACTATTCATTGACATTCAAGGAGATAAAGCAAAGAATTTCCCACGTTGAGTATTCATATTTTGTTCATTGTGACTGAGTAAGTGACTGCTCTTCTATCTTTTGCCCTTCCTTTGTTGTTACCAGGATGATAAGGCTGATGTAATCCTGAAATACATGCCAGACGAAGCGAGATTATTGAAGGCTTATGGTGAGCTGCCTGAGAACACGAGGCTTAACGAGGGTATTGCTGGTGGACTCGATGAGGAAGATGATGGTCCTGGTGACGATTACATTGAGTTTGAGGATGAGGATATTGACAAACTATAATGTGTTTGTATTGGACGAAGCTTCTAATGTCTTTCATTGTACCTCTCTGTTTGTTGGACCAAGCTTCTAATGTGTTTCATTATACCTCCCTGTGTGTTGCCTATATTCGTCATTGAAAATGAATAAATGGGTTTATGAATGTGTAAGTGTTAAGAGTTTTGTGTGGTGGGTTCTTAGCTTCATGTGGAACATTCATGAGGATGCAATGATATTAGCTTCCTTCTATGTTATGCATCAGTTTTTTTAGTTATTTGATTTTTTTTTTCCCTTTTGTTACAGGCAAATATGTTCCACTTATTTCTTGAATATTTAGTTTGATTTTCATTTGAAAACTTGATTTGCAAACATAAGCAGCACCGAAGGTTCGCCAGCTCACATCATCTGTAGTCACCCATGGCTTTCTGCCATGCTCAACAAGGTTTGTCAATCAAGTCCTTCCTATATTGGTTTTTTTCAAGGAGATCAACTTAAAACATCATTATATTCTTTGGAAAGTATTTGAAATCAACTATCAACCTTGTCAATTCAAATACCTTATCATACTAAATATTTTGAATTATATGATGTTCTAAGTTGATCTCTTTTTCACATTCATTACCTACCTCTAAAGCTTAAATGGAGTTTTAATAAACGATAATTATATCTGCTATGTTAAATGGAGTTGAATATTGGGTATACAAACTCAAGCTGCAATCTGATGGTTCGGTTGAACACCACGAGAGGTAGTGGATTTCATTGATATGTTTTCACCGAGAGGTAAGCTGGTCACTATTAAACTTTTGCTTGCATTAGCATCTTCATCTCTTGGCGTCTTAATAAATTTGATATTCATAATGTATTTTTGAATCGAGATTGATTTGTTTGAAGAAGTATTACACCGCTGATCAACGCACACAACACCATAAACTACTGCACAAACTTCACAAATCGATATACGGTTTGAAACAAGCATCTAGATAATGACATTCCAAACTCTATAATACTTTGATACATACATTTTTACTCAATCAAAATCAAATTATTCATCATAATCACTGGGACCTTCTAACTATTATTGATTCATTAATTCTCAATTTAAACTCCGAGATTTGGGAATCTATGATACTTTCTCAGAGACAGTACACTCTCCAACTTCTTGAAGACACGTTATTCTCGAGTCTGCTCAGGTTCCGATGTATCCTAAGATTCAATTAATAGTACTTATGGAGACATTTTTCATACAACATAGAATATCAACAACTAACTGGTCGATCATTATGCCTTACTTTGACTAGACCTGATATAACTTTCGCTATTCACATGCTTAGCCAATTCTTAGCTCAACCACGAACCTCACACTTATAGGCTGCTCATCATCTGCTGAGATATCTCAAATCCATCCTAGGTCAAAGTATCTTCTTGTTACCTACTTCCGAAATACAGTTAAAAGCCTTTGCAGATGCTGAAGCGAAATATCGGGCGCTTGCAACTGCAACCAGTGAGTTTGGCTCCAACAATTTCTTCGAGATCTTTCAGTCCACTGCCAAGCATACTCTGTCATCTTTTGTGACAATACCTCCGCTATCCACATTGCATAAAATCCTATTTTCATGAATGAATCAAACATATCGAGATTGATTGCCACTTAATTCGAGATAAAGTTTCTGAAGGTAGCAAGCACCAAGCTTCTACTTCAACTTGCTGACATCTTTACAAAGGCCTTACCATCAGCTTCACTTATGTCTTTGTAATACAAGTTGGCGATCGAAAATATCTATTGCCCATCTTGAGGGTGCGTATTAGTCGTTAGTAAGTTAGCCTGATAGTTAGAAGTACAGCTAGCAGTTAGTGCGGCCGTTGCTTAGCTATTAAGGTAACACTCTTAGTCTTGATTGTATAAAACAGATGTATGGTTGATTCTTTTAATTTGATTCAAGTTTTATTGCCTCCATTATTATGTTTGTTCACTGTAACAATGTAGTCAATTTACATAATCATATATTTATATATTTTTAGAGTTATTATTCATTAACATATCTCTCTCTTTTATACATCCAAAAATAATTTTAAGATTTTTAAAAAATGTTTTAAATAATCATAATAGCTATAAAATATTTTGGACTCCCAATATCTGAATATACATTGCCGATTTCCGGTTTTTATATTTCATTTCTTTCTCCTCATTTCTGCTAAAACTGATTTTGGATGAAATGATTTGAATTTAAGAGAGAGTTGATGGATCCATAATACTTCATTTTGTCGGGATTTAAAATTCATCATATTGATTTATATATAATTTTAAAACTATAGAAGATAAAATTCAAATGTATTAAATTTAAAAGCATCTAAACAAATTAATTGGTTAAAATTATAAATTTAACTTTTTTTAAAAAAAAAAATTCTTTCAATCCAAGAATATTCCAATAATCCAATGCCGCCTTTATTGTGCCTTCTGAAAATTATGTTGAGCTTATACTCTTGAAGGGTCCGATTTGAAAGGATAGCACAATATAAAGTTAGATATTGTATATAATATCAAAACTTGGGGGAAATGTGTAATATTTGCTTATTTATGATTTTACCCTTCATGTTTTTTTAAATTTTAATCCACTCGCTTTGTTTTTTGTTTTTTTCGTAATTTTGGTAGCATGACGTTGATTTGAGTTGAAAATGACTTAAAATTGCTATAAATTATGATGTATATGATTAAAGTACATATTTTTTTAAAACAAGAACATGAATTATATTAAAATACCGGTAAGTATAATAATAGCTGACCGTAAAATACAAGAGACTACAATATTGAAAAATACAACACACGTACAAGAGACTACAATATTGAAAAATACTAAAATTATTAGCCGATCACAAGAATATAACTCAATATAATTTCTTCGTACTAATCCGACAAGCACTTGCGAGATGGTGAGATTCGATATGGAAGGAGGAGAAATTTTTGTATGAATCGTATCCTGCTATACGCCAATACACATAAAAATATGTATTTATATGTGTGTATGTCCGTATTTGTGTTGGTGTATTGTAAGACCATGTTCATACAAAAGTTTCCCCGAACGAGGATAATATTTGCACTTTACATCCAATCTCATCCATGGATTGCTATGCTACCCTTAATGATATTGTGGGTTCATCTCACCATATATCTTTTGGATATTTTCAAACATTATAAATGTATAGTGAGATACACTTTTAAGGACATTGTCATTAAGAGTTCATCTCATCATATTGTCTATGGGATAGATACATCCGTTATATGGGAATATATTTATCTAATAGATGAGATTATATTATGTGGCATAACTTATAGGATAATTAAGAATAAATCGCAACAATATCCGTATTTTTAGGTGGGAAAAAAACAAGCACGTGCGTCGAGCACATATGGACGAAACGTGGGCACCCATTATGGCCACTTATGAGCTGACTTACACGTTTTCATGGTCCCATCTTCACGAACCTCTGTTGCTATGACACGTATTCCCAGGGTTTGCTATTTTATTACATGAGGCCCTCTTTAATCAACTCACCATTTGTCATTTTGATGATTCCTATGATTCCTTTTGTGTCCTGTTTGAAAATATGAATTCTCTTTTTGTATACGGTGATAAGCGTGGAATGTGGATTGACTCTAGCCGTTGGATCGGATTTTATGATCGGAATCTCGCACAATAGATAACTACTCTCTAAATTACAATCAATTTGAGAGATGTAAAATGAGGTAAAAATAAACAAAAGCATTGAGCATTTATAATTAAAATAAATAAACAGTTTAACTGATTTTCAATTTATTATAAATTGACACCATATAAGTTAAAGCAGCAATTTATTTAACTGATTTTCAATTTATTAAAAAAAATCTAATGCTTTTATCTTACCTGTTGTTTTGTTTTAAAGATGCAATATTAGAAAGAGAACAAAAAAATCTATTTTTTTGATTTAATAATCAGATAAACAGTTTTGAAAAAAACATTTGCTGCAAATGCACAATTACAATCACGGGCAAGTTAGAGGCACAAGCAAGGGGCAACGACTTCCTAGCACACGACGCATACCACAAACGGCAAAGCTAACAGGGCCTCAGCCCGGATCCGGTAGGCTCCATCAAATCCTACAGTTTCAAATTTCTCAAGAAATAAACCTGTTGAACATTACTTACCGCTCACCACTTAAAATTATAAAATATTTTTCGATTAAAACCCCATATATAGGATGAGTTCACCACCTCACCTGCGATGAGAAATAATTCAAAATAATATATATATATATATATATATATATATATGTATCAACCAAAATTTAATAAAGTAGTCGTTAATTTGATAGCTGACTAATGGGCCGCGTAGATCGAGCATCCTGCAGACACGTGTTCGGTGAAAGATGAGTTGGAATAAATATTATAGAGCCAGCACGAATCTTTTGGTGCCAGCTCACCAAGATCTTCGTAGTTTCTCTTGACAACTTGGTTGGCACTTTTTTAATTTTTTTATCTAAACAATTTGGCCAGCAAACACGTTCACCTCATCTCTACAAACAATTATAAATAATTTGATAATGACCAGACCACATAATTTATAATATTATTTTTTGTTTAAAAGTAAAATATTTCATTAAAATGCAGAGTAATATGATTTTCTAGTATAACTATCATTCTCTAATAAGTAGAAATTTGAGATTTGCATAAGATATGTAAAAGAATATTTTGATAGCTATTTGTGTTGGTAATTGGTTACACCATTTGTATTCAAGAAATTTTTTTTCTAAAAAATTCGAATATTCAGCTGGGCACATTATCGTGGAGGTTACACGTGTCGTGTGACGTGTTTTGGTGCCTTGGCGTTCCCTTTCTTCCCTTCTTCCCTTCTTCCTATTGTCTTCTCCATCTCATCTGTCTGAAAGAGAGAGAAAACATGTCACCAGTTTAACAGCTTAAACGGCTTTACTGTTCTCTTGGACTTCATTATTTGGCTTCGAGGTAATTTAATTCTGAGTTTATCTGTCATTGATCTTTTTTTTTTTAATGCTTGCTGATCACTTTGCGTTTTTCTCGGTTTAGTTCATTTTTTAATTCTGAGATTTGAATCATTCAGTTTAAGAATTTAGACTTGAAACATGTGGATTGGTGAAGATTTGATTTTTTTATTTGTTTGATCAAGAAGGAAAACATTTCATAAACTAGTTGAAGAATTGATGTCACTTTTTTGTGTCTGGGTCGTGAGGAGATCTTTCCAATATTTAGTTTTTGGAATTTAGGTTCTTGATGAGGGTATATTTGTCATTACATCCTGGGTCTTCTTGAAGTAAAATTCTAACAGGAGTAGGATTAGGTCTTGGGTATCATATGTTCTGTCCCTTTATTAGAATACTCCAACCCAGTATTATTGGGAAGGGATGGAAGTAATAAGGCACTACCCCGTCCGTGGGTAGCCAAGAACATTTCCAGGAGTAGATGATCGGATGGAAGTGGTGGAAAGACGAGAGAGCACCTGTTGGTTTTTCTTCTCTGTAGTTCCGGTTTCTGGGTGCAATTCCACTGTCAATAATACTCATTTGCGAGGTTTTTTGGTGACAATAATTGTAATGAATACTCAAAAGATGACACATGATACGTTGTTACACAATGATCATTGTAATGTAAATTAGATTTTCTTAATTTACTTTCTTTTTCACTTTCAAAAGCTGATGTTTGACTGTAATGGGGAGCATGAAGTAGTCAACATAGTATTTTGTCGCAATTCTTCTTGACCTATTTGAGTGGAGACATCATATGCTCTTGGCACAAATAAAGAGGGTTTGACTTTTGTTCGTAACATTTTTATTATATCATTTTGACCATCATAGGTTGCATGGTTTTGGTTCGATGAACGGATTTTATTTTTTATATTTCTAAATTCTATCTTTTGGATGGAAGATAAAAAGGATTTTATCAAGGTCTTGAAATCCAACATCTGTAGGTAGGCTCAGTGCGTAAGTTTGAAGTTCTACTGTGGCCAGCTAAAAGTTTGTAACTTTGCTCAAATTATCATTTGCATCTGATTGTACTAGGATTTGGTTTTTGAATCATTGAAGCATTTCATGTTTGCAGAAATTGGTGCTTTTCATCTCATTCGTCTGTTTTCCCTTTTTGCTACTGGATTTAGTTTGCAGTCTCCTCCAAGTATCAGGTATCATGGGAGAAAATGAAGTGGGGAAGCCTTCCAATCCTGTAACAATAGCTACACCTGCAACAGTGAGTATATTAATTATCTTAGTAATTAGAGCAGGTCATACAGGTGCTTCCTTGTTGAAATTTGTCTCCATTTTCTGGTGAATTTTGCCAAGATATTACTGTAGGCAATCTGAAGTGTTCTTAGAAAAACAAATTCTTTTAAAATTGTTTGCTCTGTCATTTTTTTTGTCATCGTTAATCGATGATTTCTAAGTAGGTTTTCGATATGACTACATTTTCAGGACCAAAATAGCATCCATGTCTATCCTGATTGGGCTGCAATGCAGGTATCTGCTTTAGCCATAAATTGTTTTTTTCTTTAAATTGTGATTAATGGTGTAAAAAATTCCTGTTTACAACTGTTAAGGATTTTCTGCCAATGGCAACTCTCAATTAATTTCCAGGCATATTATGGTCCTCGACTTGCTGTACCTCCATATATAAATTCAGTTGCTACTTCTCATGCTCCTCCCCCTTATATGTGGGCACCTCCTCAGGTAGGTGCAGAGGTCTATCTAATTTTTTTTTATCAATTCGTAGTCTACCGATTTAGATTAAGTAATGATTCATGCTTGACCTCTTTCAGTCTATGATCCCTCCTTATGGAGCTCCCTATGCTGCATTTTATGCTCATGGAGGGGTTTATGCACATCCTGGAGTTCATATAGTAAGTTTCACTTATTATTGGACTCAGAATATTAGCTTCGGTCATTATTCATTTGTGCACTATATAATTTGTAGTACTATTTTGATTAATGAAAGTAATGCACCGCGCCACTCGACTCTGGAGTGATATGGGCTTACCTTTTCATTAAGCTCCACAGTTATTTGGTTGTGTGAGATTAAAATTTAAAACAAGTATCTTAGAATATGTCTGATGATACTTGTGATTTGTAGTCTGATACTGCTTTGAGTGTGGACAAGCCTGCCAAAACAGTCGGGAAGACGGCTGGAAGCATTGTGAAGAAGTTGAAAGATTTCGACGGTCTCTCAATGTCAATAGGCAACGGGAGTAGTGACAATGCTGAAAATGCAGCTGTCCATGGAGTTACGAAAAGGTTTATGGCCGATTATTCAAGGACATTAAAATTTAGGCTTAATGTTTCATCAGTAGTGAAGCAATTTCCATAAATGTCACAGACACCTTTGATTTCATCTAATGATGTATCCTTATTTTGCTGTTAAATGGACTGAAGTACCAAATTTGGTTCAAATTGTGCAGTGGGGAGACTGAAGAT
Organism: Haberlea rhodopensis; assembly: GCA_907163345.1. Lineage (NCBI taxonomy): Eukaryota > Viridiplantae > Streptophyta > Magnoliopsida > Lamiales > Gesneriaceae > Haberlea > Haberlea rhodopensis. The sequence goes on along the minus strand of CAJQUN010000005.1, from coordinate 21,891,966 downwards.
TCTAGTGATGGAAGTAAGGCAAGTGATGGAAAAGCTATATGGGTAAGGACCCCTAGCTGTATTGAATTCCATGTTATATTGGTGTATGTCATTTATTTGCACTGCTGAAAAGAGTTTGACATCTTAAGATTTCTCTGTTAATCCAATAGGATTGTCCAAGCGGCAAGAAAAGAAGTCGACAAGGATCTCCTAACAGTGGTAAATTTTCTTATATCTACACATGTCTGAGTACAATCTAGCTCATCAGACAAACCCTAATCCGACATGGATCATGTAAAATGGAGAAGATAAGTGTTACGGCCAAGGGTTATGTATCGCGTTATGGGGTGGGTAATGGGTTTATGATGGATTTGGAGGCTCGTTTGAGGAGAGAACTTCGATACTTTTTATTTCTGAAAATTTAATGCTTATTTTATTAATTAATCAATCACATATTTATAATTATGCGACAACATAGATAACTCCAAATCTTTTGGACCATGACAATAAGCCTGTTGAAACACCAGCCACTCTTCTTATCGTGATTATGTATATTGAAATCTTACATCTAAATACATAGACTTGCCATGATCCATACACAGGTTTCTCGAGAGATTTTTAATTGGTCTTAGTTTGAGGTGGCTATATAGTTAGACTCTTTAGAACTCACTCTTAATCCAAGTACTTAAACCTGTCATCAGCTGGGAATGGCAAAGGTGAGAAACATAGCAGACATATAGTTCCTGTTGCGGCTGCTGGTCAAGGCTCTGAGAAGGTTAAAGATGTGATTCTTTCAACTAATGTGCAAACAGAGTCAAATGTAAATATGAACACCGCATTGGAACCCAAGGATCCTTCTGATATTAATGTATCCGGTCCCACAACTCCAACAAATATTCAGCAGCCATTGAACCCAAGTGAAGCTTGGTTACAGGTGTGTTCTGGACGATTATAACTTCTCATTGTCGTTCTCTTCTTTGCACGTGCCTCATGCCTTAAAGTTTATCAATGTTAATATTATTTTTATGAAATCGTGCATGCCATGATGTGTATTGGGTGCCACTTTGTCGACTCGGCGATATATATGTTTTCATTTCATTATAAAAAAATTGGAAAATTGCAATGCAGAATGAGCGAGAACTGAGAAGGGAGAGGAGAAAGCAATCTAATCGAGAATCTGCTCGACGATCAAGACTGAGGAAACAGGTGGTGAATCACCAGCTTCAGTTGCTTTTTTAACAAGATCTCTAAGTGATTCCTTTTCTGTCATATCTTCTAATATTGCCTCAACATTTTCTTTGTACAGGCCGAGGCCGAGGAACTAGCAATTAAAGTTCAAGCACTGACTTCTGAGAATATGACACTCAAATCCGAGTTAACCAAACTAATGAAGAACTCTGAGAAACTGAAGCTTGAAAACACTACAATAATGGTACTTTTTTTTAGTCACATTTGGTCATTTTTTATTGATGCTCGATCAATTTCATGTTATATTATAAGACATGGGTTCTAATCCACAGGTACAGCTAAAAGATGCTAAAAAGACGAGTAATTTTAGGCTGAAACCAGTTAGCACAGTGAATCTACTGGCAAGAGTTAACAATGACACTACTACCGATAGAAGCAGTGAGGATGGTGGCTCGTATTGATAATACAAGTCGTGGAGGTAAGCTTCATCTGCTGCTCGAGACACTATCCCCAGGACGGATGCTGTAGCTGCTAGTTGAATTCCAAGAGCTCGGCCCTCCTAATTCACTTTTAACAAATAGCAATCTAAGAACTCAAAAAATTAATTTATTAACTGCAATGCGGCAATCCCGGCATGCATTTTTAAGGTGGGAATGCTAAGGATCGGTTCATTCATATACAAGGAGAGACACATAACGGCATGTTTTGGAAGAATATGTATGACATCTGATATAACACATATGGTATCTTAACATACGCAATAACAAGTATATACAAGCTAGTTTGGCTTTCATCATTGAAATGTGGGACTATCATTTTCTTGTATATTAACAAACTATCTAACACTCCCTTCTCCAAGTTGATATGTTTGGTTTTCCTCTTCCCTTTGCGGGATAATAACTCTCGAAACCCCACCTAGATGGAACAAGCCTGATCAAGTATGATGCAAACCTTTTGGCTAATCTAAAATCTTTAATCCTAATGAGATCATACGAATGATGATGAATGACTCCAAAACCTAGGAGTGGATAACAAAGGAGTCAACCAAGGAGAAACTTGATTCATATTTGAATTTGGTCAACGATTAAGGTTGACTGGGATTTTTCTTCGTCCAATGAATAACCAAGGAAGTGTGGTGAATCCCGAGGGGGGATCACGTGACTCTCTTCCAGTTGGCCACGTTTCTTGTCACGTGACACTAAATTGTTTATCCCCTTAAACTTGAGGATTAACCAAAATTAAGTCGGTCGTTAATATAAATTCGTATGACCAAAGCCAACTTTTGTCCTTTTTGGGGGTATATGCAAAACAGTGATCGTCGCGGAAAATATTTGTTGCCCGCAATTTTGGTAGGATAGACAAACATTTTTTTCCAAACACAAGAGTAACAATAAGATGTAAAAACAAGTAAGACACCATAATTTTTACGTTAAAAAACATTGATGGGAAAAACCACGAGACATAGAACAATATGAATTTTTCATTATGAACAAAGGATTACAATGTTTCTATACAAGCATTAAGCGAATAAAAATATATGAAAGGAAAATGAGAGAACATGAGCAGAGAGTAAGGCAGCTTTGAAGATGAAGACAATGCATACCCTAAAAAATGACAGCTTCTCTTTTATTTAAGGGAAATGAGTCCTAGTCAAATGGACCATGGCAAATTGGTCTTATAACGAGAGACCACACTGGGTGTTATGGGGCTATCCGAGAGTTTCTGCTCCACTTCATCTCTTCATCTTTTGGAGCCAAGGGCAGGACTTCCCTCGGAGCCCAGCTTGTGCCTTATTCACCTGCTTTTTAAGTTGCCAAGTAGTATAAACTTGGACTTAATGATTAGACCGATATTGGGAATATTGAGCTAGAGGAGACAAACTGGAGACCTTTCTGGGAATCGAGCTAGAGGTCTACCTTGAAGGAGTGACTTAGGGTGATCGAGGTAGAGGTCTTGCCCAAGTAAGGTTTTGCAGAGTCCATACTTTTACCAGAGTAACAATATTGTTCCATTGTTAATTCACGCCTAATCATATAATTTTCAATCTATCTTAAATCCAATTATGTTTTAAATATTACTAACTAAGGTAAAGATCCAACTAGGAGAATTTTTTTAAAATTTTGTTTCATTTCAAATAAACTAAAATATACATGTAGAATAAAAAATATGAAGATTTTCAGGCCGATATTAATTGGAGAAATTTTTTTCAAACTAGGTTGAGAAAAAAACACCAAATCATTGAAATCCATTTTTCAGGTAAAATGACTAAAATATCATATTTATACACTTTTCTCTCCTTCATTTTCGTGCCTTTTCTTCTTCATGTTTTGTGGTCTCCTCTCTTTCTGTAAATGCTTTTTTTATCTCCTATTTTTTTTGGATGAATTGATTGGTTTATGTGCTTTGATTTTAATCCAGCTCAAAACTACATGCATTTGAGAAGTGATGAATTGTTGAATGAAATTTAGTGTTGAACATATGACTCATACTAAAAAATGGGAAGTTATATTGTGTGCTAGGATACGACATTCCCCTTGCGGCGGTCTCGCTCAACACCATTGCACATTTGAATTTGCAAAATCAATATTATAAGATCATCAACAATAACACCATTCACGTGGACCGCCAGGGCGATGCACACATCAACAAATAAATGTTTTGTTTAAGATGGTGGTGCACAGGTATGTGGTGCACGTAATACATACGTGCACCGGTAGGCAGTGCATGCAATATGAGAAAAATTACAGTTGATTCTCCTATAAAAATGAGTTTATTACGACTTCTGATGTTTAACTTGAACAATAATGGATGGATTCCCTATAAAATAGTTGTATTACGAATTCATCCCTCTACTTGGTAATAGATGGAGGAAAAATTATTTTTGTCTTACCTATGATTTGTGACAAAAAAATACATATCATATGAGATTGACGTTATTTTTAAACTGTACGGGAAATTCGTAATTGTCAAAGAGATGGATATATATACTTATTTAAATTTTGTAGCAATTCAAATATTATTTTCAATCAATTAATCACTTTGCACACATTAAAATCAATTAAATGCAAATTACGAACACAAATCAGATAAACATATATTTTTGAAAATTAATAAATGAAAACAAAAAAATTTCAATTTATATTACTGTATTGATTATTAATTAAATAGCTCGATAAGTCAAATATTATTTAAAAATTATATATATTTTTAAAAATGGAGGAGGAATTATTTGATAAACTGTCATCGACTTATAAGTTACACAGAGCTGTATGTTTTTATACAGAGAGAGTTAAAAAAAAAAAAGCATGATTCAAATGTTGGATAATCTAACAAAGTCCAAAACTAGTTAATTTAATTGATATCGTCTTATATTGGATTATATTTTCTACCATTTCGAGATTAATGTAGAATTTGCTGTTTATGGTATTGTTGTATTTTCCATCCAATGGCGAGACGAGATTATCAATTATTTAATTTGTTTTTAAGATTGGCTTAACCTAATTTGATATTTTTGGATAAAGAAAATCAAATCTATCAAATTCCGTTTCGACCATTTATACAATCATGTACTTACACGTATCTCCACTTCCTACTATTTCCTGGCAGGGAATTGAATTAGTCAATGAAATAATTAAATTTTTTAGCAGATATAATTTTTGAATGCATCTTTCAGTTATAAGAATATCCCATTTAATTTGCATAATCAGGCACATGAATATTTCGTTATTTAATTCAAGCCATCCCATGTTTCCACATTCGTGTTTCTTGGGAAAAGGTGCTGTCACTCTGTAGTTTTTATTTTTCGAATCTTTCTTATATATATTTTAAAATAATTCTCAATGTACTGAAAGTTTACATCGCCCTAAAATTTTCCAGTGTGCATTGCATAATCCCACATTTTCATGGTTCTGTCTTTGGTGGTTGGTTATTTGTTCGTTTTGTTGAGATGGGATTTATTGAATCTGAACGCTTAGTGTGAAAGTTTAAAGCTTTATTGCATAGCTGATTTTTGTGAACTCAAGTGCGGTTTTATTTGAAGTTCGAGGAATTGAAGTGAAATTTTTTGTACCACGCGAAGGTTTTGCTTCTTGTTATGCGTTATTGGTGTTGTGGGTTTTGGATTAGAATTTTGGGTTGGGGGATTTTGTTCTTTGGTTTAACTGTTTTCGGGTATTTAATAATATTTCAAAGTGGTGCATTTGTTGGGTCAGTTTTACGATTCATATGATCGTTTATTATAGGTTTTTCTTAGAGATTTTGGTACAGCTAAAAGTTTGTGGGAGACTGCTAAATGTTACATTGTAGTCGGAATTCTTGCGTGGTGAAGGCATCGTAGCATATTTGGGAAGCTTAAGGTCCAGGGGTTTTAGAGAAGCTAGTTTGTTGAAGACCATAGTGGAACACTTGGATTTTTGCAATTATTTTGCTTTATTACTGCAAAATTCTCGCAAGAAAGGTGTTGGAGATAGCTTGTACCATTTTTTGTTATTACCTTTCCAGAGGTTAAGTAGGACTTCGATTAATTGGTACTAATTCGGTGACTTGACTACAAACACATATTTTCTTAGCTTCTGCTTTTTGAAGAATGGGGCATCCTGCAGCAGTTTGGGACCATAGAGCGGCATTTGAGTTGACGAAGGACTGGAACGGAATCGACCAAGTTGTGCTTCGGAATCCTCAAGGAGCATCCGCACGAGTAAGTTTCCATGCTTCTTGCTTGTTGATGCAATGTTTTTTTGCATATGAAGATCGATGGCATTGTATAGGCTTTAGTTGATTTGATTGATTTTAATTTCAATCTGTTTGCATCATCTATTTTCTTGAAGTTGTAGTTATCTCTTAAATTTGTGTGAAAATTTCAGGTCAGTCTGCATGGAGGACAAGTGTTGTCGTGGAGGAATAATCGAGGTGAAGAACTTCTATTCACCACTAGTAAGGTGAGGTTTCTTTCATGATATCAACCAACTTATTTAATGTAAAAATTTTGTTTTTAATATCGAAATTACGCAAAAAATGAAGATTTCCGGGAAAACCTTATCTAGTAAGCCCTGCAGTTAATATATTAACGAATAACTTTAAAGGAGAGAAGGGTGAATGGCTTGCTTTAGTCTCGTGTTGGCTTTTGAAAATTATGTAGGCCATCTTTAAGTCTCCCAAAGCAATGCGAGGAGGAATATCTGTTTGTTTTCCCCAGGTACAACATTGAATTAACTGTATTTATTTTGTATGATTTAAAGATTGTGATATGTGTTGATATGTCTATCATGGGAATGCTATAGTTTGGAAACTGTGGTTCTCTTGAGCAGCATGGATTTGTGAGGAACAAAATTTGGACAATCGAGGATGATCCTCCTCCTTTGCCCCCGAATGACTCTCTCGGTAAATCCTTCGTTGATTTACTACTAATACCAGCTGAAGAAGATCTGAAATGCTGGCCTCATAGGTGAACTTTATACGTTTATGAGCTTGGTATTTGACTTTCTTTTTACTTGTGCTCTGGCATATTTGAAACATTGATCATTTGATCAGGGATTGTGTTTGGTTGTAAAATAAAGAAGTGGACAATAATTTCTTAGATAACACCTTAAAATATTTTGCCTTGTGAGTTCAATGTTTGATCTGTGAATACGTAGAAGGGGGATATTTCATGTCTTAAGATGTCTTCTTTTTGACCAGTTTCCAGCTTCGTCTTCGAGTGTCTCTGGCATCAAATGGAAACTTGATACTGATATCTCGCATCAGGAACATGAATGGGAAACCTTTCAGCTACTCTTTTGCTTATCATACCTATTTATCTGTTTCAGACATAAGGTAAGGTAGTCCTTAAATTTCCCTTTTGTTATACGTATTCCATGAACATAAGTGGTGTGATATCTGTTCAATTCATCATCTCATTTGCACACAGTAAATGATGGGTTGCGTTTGAAATTGATAATAATTCTGTAAAATTTCTGCTTGGCATTATTATATAATATTCTTTTATGATCATACAGCGAAGTGAGGATAGAAGGTTTGGAAACTCTGGATTACTTGGACAATCTTTGTCAAAGAGAACGATTTACAGAACAAGGCGATGCCATTACGTTTGAATCAGAGGTACCATTTCTTCCACATCGCTCATAAGTTCAGACGCCTCTATCATTAAACTGACACACACACACACACATACATTACACAAGCATCTCTCATATTTTTCTGGCTTTCAGGTAGATCGGGTTTATCTCAGCTCTCAACAATGTGTCGCTGTTCTTGATCATGAGAGGAAAAGAACGTATATTATGAGAAAGGAAGGGTTACCAGATGTTGGTAAGAAACAATACATCTCCACACGTAGATGAATTTGTTATGATGCTGACAACTTTTTTGTTTTGAGATGGGGTTGGGGGATTTTAAAGATTTTTTGGGCCACTACCCGAACTCAAACCCGAGTTGTCCCAAAGGGGGGACATGAGCCTTTAGCACCTGTCAGATGCTCAATTTTTTTATTTTCGAGTATCAAAATGATAAAGAAAAAAACCATCGTATATGGTTCCTTTTCTTGAATCCTTAAAATGTGACTTTCACCTAACCATGATATTTTAATCATGCAGCGGTGTGGAATCCATGGGAAAAGAAATCAAAAGCAATGCCAGATTTTGGCGACGAAGAATACAGGCAGATGATTTGCATAAATGGAGCATCAGTCGAAAAGAACATCACCTTGAAGCCAGGAGAAGAATGGACAGGGCGAGTTGAGCTTGTAGCTGTACCATCGAGCTTTTGCAGTGACAACCTTGATCCTGGTTTCGGTTTTTTCTGATGACCGTGTAGATTCAAATCAAAACAATAGAAAGTCTAGTACATTATAGTATCGATGCGTAGGCCTAGTTAGCACATTCGCCTATAAATTGGAAGTTTCTGTTTTTCCGAGCTGGTCTCTATTTGAGAATCTTGGAATTCATGAATCGTCAAAAGGGCTTTCGATTTCTTTTCTTTTCTTTGTTTTTTGCCAAACTTTTGGTTTGTGCATAATTTCGTGTCATCCATCTTTGATGCTTTGCTCAGTACTGATGTGTGTTTGATCTTGAAATACCAGCAATTTCCATGCCTAATTCTGCAGTTTTTGATGAGATCATTCAGTTTTATTCTTCGAGTTTCAAAGTTTGTTTCCTTGTTTTGATTAATTAATCTCTAAACCATTTTGTTGATACTAGGAAACTGCCAAATTACGTTACTAATTTTGAATTTACTTGTAATCAAAGATCTTACATTCCTATTAAGGAAACTAAAATAATAACCACAATAAGTTAATATAAAACTAATGACACGCGGGACCAAAACAGATAATAATAAAATAATGATTCGGAGGAAAAGTAATGCCGCCCATAGTATAACGTATTATTAAGCAAAAAATAACACTGGTAGTTGAAAGAATTGAAACGTCTCAATTAATGTTTTTAAATAAATAGCGCGATCACTAACTAATTAATTGAAAAATACTTATATGGATCGGATGTTTATAAAGACCAAAAAACCTATATGTAGATGTTTGTATGTGTGTTGATTGTAAGACCGAAATGGGACCGCTAATTAATGCGTAGTTCTTACTTATTATAGGTACATCGCACCAACATATATGATATAGGAGCGTAATGGCCAAGAGGGGTAAATGACCATGCAAAAAATTTATTTATTTTTACCTAAAAAACATTTTTTTAAAAAAAATTGCTTTACCCTAAAAATAACAATTTACCCGTCAAAAATTACATTTTGCCCTCTTTTTTTTTATTTGAATATTTTGTGCTCCCCATTATCAATTTTTTTGCTTAGCAAATTATGAATTTGACTGGGAAAATATTGCCTATTTAGTGCATTCAAGTTATGATATATGAAGAAAATGAATAAACAACTTAGTGACGGCATAGAGATAAATGAAAGTAGGCACTCATTCTTTTTATTTCTACACAGAAAATTAAAAGAATGTAAAGAAAAAAATTTTAAATTTTTCAAAGGAAAATACTCCAATATTCTGTGATATATCAATGTAAGTAATTTCTACAATAAGTATATGATCTATGTATTTAGTAGTCTATGATCCTCTAAGCAAAAGCAATTAGTAAATCTTTATTGTTAGTCAAGGTAATTAACACGCGTTGTAAATGTCTTCGAACAGATTGATTCCATGTTTTGGAAGGTAAAGAACATCTATGATATTCACATGTATGCTCACATTCTTCGTAATATTATGTTTAATGAGGAAATAGTAAATTCTTCACTACAGTTTACAATTCTGTGTAATTATTTGGAAGGTAAAGGCTCCACAAAAGAGAGTAAAATAAGCATTTATTCAGCTTAAAGTCGTCTGTTAGCGTCAAGAATCAGCAGCTACAGCGGCCAGGAGAACAGAAAAAAAAGAAAACTTTGCCAAGCATTCATCCTCCTCTCTCTTGTAATCAACACGCACGTTAAACTTCCTTCATACATTTGCAATCCTCTTTTTATCTTTCTTTTTTATTTGCGGCTATTATTTTTACTTTTGGCGAAAACGTTCAACAGATCAATATTTTTCCTCGATGGCTTCGAAACGGATCTTGAAGGAGCTCAAGGATTTGCAGAAGGATCCTCCTACTTCCTGCAGCGCTGGTAAATCTTGGACACTATAATTTTTGTAATTTATTTTAGTTTTTTTTGGGTTTTTTTGGGTTCTGTTTTTGGTTGTGCTGTTTGACTTATTATGGATTGATCCAAGACATTCTGATGTTAATCCGCGTGTATATTAACGTTTTGCCCTGTGGGTTTGCATGATTTTGTTGTTTTGACCATTTTTTGTTAGTAAGAAAGTTATATTGGCCCTGAAATTGTGTTTGTGGGCTTGGCTGTGTTCAGTCGTGTTTATTAATGTTGAGGAAAAACATCGTAACTATTTGTTTATGTATATGTGGATCAACATTTTTCTTTGTGGGTTTGCATAATTTTGTTGATTTATTCATTTTTGGTTGAAAAGAAGTATCCTTGGCTGTGATATTCTTATTGCATTTGCTGATGACTTCTATTTTGAAGGGAAAATATCAATAATATGTGCTTGTTCCGGTACAGGCAAACATTTCTGTAGGAGGGTATTGATGATTGTTTTAATATGATTAATTTATTGAAATTTTGTTGGTGCGTGTGTTGATGGTAAGCCTTCTTTGGCCCAACCGAAACTTCATAGTAAAAATAGAGTGAAATTAGATTCTATCGAAATATATTTCCATATCTTTGATCATAGAGAAACCAAAAGAAGTTGGTAACTGAGATATGGAGTTTGCAGAAAATTATAATTTGCTTGGAGTGCGTTTTTTTAATCCCAATTTCACTTACAAATCCTTATCCTTTTACAACCAATTTTCTTAGTTGTAATCTCCCTACCTTATTTGCTTTATGAGTACAAACAGAGGTATAGATAACTTTTAGTTTTTTCATGTAACTATCCATGGCTATTCTTGCAATATTCATGGCAGAACAAGCTTTCAGCATCTGCAATTTCCTTCAAAGTTTTCATTTGTTCTTTCTCAGTTCAGGATGAAAAATTAAATATTCTTTTCTGTTGTAACAGGACCTGTCGGTGAGGACATGTTTCACTGGCAAGCTACGATAATGGGACCGCAAGATAGCCCGTATGCAGGAGGAGTATTCTTAGTCACTATTCATTTCCCCCCTGACTACCCTTTTAAACCTCCAAAGGTATGACATTCTTGAGAAGTATTTGAGCTTTTGATTTGTTGACTTGCTATTAGCAAAAGGAAAGAAATGGGCGTATATTTTCTTGATCATATGATATTGTAAATTTGCGTAAGAATGTTCAGTTTACCTGTTGTTTCAGATGCATCTTTTTAGATGGTGGTACAGGGAGAGGGCCGGTCACACACACACATATATGCCATGCATATTATAGTTTTTTGTTTGACTTAGCCCTCATTATAGTTTTGTTGAAATTGTAATGAACATGCCTCTCTGTTTGTTTGTGGTTGGACTCTTGCAGGTTGCATTCCGGACAAAAGTTTTTCACCCAAATATCAACAGCAATGGTAGCATTTGCCTCGACATCTTGAAGGAGCAGTGGAGTCCCGCCTTGACGATTTCCAAGGTTCTTTTATTGCTTGGTTCCTTGGTGCTATCTGGCGGTGACAAGTTTATATTTACTAGAGATAGTCTCTACGTATTAGTAGATGCACATTAAATTACCCTCTGCATGTCTGGGATCTCTAAATTATGAAAGGCATCCACTCACAATATGCACAGACTCATATGTGTATGTAGCTATGTAGTGTAGGTACTCGTGTTGATAAATGGCTCCCAGATTTCCCAAAATCTTATATGTACAAGTCAACAATTAATTACGATGCATCTTGAAATACATAAAATGACAATTGATGATGATGATGCTTCTAATGTTTGAAACCTCACTGCCTCTTGATGTTCACTGAACTTATAAGTGGCCCATTCAGCAGCACAAGACAAGAAAACTGAATTGGTAGTAATGGTACAAAACAATTATTAAATGTTTTAGACAAGAGAACGAATTATGCAAAAAAATCCGGTCAGGAATGAAATAAATCAAGATGAGAACTTTGGATTTCAGAGAGCCCGATTTGCTAATAGTAGAAAGATCGCTGCATATTGGATACATTTGGTAGCAATTTATTTTAAATGATCTATGGATTTTGCCATCTAAGTAACGATGAGTTATTGGAGATCTAAATTCTATGTATTCAGAATTCTTGGTTATCGAGATTGCTTTCAAATCATTCTAATTTTCTTGAAATTGAACTCATATTTATTTCTTGTGGTATTGATTATGATTTTGCCTTGCTTCACTTTCAGGTTTTGCTCTCAATCTGTTCCCTTTTGACGGATCCAAACCCGGACGACCCTCTAGTCCCAGAAATCGCTCATATGTACAAGACAGATAGAGCCAAGTACGAGCAAACTGCAAGGAGCTGGACCCAAAAGTATGCCATGGGTTAGTCTCATTGGTCGCAGCTGGTTTGTGTCGCTTTATTATGTGCTTGAAACTGATGCAATGGTGGTTTGAATTTGTTTTTAGGAATTGGTTTGTTGGGTAAGATTTGACTGGATATATGGTCTATTCAGTATGTTTAATCTGCAAGGTCGACTTAATGTTGATTTATTTTTACCTTAGAGCTGTAAAAACGAATCAAACCTGATCCAAATGCGCTGACCCGTCTAAACCACAGGCCAAGCGTCTAGACGGGTTGGGAAAACTCCAACCCAACCCAACCCGAGATGGGCCGCAAGTTATGCGGGTTGGAAAAATAAGATAAAACATATTACTTAGCCTATGAATATTGTTTTGGATTATTAGTTTAATAATCAATCATTACATATTACAATAATTTTTTTAGATCTGTACTCGTGACATGGTTTTTTATCGAATGGGAGAAGATCATGAATGATGAGAGTGAGGTCGGATTGGAGGGGTTTACATAAAAGAAGCAAAAGAAGTTCGATAGTGGGTTTGGTTGTGAGGAAGCCGAATCGCCAATCTGTCGGCCAACTAGTCCTAACCCGTGATGGGATGGCCCGTGTAGGCTAACTTCAAGCTGACTCAAAAAATCCTGAACCAATCCGTCAATAGACAGACGGTTGAGTTGAACCAACTCGATGAACTTAATCTATTTTGACACCTCTGGGAATGTTGAAATTTAACCAAGGTTTTTATGTTAAAATTGGGATTTTGAGATAATTCTGTGCCGATTAATGTACCAATGCCTGTTACACACGTTTTGCATTGCCACGTGTATAGATTTTTTAAAAAATTTAAACTCTTTGATACCATAATTTAAATACAAGTCGAGCACTTATTCAATCTTTTTTAGAAAGTATAATTAATACAAAATGTTAGATGGGGTAATTTGTTTATAATATATGATCAATTTAAAAGTCATCTTATTTAATTCAATGAAATTTGTGGCTTATAATGGTTCACGGACTTGGGAGTTGGCGAATGAATTATTGCTTGAAGCCCAAGCTTATTGTAATATATTAATTCAAATTCATCGGTACAACCTTAATTAAAAAATTTGAACTTTGGAAATATAGTTGTTGGTCATCTTTGATTTCGACGGGGGCAATAATATTTGTGGTCTTTTAGATGTTTTCAGCGCGTCTGATAAATATTTGACATCGTTTGCTTACACGAATCAAGAGGTCTCGAGTAAGAGATCTCCACCCCCAAATAAATATGCATGGCAAAGAACATGCTTGGGTAGCAAGTACCACGAACGAGTCCTAACTTTAAAATTGATTATCTATATCACAACCAACTTCAATGTTTATTAGAAAAAATATTTTACTTAAATCTATCAAATTAACTATTTATGTCTAATTGACTGTTTTTGGAAAACAATCAATGAAAACTGAGTAAATATATCATAAAACCATGATGAAAATGATGGGAAATATAATATAAAATCGTGTTTTTTATTTGATTAAAAAATAAATTCATGAATTTTGTCCAAATTACAACCCAAATCCAAGTTCTATATCTCGAGATTTACATAACATATATAGTTTGAATTTATTTACAAATAATTCAATATAAATAATCTCCATCAACTATACAAACAAGAGGAGACTTGATTTCTCCGAACGGGGTGTCCGAGTTTGTGGATCATGGTGAGATTTAGACCGTAAGGTTATGAATTCGATTATCCCCTTAATATTTTCTGACGTGGTTTGTAAACATTGCATCAAGTATTTGTCAATAAGCATCCAAGGATACCGATGGAGGGTTACCTTGTCGAAAAAAAATGATGAGACTTGATTGCTTTATTTTGAAAAATTCAAATTAATTTGATCAAATTCAATAATGACCCCAAATTTCCTGCCTACGTAAATGGGATTCTGAATGTGTTCGTTACTTGTTCATTGCCACTACTTTTTTTGCTCTTATAAATTCATTTCATCACCACTTCTCGAAAATAAAGACTTTTCTCGAATTTAATTAATCCCTTTTTCACGTATTTACGGCCTTGAGTTTCAATATTCTTTCTTGAAGATTTCGTCTCATTTTCGCTACTTTTCATCTTCTTCATGTGATAATTCAAAAGATTTTTGATATTCCAGAAAAAAATGATTCCAAAAGACACGAAACGCATCAAATACTCAGTCCATACAACCACTATCACGAAGGTGGTTTCTCCGCCGCCATTGAAGGAAACATGCAAAGGGAGCTTCAGCTCAAAAACGCCACGTTTGGTGCGAATTTCTGTTACTGATTACGACGCTACTGATTCTTCAGGCGACGAATGTGAGAGGGACCATCATTGGCGAGTGAGGAACCTTATGTATGAAGTTAGATTGGAGATAAACGGTAACGACAGCAGTGTAAATGTGAAGAAGAAGAAGAAAAAGAAACAGAGGCCGGTGGAGGAGCAGCATGTGGTTGATGAGGGGAAGAAGTTCAGGGGAGTTAGGCGGCGGCCGTGGGGTAAATGGGTTGCGGAGATACGTGATCCAACGCGGCGAACGAGGGTTTGGCTTGGGACTTACAAGACGGCGGAGGAGGCAGCACTGGTTTACGACAAAGCGGCGATCCAAATACACGGCCCGAAAGCTTTGACGAACTTTATAACACCGCCGGAGAGGTTGTTATCGGCGAGTGTGGCCGGCATGAAGTCCGTTTCTGGCTATGATTCCCGCAAGGCGGAGTCCTGCAAGAATCAATGCTCACCCATCTCTGTTTTGAGGTTCAGCAATAATCATGATACCGTTCGGTCCGGCGAAGATCCAGTTCGGTCCGAGGTTAAAAACACTAGAGAAAAATCGAGTTCACTGGTTGAACCAGAAGAAATGGATTTCTCGATGGACAATTATCTACCTTTGGATCAATATTTCTTGAAAGATTACTTTGATTTTCGATCGCCTTTGCCAATGATTTACCAGGAAATTAGCTTGGTGGAGGAGAAGTTCGATAGGTTTGCAAGTGATTCGGTTGATGATCTCGGCTCTTTAACATGGGACGTGAATGAATTCTTTACAGACCAAGATTTTTCTGGTCTCGAGAATTAATCTTTACGGCATATAATGGCTTATTAGATGAAATGAAATCTTTGGTAAATAATTATTATAATAACTACGATTATATCTACTGATGAATAATTTTGAGTTATGTAATCAATGGTTTTTTTCTATTGTCAATATTGAGTTTCATAAATTGTAATATCTGGAGCCCTTTGAACCTGGTGGAGCAAATGTATATGTGATCAGTCTGGTTTCTGTGCAGAATTAATTCTTCTACAGTAAATATCAATCTTGTTTTATGATCGGGAATCAATCTTCTACTTCAAGTATACAATATATTTGAGATATTTATAAAAATGAAGCATATAATTTATCAAAAGATTCCAAATATAACTTCTTGATCATAACTTCTAAATGACTGAAACTCTTGAAATGATATATATACATAGAGATCATCAATTGGTTCAATTCTTCTTGTATCAAGAACAAAGTTCGTCCATGAGAATGAAATACCCGCAACTTCTAGGCTTGCAAAGTAGGGAAACAAGGAAACATATTACAGTGTTATGGTGACCAACCACATGTTGTTTGACACAATGCAGTCAATGAACGATCAAATTCAAATTCATGTGAACATACAAATGGAGAATTTTTGAGTTCTCCAAAATGACTATCAAATATAATTGCGCTTCAAATTCAACCCTTGGACAAGTGGAAACCTCTAACCCGTCTCATTATTTCCACTCAACGAATCACACCATTCTTATTTTACCAGATTCTCTTCTTCTTTCTCCATGCAATATTATTTTGGAGAAAGTTAAACTCCCTAATTCCAAAACAGAGAAAGGATTAATTACTTGATATTTGCTCGTAGTTTCCCTTTAAATTCTTGCAAAACTGGAGGGGGGGGGGGGGGGGGGGGGAATTTGATTTTCAATGGTGGGTTCAGCAAGACAGGGTCTGCCTTCATGGATTGGAGCGGCGACAGCAACAAGAAAAATGGAATTAGATAATAATATGGTGAAAGACGAATCTTTAGGGAAAGGATCCTAAAAGCCAAAGATTTTTGATGCGGATTTGAGTTTTGAGGAGAGGGCGTTTTCTGCTGCCGGCGTCGCCTTGGCATCTTCATTCATCTTCAACCCTCTTGATGTTGCCAAGGTGTTTGTCGAATGACGCATTTCTCGAATTTTGTGCGTGTTGGTTTTTGATGGGCTCAGTGTGCAGTTTTATTAGCTTTGACTATGCCATGGGGTTTAATTTATGAGTTAAAGGATTTGATACACTGTTAGTGAATGGCCCTAAAGTCCCCAACTTAGCAGGAGGTTCAGAATTTTCCATGTGGAGCATTCTTGTGTTTGTAGACATCCCCTGATTTTCTGTGTTAGATTACCCATTTGGACTCATTTAACCTCTTAGTCTACGGTAGCTAACAGTGCTCCTATGCATCGTGTTAGATTACTCATCTTTTGGTTGGATTTTTTAATGTGGCATTTGCAAAGTGGAATTCCTTTCGCTTTAACAGAGAGCTTTTTGTTCGTTGTGTTGGATCAATTACACTTGTTTTGTTTTATATTCTGGGCACTTACTTCATATTTGCTTATCATCCAGGTTAGGTTGCAAGCTCAGTCAGGCGGGGGTGCCCTAGGATGGCTTCTGTCAAATGGCATGCTTCGAATCAAGCACAGTACGCAAGCTTGTTTCTTTTTGTATATTTTCATCAAACCATTTACGTCGTAAAGGGCTTCCTAGTCCAGAATGTGTAAACATAGTGGTGGCTTATGTTTGTAACTCACTAGGCTTCCTCATCAATGCTTATTATTAGTTGCATTCCTATGTTCTTCCTCTTTTATGGGGAACTTATAATAGTCCTTTCCTTCTTCACAAACTATGTTTTAATAGTGGTTTAGACCCCATACTTGAATTCAGATGCTGCAAGACGTGAAGTATATGAGGCATCTGCTGGCACCCAACCAACACGCTCACCCTAATGCACCCGTTACAGACGAACGTTGGATGTATTCTACAAAGTGGCGCGGCAGGTTGGTGAAGCAATTGTCACATTTTTCACTTAATAAGTCATGAGAAGCGTCTTCAAAATTTTCTTAAGGTGTCGTCTGACCTCGATACATAATACTCAGAGGTATTGTTTTGGTTTGAAATAAGCAATTCTCTTATCTAAATGGAAATTTGTTCAAGTTAAAATCAGTATAAATTCTGAAGCTTGATGTTTTGAGGTTCTATTAATTTTATACTTCAAATACCACATTTGTATGAAAATGGATAGAATAAGTACTAACGTATCATTATAGCTAGTGGCGGATTACCATATGTGGTTTTGAAAATAGACAGATTACCTCATGTTATTTGAAAATAGGCATTTTGCCCATTGTGGGTTTGAAAATAGGCAGGTTACCCTCTCTTGGTTTGAAAATAGACATTTTAACCACCTGTAGTTTTGAATATATGCACTTTACCCCTTGTGGTTTGTGAATAGGTGCAAAATAACCTCTCCGTGGATGTCATTTTTTGCAAACCACAAGGGGGGTAAAGTGTCTATATTCAAAATCACATGGGATAAAATGCATATTTTCAAACCATTGGGGGGCAATCTGCCTATATTCAATACCATAATGGGTTTTCAAACAACGAGGTTTAATCTGCCTATTTTCAAAACCACATGGGTAATCTGCCACTAGCTCGTATAATTAATATAACTTATCGAAGCAATCAAGAAGCTTCAAAGCATTCAGCTCATTCTTCCAGATTGACCTGAATGTTATGTTTGGATGCTTTCTATATGTCTAAACTTACTTCTATCTTCATTTGGCTAAATGACATTAACCACGTGAATTCATCCAGGAAGGATTCTTACGATTGTGGGGAGGAACTAATGCCAGTCTAGCAATGGCAGCCCCTTCTGTAAGTTTCCCTGTTAGAAATTATGGTGGGTAAATTATTTATTTATGTCTCCATGTTGAAGTCCTTCTGAGTATTATTTATAGGTGGGAATTTATATGCCTCTGTATGAATTTTTTCGCAACCATGGGAGCGCACGTCACAGAATGCTCCAACCATGACTCTGTGTGCTGCTCAATTCGCTGGTTCCTTAGCACGCTCTATAGCATACATACTTGTTATCAATGTCCCCATTTTCAAGCGACCTTTAAACTTGTGGAAGTTAGCTGGATTTATATGAGCATATGCGAGGTTAGAGAGAACTTTGTAATTTTCCCTTATCATAGAAATGATATAACCCCTATGCCACATAATGGCTGTAGACATCCTAAAAAAGGCGTGTGTAGGAAATGAACACCGAAGAAATTTCAAGAGAAACTAGAGTAGGGGATGCAACTCCTATGCCACATAACGGCCATAGACCTAAGAAAAATAGACGTGTGTGTAGGAAATGAACTGTGAAGAAATTTCAAGAGAAATAAATGATTGAAATTCAATGGCAGTTGGATGTCGTTGCATCGACTGTTTCAGAATCTTGTTGGAGATGTATAGTTGATAATGAAGTTATAACTTTTATTTCGTCTTCTGGCACTTTAACAAAGATACCCAAACTTTAAAGCGATTCACACACCAAATATCGTGACACGCAGACATGCGCGAGATGCTTGCTGGTTGGTTATAACATGGAATTGCGGGACGGCTCATAAGAACCGAGTACGTGTCTTATGTCTTAGATGTTCGTCCGTCCTGAGTTAGGCATGCCGACCCAATTGAGTTTGGGGAGCTTGTCGCTGGTATTGGACCTGACTATGACGGAAGGACGAGCATTCTAGACACTAGACTGGTCACTAGACTGGTTTGGAGCTGTTACCGCTTCCCTGATGAGCCCATGGGAGGGCGAAACCAGTAGGCATCGAAGATGGAATAAGGCTTAATCTCGGAGTTATGGGGATCTGGGGTCGCCGCACGGGTTGTCGTCTGCGCCAAAACTCTGAGCCCGTGACACAATACTCATCCACTAGAATTTGCCCCATATGTGTATCCAACCCAGCATTTTATGATGCCTTCCATTTTATGAAAACCTTCTTCAACGATTTCTCAAGTTTCTCTTCTTATTATATTACAAATTTATATGTAGATCTGAAATCATGTTTAAATCCCAATTCATAGTGTGTTTGGCATGTTTCGCAAAGGGGATTGTAATACATTATGCCATGAAATATAGAATGAAGAAAAAATATTCAGCATGAAACTATACGGGTGTGATTAGAAGCAGAGATCACTGGAAATTTATGTTCGCCATTGAAAACTGGTAGGAAATGGGTAGCAGAAGAGTTACAGTGAAATCTTATGTACAAGAAATCAACTCAGAAAAAAAGAGTACGAAGATGATGCATCCATTAGGTGGATCAGATAGGTGAGCACTAGTGCCACCAACATCAGTACACAGGCTATCCCTTGATCAATCGCACTGCCTGCATATTTCCAGTAGAAGAGCATACAAATGCTCAGTCTCAATCATAGAATTAAAAAATAAATAAACCAAAAGTTTCGGAAAACATATATAACACATACTCATGAGTTAGTTTTGAATGGATTTTGGAACATTAAGATGACAAGATCCAGGACATATTTCAGAAAAAAAAATTGCAGCAAAAAATGGGAGAGAATCGTACAAACCGTCGCTGGAAGGGGCTGGAACAGGAGCAAAATCCTGCGCTCTAGAACAGAGAATGACATTGCCTGAGAGGAACGCGAAAATCGACATTAATCCAAGATAAAACCATGCCATAGCCATCTGACGATTCACTGAATGTAAGTAGGAAATTAATATGAATCAATCCGGTGTGAAGATATAACTATTCGTTGCAGGGGTTTTTTATAGTGTTCATCATTGAAGAGAAAGAGAGAGAGAGAGAGAGAGAGAGAGACGGGGTCCCCCCATGTGCCTCCTCTATTCAATCTCGGATTGAAATTATTTTTTATAATGCCAGATTAGAAAGTGCTGCTATCAGACCACTTACCTTTTTACTATATATTATTTCGTATCAAATTTGGGATTTTAGGTGTAACCGGGTCAAGTATGTGACAATTTCTTTTTATCAGTTTTGATTTGCTAAGAAAAACATTGTACTTTGGGTAAATTTAAAAAATATTTTCATAAAATATGGGCTTTTCTAATACTAGTCTTAAACTTTACGACTAATCAAATATAATTACACATAAAAAAAATTTAACAAATTTCATCTCACGTAAATTAATTTTTAACAAAAATGATCTAATAATTGAATATGAAGCTTTGAGATCACATTTTATTAAAAATAAAAGTTTGGCACTAATATTGATTAAAAACAAAAGTTTGAGAATATTTTGTCATAATTTCTGTTTTTCAACTACTTATTTTAAAATTCCTCCATTTATCAAATAATTTTATTATTCTATTTCATATTATATCAATTTCTAACTACTAAAATTATTATTAGATTGCTAAATTTTATTTTAAATAACTTATAATTTATAACTTATAAGCTATTATTTTAGAAGTAAAATATTAAGAAGTTTGGATAAAATAAGTGAATGAAGTACAAAAAATGATATATTTGATTAAATTAGATCAGTTTATTATCATAATTACAAAAAAATTGATATTACGTAAATAACAAGAAAGAATATTTTTGAATATATTTTGAGATTCGTGGTGTTAAATTTTGGGATGGTGATTTAAAATCTTTGGGAAGATTGTACACTTTTAAAATATTAAAATGACATTTATCACTCTCGTTGAGCTTCTCAAAATCCTTTTTATTAGCTTACTTTTATAATTTTCGTACAAAAAAACATAAATTGCATCTATATAAATTTATATTTGTATGGAACAAGCGTGAGTCAATGTATCGATCAATTTAATATAATTTTATATTAATTTAAAATAATTAGTATGTTAATTTATTATTATTTTTATATAAAAGATTATATGCTTCACACAAGTATTTTCCTCCGAAAGCCGAAGCGTATCTTTGACTTCAACCGGGTTAAAAATGTATTGCAAATCAAAGAATTTGTTCTGGCAGAAAACACTTCCTCATCTGGCAATATAATAACTGATTTTATTTAAATTAATTTCCATGGAAATGATGGATTTTGAATTTACTAGCTTAGTATTAGTATTTTTTTATAGTACGGCGGAGGAGGGAGATCTTTTTTGTAACAATGATAGTAGTAGGGGTGAATATATTCGGAAAGTTGGTCCCGTTAATTCAAAAGTTCGGTTTTAATTTTTTAAATATTTCGATTTTGATTTTAAAACTATTAGTTAACCAATTTTTATTTATTTATTTTTACTTTTTTGTATGTTTTTTAAAATCAGTTTTTTATTTATCTTTTTACTTTTTTAAAAAAAACATTGATACTGATTGAATTAATCGATATTTTATCGGTTAGATTTTGTAAAAATGTTTGGTCAGTTAGATTTTATGAACAAAATTCGGTTTTCTTGGTTAATTCTGTTTGATCGTAAACTGAATTAATCGATTACTTTAAGATCTATGATCTAAAACATGATCATCTTTTAGGGTTTCATTGTTGTTGTCCTTAAGGGCGCTGCACTCAGGGGCATCATTTATCATCCATATGGAATCTTTTTTTCCTTTTTTAAAAAAAGATTCCAAATGAATGGTGATGATGCCCCTAAGGGCACTATCCTTAAGGCATCATCAAACAAACCATCTTTTAGATTGAGAGATGTGATGCTACTGGATTAAGTTGTCGTGGCATTTACAAGCTTGTCTTACGTATAATTATTACCTTCCTCCCACATGGCTACATGTGTCACCCCTTATCATCCTTTCCATTTTTAAAAGTGTCAACTTGTTAAAACCGACAACTTTTCACTCACTATTTGATACTCTAAATGATTGAATTGTTATCAATACGTGCCCCCTTGACTCCTACTATAATTTTGTGAAATCAAAGTCATAATGACATTAACCGATCAACGAAACTTTCATGTGTTAACAAAATAGATAAAAACAAGATTACATTTTTTAAAACTTAACATAAAACTCCATTGTATTAATGAAAAGACATGTAATGACAATGAATAATTTTATAAATTATTCTTCAATAATATCACCTGACTTAAATTTATTGGTAAACTTAATAAAGATCCTATGTTATTTCAATGAGTTAAAATCGTGATGAAAAGAAAATGATTCAGCTAAAATGTCATGTAATGACTTACAATGCCGTCCGTTGATATAATTCTTCATATTTGGCATGGGCATAGTCAAATGACTCATTCAAGAAATCATTCTCCATGACTTTTTTAAAAATTAATTTTTTTATAAAAAGAAAATAAAAAACATTGCCCGATTTTGCGGTTTGGATTATTTTTACAACCCTTTTGAAAATATAGTATTTTTGTAAAAATAAAAAATTTAAATTTAAATTATTATTTTTTTAAAAAAAAAGAAACCCTATTTATAACTCATTGATCTGTTGTGATAATGTTGTCAGGTGATCCTTGCCAAAAACCAGCACCCTTCTACTCCAAAATCGTAATACAACCATCTAAATATTTTAACGCAAACACATCTGTAATGGGCAAGATTCAAGTTTGGAGCTGTGATTCAAAAGTGATCTAAACCTGAGCTAGTTAGAATGGTAAGGATAGAAGCGAGTCAAGCGACAACAAACCACTGTATCTCCACCTTTCCCGCGTTTTGCACACGGCACGAACTGGATGATCGTTTGAACATCAAATTTGAGTATGTTGGGTTTTATGGCCCATTACCACACCACATGTCTGTTGGGCTTTGGCCCTTCTCCTTTTTTACCCCCCCATAACCGAGCCCCATTCCCTAACCAGCCTCCTTCCCCTTTGCAGCCATCATCTTCGGTGCCCTAGCTCCAGAATGTTCCTGCTCGCCTCTTCATCTGGTCCGTCCCTTCGGTAATAGCACCCATCTCTTCATCTCCCTCTTGCCTTTATGTATGGTATGGTTTATGATGAGTTTGACAACCCTGAAACCCGAAAATACTCTGTGGATTTTCGCCTACCCCTTTCCCCTTCGTTTTCTGTTCCGGCGGTGGCTTTGTGCTCCGGCCGTGAGGTGGTTTCCGTTGCTTGCCGTGAGAAAGCTTTGTGCTTTGGTGCTGTTGCAGCGGCTGTGCGTTGGCTGTGTTTGGGCAGCGCTCGGGCAGTGAGAACTTCGGGCAGTGCTCGGCCGTGTGTTTCGGGCAGCGGTCACGGGCAGTGTGTGTCTCCATCTGTTGGATACGATACCTTGGTTCCCCGGTGACGACGTGGATTGGATACCCAGCTCGACCTGAGCCCTAATCCTTAATCTTGTTTGCATTCCAGTTTATGTTTCATATATTGGATTTGTATACTGTGATTTGGTTTGTTTCTTGATTGCAGGTTGTAGATCGATATTGAAAGCGGGACGTAAACATTACAGTGGTATCAGAGCGTTCCGTGCCTGGTGGAGTGTTCGGGCAGTGGGCAGAAGACTTCGGGCAGCGGCAGAAGACTTCGGGCAGCGGCAGAGGTCTTCGGGCAGTGTGCAGAGGACTTCGGGCAGCGGCAGAGGACGTCGGGCAGGAGCTGTAGGCTTCGGGCAGACCTCGGGAAACGACTGGAGTGCTCGGTGGTTTCGGGCAGAGCTTGGCAGGGCCTCGGGCAGCAGCTGTTGGCTTCGGGCAGCGGGCAGTAGTGCTCGGGCAGCTTCTGGAATCTCGGGCAGATTCGGGCAGGCGCTTCGGTGCTTCGGGCAGCGTGTTTTTCGTCACCCCAGAGCTTTGTCTCTGGGTTGTAAGTGATTTTTCAACCCTTAATCATTTTACTATCGTGTTTCTAGGTGTAATTGTGTCCCTTTACCCGTAAGAAAAAATCCTATCTGAAGCCCCATGCTCGTACACCGTTGAGTGTATTGTGATCTTGTGGGTGATAGCGTTTTTTCTTTCCCATAGCTTGTTTAATTCTTTCATTGTGTTTTGTGTGCCTTTGTGGTCCTTGCTTCTGCTGTGTGGTTATAGAAATTGTGTGTGCCTCTCTGCGTATTCGTGATGGCTTCAATTTCTGGATATAACCTTGAACCGTTTAATGGAAAATCTGATTTTTCTATATGGCAACAAAAGATGAAAGGAATTTTAATACAACAAAAGGTATTTAAAGCTATTGATGGTAACTGGGCTGAGAATATTACTACTGTTAAGAAACTTGAAGATGACGAATATGCTTATTCTTCTATTATCTTGAACTTGTCTGACTCTGTGCTCAGGAAGTGTGGTAAACTTTCATCTGCTAAAGAACTTTGGGAAAAATTAGAAGAGATGTTTACTGAGAAATCTTTGCCTAGTAAACTTTTCTTGTTGGAAAAATTTTTCAGATTCAAGCTAGACTTGAACAAAGATGTAGATGAGAACTTAGATGTGTTTACTAAGTTAATTCAAGATATTAAGTTGACAGGAGATAAGAACATAGACGACTATTCACCTATTGTCCTTCTAAATGCTATTCCTGAAAATTATAGTGATGTAAAATCCGCCATTAAGTACGGTAGAGATTCTATTACATTGGATACTGTAATGAACGGCTTGAAAAGCAAGGAATTAGATTTAAAAGTTAACAAAGGTAATAGACATTCCTCTGGTGAAGTTATGCATGTTCGTGGTAGATCACAACATAGGCATAATAATAATAACCAATATCAAAAGGGTGATAAAAGAGGAAAGAGTAAGGCTAGATCGAAATCTAGGTCTAGTAAGAGAAAATGCTACAATTGTGGGGATCCTAACCATTTCATAAAAGATTGCCCTAAAAAGAAGAACCAGAATAAAATTGGAAATCAGAATAGTGAACAAGCAAACATTGCTTCTACCTCTGGGGAAAACATGGGGGATATTTTTATGGTGACTGAATTATGTTATTCTGTGAACTCTGTGCTTTCATTACCTGTGTGTGAAAATGAATGGCTTGTAGATTCAGGTTGCACTTATCACATGACACCACTTAAAAATTTGTTTTCTAGCTACAGAGAAATTGAGCATGCTTCTGTTTCTATGGCCAATGAGAAATTGTGTAAAGTTTCTGGTATTGGTGACGTTTGTCTGAAATTTGAATCTGGTTATTCTGTGACTTTGAAAGATGTTAGGCATGTTCCTGCTTTGTGCAATAACTTGATGTCCTGTGCAGCTTTAGAGTCTGATGGTTATGAGGGTAAATGGGGAAATGGTTGCATGAAAATTATGCGGGGGTCTTTGGTAGCATTTAAGGCTGAGAATAGGAGGAATTTATATGTTTGCAAAACTGTCTGTGATAAAATCTGTGCTAATTCTGTGTCAGATGATTTAACTGATTTATGGCATAAAAGGTTAGGTCACATGAGTGCTAAAGGATTAGAGATTTTACACAAGGATGGTTGTTTTGGTAAGGATAAATTGTCTTGCATGACTTTTTGTGATTCCTGTGTGTTAGGCAAACAGCAAAGAGTTAAATTCCCTATCTCCCCTTCCCCTAATGTGACTAAGTGTTCTGATATACTTGAATACCTGCATGCTGATGTTTGGGGACCTTCACCTGTCCCAACTCAAGGTGGTAATAGGTATTTTTTGTCTATCATTGATGACTACTCTAGAAAAGTGTGGATTTTTCTAAAGAAAAATAAATCTGATGTTTTTGATAAGTTTAAAAACTGGAAGATTTTGATTGAAAACCAAACTGGAAAAAAGATTAAACGACTTAGGACAGATAATGGAATGGAATTTTGCAATATCTTGCTTGATGACTTGTGCTGTGAATCTGGGATTCTGAGACACAAGACTGTGCCCTATACTCCCCAGCAAAACGGTGTTGCTGAGAGAATGAATAGAACTTTACTCGAGAGAGTTAGAAGTATGCTTGCATCTTCTGGACTCTCAAAGAAGTTCTGGGGCGAAGCTGTCGTTACAGCTTCTTATTTGATAAATAGATCCCCTTCCGTGCCTTTAAATGGTAAGTGTCCTGAAAGTGTTTTTTCTGGTAAGCAATTAGATTTTTCAAATCTGAAAGTGTTTGGTTGTTCTGCATTTGTGCATAGGAAAGGAGACAAACTTGAACCTAGGTCAGTTAAGTGCGTCTTTCTTGGTTATCCTGAGGGTGTAAAAGGATATAGGCTGTGGTTAAGATGTGAACCTGGTTTTAAAACTATTATAAGTAGGGATGTCATTTTTAATGAATCTGAAATGCCTTGCTTGCTTCCATCTTTGCCTGAACCTGACTGTGTGTCTGAGTCTACACCGAGCAAGGTGGAGTCTTTGCCTATTGTTACCCCTGTTATTGAAAACGATGTGCTCCCTAATATGAATCATGAGAACTTGCCTGTTAATGAACCTGATTTGCATGAAAATGTTGACGAACATGTGCATAATGAATTGGTTGCTGATGAACATGAAGATCTGCATGATTATATGTTGACTAGGGATAGAGTTAGGAGAAATGTGAAACAACCTGCTAGGTTTAATGATTTTCACCTCACATCGCATGTTTTCAATATGTTTGAGTCTATAGATAATTGTGAGCCTAAGACCTATAATGAAGCTTTGAAATCTAAAAATGCTGTGCATTGGCTTAGTGCTATGAAAGATGAGATGCATTCTTTAGTTGTGAATCATACATGGACTCTTGTACCTAAACCTGTTAATTGCTCTTTGGTAGATTGCAAATGGTTATTTAAGGTAAAGAATGAAGTTGATTCTGTTAGATATAAAGCTAGGCTAGTTGCAAAAGGTTTTACTCAAAGAGAGGGTATTGACTATACCGAAATCTTTGCTTCTGTTGTTAAGTTTACTACTGTGAGAATTTTGTTATCACTTGTTGCTCACTTTGATTGGGAACTTAAACAGATGGATGTTAAAACCGCTTTTTTGCATGGTGACTTAGATGAAAAGATTTTCATGAAACAACCTGATGGTTTTGTTGACTCAAAGAACCCTAATCATGTTTGTTTGCTTAATAAATCTTTGTATGGCCTAAAGCAGTCACCTAGGCAATGGAATAAGAAGTTCGATGAATGCATGCTTACCTTAAAATTTAAAAGAAGCTCTTTTGATCATTGCTTGTATTTTAAGGATAAAATGCCAGTGCCTGTTTTCTTGTTGATTTATGTGGATGACATGTTGATTGCTAGTCCTTGTCTGAAATCCATAGAGCATATTAAGAACTGTCTAAGTGATAAATTTGATATGAAGTTCTTAGGAGATGCTAGTAGAATCCTAGGCATGGACATTGTTAGAGATAAGAAGGTATCTACTCTCTGGTTGAAGCAAACTTCTTATGTAGAGAAAATTTTAAAGAAATATTCCATGTTTGATGCAAAACCTGTTAACGTACCCTTAGCTGCTCATTTTGTGCTAAGTAAAGATCAAAGTCCCAAAACTGATGCTGACTTTGATGTCATGAAAAATGTACCGTATTCAAATGCTATTGGGTCTATAATGTATTTGATGGTTAGCACTAGACCTGACATTGCTTATGCTGTTAGTTGCTTAAGTAGATATATGTCTAATCCTGGTGTGGTACATTGGAATGCTGTTAAGTGGTTGTTGCGTTATTTGAAAAACTCTATGCATTATGGCTTATGTTTTTCTAAATATGCTTGATATCCAGATATCATGTCCAGTGCGATCTCGGCCCTTACTCGAGCATAATCTCGCCCAGAAGGGCTCAATCCGAAAGGAATATTCCCAGGAGGGGTATTTGACAACTTCGGAGAGCAGCACGGTATTATTTGAGCAGGTCAGTGTATATTATTTACACAGGGTGATCAGCTCGGTATTCATAGGCTAGGCCAGTTGCGTTTCCCATCAGTATGCTCAGCTCGGGAAAGGTCTTCAGCCCCGCTGGATTGAACCAGGTAGCACGGGCTATACTCCAATCTTAAACAGCTGTCTTGGTTTCCCCTTTTGAGTTCAGGGAGGTACTCTGGACACAAGTATGGTCCTCCACGTGGGAAACATCTAACTGAATTTTGTCTCATTAGGGGACCACTTGCCACGAGGACCAATCATATGGTGACTAATATGGGGAATATTTTCTGGTATAAAAATCCCTCAAGTAGTGCGCCCTATACAGGGATAGTGTTTGTCGGTGGCCTCCCATAGGTCCCAGCCAAACACGATAGGGTATTCTTTCTCACCACCCCATATATATATGGGGTCATCAGGTTAAGAAAAAAGGTTTTTTCCCCCCGCAAATTTCTAGCTAAATACTTATTTCCATATTACATAAAAAAGAACCCTGATTTGATCGTCGGAAAGATCCATCGGAGATCACTCTCTGGTCTTCTTCCAACCTTTTCTTTTCAGGACCGCTCACTTCCAATTAGGGAGGAGCTATTGTTAACCAAGATAACCCACTACCAAAATCCGAGTTAACAATTGGCGCCGTCTGTGGGAATAAGAGTATAAGACGTTGATAAGAATGGTAAACACGCGGAGAACGAATCAGGAGGCAAATAATGAACAACGGGCACCATCGGTGAATCGAGAAGGGCCACCACCTACAGCAGGCATAACAGTGGGTGCATTAACTTTTGAGCAGCTCACACGCCTCATCTCAATAACGGTGGAAAAAGCAATGAAGCGAGCTATGGATCAGTCTGAGAGCGGCCGAGGGGAGAGTATTCGGGAAAATGAACAACCCGAACAGGTAGCCACATCACACCCACCGCCCACTGGAGGCTGCAACCTCGAAGTCGAGGTGGAAGAGTTAAGAAGGGAGGTCAGGGTAATGAAGAATGGGATTGGAGGGCACAGTACTCTGAAAAAGGGTAGTCCCTTCTCCCAGGAGATAGTGGAGGAGAAGCTCCCAAGTAACTTCCGGCCCCCGAATGCTGGGGAATATGACGGAAGCACGGATCCGGAGGAACACTTGGGCAGATTTGAAAACGCTGCTATGCTGCATTGCTATTCAGACCGTTTAAAGTGCAAGGTTTTCGTTACGACCTTGGTAAGATCAGCCCAGCAGTGGTTCAATCAACTCGAACCTTCTTCGATAACCTCTTTCTCGGAGTTCAGCTCGGCTTTCCTTCACCAATTCACCAGCAGCAAACGTTATAAGAAAACCTCGTTGAGCCTGTTTGAAATGAGACAGATAGAGGGCGAACCCCTTCGAGAATATATTCGGCGCTTAATGTAGTCATTCTGGAGGTACCTGCCTGCCCAGCAGAGATTTTGATCAGCGCCTTTACTCAGGGCTTGAAGGCAGGAGAGTTTTTCCGTTCTTTGATAAAAAGATCTCCTCCTACCTATGATGATCTCCTAACACGAGCTGAGAGGTATATTAATGTAGAAGAGGCCCAGAGTACAAAAATAAAAGAAGGTGCAAAAACTGGTGATAAGCAGTTCAGATCTGAAGGAAAAAGGCCCGCGGAGGATACCAAACTCGGATGTTTCTCTCAGTTTACGCCCCTAAAAGTCGCTAAAGATGGAGCTGTCAGGATTTGTGAGGAACAAGACCCTCGAAGATCTCCGCGGACCGAGGACGAACCGAGCAAGGGGGTGGAGAATAAGTATTGTGATTTCCATCAGATCGCTGGGCACAGCACTCGAGCATGTCGTAATCTGGATAGTGGACAGGAACTGGCCAGGCAGAATGACCCTCGGTATAGTCAGGGTATACCTCAACCAAACGTTCCCTATGGTCCTTCACGAGAGAGGGGCCGAGGTCCATACCGAGGAAGGGGCAGAAATGGGCGTGCTAATTTTCGCGGCTCCTTTCAGGGCCGGGGACGTGGGCGGAGGCCAGTAAGGAGCCAAGAAGAGCAGGAGCTACCTAGGAATAACCCGCTCCCCCGAGGTTTTATCAACATGATCTCGGGGGGAGCTACTGATGGTGATTCTAATAGGGCTCGGAAGGCTATGAGTAGGAGAGAAATACTGAGCATAGGAAAGGTTGTCAATATCGAGGAGGAGGTAGTGATTAGCTTCGGTCCGAAGGATGTGGAAGGCGTGCAAACGCCTCACAATGATGCCCTCGTGATAAGGGCGACCGTAGCAAATTATGAAGTCGGAAGAGTCTTTGTGGATTCAGGGAGCTCTGTGAACGTATTATTCCAGGAGGCTTTCCAGCAGATGGAGTTAGGTGAGTATACTCTTGAGCAAATCTCTACTCCTCTCTTTGGTTTTGCAGGACATACTGTGTACCCTCTAGGGCAGATCATCCTGCCCCTCTCCATGGGCCAAGGGGAGAGTCGGAAGACTCGTTTAACATGTTTTACTATCGTAGAAGCCCCGTCCTCCTATAACGTCATTTTAGGAAGGCCCGCGATGAATGAATTCAGGGCTATAGCTTCAACTTTCCACCAAAAAATCAAGTTCCCTGTTGGGATAAGGGTGGGAGAAGTAAAGGGAGACCAGCCCTCATCCAAGCGGTGTTACACTAGCACAGTAAGGGTGGAAGTGAAGAGGTCAAAAAGGATGGACGGCAGTAGTCCGAAGGATCAAGGGGTTCACCTCATACAAAGGTCTCGAGACGGGCAGGAAGTACACGCATTGTTGGAAGGAGAGGATGAGGTGGTTTTGGTCCCAGGACAACCTGAAAAAAAGATAAGGGTGGCCTCGGATCTCAGCTGGGATCTGAAACAAGATCTGTTGAGGTGCCTGTCAAAGTACGCGGATGTGTTCGCATGGTCTTCTGTTGAATTGACTGGGATTTGCCCGGAAGTTGCACAGCATCGGCTGAGTGTCGATCCGAGGGTTAAAATAATCAAACAAAAGAAGAGACATTTCGGACCGGAAAAAGACAAAGTCATAAGCCAGGAAGTTCGAACTTTGTTAAGAGCAGGGCAAATAAGGGAAGTCCAGTTCCCGACTTGGCTCTCCAACGTAGTCCTGGTGCCAAAGTCGTCCGGGAAATGGAGGATGTGCGTTGATTTCAGGGATCTAAATAAAGCTTGCCCCAAAGATTGCTACCCTTTGCCCCGCATTGATCAGCTCGTGGATTCCACGTCAGGTTATGAGTTATTGTGCTTTATGGATGCTTATCAGGGGTATCATCAGATCCCCTTGGCCAAGGAGGATCAGGACAAAGTCAGCTTCGTCACCTCAGAAGGAACATACTGCTACGTGGTCATGCCCTTCGGCCTTAAAAACGCCGGGGCCACGTACCAAAGATTGATGGATAAAGTATTTGAAGGACAGACGGGACGGAATATTGAGGTATACGTCGATGATATATTGGTAAAATCCAAGGTTAGCTCAGATCTCGTACCTGACCTGGAGGAAACCTTTGTTACCCTGAAGAAGTTTGGGCTGAAGTTGAATCCTGCTAAATGTATGTTTGGGGTGAAGAGCGGGAAGTTTTTGGGTTTTGTAGTGACAGATAGAGGAATCGAAGTCAATCCCGAGAAGGTAAGGGCAGTGCAGGATATGGTTTCTCCCAAAAGCATAAGAGAAGTCCAGAAGCTGACCGGTCGAATTGCCTCCTTAGCACGGTTTATTTCCCGGTCAGCACATAGAAGCTATCCTTTCTTTCAAGTGTTGAGAAAAGCAAGGAATTTCGAGTGGAACGAGGATTGTGAGAGGGCCTTTGCTGATTTGAAGAGACACCTGACCGAGTTGCCGGTATTGGTCAAGCCAGGTCACGGAGAAAAATTATGGGTATATCTTTCGTCCACTGAGCATGCCGTTAGCTCGGTATTGATTAAACAGGAGGGACCGGACCAAAAACCAGTTTATTATGTCAGTCACGCCCTCCGGGGTGCCGAGCTCAGATATCCTGAGGTAGAAAAGCTAGCATTGGCTCTAGTCATAACTGCAAGGAAATTGAGGCCGTACTTTTTATCCCACCCTATCACGGTACTAACCAATAGTCAAATCGGGAGAATCATGACTCAGCCCGATATATCAGGCAGGTTGGTCAAATGGACTATTGAGCTGGGAGAATATGATATCTCCTATCAGCCCAGGCCGTCTATCAAAGGTCAAGCCTTATCCGATTTCTTTGCAGAAATGATTGGATCCGATCCGGAAGAGGCATGGAGCGTGTATGTGGACGGAGCCTCGAACAGCGAGGGATGCGGTGTTGGAATAGTATTGATCTCACCAATGGGCGAAAAAATAAAAGCTATGATCAAGTTAGATTTCCGGGTATCCAACAATGAGGCAGAGTACGAGGCAATATTAACTGGGCTCAAATTAGCTCGGGAGGTTGGTGCGCTTAAGGTGGTCCTTTATTCAGACTCCCAATTAGCGGCTCAGCAGGTAAAGGGAAATTTTGAGGTAAAAAGCGTGAAATTGATGGAGTATCTGAAGGCAGTCCATGAAATGTCTGAGAGTTTCTCTGAATGGAATATAGTGCAGATACCGAGGGAGGAAAATCAAGAAGCCGATCAGCTGGCCAAATGGGCCACGTCCTTAGGACCCATGTGTCAAAGAGAGGTCATTTGCCAAACCGAATTATTGCCATCAACTCAGCTGGCATCTGAACCTCCTAGTACGGAAGGTTGGATGACCCCCCTCATAAAATACCTGAGGAATGCCGAGCTGCCTTCTGATAAAAGGGAAGCGAGAAAGATAGAGAGACAGTCTTTTAGGTTTGTTCTAATTCGGGATGATTTGTACAAGAGGTCTTTTGCAGGGCCTCTGCTCAGGTGCCTACAGGAGGAAGAGGCTAAATATGTGCTCCACGAGATACATGAGGGTTGTTGCGGGGATCATCTAGGGAGCCTAGCCTTGGCACAAAAAACCATACTAGCAGGATACTTTTGGCCAACGCTGAGGAAGGATGCAGTAAAGGTCGTGGCTACTTGTGAAGGCTGCCAGAGGCATGGACGAATCCACCGACAGCCGGCTCAATTCATGAAGTCTGTAATATCAGCCTGCCCGTTCGACCAGTGGGGAATGGATATTGTGGGACCCTTCCCCATCGCCCCAAGACAGAAGAAGTTCCTGATAGTAGCCGTGGACTATTTCTCAAAGTGGGCTGAGGCCGAGGCTTTAGCCCGGATTACTGAGGAGGATGTGCTGAACTTCTTATGGAGGAATATTGTGTGTCGATTTGGGGTACCAAGGAAGTTGATTTCCGATAATGGGAGACAATTCCAGGGACGAAAGGTGACCACCTGGTGCCAGGAAATGAAGATCGAACAAGCCTTTACCTCCGTGGCCTAACCTCAGAGTAATGGGCAGGCGGAGGTCACCAACCGGTCGATAGTACAAGCATTAAAAGCCAGGCTGTATGGGGTAGGAAAAGACTGGGTCGAAGAGCTTCCCAGTGTACTGTGGGCTTATAGAACTACGCCTCGAACTCCTACAGGGGAGACACCTTTCAGCATGGTTTATGGTTCCGAAGCAGTCTTGCCCGCAGAAATAGGAGCAACCTCAGCAAGAGTCCAAGCTTATGACAACAACAATGATGAACGTCGAGCTCTAGATCTGGATATGATTTGCGAAAAAAGGGAGAGGGCCGTGATCAGGATGGAGTCTTATAGAAATAAGGTCATCAAAGCCTATAACAAACGAGTGATGCCTCGGAGTTTTCAGGTTGGAGACCTGGTACTCAAGAAGGTCCAGTCGGTGGAAGTTAGAAAACTTGATCCTAAATGGGAAGGACCTTACAAAGTTATTCAGAAAGTGGGCTCTGGAGCATACTACCTGGAAGATGCAAAGGGAAAAAAGCTGAAGAGACCCTGGAATGCATTTCATCTTAGAAAATATTATTCCTAGGTCTATATTTCTACAATGTATAAGCTCAGGAAATCAAGTTTTTAATGAAGTTGTACTCAAAAATACGGTTCAGTATGCTACTATGAAAGTTAAGGTCCGCCCTGACTACTTTAAAAGTTAAGGTCCGCCCTGACTATGAAAGTTAAGGTCCGCCCTGACTACTATGAAAGTTAAGGTCCGCCCTGACTACTTTAAAAGTTAAGGTCCGCCCTGACTATGAAAGTTAAGGTCCGCCCTGACTACTTTAAAAGTTAAGGTCCGCCCTGACTATGAAAGTTAAGGTCCGCCCTGACTACTATGAAAGTTAAGGTCCGCCCTGACTACTTTAAAAGTTAAGGTCCGCCC
This sequence comes from Haberlea rhodopensis, assembly GCA_907163345.1. Classification (NCBI taxonomy): domain Eukaryota; kingdom Viridiplantae; phylum Streptophyta; class Magnoliopsida; order Lamiales; family Gesneriaceae; genus Haberlea; species Haberlea rhodopensis. Next base: position 21,857,787 of record CAJQUN010000005.1, on the reverse strand, counting down.
TGACTATGAAAGTTAAGGTCCGCCCTGACTACTATAAAAGTTAAGGTCCGCCCTGACTACTATAAAAGTTAAGGTCCGCCCTGACTATGAAAGTTAAGGTCCGCCCTGACTACTATAAAAGTTAAGGTCCGCCCTGACTACTATAAAAGTTAAGGTCCGCCCTGACTATGAAAGTTAAGGTCCGCCCTGACTACTATAAAAGTTAAGGTCCGCCCTGACTATGAAAGTTAAGGTCCGCCCTGACTACTATGAAAGTTAAGGTCCGCCCTGACTATGAAAGTTAAGGTCCGCCCTTTGAACTAAGCTCAGATCCAGTAAAGGTTTTCCGTTTATAAGTAGCCCCGACAGGTCAGTATTATTTTATACTTGTGATTCTTCAGTTATTACTTTAGTAAATTTCATTTTCAGTTAGTAAACCAGTTAAGGGAAACATGTCTACAATCCAAAATTTCCATTAAGTAAAAAGGCGCTGATTACAAAATGGACATTCCTCCGAAAATAACTATACAAAAAAGAAAAAGAAAAAAGAGCTGGGGAGGAGGCAGCGACTGTGTAAAGAGCCTGGTCAGACATCCCGATCTATAAAGTCAGGGGGAATGTTATTCACAACGGTCTGTAGATCAAGGAAGTTATCCGGGTCTTTATCCTCTGGAGGGAATCCATGAGCCTTGAATTGATCCTTGCAGCCCTCAAACCGAGATCTAGAAATCGAAATTCCTTTGCTGCAAGAAGCCCCTTGAACTCCTCTGATTTCAGAAAAGCCTCCTTTCGACCGACCTCTCCGGCGACGTAGGCTTCCAGCTCAGAACGAGCATTATTCAGTTCGGCAGACGATTCGTTGAGGGCAGTCTCTTTCGCTTCAATAACAGAGCGCAGTCGATTGACCTCAGCCCGGTATTTTGACAGTTCTACCTCTACAGTCGTTAGCCTGGCGTTGGCTTCCTTTGACTCAGCTACTGCAGCCTCAGCCCTATGTACAGCATCTCGAGCTTTCTTCCTGGCATCCGATGAGGATTGGCCATAATTGATCCCCTCCTAACGCTTTCGCGTAACATCAGTAAGCCCTGGATAAAGGTAACCTAGTAAGAAAATATCTATAAGGGAGCAGGTAAGAACAGTAAGAATGGATACCAATAGAGCTCGGGACAGCCCTTCTTGGGCCAGAGGCCTCCACTTCTTCCCCGCCATGGCTTGTTGATCTGCGCCGGAAGTAATGCATTCTAAGATCTCAGCCGGTAGTCCTGAGGGAGCTCCAGTGATCAAGCTGGTGGACTGTGTATACTCCACGGGAAGTCCAGGAGAACCAGGCCCGGCAGTCCGAGCCGACTGCGGGCTTTGAATAGAATCCCGGGATGTTTCAGCCTGTGGTCCTGGAGAGGTGGCCACCTCTTCCCGGGTCGAAGGACCAGGGATGTTCTCACCCCCTTTTCCTTTTGAGCAGTGAGTTACCCCCACCCCCGCTCTCTTCCGATTGAAGAATAACTATCGGGGCAGCCTGGGGAGCAGGAGGCGGCGAGGAGGCTCGTCCTTCAGTGCGGGATTTTGGAACCGCCTTTCCTTTCCCTTTTTTCTGGGCAACCATGGCCGAGAGCATCTGGTTAAACGACATTTTACCTATATGGAAAAGAAAGACAGGTGAGTAGCCAGTTATAAGAAAATAAAGGCAGGTTAACTGAGGACGCACCAGGAGGAGGACTAGCTGGGTAAGAGCTCAGTCTGTATCGCCTGAGTACGTCCTCCCGGATTAGTATAGTTGTATCAAATTGTCGGCGCCCAATGGTTGACATAACCTTCTGATAGAATATGTCTTCTTTGTACCGATAAGGAAGGGGACGACCCGGAGGGAGAGAGTCTCTCCAGGCCATTGGGCAAGACCAAGGTCTGGGCGGCTTGACAAAGAAAAATGTTTCCTTCCACCCTTTGTGAGAGCTCGGGATTTTTTCCAAAAATTTACACGAAGGCCTGGAACCAAAATAGAATAGACCAGGGAAAGTGGTGTTTTTGACACTAAAGAAGTAGTGTAGAAGAGGCGGAGAGAAGGGGAGGTTGAGAGATTGAAACAAGGCGACTACGGCTGCCATGATCTGGTAGGAATTGGGGCTAAGTTGGCTGAGGGAAACACAGAAAAAGGTGGAAACTTCTTGATACAAAACAGGAATGGGGAAGCGTAATCCACTCCTGATCTGCTCAACAAAGAAAGGAAAAAACCCCGGAGGGGGCAAATGGGGACGGTCACCCGATCTTGGTATTTGAATCTCGTGGTCAGGAGGAATGACATGACGACGGAGAAGAGTCTCCGCCTCAGATGAAACCCGAGAGCTAAGAACCTCGTACCATGGTAGCCCAGCCCGAACTAGATCTCGAGGATCAACCTCGAAGTTCTGGGGGGCGGGATCCCGGGTAAAAACAGGGGGGACTTGAAGAAGAGGAACGGCAGTAGTAATTGGCTCTGCCTGGCCACTAAGGGTCGGAGAGCTCGACAGCCCCGACCCCGAGGCATCGGCGGCCGATCCCTTAAGGGCAGCCCCGGAAGTCGACGACGTTGAGGTAGACATGAAAAAAATAGATATAAAAGCAAGGGCGAAAAACTTACAGAAAAAGCTGGGCAGACGGAGCGGAAGGAGGCGAAGAAAGAAGAAGTGGTGCGAATGAGAAGTGAGGTTTAATTTATAGGCGCCCGGAAGGTTGGGCCGTTAGGGCCAGACCCATTTCAATGGCCAAGATCAAGGGAGTTCAAACGTCTCAATTGTGGATGATGACGCGTGGCAGCCGCATCGATTAGCCATACATCAACGGTCACATCTGACTGACACCTTGTCTTGTCAAGGGTTAGAAATTTGAATTTGATAGCTCGGTTCAGGCCTCGGTCTAAGTATAGTCGAGAACAGCGTTACTCTAGCTCGACTAAAAGGGGATACTCATGATATCCGGATATCATGTCCAGTGCGATCTCGGCCCTTACTCGAGCATAATCTCGCCCAGAAGGGCTCAATCCGAAAGGAATATTCCCAGGAGGGGTATTTGACAACTTCGGAGAGCAGCACGGTATTATTTGAGCAGGTCAGTGTATATTATTTACACAGGGTGATCAGCTCGGTATTCATAGGCTAGGCCAGTTACGTTTCCCATCAGTATGCTCAGCTCGGGAAAGGTCTTCAGCCCCGCTGGATTGAACCAGGTAGCACGGGCTATACTCCAATCTTAAACAGCTGTCTTGGTTTCCCCTTTTGAGTTCAGGGAGGTACTCTGGACACAAGTATGGTCCTCCACGTGGGAAACATCTAACTGAATTTTGTCTCATTAGGGGACCACTTGCCACGGGGACCAATCATATGGTGACTAATATGGGGAATATTTTCTGGTATAAAAATCCCTCAAGTAGTGCGCCCTATACAGGGATAGTGTTTGTCGGTGGCCTCCCATAGGTCCCAGCCAAACACGATAGGGTATTCTTTCTCACCACCCCATATATATATGGGGTCATCAGGTTAAGAAAAAAGGTTTTTTCCCCCCGCAAATTTCTAGCTAAATACTTATTTCCATATTACATAAAAAAGAACCCTGATTTGATCGTCGGAAAGATCCATCGGAGATCACTCTCTGGTCTTCTTCCAACCTTTTCTTTTCAGGACCGCTCACTTCCAATTAGGGAGGAGCTATTGTTAACCAAGATAACCCACTACCAAAATCCGAGTTAACAATGCTGATGGTGTTAAGTTGAATGGTTATGTGGATTCTAATTATGCGAATGATAAAGACAATAGAAAATCTACTACTTCTTATGTGTTCACTTTGTGTGGATCATGTATAAGTTGGAAATCGCAGCTACAACATATCGTTGCCTTGTCGACAACGGAGTCTGAGTATGTTGCTGTGACAGAAGCTTTGAAGGAAGCTGTCTGGCTGAAAGGTTTGATTTCCGAACTAAGCTTGCTTGAAGGTAAGGTAGAGGTATTTTCTGACTCTCAGTCTGGTATTCAATTGTGTAAGAATCCTGTTTTTCATGACCGCACTAAGCATATTGATTAGGGATGGCAATGGGAAGGGTCCAAACCCGGACCCGTATTGAACCCGACCCGCTGGGGCGGGTCCAAACCCGCTTCAACCGGGTTTGGAAGCGGGGCGGGGCGGGTCCTGGGATTGGCCGAACCCGCCCCGCACCCGCCCCGCTATGCATTTTTAATTTTTTTTTAAAAAAAAATTAATATTGAATATACATTTCACTTCTTTGATTGTACAATAATGTGTTATTGTTTAATTTCATATCAAAATTCATGTGTTTATGGTAAAGAAGTTGAACATTTTGAATGGAATAAAAACTAAATAATAAATATTTGATAGTTTAAAGATAGTTTTACGATGCTTATTATAAATATTTACTAGAGGAAAACATTAAATTCAATCTCAAAACTCATTTTTTGTGTTTCAAAATTAATTTCTACCAAATTTTTTTTTTTTTATAAAAAAAAAAATTGTTTGCGGGGCGGGGCGGGTAAACCCGCGAACCCGGCGGGTCTAAGCGGGGCGGGGCGGGTATGGGTTTTATGTGTAGCGGGGCGGGTCCTGGGATTGGCCAAACCCGTCCCAAACCCGCCCCGTTGCCATCCCTAATATTGATGTTAGATTTCATTACATTAGGGATGTAGTGGCTAAAGGATTAGTTAATCTTGAAAAGATTCCTTCTGAATATAATCCTGCTGATATGGGAACTAAGTGTTTACCTGTTTCTAAATTACAATCATGTCTTAAAATTTTAAATTTTGATACAGGTGATTGATTGCTAGGTGTTAACTTTTTTTTTGTTTTGTTTTGTATAACTGCTGTGTGCGTGTTATATGATTGTTACCCTGGTTATTGACTTTAACCTCTTTGTGTTGGTTATTGTCTGTGTTCTCTGTCTGTGCTGTGTGCTATGACAAGAACTTGGTCCACACAATGCTTTGTGTGTTGTGGGGACCCTTTGGGCGATGATGAGTCATCTACTGGGTTATCCTTACGTCGAGGTGGAGCCGGTATTGTGCCAAGGTGTAGATTTGTTGGGTTTTATGGCCCATTACCACACCACATGTCTGTTGGGCTTTGGCCCTTCTCCTTTTTTACCCCCCCATAACCGAGCCCCATTCCCTAACCAGCCTCCTTCCCCTTTGCAGCCATCATCTTCGGTGCCCTAGCTCCAGAATGTTCCTGCTCGCTAGGGGTAAGCATTCGGTTAATTCGGTTAAAAACCGAACCGAATTAACCGAAACCGAAAAAACCGAATTTTTTTTTACAAAACCGAACAAAACCGAACTTTTTAAGAAACCGAACAAACCGAACCGATAAAATATCGGTTAATTCGGTCGGTAACCGAATTAACCGATATTTTTGAAAAATGTAAAAAAATGTAAAAAAATTATAAAAAATAAATTAAAAACTGATTTTAAAAATATAAAAAAATAAAAATAATAATACAAATCTGTTAGTTCGGTTATATCGGTTAACCGATATTTTTAAAATCAAAACCGATAACCGAACCGAATTAACCGATTTAACCGATATTTTAAAAAAATAAAACCGAACTTCCGAATTGACCGAACCGAATTTCCAAATTTATTCGGTTCGGTCGGTTATTTCGGTTAAACCGAAGTTTTGCTCACCCCTACTGCTCGCCTCTTCAGCTGGTCCGTCCCTTCGGTAATAGCACCCATCTCTTCATCTCCCTCTTGCCTTTATGTATGGTATGGTTTATGATGAGTTTGACAACCCTGAAACCCGAAAATACTCTGTGGATTTTCGCCTACCCCTTTCCCCTTCGTTTTCTGTTCCGGCGGTGGCTTTGTGCTCCGGCCGTGAGGTGGTTTCCGTTGCTTGCCGTGAGAAAGCTTTGTGCTTTGGTGCTGTTGCAGCGGCTGTGCGTTGGCTGTGTTTGGGCAGCGCTCGGGCAGTGAGAACTTCGGGCAGTGCTCGGCCGTGTGTTTCGGGCAGCGGTCACGGGCAGTGTGTGTCTCCATCTGTTGGATACGATACCTTGGTTCCCCGGTGACGACGTGGATTGGATACCCAGCTCGACCTGAGCCCTAATCCTTAATCTTGTTTGCATTCCAGTTTATGTTTCATATATTGGATTTGTATACTGTGATTTGATTTGTTTCTTGATTGCAGGTTGTAGATCGAGATTGAAAGCGGGACGTAAACATTACAGAGTAGTTACTGATGATCTGATTAGGGAGAATTCTTGTGGTACCCCATCATTTTCGTGTACTCCAAATAGAAGCCCCATTATATTGGATTAATTGAAAAAATGAGATTGGCTATTTTTTTTCATAATTTTTATCGATTAAAAATACATAATCCATAATGTTGGATTATTACTTTTTAAAAAAAATAAAGGTTATTTTCTAGGTTCCCTGTTTATTTCTTCTCTGTACCAAACAATTTTCGTTGTTTCTTATAGCTTTTTTTTATAGAACTTGTAGGAATTAATTGTCCTAAAAGTTCAACCACATGATTAACAACATAAAAATAGTTTACAGTTTAAACACCTACAAATCTAAGTTAGAGACCCAAAAATATATATTTGAAACTTAATATTTCAAGTTTCAAATCTGCCAGGTGTTCCTCTTGGGACAAACACTGGAAATCTCAAATCTTGTTGCATTTCTTTCATTTCTCGGGATTTTATTTCAAAGGAATTAAGCCTCTCTCATCCGAATATAATGCATTTTATATGCGGCTTCACAGATGAGGAAAAGAAAGAGTGTTTCTTGGTTATGGAACTCATGAATAGAGATCTTTCAAGCTATATCAAGGAAATATGTGGGGCAAGGAAACGTGTATCTTTCTCTCTTCCGGTTGCAGTTGATCAAATGCTGCAAATAGCGAGAGGGATGGAATATCTCCACTCAAAGAAAATCTACCATGGAGAGTTGAACCTTGCCAGCATACTTGTAAACCAGAAGAAAACCTCCACAAATCAGAATGTACAACCTCCAGTCATCTAGTACGCTCCAGAAGTGCGCTATCCGAGCAGGGACAATTTAGGGATGGAGGAAAATTGGAGTGCACGGAGAAGTGTGATGTTTACAGTTTTGGTATGATATGCTTTGAGATTGTAACTGGTAAAGTCCCTTTCGAAGACGCACATCTTCGAGGAGATAGAAATGAGCCACAACGTAAGGGCAGGAGAGAGGCCGTTATTCCGTTTCATTCGCCTAAATACATTACAAACTTAACAAAGAAGTGTTGGCACGCGGATCCGAGTCAACGACCTAGTTTCTCATCTATCTGTTGGATTCTTTGCTATATCAAGCGTTTTTTGGTCATGAATCCTGAACTCAGCCAAACAGACATGCCAATGCCCCCAATAGACTTTGTCGACATCGAGACAGGGATTGTAAAAAGCTTTCCTTATACGGGAAATTCAAGTTTTCAGTCTATATCCCAAATCCCATTCCAAATGTTTGTTTACAGAGTCACAGAGAGGGAGAAAACCTGTACAACTCACAGAGATAATTCTGAATCAGGCAGTGAAGAAACTTCAGCATATGGAGATGAGAACATAACAGTGGATGACCCATTCACTTCGCCAACATAGAGAAGATCCCTGTCGTCTCCTGAAAGCATGATCCGGAAGCTTTCATTATCAAAGAAATCATTAGAAGTCAAGACCAACAAACAACCAGGTCATCCATTCACCAAATTCTTTCACATGCTGCATTTTGTACTCTCTTCCGTTGCTCAATTTTTTTATGAACGGTTTTTTAACAGGGACGCCTAGGGGAAGGTCGGTAAGACCTCCACCAATAACACCAAGGGGACGCAGTATCAGTTTGAGGATGAATTCCGAAAGTTAATTGATGACCATGAGTCCTAGAACAAGGAGGACATCCGGTCATGTATCAGATTCGGAACTGTCCTAAGTGTGATCCTTACCGAAATAGAGACACTTTTGTAGGTACAGCTAATGATTTCTAGCCATGTCACTTTTGATTCTTCAGGCTATAGACGGGAAATCAAGTAAAAGGAACTAATTTTCCCAGTTGCAATATTAATGCTAGACAATCAGCCACCTTGTCTTGAGCGTATGACCTAAAACACTGTACAATTGAACCAATTTTGTAGTTGAATAGGCCAAATCCAAATTATGTTGTGTTCACACTCTCTTCTATCTTTGGCCTCGATTGTAACATCGGAACTTTAGATAATGGCATTACGTACTGCAATTTACCCCCGGTAGCTTATGGTAACGAGTAATAGAATCAATATTTCTGCAGAATTGAGTACTTCAAATCTCTTTGGTCGGTACTTCTATCAGAAAATAATTTTATCCACAGGTTTTTAAAGCGTGTGGTAAATCACCTCATCGACCAATGTGAAAAGGGGGGAAGATCGTGGATGGGGTAACCCCAAAAATGCATTGCTATTTTTTTTGTGAAATGTGGAACTCACACCATCCAAGACCTTCCCGTGAAAAGAGACATGTCACGCCTTTTGAATCTCAACTTTGAAGGGTGAACTTCGGAACTTATACCACTTAACTAACATTACCTGAGACAGCCTTCATGAAACCTCGTAAACCAGGAACACATATGATTTGTCCATCATAAGTACAAAGCTATTCAGAAGTCAGCTACAGTAAAACCTATATAAATTAATAATGTTGAGACCATGAAATTTTATTAATTTAAAGAGATATTGATTAATTGATAAATTAATAATTTATCAATTTAAAGAGTGAACAATCTCAAGGAACTTAAATGAACCAACTTGTGAAAAACGCATCCATGAGCTTGAAAATATAATAAATGATATCGATTAACGCAATAAAATAGATGTCAATCACCTATTTAATTATCCAGGTGAAAATGATAAATTTTCAGAGATCTAAAAGCTTAGAAGAAATTGTGGCTAGTATCATTGAAAATCCTATTGAGGGTGAAGCTGATAATAATTCAGTACATTCGATGCCAAATCACGCGAAAAAAACACTTATAGAGGCAATAAGTCTTCACAATTTTTGTTGCAGTTCAAGTACAAGACTCCAGGGCTTTTGAATGCAATGAGTTAAAGATTGCATCCATCTATATTAAATTTCGAGAGAAAAAAAAACGATAATAGATTTTTATTTTACTAAATTATTCTAGTCATGTTTACAATTTTAGAGAATTATTAATTTATGATATTGTTGGGACTATAGATTTATAAAAGGATCTTCCTAAACATATTATCTTATTAATTTAATAAAAGTACTAAATTTTAAAGTGGCCCAAGTTGGGACCGGGGAAAAATATTATTTTAGAGAGATTATTTTATCGAGTATTAATATATGGAGATTTTACTGTACATACCAAGCAAGCTAGAAACAATATTTATTGCATTATTCTGTTCACACTAGCTAATACTTAATCGAAACAGCCATTCGACCAAGCAGCTAACTTGCCAAACCAGGAAAAAAAACAGGCAGTGTTAAACAGGTAATAAAAGACTAATGGACATAAACTCGGATTAGCACCATCACCAAGAAGAGAAGAGGATGTATCATTGGTCTCCGAGTTTCGAATGAAGGTCGAAGCTCTCTCTGGGTCAGTCAGAAATTCTAATGTCTACCCCAAGTACTGCCTTCACTTGTTCATATGTCACAAATGCAATGGCTATTGACGGGACAACCTGAACAGACACAGCAATATTTAGTAACACAAGCGACTGATGAAAAAACCCAAATGCTAAAGTCGGATTACTTTTTCCTATGGAAATGCTAGGAGAATTTAACCAGAAATGGAGTTTTCATTCTACTACTAAGCTTCTCATACCATAGAAACAATAAGACTGTATTGCTACATAATAATAAGACTGCTTGCTATTCAACAATAACACACGATATAATCTTTATTTGGCCATCAGTTCTCACATACTACAAGCAAATAACATGATGCTCAAGGAATTGATTTTTAAACACGGAATGCTTTCATCCAACCAAGGTTCCTCATACAGCATCATTATCCCAGCAAGTTCAAAATTTTTATAATTGAAGACTAACCTTCACTGAATTGGGTACCAAACCCCTGTATAATGCTCGAAAACCCTCATGCCTCACAGTTTTTCTGAAAGCATCAACCATGCCAGTATATTCAAGGGCGACCTTGCTCCTCCCATCACCAGTGACAATTGAAGCAGCATGATTCCATCCTACCATCTGCATTCTTCTACGAATAACATCGAGTGGGTAAGCAACAGTTTGTCCAACTGTGCCTGCTGCAGCTCCACATGCAAGCCTCGTTACAATACCTAATTCATCATCTTCACCAACAAGCCCAAAGGCTTTGGATTTAATCAACCAATCTTTTAGAGATTCGTACACAGCAAAGTTGAGACCCACATAAGGAACCTAAGAAAAATAGAAGGAGAGAATAAGTTTCCCCAACAACGCAAGAGAAAGGGGAAAAATGGAAGAGGAAGATCTTAAATCACATCTCGCAGTCTCAATGACAATCTTCCCTTGCAAAAGCAGTTTGATACCATTTGGAATGGAATGCAACTCTTTATATGGTCAACTAGGTATTAGCAAACGTTTCACACATCTTTACAAGAAACACTCATTTCAAATCAATAATTATGGCAAAACACTTTTAATTTTTAATCTGTTAAGAAAGTCGGTCGGTACAAATAAGTGTACTCTCTGTCCAACCATAAGAAAACTAAGTTCGTAGAATCATTAGAAATGATAAGTACTACTTCTTAATGATAAACTTGCAAACGCCGAACTTTTTTCAGCTTAATAGGCTATCTGAAAAGTCCAATCATTCAGGTCATATCATCTCATAATTCTCTGACCACATCATATAAGCTAACAAGCAGTCATTAACGTGCAATCATGACACTGATTTGTTTTATTTTGCAAGATATGAGCATGCTACTGGTCTTAACAAAAGAAAAACATGCATGTTAGATCGCCACGTTATTACAGAGTGGAAAAGGAAAAGTCTGTCAGAAATATTGTGGCAATACCAGAGATACTAAAGTACATATGATGTTGGGACTTACAACTCCAATGACAGAAGGGAGCCAACCCTTGTAGAGAGCACGAAAACCTTCCTCACGAAGCACAGTTGATAAAGCATGAAACATTCCTCTGTATTGGAAAGGAGATTTTTCAGTCTGCAGTAGAAGAAAATAACAGTCATATAGCTAGACAAATATGTTAACAAAAGCTAAAAAATCTCCAAAGGCTCATCTTAAGGAGTGCTTAAGATACCTGTACAGTAATTCTGCCTCTAACCATGTCCATTGGGTACGTTGCAGACATGGCAATAATTCCAGCACAAGCTCCTGCTCCTAGCCGTAATAAAGGAGTCAGCTGAGCATCCTCTGCAAAATGAGAAAGAAAATCATTATTGCACAAATCAATGCACCTTGTATCTCTAAAATACTACCTAAGCATTCCTTTTATAAAAAACTATCAGCATGCAGAAACAGTAGATGATATCCAGATTTTATGCCAGATGAAGTTTATTAATTTTAGGATATTGGGATGGCAATAACCGTTTAGACTGATGTGCTAATGAAACACTGAATGATTCAACAGAATATCGGTATATCAATAGGAAAGCTAATCATTGATGTGGTGAATCTACTTAGTTCAGCTGAAGGCTCTGCGTCCCTGAGACCTCAACTTATTTTTGGGTTATCTCAATTTTCACTACTTTGCTTTGGAGTTTGATTATGTTTATACAAGTATCGAAAGGACTATATGGATAATCAACTAGCCAAAAGATATTTTACCCCACAAAATAAAAAAATGGACCTTTGATTCAAATGACAACTACTAGAATAAAATACAGTGAGAGTGTATGTGTGTACTTAACTACCAATTACTTAAAATAACAGAAGCATACCATTTCCAATTTGCTGCTGATACATATATAATATACCCCTGCAACAACAGGAAAAAAAATTCGTTAAATAAGATAGAGAATGAAAAAGTCATCTCGTTCGAAACAAATTTATTAGCCCCAACTATGTTGCTCATATCCAGGCCCCATTACATTAATAGGGTGGAATCCTCATAACAAACCAAATCACACACAATCAGAAATTTTAACTAGAAGCTTTCCATAGTAGGTTCAAAATTAGAATAGAGTCACCAGTTATGTAAGATAAAGCACTATCATCATTCCCACAGTCTGAATGAAGAAATTGACTAACTAAATAGGTTTAATATTCCATGAACAATTTAATTGAACAAGAAAGATAAGAAAGTGAAGCATGTTGACAATGGTTAGTCAAGAGCCAAGCCATAAACCAAATCTGGCGACACCAATATCATGTTTGATTTAGAAATATAATTTCGCGATATTGAGTTGGATAAACCAACAAAGGGACAAGCTGGTGCAATTTAAGTAGAAGACCAAGATCAGGACAATAGATGTGCTTTCAGAATATTTCAATGGGAAAAAACTAAGTGCATACACATTCTATATTTTGTAGGTCATACTTGGAAGCCTGCTCATAGCTGAAGAACTTTACTGCTGAATTTGGAACAATTCGAGCACAATTGGTGCCATTGCCTTTGAACATTCCTCTAAAACCCTCGGTTCTCCATATATACTTCAAGCCTTGAATAGTTCCACAGTACTTTATGTTGTGTGGATTTTGAACCTGACGCAGAGTTAAAACTTATCTGATGTAACTTTACCACTGATTGTAGAGCTGGAGAAGGATAATAAAAGGTGAATAACTTGAACATAACAAACCTGTAGTAAAATTTTCAATCTCTCCAATGGAGCTACAGCGGTCCGCGACCTGCAATATCATGCAGCAAGTCAGTCGCATGCGAACATTTCACCATAAGTTGGAAACTCAGCAGCCAGTCAATCAGAAAAAAAATTGAAAGGAAATGAAGTCCGGATATGCATACTTCCATCCAAACGTAACATAAGAGTGAGCACGTACGCCATCCACTTCAAGTAACTCAAAAATTTATGTTACATATTCGCCATCCACTTCAAGCAACTCAAAAAATTATGTTACATATTCATGATTCCAAATTCCAAGTGAAGTACTTCCTTTCTTAATCATTTCTATCGGCTAAAGAGAGGAAAGAGTGGATCAAAGAGACAGGTATCCTTACTCCGAGGAATGGTATAAAATTTTAAAGTTGTATAGTTTTAGAGCTAATTATTTTTCCAAGGCACGAGAAATGCACAATAAACAACAACTATGCACTTTAGTTGATTGTTCATTTGAGTCACAGTATAGCAAGACTACTCTATCAACGGAGTTTCAGATATGGATTTATGTGACTACAAACTAGATAGCTAACACGCCTCTCGGAGTAATAATTCGTAAATTATCAATTTTTCTACCCGATTATATATATATACTCTTCCTCCATCTCTATTCTCTACCAAGGGCTCGAAGGACTAAACATACACATTTTGTACTATATAAAAAAAGAACTCAATAAGATGATAAATACGTAGTATCTGAATTGCACACACTCGCAAAGGACCATACACATACATTTATACTATAAAGATAAAGAAAAGAGCCCTTACACGCCTCCGGCAACACCACCAGCAACTAGAGATTTGCAAATACTATAAAGTTGATACTTGGTAGGCTTGATTTCTTCCTTGGCGAGTTTCGCCCCCTCCGCTAAATTCACAATCTTAGACACCGCCGATTCGCTCGCCTTCACCTCCTCCGACGCCATCAAGTCCTCCAAAAGAATTACAAACCAATAAACAAAATTAAACACAAAATCCTCCGTCCCGCTATCGAATCGAAGCGTTCATTGTACACAGATTAATCATATCGTTGCTGTCCAGGCGGCCGTCAGCAGCGGAGGAAAATAATGGAGGGGCAATATCGCACGTAGTAAGTGTGTTTTTCAGTGTGTGTGAGGTTTGTATATTTGACGGCGATCTGCGAAGCGTTAAAAGCTTCAATTCTCAATGGCTTCATTATCTGTGTTATAATTAATATTAGGAGAGAAGAATCAGGTGCGATTCCCTTCTAAACCTAGATTCGATTCTATTGGCTGTAAATATTCCTCATTAAAAAAATAAAACATTAGTAAATCACTTGTCCAACGTAACTCGAAGTCAAAAACCCAATTTTATTAAGTCAAACTTCTTCACCTGATCGTTAAAGATTTTATGAGATGTGAATTTTTTAGAGATACAAAATACTCCGACCTTAATCGGTTGGTAAAATCTTATATCTTTTTGGAATTGACTCGATTTAGAGTCTGTAGTAGCACAAAAATTATTTAAAAATTCTCCTCCCCATATAAAAAAAATAAAAAATCTACACGGCATGTATAAATAGCGAGGGAATGTCTTAAAAAAAAAATTTACATTAAATCTGAATTTAATTTGCGTTACAGTTGTACTTATGACCAAGTAGGTGGGCTTGGGCTGCCGTTACATGCAAATAGTCAAGAATTTATTCGTTGTCCGCCGCTACATGCAAATAGTCCACCGCTCTGAAAGTTATATTCCACAGGGTTGATATATATGATATTTTTAATATCTTTTTTTTTTTCTTTTCAATATCCTTTGTACAGAAAACGAAAACTGCAATTTATTTATCGGAGATTGTGTTCCAGATCGTAATGGTCCAACCGGCGAATGTACACCACCTGCTACACCATTTAATCTTCCCATAATTGTATGGCTGTGTTTGGTTTGTGTGATAAAGGTGGGAAATTGGTGTTATCCAACGTTTGGCTCAGGGTTGTAAAAATCACATTTTCCCGAAGCCCCGGTAATATTCCCTGTTGAAGCGTGAAACTACATCCCTGAAGATGAGAAGGATTATGAAACCGCATGTGAATAGTGTAGCATACAGAAATCAATGATGACCATTTTGCCCTTAAATTCTCACATAAGCACGCCATTTTCCTTGACTGAAGATATATTTCCGCGCCCATTCTATCATAGTTGTTGATGCAGCCAAAAGCTTGAAATCTTCGAAGCTTACTTTGCTAAATTGCTTATTCCTTGAGGTAATGTTTACGTATAAGATCAATCTCCATGTTTCTTTTACAGTGATATCATTTTTATAGCGGTGAGTAGTTTTTTTTTTGTTTTCAAAAGAGGAATTAGTATTGCGTATGCGATAGAGTTGGCTAGTTCGAGTCAGCCGTACTCGTAAGAATTAAGCAAGAGAGAAGAGAATTTGAAGAACAGAAAAAGAAATTTCATTTATGATCATTCAGGTTACTATCAATAGAGAGGGGGTTTACCTCTCTTTCTTCTCCAATACTCAAAATAACAACGATGGTGGCAGTAAGTAGCCTCTGAGATGACCCGAAAGCACGAAGCAATCATCAGGCAGTGTCTTCTTATTTAGGGGTATCAAAGTCCCCACTCACAGTCGAGCTGACGCTGTAGACCAGAAGTTCGTATGTGCTAAGTTATCCTGATGAGCCACCTCTTCTGATATCCCCTAATTTAGACAGGAAATAACGGCTAAATAACTTGAATTTTGAATTCCAAATTCCGACTGTTGGGCTGTCTGTCCGTATCCCGAGGCCAATCCTGAGCGTACAGCGCATCAGAGATCAACGGCTTCGGGGATGTCCTATAGACGCAGTCAATTAATGCTTGTTGGAAATAAATTTTGGATTGTGGTTGATTGCATTTTTATGTTTTTTTTAACATTTTCGAAGATATGTGAAGATTGGTGTTTATCTCTCAAATTTTGGTTTTCCTTTCATATGCATGAATTTAGGCCCGTGGCACCACGCCTACTCATATTAATACAATGGTCTTATTTTTTTCAAAAACGTGTTGTCTTATGTTTTTGAACGTATTCTGCCTTATGTTGAATTAATAAATACACTGTTTTGTCTTATTTTGTGTTTCTTGTTTGTAACGATGCTGGTAATTATAAAAAAAATTGACTTAAAATAATAGAAATAAGTGAAAACATACTCAAGGGTATTTTTGTCATTTTATGAATAAAATTAATCTACCACATATTATCAAGTAAACCAAACACATTATTACTTATCATACTTTACTAATCATACGAACCAAACACAATATATAGTATCCATGTTTTGCCTAATCAAGTAATTATCCACTTTTTAATATATCCATCACTTATCCTATCACAGCAACCAAACGCAGCCTATGAAGAATGGAAGGCAGGATTCGGATTACTTATACTGGCGTTGGGATCCGAGGGACTGTAGTCTGCCCAAGTTTGATCCAAAGAAATTACTCCATATAATGAGGCATAAGGCGGATTTTTTAAAAAAATAATTAAAAAAATACCTCATCTTTTTTAAATATCTAGAAACGCCATCCTTTGTGGTGAGGGCCCCCAAACTCTGTTGGCGGCCCTTTTGTAGTTGAGGGGCCGCCTCGTCTCCTTTTTGAGTTTTTTTTTAAAAAATTTATTTATTACTTTGATAATTTGGACATACTTAAACAAAAATCCCAAAAAAAATATTGATATTTTCATTGAAAAATGGTTGGACACAAACTTTATTTGTCACAATCCTTTAAAAGTATCAGTGCCAAATTCAAAAGGTTGACTATAAAATTGTCGCATAAAGTTGATGTTTAGAAGCTTTTCCCAGCAACTCGTCATAATCAGATGGTGGTTTTTTAGATAGAGATCTGAACAAATCCCCCTCTTATAGCCCTTGGGTGAAAACTCTGATGAGTATCTCCGATGTGACATGAGGAATATCGAGGCAGGCTTGATTGATCTTTTCAGAAAATCCCGAAGAGACTCATTTTTCATTTGTTTAAGTCCGAACAGATTGAAGGTCATTCTCTTGCAACTTCTGCTGCTCGTGAATTGATGCAAGAACAACGAGTTGAACTTCAGGAATGCACCTATGATCCCCGGTGGCAATTGGTTAAACCAAGATTGAACAGCTCCTTCTAGGGTAGTCAGAAAAACCCTACACTTCACCCCATCTGAAAGTTGGCGAAGGAGCGAAATGTTCTCAAATTGTGACAAATACACTTCAGGATCCTGCGCTGCCATCATAGTTTCCCATATTCATGTTTCTGTTTTGTGAAATGGTGTGTCCATTCAAGTTCAGGTGCGGGTTTTCGCGATATAGTGCCTCCAAAAGGTGTCCATTTGGACTTGTTTTTTGGTTTACTATATATACAACATATCCCTCATTTGATATTCATTGAATTTTTGAAATCCACATCATATTGAAGATCAAATTTGAGTAATTTGTGGGTCTTCATCTAACCTTTGTGGTTTAAAAGATTTGTGATTTGGAGTGCTCCTATCACAAATCATAGTCGTTGTATTTTGGGTGACAAATTGCCAAAGTAAACTGTTAGCACCGTAGCCGGACAATATTGTCTTAAGGACAGAGATTATAAATCTCGCCTTGACATTTCTAATACAAAGTCATTTGTTGTTTTTGCTTGCTACTTTCCTAAGATACACACACATAAAATTTTGAACTACAATCTTAAGATAATATTAGCAATAAATGGCTTCGTCGAGTGCAACAACGACTCCAGTTCATTATGGTGAAAGACCTGAAAAATTCAATGGGAACGACTTCAAACAATGGCAATATAAGATGTTGTTTTACTTGACAACCTTGGGATTGGCAAGGTTCCTCAATGAGGATGCTCCTACTATTATGGAGAGTGAAACCGACAACCAAAAGAAGGTTGCGGTTGATGCGTGGAATCAAAGTGATTTTCCTGTGCAAGAATTATATTATCAACAGACTAGATAACACATTATGCAATATGTATTGTCTAGTGAAGACGGCCACGGAATTGTGGCAATCCTTAGAGAAAAAGTATAGACCCGAGGACGCCGGCATGAAGAAATTCATCGTTGGACGAATTTTGGATTTCAAAATGGTTGACATAAAGCCGGTAATAGAGCAAGTGCAAGATTTGCAAGTAAGCAGGCACGAAATTCATGCGGATGGAATGGTTCTAAGTGATTCATTCCAAGTGACGTAATGATTGAGAAATTGCCTCCGTCATGGAAGAACTTCAAGAATTATCTCAAGCACAAACGAAAATAGATAAATCTTGAAGACCTTGTGGTTTGCTTGAGAATCGAAGAGGACAACAGAATTTCTGAAAGGAAGGAAAATTGGCACCAACATGAAGCACGAGTGAACTTAGTGGAAAAACACGCCGGAACAAAAGCAAGTTTAACGGCATGGCCTCCAAATCTGGAAAGGCGAAGAAGTTCAAAGGCAAGTGCTACAAATGTGAAAACCCCAATCACATGGCGAAAAATTGTCGCAATAAAGATGATCGTGGTAGGCTATGGATCAAGTAAATGTGATCGAAGAATATCGTCTCTCAAATGATTTGGATGATCTAACGCTTATCGCTTAATTAGATTATGTAACTTTGAAAGTTGTAAACTCCAAGAATGGAGTGCTTCGAAATAAATGAAATGACAATATTTGTTGAAAGCAATAAAAATTTATGTTAGTACTTCTTGTATTGAATCTTATGGTTTGTAGCATGATTGTTAGGATCATTTAAACCATAGTTCGCATCACAAATTGTAAAGTTAAATTTATTGCTTGTGTGGGCACTAAATTAACAAAAATCGTCATTCATTTGTTAGAACAATCGTAACGTCTCTAGAGTTAACTCACAACGATGTTTGTGATGGAAAGATTGTGCAAACTAGAGATTTGAGAAAACTAATTTGTTACTTTATCAATATTTGCACATGATATTATATTTTTTTTTATTATGAAGCAAAAACGAGGCTAATGAGGTGTTTAAACACTTCATGAATGAGATTGCAATAAAATTTAGCAAATAAGTTTTGCTATGGGAAATTGTAAGTAGATTATACTTGTGTTGTCTAAGAATTTGACGCTTAAGCTTGAATCTGCAAGACTATAAAATCTTGAATTCGAGTTTCTAAGCTTTGTACCCTTAAAACACAATTGATAAATCAAAGCCATAAAATTTGACTAGGCGTTGTAATATCTCAAATTGGTTCATTTTGAATTTCTAAGCTAGTACGCTTATAACATGAATTTGCAACATTTAAAATCTTGAATTCAAGTTTTCTAAGTTAGTGCGCTTAAATTATAAATTGTGAACCGAGTTTTAGAATATTATCTAAGTTTCAACTTTTGTAAGCAAGTACGCTTAAATCCAAAATTTTCAAGAAATAAAAACTTGAATTTTGATTTGTAAGACGATAATGCTTTGAACTTGAAACATGAAAGTTTGAACATCAGTGCACTTTGTTACTACCCGAAGTTGTGGAGGGTTGCAATTCTATGAGTCAATCACATACTATGTACCACATTTAGACAATGACGAAAAATCTTGTGATTGAAGAAAAATATAATTTCCTACAATATTTGAAATGTGGGGGTGCTTGGCTAAACTAGAAATATGAAGGCCAAAGTAAAGTCTTAACAAACGCCAAATAAAAGACATGAAGAGTTTGACAAATCATGTTGTCAAATAGATCAACGAGTGTGACAAATGTGTACACACCTAAAGCATAGATATGCTTGTGTATTGATGATATGCTCATTGGGGAAGCAATTTAGAAATCACCAAGTAACAAAGAAAAATGTCGAAGAGACATTTTGACGTATGTGCATCAAGAACAATGCTTGGAATTAAAGTTTTCAAGACATTTGAAGAATGGAATCTCAAGGATTAATTCGAATTTCAAATTTTAAGCTTTGCTCTTAAATTTCAAGTTTACAAGAAATAGAATCTTGAACTTGTAATTTTTTGAGAATCTATGCGCTTAAATATGAATTGTGAATTAAAGTTGAGTATTTCCTCTGGTCTCGAATTTTGTAAGAAATAACGCGTTAACGACGCTTAAAATTCGATATGAAAATATCCTAAAACGATAAAATAATGCAAAAGAGGTAATGTGATTACCAAAGCTGAAGATATACTGTTGTGGAAAATTCTCTATGCAAAACATATAAAGCTTCTTCGGCCGAATGACTTTATAAGTTGTTAGAGAAAAATCATGTGCATGCAACTAAAAATGTGTTGCGCTAATGCCATACGACAAAACGATCTATATTGGCATAATCACGAGTGATTATGTGAAACCACGGAGCCGCATATGAAATGGTTAACCGATAGATCATGTTGAAGTTTATCAAGGGGAATGGAGTTAAAACCCTATAGTCAAAATCTCATAGTGGATACCCAACCTTGTTGACTAGAGATCCCAAGATCTAGGTTCAAAAGGGACAACTAAATTATGAGATTGTGTAAACACATTGGAGACTTAATCTCCGATCCATTCCTATGGTAAGGGGTGCAACCTGCAAAAACGGTACGATGATAGGCAAAAGACCTTTAGTGATTCCTAAGACATATAAAAATATGTTGGAGTATAGCGAGATACTCTTCTAGGAGATCACATACGTAAGTGTGGAGTGTGGCTGCTTCAATGAATGAAATCACTTATTAAACCAAGCGTGGTCCATGACCGAAACGGACACAACCATAAGAAACCAATACGAAGGTTGAAATTATTATGGTGTGAGTTCAATCGTCTTGATTTACACCAACGACTAAATAGTTCAAGACTATAAGTTCACTATTAAGTCAAGTAAATCCGATTGAATACTACTACGGAAGATTCAAAGCCGCAAGCTATCTCTCCAGATGCCATAATAGTTCGTTAAAAGTGCTCAATTACATACATGCATTAATTTAATTCATTGGGGGATTGTTGGAAAATGAATTAAAAATGAAAAAAAAGGGAAAAAAGTGTTGATTGCTCGATCGATCGAGCTGGCCAATTTTTTTGTTTCTTTGGAACAGTAGCTCGATCGATTAAGCTCATTGCTCGATCGATCGAGCCATGTTTCTGTTTCGTGAAATTGTGTGTTCATTCAAGTTTGGCTTGTTTTTTCGCGATATAGTGCCTCCAAAAGGTGTCCATTTGTATTTGTTTTATGGTTTACTATATATACGACATATCCCTCATTTGATATTCATGGAATTTTTGAAATTCACATCATATTGAAGATCAAAATTTGAGTAATTTGTGGGTCTTTATCTTTGTTCTTATTGAGCACTTTTAAACCTTTGTGGTTTAAAAGATTTGTGATTTGGAGTGTTCATATCACAAATCATAGTCGTTGTATTTTGGGAGACAGATTGCAAAAGTAAACCGTTAGCATCGTAGCGGGGCAATATTGTCTTAAAGACAGAGATTATAAATCTCGCCTCGACATTTCAAATACAAAGTTATTTGTTATTTTGCTTGCTACTTTCCTATGATACATACCCATAAAATTTTGAACTACACGACTTTTGGAGGCTAGTTGGGTATGAGCTCGCTGCTCTGTCTAAAGAGGACGATGGAGATCTTGCTTGCAATAGCTTGATTTGAGCTCGCATCGCGGCACACAGTTGTTTGGATATGCGCTTTTGTTCCCAGAAACTTTGGGTGGCTATGGCTAGTTCAAGCTCTCTGCCGGTGAGATTACCAAACGTTATTCTTTTTCTCAAACATGACTCTGACACCGTTCTTTTTTGTCCTTGCAAATATCGTAGTATTCGTTTGGTAGCGAAAAATTGATTTTGGCTTTTATCGTTCATAAATCTGGATATCATGTTCACTGAATGAACAATATCTTGTCTGGTACTAGTGAGGCACATTAACGAACCCACTAGACTTCGACAAATCATTGCGTTGGCCTTTGTTGCTACATCATTCTGTTGTAATTTTTCATTTAAGGCCATTGGAGTTGTGCCAGGATTACACATTGACATATTAAATTTTTTTCATCAAATCTTCTGTATATTTTCTTGAGAAATTAAAATTTCTCCCTTTTTTTTGTTATACTTGAATGCCACGAAAATATTTCACACACATGCTTATAACAGCCAACCATTCTTGACACGATAACCCACTTAATTTGACAATAAGATTAATAATTACAAAACATTAAATATAACAAGACAAACGCATTATTAATTAATGTTTTTATTTTAAACAGGAGAATCAAGCACGGATGAAAGAACTAATACATGAAAGGGGGACCAAGAGGGACAAGCTGTCGATGTCGTGGCGAAATGTTAGACAGACCTCTACCAGTTTATTTCAATTTTAAAGAACCAATACATAAAAGAGAGACCAAACCGAAACCTTTCAAGAAGAGCATTACAAAACCATTTACAAGAATTTTTCACATTTCGAATATAAGGTAAACCAGAACGTTCAACTCTACATATGAGGTTATCATCTAACATAAATAACGTCTTTATTTCTGCTAAACAAACGTCTGTGTACAAAACTTTCACATTGAGTTTTTGCATCAGTAGATTATAGGTGTAATTTATAAAATATTGGTTGTATTTAATTTTGAATGAAAAATAATATATTGTAATTATGAATGCGAAATATATAATAAAATATGATTGTTTGCAAATATTTGGAGAGAAAAAGGTATTTTTTTAATAATAATGGGATGAATTAATTGATCGGAGATGTAAAACAAGTAATAATTTAATTGAAAACTTTTTAGTGGAGTTTTTAAATGTATAGATAAAATCATGACTTTTTTTAACTGGATTTAATTCGAGAATCTAAACAAGAAGATTATATGTGCATGTTTTTTCTAACAATATATATTCATTCTATCAAAATAAAGCCAAACACTCCGTTATATTATCCTTAAAATATATATTTATTTTTTTATAATATCATCCAACCTAACAATTATTACTTCTTTAAAATGTCATCATATTTTAATATAGTCTATTAATTCTTAAATATAAAATACATCATTAAAAATATTTAAATTTATGCTTGCTAATTCAATAAACTTTTATATAATATAAAAGTGTCTTTAAAAAAATACAACAACCATGTCTTTATTGGATTGAGATATGCTACATGAACCAAAGAAAAAAGAAAGAATCAAGTTGGGTTGTATACATACGTTAGTTTATTTCATGAGTTTTTTTCGATGAGAACATTATTATTAATCCAAAAAAGTCCTTAAAACGACTACCAAATAAAACCGTGAAACATTAGCAAGCAGGATTGTGGGTTTTTTTTAAAAAGAATGTTGCAGAAACCGGCCTGTTTATCAAGATATGGCAAAAGCTGGGATGGATTCTTTCCTTTTTAGTTTGGTTTTTTTTTTTTTTTTTTTTTTGGGTCGACCGGCTAGATTGGCCGACCCGAAATATAAGAAAGTAATAGTTAATCACCAGGATTCGCTGATGCCATCGACATATTCTAGACGTTTTTTTAGGTTTGTTTGATGATGTCTTTAAGGGTAGTGCCCTTAGGGGCATCATCACCGTTCATTTGAAATCGTTTTTTTAAAGAAAAAAAGATCCTATATGGATGGTAGATGATGTCCTTGAGGCAGTGCCCTTGAAGACAGCAACAATGAAACCTTTTTTTTAGTACTGGTCCAAGCTACTGAGCTAGGGCGTTATCGTTAAGGTCATCAGCCTTAAATTAACAGTGACAACATTATTGGTCCCAAGTTTTGCTTTGTGAACCACTTGATCTTTGATACGATTATTTTATTCTATCTACTTATTGGATAGTGTGTATCACAATTTGCAGATCGTATACTCTTAACTAAGTCTTCATAAAATACCATATTTGAAAATCAACCAAGCAATGGAGAAGAGCAGTTGTTCGGTTTGTGTGACCGGAGGCGCAGGTTATATCGCTTCTTCGTTGGTAAAGAAATTATTGTATGAAGGGTATACTGTACATGCAACAGTAAGGAAATTAGGTTCGTAATTACTGTTTCTTTTTTAAACTTGTTGAATTTAATTTCTCATTAACTGTTTTGATTGATTTTGAATAGAGATTCATGTGAGGTTGCTGGAAAGAGTTAACCACTCGACAATATTTTAGGATTAAACATCATGAGATTCTTGATTTTTAGATACATATCCTTGTAAATATTGTCTCTATTATTTTTTCATTTAAGTTTTAAGGTTATGATTTGATTTGGGTAATAGATGATCATCCAAAGATAGACATCTTGAAGAGCTTTCGTGGGGCTGACACAAGATTGAAGCTGTTTGTTGCTGATATTTATAAACCTGAAGAATTTGAGGAAGCAATCCAAGGTTGTGAATTTGTTTTCCATGTTGCAACACCATTGCTCCACTCTACGGGATTCAAGGTCTTCCCTTTCAAATAAATTAATTGGAATCTTTTTGCAATGTTTATTAGTTCTAATATTGCATTTGTTGACGAGATTTAAGATTGATTTACAACAATAAAACAGCACAACAATAGGGTGGATGCCACTGTTGATTCAGCCAGGATAATTGTAAGTCTTTGTATCAGATCAGGAACAGTGAGGAGGCTTGTCTACACTGCCTCCGTAGTGGCCGCTTCCCCGTTGAAGGAAGATGGGGGTGGATATAAAGAATTCATGGACGAAACTTGTTGGACGCCTCTCGATTTCTCTAACCCTTACAGCAATATTATTCTTCAGGTAGATGGCTTCTTACAGCAGCTTTTTATGGAGGCAGATTCTTTTGAGTATTCGCATGATTAAAGCAACGTTTGGTAGTTAGGTGAATTAAAGTTGTATTCTTAATGGCTGTGAACAGAAATTTTATGTAAATTCTTGAAGTTTTAGAATGAACGATTTAACGTTTGAGTAAATGCGTTCTATGACAGGAATATAATCGAAAACTTTTGTAGGAATACACCCTATCGAAGACATTGGCTGAAAAGGAAATTTTGAGATCTGGCGATGGCAAGATAGAGGTGGTGACACTGGCATGTGGCCTTGTGGGCGGCGAAACTCTAATGCCAAGCACACCTGGAAGCTTACTGTTAATTTTGTCGCAGCTAACAAATGATGAATCTGCATACAACTCCTTGAAATTCTTAGAAGAACTGCTTGCGAGAGTCCCTATCGTTCACATTGAGGATGTGTGTAATGCCCACATTTTCTGCATGAAAGAAGACTCTATCAGTGGTCGATTTTTATGCTCGAATGGATATGTTTCCACATATGAAATTGCCAGCTACTACCAGAGCAAGTATCCCGAATTTAGCATTAAGAAAGAGTAAGTTGCTATATTTCGAGGTATTGGACTTCATAGTTCTTGTTTGCAAGCAGGTCAAGGGCATTTCTAAATTTTTATTTGTTCTGTTCTAGGCAACTTGAATGCCTAAAAAGAGAGACAAAATGGGTTTCTACGCTGCTTGTGGAGAGAGGTTTCGAGTATCAATGTGAATGGCAAATGGTTTTGGATGATAGTGTCAGCTACGCAAAGAAAAAAACAGATATTTGGTTATAAACTTATTCAACTTGGATCTACTTTATTCAAAATTGCCCACTTCGAAAATTGGTGATCTTGTCTTTTTTTAAGCAACTAGCAATAAAATAACTGATCTTGTCTTTTTTTAAGCAACTAGCAATAAAATAACTATTTGGTTCTGCTTTTATGTGCTGTCTTTGTCCTCTTCCAATGCATCAAATACGGGGAGGGAGGAGCCGTTAGGGTTAAATCCCCACTTGGATTTACTTTAACCCCACATGTTTATCCAATGATAATGCAAAATTTAGTGTTGATCTTAGTGGGGTTAATCCCCCAACCCTAATTCATATCGAATAAATGTTTCTAGTTCTTATCGTATGAAGTTATTTATTCTCATATATGATTTCATTCCACGGATACAAGATTAATTAATATTTTAGTATTCGAGTTCAAGCTCAAATTCGAATAGATATATTGTTTTCGGCTCGAATTCGATTAGAAACAGAGCTCAGATTCGAGCTCGATTCCGAAAATTCGAGCTGCAATTCGAGCTTTTTCGAGCAACTAAACAGTCCACTCTACTCACTTTGCCCCCCTCTCCCTCCCATGGGCATATTTTTCCACGAACCCCTTTCCTCCTTCCTTCTTCCTCTTTACATTCTTATTTTTTTTACACCAATAAACCCACCTTCTTTCTCTTTTTGTGTTGTATTCATATGCATTTGAGCACTCCTGGGAGTAAATACCAAAATATTATAAAAAATAAAAACAATTTCTGAAATACCATGACCGAAAAATATGTTACCAAATTACGGAACTCTTTTTGTTGAAGAAACAAGTTCATTTTAAAAATTAATAATTCACGTGAACTCGTTCTCCAAGAAACGAGTTCGAATTATTAAAAAAAAACAAAAATAAGGATAATATGTTTTTATTTTTTATAATTTTTTGATATTTATTCCAGCACCCCTGCTCCCCAATTGCCGATTCAACTACCAAAACCCCCTTTTCAACAAAACCCGCATCGATTGCACCTTTGTTTCGCTGCCAACGACCCAGAAGATCAAACTCGTCCCTTCATTGTAGCAACTCCGTCCTCGCTGTGCTGTCGGAAGCCGTTGCATCTAAGGCTTCGCCAAAGGTTAAGAATGTGAAGGCGCGGCAGAGATCGTGGATAGCAGAGGAAAACCGAGGAAGATAACTTTATCGCTGACGAAATAAACGAGATATTTAGATGAAGCTTTGAGGAAGATGAGCGGCGGCGTGTTTTTGAAATTGAAACTGAGAGAAAAGCTTAGGGTTTTGGGCCTTTTGGCTTTGTAATGGGATCAGATGTGCTGTACAGAGGAAATTTTTGTGGTTTAATAATGAATATATATATTATTTTTTATAATATATAAAAATATTATATAAATAAATATTAAGACTCGGAGACAATTGGTGAACTTTTGAATAAAATAATTTGAGCTTGAGTTCGATTAGAAAAAAAAGTTCGCAAATGTTTGAGTTTGGCTCGAATTCAATAATTTCGAATACAAATTCAATATTATTCGAATCGACTCAAAAAGTTCGTTAACTTGTTCTATTCGTTTACGCTCCTAGATATGTCTATTTGATATGCGTGGACTCGAAATTTAGTGGTTTAGTAATTAAATTTAATCTTGTGGGTTAAAAGACTAAATATCAGTTTTTTTATAATAAAAAAAGCGCTTATTTAAAAAAATCGGATATAATGATATGGTGCGATTTAATTTGGACCAGTTTGGGTAATATTTAAGAAAATTCGAGTTGCGTTTGGATGGATGTATTTCATTTGAATAAAGGGATTTGATTTGAGAATTGATTTGAAACTTGGATTTAAAACGACACACATTTTAGGTATATTTCAAATTCATCACAATTACATAAATTACTAATTTAATGGATTTAAAATACAAAATAATATAAATCCATTCAAACAATCAAATGAATTTGAATCACATTTAATAACATTCTAGTATCAAATAAAAGGTAAATCAAAACTCTTTTTGTAAATTACAAAAATTAATTAAAAAACATGGTCATGCTTTTGAAATCAACTCTTTTTGGAATCTTATGATTATGATTTATATGAATGAAGAGATGAAGGATTTACTTGGTCTTTTCACGTTTGTAAAACAACCACAACATCTATGGATACTTACTTTCATCTACAGTAACAATAATAATGATAAGTTGTGATTATTTAAAGCTCTCATCATCACGGCGAACCAACTTGATGGGTTGCATCCTATAAACCGATTTTTTTAATTCTATAGTTCATACAGCGTACCTCAATCTATTTCAATCTATTGGAATTAAAGACTTTATATGCAGACGATGCTATGGACAACAATAATGTATGGGGAGATTTTTCTAATATGAGTAAAGCTTCCTTCCTACATATTGAAGGGATTACCGTATCTCCTTAAGTTCAGAAAGTGTGTACAAAAAAACAATGTGATGATCTTGAATTAAGTGCTCCCATTATCAAATTTTGAGTCACTTTCACAAGCTACATTGTGTTTTGTCACAAACTTCCACGTTTGGGTTTTATACATAATCTTTAATTTTTGTGGTTTAAGATGGTCCACGACCCACTCATTGCAACAATACAAGAAAAGCTTAATTCACATAATTGAACCACACCGTTTCAGGAAACACTTCTGAACTAGCCAACAATGCAATTAAATAAAAGTAATCAGTTAATAAATAAATTGTCGTAATTTATAACACGATTTATGCGTTTATTTCATCTGGTGCAAGGACTCAATTTATATGTGGGCAAAGTGGGTTTTGAGCGGCTTTAAAATAAGTATATTTTGATCATCAAAACATTTTTTTTCTTAATTTTTGACCATCTAGTCTTGATTACGTCCCTGATGTGATGACTGATATGCCATTGTTCGAATGAGACGTGTCTAAGAAAATAGAAGGCAAGAAAACACAGCAAACTCCAACATCGAAGATTTCTGCATAGCTCGAACGGTGGAACAAAAAAAAAGAAGCAAAGAATCAAAACCAGTGTATGACATGACAGCAAACTTTCACTAGAGGTTTCTCCACACCAACCACTATTCCACAAATTAAAAGCTAGCTATGCATAATATTGCCTAAGGGTTAGTTGCAGTTCTATATTGAATAAATGCTTACAATCTTTTTTTTTTTTGTGGGGGTTGGGGGTGTATTTTCCGAATCATGAACAAGCCATCTTGCCAAAGAATGAGATGACGTGCTCTCATCACCATTGCCGCCCTTTACCTCCAATTCGACGGGCCAACTCAAAATCCTTCTTCACTGAACGAATAAAAAAACGAATAAAAAATGGCAGCGAATTAGGAGTACGAGTAAAGAATGATTCAATGCAATATAGGTTGATCGTGTGATGATAAGTTCATTGAAAAACATTAAACAAAAGAAAACCAGTTCGTTCAAGTTCTTGAATTATAAATTGCCTTGAGAATTCTATATTGATTTGAATAAATTATCACAATCATGCAAACTAACTCCGTGTAAAGTATTTATAATACGTTCAGGAAACTTACTTAGAGTCACACGCTTTGCATGAATTGCACACAACATTGTCTCTTCAAACAGTTGAACTAGGTAATCCTCTGCGGCCTACAATAGCAAGCTTCCGCCATATTAAATAAGCAGAAATCGAAAGGTGAAAATTATACTTGGACTATAAGATAGTTTCTGTATCATAACAGAAAATTCTATAATCTTAAATGCCTGAAATCAATCTTGAAACTTCCAATATTTTGAAATCCCAAAAATCTCTCTAGTTCGTGCACACAAAAATCGATTTATTTTCTGTTGTTTTTAGCATCTAGATGACAGCCAGTGTATTTGATGTCTAGGTAGGAATGTCAAATCTAATAGTTATGACTTTCCACAAGAAATGAAA
Organism: Haberlea rhodopensis; assembly: GCA_907163345.1. NCBI lineage: Eukaryota > Viridiplantae > Streptophyta > Magnoliopsida > Lamiales > Gesneriaceae > Haberlea > Haberlea rhodopensis. The sequence continues at coordinate 21,828,648 of CAJQUN010000005.1, read as the reverse complement.
TACAGTAATGCAGCATTGTGATCGGAGCCATTTCTATGATTTTACATTAATTTCATTTGTTCAGATACATTTTATGGGAGGAAATTTCAAACTCTTCTTCTTTCAATGCAGTAACGCGGTATATAGATTGAGTCATTTGAAATCAAGGATTGCATTTCATTTGGTTAGATTCTTTGATATGAGGAAATTTCAAATTCATCATCTTTCAATTTAAGCTTTTGTGAATTGGTGGCATTTGGCAGTTGAAATCCAAACTTCAAATCCTTCTCCAAATCATATCGCTCCACCCATATCAATCCCTCAATCCAAACTCAAACTTAAGATAGTAGTGCTATTGCAGCGAAACCAGAGAGCTGGAATATGATTATCCAATGTAAAGGATAAACAGAGTTGTTGACCAAGAAAGATGCATTTTAAACCTGCATGGCGATATTAAGTCTTCCTTATAATTTGAAAGTCGGATTATCACTGTCATCTTAGCTGTGTTGGTTCTGAAAGACCATGATCAACATCAGGAATGGAGGAGGTAATACCAAAATTATTATTAACCGGTTGCTCTGAGAAGGTAACACATTTTCAGAAGTGTCACTCATGCGACAGAAATCCATAATAAGATCGTGTCAATGAAAGGAAACAAATTCAGACAATGCCAACTAAATCCGGAAATATAAATATCTCAGAGTGAGGCACTAGTATTTCCGCCTCTTTCTTACTATGTCTACATGTGTTTGATTTGATTCTGTTGGCTAAATCACTAGAACACTCTCTTAGAATAAATGATTTTGCTTCGAAAAACTGGACAAAGTCTCTGAGATTGGTGCCACAAAATGATTCATGAAAAGAAGCTATTTTCATTTCTAAAAAGTTAAGACCTGAGTATATCGCAAGGATCAAGCTAGAATGTCATCAATCAAATTGCAAAACATTACAAGCATTAGTACCTCCTGAAGGACCACTAAGGCTTCTGCTTGCCAGCGACAGATGCCTGAAGGACAAGAGGAGGAAATCTCTCTCACCTATTACACATATGAAAATTGTCGGTTCAGCATTCCAGATTTATTTAAAAAGAAAAACCAACACACAGAAAATGTAGCTTCAAATCTTGCATTAACGATACAAATTTAAAGCCAAAAGCGATTTTCGATAATTTTACAAACATTGACATGAAAAATCAGACTAATAATGTCATTAAACAAAGGCACATATAAACAATCTCACAAGTCAGTATGTGCCTGTGTCATTACATATCTATTGGTTTTATATCATCACAAGAAAGTAGAATCTCATTCATAGAAGTAGGGAGGAAAACAAATATGAACATGTGTTTCAGTGGACTATGCATTAATGTTGTACAGGACACCAAATTTGAGGGAGAAAAAACAACACCTGAGATACTAAGCCAATCACAAGGAAAGTATGTTAAAACTTTTTCCATCAAACAAATATAAGAAAAATTTCCACAAAAGTCTTGTGGGTCAATTTTTAATTATAAGGAAACAAATAAAGTTTGCAAAATAATGATTCTTTGTGCTTCAGTGCTAAGTAAGCTGACAGTTCAATGTCTTGCTTTATCTGCAGAGCCAAATAATCAGTGTAGACAACCACTTAACCACAGAGGCTCAAACACCAAATAAATTGCAAGCATATAATCATCCCCCCAAATACTTTCTGTGGTTAAGTGGTTATCTACACTGATGTATACCATTCTTGGTACAATATTGTTACCCTCATGACATCCAAATGAATCAAAAGTGGCCAATATCAAATTCAATTAGCATATTATATTCATTGAGGTCCAAAAGCATTCCAATCAGGTCCCTGTACTAGTTACTCGGGAAAACATAAGTGCCCTTGAGAATGCCTGTTTCAATCACTAGATGTCATTTACTCATTAACAACCAGATAAGACCCTAAAAATAAACTCAACAAAGCATAGATACTGTCCATTTTTTATCTACACTGCTGTAAACCAGCCTTCGAAAGAACAGCCTTGGAATGATACTACTTATATCATGGCATCAAAAAGACATAAAAAACTGCAAATATAAGATTCAATGAGCGAATATTATGCACCAGGTTCCACAAATGGTCCAATCAAATCCTTGTTGACTATTTAATCCAACACAAGTGCCCTCGAGCACTCCTGTTCCAATTTCTAGACACATATCCAAAAGAACCACAAGATAATCCTGAAAAGAAACTATAAGAAGCATGCACATGATGTTAGATATTACAGTTCTAATGAATGGAGCAGCGGGTATTAGATGGTTCCAGGACTTCTGATATTTCCGAATCTCTCGCAGAGCCACAGTCCCCGGCCTGTTTCGTCGTTTCTTTTGTGCATGCCCAGCTCTACCAACTGAAAAAATAAAGAAAAAATATCACAGCACACTCCATAAAAGTTAAACTAAAACATGCTAGACCCCTAGCAACAATATTAAACTCGCACAAAAATAAGCTCTACTAGATGGGAAAAAAAAAGGAAAAGTAATTATCTCCGCTCCTAAAAATTAAACTATAAAATAAATTTTAGTAAACCTCTCAACTACACTATTAAACACAGAAAAATAACATCAGTAAAAGGACAATGCAGAAACGCAAAAGGAGAGAAACTCACTTGGTGGAGCACGGCCAGGGCTCCTTGTTCCAGAAGAACGCTAAAGAAATTAAAACATCAGAATTCAATGACATTCAACATAGTTTTTTTTTTTTAATAAAATCACATTTCTGAAAATAAAAAGTTCGAATAGAACGAGATTTAGATGAATTTCACCAAACCTGAGGAGTTGAAGTTGTACCCTCTGCAGCTGCAGAGAAACAATAACTAAAAAGTTAGATAAATAAAGGGTTCCGAAAAGTAAGAAGAAATTATTCTCCCATAATGATCTCACCGGCGGTTTTACGGTGGAGGGTTCGGCGTACGAAGGGCTGTTTCGTTCTCGCCATGTATTTCTTTTTACAATTTTTTGAAAACGATACCAAAATCTAAGTAAGATAAAATGATTTCTTTTTGTTTATCACGTCAAAGTTACCGTTTGAAAGTTCAAACTTTGAGAGAGGATGCTTGTAATGTGATTTTTGGATTCAAGATGGACTCTTCATTCTCAGTATGTATTTGGAGACCCAAAAAAATCGGAATTTGTTTGATAAAATAGGATTTTAAGCCCAATCAAGAGATTTGAAATAGTTAAATCGAATCTTTCAAAAAATATGGGATTTGAATTTCAAAATTAGATTTCAATTTTTTTTTCAGTATTTATCTTTATATCATAATTTTAAGATATCATAAACAGATTTTATTTTCCATTTATTTAAATTAATTCATTTACATAATTTTAAAAGTTATAATTAAATCAAATATTTGAAATATAAAATTTTGTTGCTTGTATATATAGTGAGCTTAAATTTTCAATTTTTGTATTTATTTTAATTTTAAAATACCATAATCATAAATCTTATGTTGCAATTATTTAAATCAATTTTTTACATAATTTTATAAAAATAACATAATTAAACCAAAAATATTTGAAATATTAAAATTTGTTGTCTAAGTGATCTTAAATTTTCAATTTTTGCATTTATTTCATAATTCTAAAATATCACAATACTAAATCTTATCTTTTATTTATTTAAATTAATTGTTTCACATACTTTTTTATAAAAATATCATACTTAAACCAATCATTTGAAATATTAAAAAAAAATTACATATCGACAGTGGTATTTTAAAAATAAATAATATAATAATTTTTTAATAAAACAATATTATTTTTAACTATAAAATTCAATTCTAAAATAACATTTTAATTTTTTACCAAAACCCAAAATGGAACTCATATTCCATATCTAATGAATATATACATCTTGTTGTATATATGTGACAATTGAGATTATCCTCATCGTTGTCCCTGTGATTGGGAAGGCTCTACACAATCCAACAGGTACGTTACGTAGAAAGATACGAACAATCGGTGGTGCAAATGTGCATTGATATGTGTATGAGTATGTTGGGATGTTCCGTGTTGTTGTTATATTCGAGCGAGGAATAAGGTACTTGCCGCTGTCATATTGAAGCGATGGTACTTTTCGCTGTCATGTCGAAGCGATGATTATGCCGCTGTCATGTCGAAGCGAGGGGTATTATATAACGTCGTTATATGTCGAAGCGAAGGGTATCAAAAATACCGCTGTTATAACAAGACCGAAATAGTTGTGTTGGCTATGTGGATATCGATGTGTGTCATGACATATAAATGGATTGTAGAGTTGAGCACTTATTTTATGATCTAATGATTATGTACATGGTTATGGAACATGGATGACCGAAGAGAATATGTTAAATGCATCGATTACAAGGTGTACACAAGATAAACGCCTTATGCAATTATTTATATTATTGCTCTTGAGTTTGTTTATGAATGATGTATTTGCTCATGGACGGTGGGTTGTTCATGTAGGGACTTTTGGCATAGAAGATTGCGGCAAGGGTAGAGATTGGTGGGCTGAGAGATAAACGACTCCGTCAATATAGAAAGACGGTGATGATTTTGAATTGAACCTTTTGAACCAGTAGGAAGAACTACTAGCTATTACGTTCTTGTATTGAAAAATGTAATTATTTGAATATGAATTTTGTAAACTTCTCAAATGCACAAGGATATTAATATAGAACCTCATTTCTTCTTGATGAACTTATACTCTTATGTCTAAATGAAAGTTTAAGGCATCGAGCCCTTACATATCAGAATGGACAGAGTATATAAAAAAAAATGGTTAAAAAAGTTATCTGTTAGTATTAAAGTCTTGCTAAATTTTCTTCTTTTTTTAAAAAATTATTCTCACACAATCTCTATCAAACTTTTTAAATTCTGATATCGTCTTTAATTCTTCCTAAATCTTTCACGTCAAATTGTAGCACCGTTGAACACTTATTTACATACTAGTTCGTTGGCACCGTGCAAGGCACGGTGCCAGGGAAAGATTATATTGCTGTCCTATCTTGTTTTATCATGATTTACAGGTGAACAACCATCAAATGGATTGCCTAACTAAGAAAATCACCAGGTTGTGATACTTTTTGAGAGGCAAATATGGATTTGTAGAAGGAAAATGGGGTAAAATCAAGATCTTGGTTTGGTCTACTGCATTTCAAACTTGTTTCCATTTCTTTGCCATAATGATGTAGCTGTGTTGCAAGAAAGAATTACCTTCAATGGAGCCTTGGTTGCCCCTGTATTTGTGTACTGGACACATCTGTAGGAGCTTTCTTGCTAGAAGCTGTGACTCTATAAACGACCATGGTATTAATCATAATGGTTCAGTCATTTCTTTGTCAGTAGCTTGTAAAAGCTCTGCTACCATCCTCACAACCCTCTTCATTCACAATCACACCTTTTTTTCCCAAAGTCCACCTTTAAATCCTTTGGTTTAATGCCAAAACCAGCTTTTCATTTTCTCTCATATACTTCTCCTCCCCCTATACATCATTCAAAAGGTAAGAAGAATCGGTCATCAGCTCTGAATAGGAAATTTGAAATGAAACCAGTAAAGTTTCAAATTTCATATAGTAATTAACAAGCATTCCAAGAAGCGAGAAAACTGTCAAAACCTCTACAAAATTTGGCTTATTTATACAACCACTTTCGAATTGAATGAGTCAGATTGAAAATCACCCTCACTCTGTCTAGACCCAACCAAAGCCAATTAGAGGTTCCTGGCCGAACAAGGAAAACACATTTGACAAGTAAATTTCCCCATGAAAGCTGTTTCATTCAATTGAAGACTGGTCAACAAATTGAGCGTCGAGCTCCTTAACAAAAAACCGTAGGGAAAAAAATCAACATTTCATGCAGAAAGATCTCCAAAAAGCCTTCAAGATGTTCCATTTTGTTTTCATTTTTTTTCGAGAATCAAAGTCCATAAATTAAAAAAGTAAAGAAATCCCAGATTAAAACATCAAATTTTTATCATTCAAAACATGCAATTGCAATGATCTTGAACAAGTAAACCATGTGTTACCACTTATCCACAATGATAACCACAAACGACAAAGGGAACACATCAAATAACAAGAACAATTAAACTTACTGAGTAGAAAATATTCATTTTGACCCCACACAGAAAGCATTCATCTACATCACGACACCTCAAAGAAAAAGTAAGACTTAAAAGGCAAAATGCTCCGGAAAGTAAGCAAGAACAATTATCTATATGTTAAACGAATATATAACATCATACAAAAGGTACAGATTAAGTAAATAAAAAGGTGTTTTATATTTATCTAGTGCACAAAACTATAGAGATATAAGCAGAGATCATTGTGAAGAAAAACAGCTAGTCCTAAACATCATATCAAACACAATAGATGTGCTAGAGGTTACAAATTAACGGGGCAATTCGAAATACAAAATATGCCCTGTAGAATATAGCAGGCGATGACGTCAAATATCTAGTCGAGTTTATTGCGCTTGATCATTATGTCTCTAGTGGACATCTTAAAGTCTTTGAGCAGTTCAATATCATCCACAATATACAATCGTACATGCAAATCATGGGCCTCAACTAAAAAATTAAAACCCAAATGAGAAGTAAAAAAACTGTCCATTCGCTGAACCAAAAGGGGAAAAACACCTAAAGCAAGGTCCACTGGGAAAAAAAGGCAAGCCCAAACAAAAATGGAACGAGAAGTGGCTCTCTACAATGAGTGTTGTTTCTACTAACAGTAATCACTGTAGAGAATAGAACCTAAGGCTCTTATAATATTGTTCTAATTACAGCTCTTAAAAGGAAACAAATGTAAATATGTGAGCAAAAATATTATATTTCAACCTGAACAAGTGATAAGAGTTCCTCAGAGCTTCCAAACATGTAAATACCAATACCATATCTTATAGTCCTATACAAGAATAGAGGATAAAACAACCACAGAGGATTTAATCAAAGACTTTGCATAGTTACTGATATAGGAAATTACAGGTAAGGTTGTTAAGGGTTAATAATATTTTGATCCCAATAAAATCACTAAAAATAGTTTGACATAGCAAATCATTAAAGAAACTCGTACATCTAAATGGTACATCATCTCAAATATGCTCCAACTTTTCAAACCGATCAAGTAGATCCAAGTGATATTTACTTCGTCTCTAGATATTAATGCACGACGTGGCGGTGTCTTCTACATTTATTTTGTGTTGAAAAGTAAGGAAAGAGTCTAATTCAAGCTCTATACAATTTTTAGTCGACCATATAATATATGTTCATTTAGTTATATACTCCCGAGTACTACCTAGACTACACAACAAGGCACTCTTTTATGGCATTGAAATGATATCACCCCTCGTATGGATACTTCATAAATAGTTCATCAATGGCACATAAGCCAAGTTACTTTTGTATATCACATCTGTCTCAGTACTGAAACTACCCATATTTGCTACTCCAGAATTCATATTTTCCTCAAAAGTATTAATGGTATTTACCTTGAAACATTGTTATCTTTATGATAGCCAATAAAACAATGACTATCATCCACAAGAATGTCATATTGAGTCTAAGGGAACAATCTATGCCTTTGGTCCGACGGTCTCGCATGGAAGCAACCGGAGCAGACGACATGACAATAGCTAATCCCTATTTTAAAATCTGAAATTGCTGGAAAGCAGAGTATAGAGTATCATGTTTACACAGCTATTTTAACAATAACATACGAAAATGCATATGAATCAAGCACAACCAAAAAAGGAAAGTTTTTTAGCACAATAAAGATGGAAAATTTCTTTGAAAACATAGTTAAAGCACAACCAAAAAACGAAAGGAATTTCGAAAGTAGATTAAAAAAATTAACATTTGAAATGTACTTTTTTTTAACTTACTATTTATTGTTACCCAATAGCATAAAGAAATGCATGCAATACGAAGCTCAAAGTTAATATTTCAAAAACTTATCAAAATTGTAGCTGAATGAGCGGAAAACAACAACTATTAAGTTTATGTATATTTTTCTAACAAACACACACAAGATGTATGACATCTATTATTACTTCACTTCATGCCCAATCAATTATCTGAGAAGAAAAACCTATTTTCTTGGGATTAAGGTACGATTAGTTTATTTTTTTAGTATATGCAAACCGAATCGTCATCCATAGTTTTGTTAAGTTTTTTTCATGTCAATTTAAATATGGAGTTATATGAAATTTTCCATTTAGCATAAACTTTTTCCTTTTTTCTTTTTTTGAAAAGGATGTATTCCAAAGCAGATATGAAAATTGAGAATCTTTTTTTTAGCATAATTCTTCACATGCACAGATGGAAACATGAAAATAAAATGCAATTGGAACTCGGATTTTACCTACCAAATTAACAACAGTTGACTAATGGATGAAAGCAAGCAAGTGCAGCATCGAATACTTCGCAATTTAAGTGGTCCTGCAAACGCATAGCCAAAAACAAAAAGGGTAGGGAAAAACAAAGAGAATCAGAAAAGTATAATAACATCTCCTACAACAGAAAGCATGAGAACTTAATGAAATACAGGTAACAGTAAGGCGAAGAGAAATCATACAAAGCAATGACATCATTATGACCACCGAGAGTGTTAAAAAGCACATTGTAGTAGAACGACAGAACAATCTGCATTAAACCATCCTAAAAACATAAAGTACCAAGCATAAAAGCAAGATCAAATTGGTTATCAGCAACATATAGTTTGCCTCTTACCATATATTAAGACATCGACACGACTTTCGTACTAATTTGACAGAGTAAGCCATGGTGCAAGGGGAAAATAAACGCTTACCATCAAAGGATAAAACAATAGAAAAATGGATAAAACAAACGAGGTCAAAAATTTAACAATTGATCACTCAAAAGTGAGAGTACTGAAATATAAATATTCAAACAGAAAACAGACATATAAAGTCAAACACAGAAGCACTGACTAAAGAATGCATTTGTATAAAATTAGTAAATTGTTTCATGCATTTGATATTTAAGAGGGAGGGTGAGAACTATTGTTTTCACAGAATTATTACGGAAGCCAAACCACAGCGGCCAAAACGACGAACGAAGGCATGGGGAACCATCATCCATTTGATTTCCTGCGGAGAACCAAAGAGAATACGCAATCAGAGGATGATTATGAGATAAAGCGACCGATTAACGTAAACCATCCATTCCCCACGACCTACACCACCCCTTTGTCAGAAATGAAGACACACTGGACCGTACGACTACATCTCTGATCAGAAGGCCGAGAAAAAGTTTCAAAACGCATCAAAAAATGTAACCAAAAAGCTAACAAAATGGGCCAAAAAATTAAAAAGCCCAAACAAAAAAAATAGAAAAACCCAAAACAAGTGAAGTCTAAAGCTGGGTTACTGTTGAGCACTGTGCCACTGTTTAGCACTGTGCCACTGTTTAAATCAACAGTTAAATTAGCTCACTTATTATAAGAGGTAAAACAATACTCACTGCGACAATTGAAAGAAACCAAGGTCGCATTATATCCCGAATAACAAATATCTACCACTGTAAAACTTTTATTGCTGAAGAAAGCAACTCATCACCATCCAGGAGATCACGAACCCGGAATTCAGATATACCAACATGGTATTCGACTTCACGGAGCCATCTCAATCTGGCAGACAAAGAATGCATCGAACAAGACACATTCTGGCAGTAACTAAATATATATTGTTAGTGAGTGAACTCAAAACTTCTTGTAAAGAGTACATGTTCTACAATTCCAAGAAATCTGACCCAAATAAGTATCTGTGCTTTATTCGTAGACGTTCTACTCTATAGCTGCGAAGGTATAGGCGAAGATGGAGGCTTGTAATCAGGACACTGTCATATATCAACAAAGAATAGCAAGAATAAGATATTAACAATATATATAATTGAAATAACCCCTAGTTACACTTCAACATCTGCTTGTGGGACAGAATTGACCTCTGGAGTTTCTTCTACTTTTGCTGGTGCAATGTTCCCCCTCAGGCATGGGATCAGATGTCTGGATGGCACTTTCAACAGGAGCGGGCAGAGCCTTGGTAGTCCCAGACAAGGGTAGAAGGGCTTCCCAATTTGCCATAAGATTTTGAAATCAAAATAATGTAAGAAATTAATGTCACAATGTGAATTCGAGGTTTTTTTTTCTGTAACAAATTGAACCTTCACTAAAAAGGTCCACGAATAGAAATAGTAAAACAACATAACCCCGACAAATATTAGGAGCTTTCTGTATAGCAGGTACCTGTATGTCATGAGTGGATTCGAGACTCAATCTCCTAAGAATGACGGGATAGGAAGAGAGAACTTGGAAAGAAATAAAACTAATTTCATTGATAATCGGTGGAATGATTACAAAGCTCAATACAAGGCTATTGTTCAACACAATGTAAACAACTCACATATGCAACTAACTAGTTGGAAAAGGATTTGCATCAGTGTATTTTTGATGCATGAAATCTAACTTGTATCATTTCTAAGCCTTATCGGTTACCCACAAGTTCTTATGGAGCGACTTTTGGGTTCAAAATATCTTCAATTTGCTGTATAGTCTGCTTTCTATCCTGTTGATGAAAAGGATCAAACCTTGTTTCAGTGTTATAATGTTGAGAAACGTCTGATTGATATACACAGCAACCAGTATGATATTTCATCTAATTATGCTGCTGCATTTGCTTGTCATTGATCAAATTTTAAATAATCAGATAATTTCACAAGAACTAACATTCAATTATTAACGTTAGAAATAAATAAAAAAAAAATCGCTAGAAGAGTCAAGAAACTAAATAAGAAACAGACCCCTGCAAAGAGGAGTTTCTTGCTTTTAAACTAAATAAGAGCTGCAGAACCCAAAACTTGTAGAAGTACTTCCACCTGTAAAATAAATTGAAAAGATGAGGAAATAGTCCCGTAATATCATAAAAATATCAAAATCCGTCGATGACGAACCTCTGTAAAAGCCAAAAGCCCAATACTAGCTGCAGCAGCCACACCAAGGATCAGAGGCAAAGCATCAGAAACATCCTGTGTTGACTGGCTGTCCTCATTAATGAGGGCAGCTGGTGGTTGGCGGATGGGCAGCTGGTGGTTGGCGGATGTGCATTTAATGCACATCTTCAACCTTATAAATAGAGCTCATTTCCTTCATTCTAATTCATTCCATTTCAGAGTGTTCTCTCATATCTCTACATTTGTGTGTGTATTCTATAATATTTGTGAGGTAGTTTTCTCCTATATTGAGAGTGTTGTTCTCTTAGAAAGATAGAGAGATATTGTAACCCACAAAATATTATAGTGGAATCTTTTCATCTTGCCCGTGGTTTTTACCCTAATAAATTTTAGGGGTTTTCCACGTAAATTCTGGTGTCCATTTTATTCTTCTTTTTCAGTATTTCTTTCTCTTACTTTTATTTTTATGGCATTTTTTCTTTGGATATTATTGGGATTCCACAGACATTCATTTTCAATTCTATTTCTGACTTATCTCATGTTGCCGCACCTAGGGCCAACAAGTGGTATCAGAGCCTCGTTGTAAAAAATCTTAAAAAATCTAAGTATGCTCTGTGGTTGCAGCCTTGACTGATCTTCCACATCAGAAAAGTTTTTTTGAGATATTTTTTTATTGAGGCAATTTTATTGTTGTCGGAATGGCGGCACGGTTCGAGATTAAAAAATTCAACGGAAGTAATTTCATGTTGTGGAAAATGAAGATGCAAGCAATTCTACGAAAAGATCGTTGCTTGGCGGCTATTGGAGATAAGCCGAAGGAGGGCATTGACGATGAAAAGTGGAATGAGATGAACGGTAATGCTATTGCCAATTTGCATCTTGCCCTAGCAGATGGGGTATTGTCAAGTATCGCTGAAATAACAAATGCAAAAGATATTTGAGATACTTTGACAAACCTGTACGAGGCCAAGTCACTACACAACAAGATTTTCTTAAAAAGAAGGCTTTATACTCTTCGGATGTCGGAATCCTCATCGGTGACCGACCATATCAATACTTTGAATACTCTATTTGTCCAGCTCACTTCTTTGGGGCATAAAATAGAGGAAGTTGAACGTGCGGAGCTTCTACTTCAAAGTCTACCGGATTCGTACGATCAACTCATCATCAATCTGACCAACAATATCACTACTGATGTGTTAGTCTTCAACAATGTTGCAGCCGCGGTTCTTGAAGAGGAAAGTCGGCGCAATAACAAGGAAGACAGGTTGGCAAGTTCGAAGCATGCAGAGGCTTTGCCGATGATGAGAGGAAGATCGACGGAGCGTGACTCTAGTGGGAGCCACAAGTATGGTAGATCCAAATCCAGAAGTAAGAAGAAGAATTTTTACTGCTATAAATGTGGTGGTAAAGGGCACTTCAAGAAAGATTGTACAAGTAAGAAGAGTGTCGAGAAAGATTCTCAAGGAAATGTTGCCAGTACCTCAGACGGTGGAGAAATACTATTTAGCGAAGCAACAAATGTTGCGGAAGGCAGGCAAATATTTTATGACACATGGATAATGGACTCAGGAGCGACATGGCACATGACGTCTCAGAGAGAATGGTCTGACCAGTATGAACCAGTCTCAGGAGGATCTGTATTCATGAGAAATGATCATGCCTTGGAAATCGCTGGGGTAGGAACTATCAAAATTAAAATGTTTGATGGTACTATTCACACCATACAGGAGGTACGACACGTGAAGGGTCTGACAAAGAATCTTTTGTCTTTGGGACAATTGGACGATATTGGGTGCAAGACCCGTATCGAAAATGGGATCATGAAGATTGTGAAAGGCGCGCTTGTGGTATTGAAGGCGGAAAAGACTTACAAGAATATGTATGTACTTCTGGGGGAAACACACAAAGAGACAGAACTAGCTGTTGCATCGACTAGTTCGGGAGAAGAATTAACAGTGTTATGGCATAGGAAGCTCGGGCATATGTCAAAACGAGGGTTGAAGGTTCTCTCGGAACGAAAGCTGCTGCCAGGGCTTACAAAAGTGTCTCTACCCTTTTGTGAGCATTGTGTTACCAGTAAACAACATAAACTAAAGTTTGGCACATCTACTGCCAAAAGCAACGGTATTCTGGAGCTGATTCATTATGATGTTTGGCAAGCACCGGTTGTATCTCTAGGAGGAGCGAGATATTTTGTCTCGTTCATTGATGATTTCCCTAGAAGATGCTGGGTGTATCCTATCAAGAAGAAATCAGATGTTTTTCCAGTCTTCAAAGTGTTCAAAGCGCGGGTTGAACTTGACTCTGAAAAGAAGATCAAGTGTTTGAGGACTGACAATGGAGGGGAATATACCAGTGATGAATTTGATGCATATTGTCAACAAGAGGGCATCAAAAGGCAATTCACAACGGCTTACACCCCTCAACAGAATGGAGTGGCAGAGCGGATGAATAGAACCCTTTTGGATAGAACAATGGCTATGCTGAAGACTGCGGGTCTAGCCAAGTCATTTTGGGCAGAAGCAGTCAAGACCGCCAGTTATATTATCAATCGATCTCCATCAGTGGCGATTGATCTGAAGACTCCGATGGAGGTGTGGACAGGCAAGCCAGCGGATTATTCTCGGTTACATACATTTGGAAGTCCGGTGTATGTTATATACAACAAACAAGAAAGATCAAAGTTGGATTCAAAATCCAGAAAGTGCATCTTCTTGGGCTATGCTGATGGTGTTAAGGGGTATCGCTTGTGGGATCCCACTGCCCACAAACTTATTATCAGTAGGGATGTTATCTTCGAGGAAGATAAAGTGAAGGGAGACAAAGGCACACTGAATTCAGATACTACTACAATTCAGGTGGAAAATAAGACAGAAGACGGCCAAGTTTCTTCTGAGGTATTACCAGAGCACGATGAACAAGAACCAGATGAGTCAGAGGTTCTCAAAGTTTGGCAGTCTACTCGCGAGAGGAGACCACCGGTTTGGCTTTCAGATTATGATACCGAAAGCAATATTGCATACTGCTTGCTGACAGAGGATGGCGAGCCATCGAGTTTCCAGGAGGCTACTCAAAGTTCGGATATATCCCTGTGGATGCAAGCTATGCAGGAAGAATTGGAGGCCTTAGACCGGAATAAAACTTGGGATCTTGTTACACTACCACGAGGACGGAAAGCCATCGGTAACAGATGGGTCTATAAGATCAAACGTGATGGTAACAACCAAGTGGAAAGATATCGTGCAAGATTGGTGGTAAAAGGATATGCTCAGAAGGAAGGTATCGACTTCAATGAGATATTTTCTCCTGTGGTCCGACTTACTACAGTCAGAGTAGTATTGGCGTTATGTGCAGTGTTTGACCTACATCTAGAACAGTTAGATGTGAAAACGGCTTTTCTTCATGGAGATCTTGAAGAAGAAATCTATATGCTCCAGCCAGAAGGTTTTGCTGAAATAGGCAAAGAGAACTTGGTTTGCAGGTTGAACAAATCTCTGTACGGTCTCAAACAGGCGCCGAGGTGTTGGTACAAGAGATTTGATTCCTATATCATGAGCCTTGGGTACAACAGACTTAATGCAGATCCTTGTGCATATTACAAGAGATCTGGAAATGATGATTATATCATTTTGTTGTTGTACGTGGACGACATGTTGGTCGCAGGCCCCAACAATGATCGAGTCCAAGAATTGAAGGCACAATTGGCTAGGGAATTTGATATGAAGGACTTGGGACCAGCAAACAAGATTCTAGGGATGCAAGTTCACCGAGACAGAAGTAACAGAAAGATTTGGCTTTCCCAGAAAAACTATTTGAAGAAAATCTTGCAACGCTTCAACATGCAAGATTGTAAGCCAATTTCTACCTCTCTTCCTGTTAACTTCAAGTTATCCTCCGAGATGAGTCCTAGCAGTGAAGCAGAGAGGATTGAGATGTCTCGAGTACCGTAGGCATCAGCGGTGGGAAGTTTAATGTTCGCTATGATATGCACAAGACCAGACATTGCACAAGCAGTGGGAGCAGTCAGTCGGTACATGGCGAATCCTGGACGAGAGCATTGGAGTACTGTTAAGAGGATCCTTAGATACATTAAGGGTACCTCAGATGCTGCATTATGTTATGGAGGATCAGATTTTACACTCAGGAGCTATGTGGATTCAGATTATGCTGGTTGATATCACCTAAATTTGCGATGACTTGCTCTGATATCAATAGAGAGGGGGTTCACCTCTCTTTCTTCAACACTCAATATAACAGCCTAGGTATTAGCAAATATCCTCTGCAATGACCTGAAAATACGAAGCAAGTGTGAGAAGGGGCCGGAAGTTATTCCGGCGGGTCCCCTCCGACGCTCAAGTCAGGCGAGAGAATATGAAGAGAATATATGCTGTAAGTGAAAGCAATTATAACATTAGTTCTTAATCAATACTCCAAACCTGGTATTTATAGGCGGAGACCTAAGAGTAGTATTGCAACAAGGACTCTTTCCATGTTTATCCAAATCTTACCCAGATATGTCAAGATCCTGATAACACAATCGAATCCCTGATATTGCTCCGCATATCTAGGACTAGATCTCTTGGGGAACTGGTTTCCTTGCTGAGAGCCGGTAGCAACATGGGAAATGAGGAGAGCTCGGCCTATCAGCTCGGTCTCCCAAAAGAGGTCTCATGTCGAGTTAGTGACGAGAAACAGGTAAGGTGAAACAGGTCGGCCAAACAGGTCGGGCCTCGCAAAAGAGCTCGGGAGGGGTATGCGAGCTCTCGCCGAAGAATGACGAGTAACATGCCTTGGAGCTAGGTCGGCTCGTCAGGTGGTATCTTCTAGCGGGTATCACAGTCCCCCCTCCCTGTCGAGCTGACGTTGTAGACCAAAAGCTCGTATGTGCTGAGTTATCCTGACGAGCCAATTCTGGACAATAGCAAAACTTGATTTAGGCGGGAACTAACGGCTACAAAATTTGAATTTTAAATCGAAATTGTGACCGTTGGGCTCCCCTCCCGATTCCCGAGGCTAATCTAGACCGTACAGCGCATCAAGGATCAACGGCCAGGATTCGTTGAGGTCTCCCTATATATATACCACTCCGGGTCCCTCATTATCCACTTTTGCCATTTTCGAAACAGATCGGATCCGACCTCTTTAGCTTGCCATTTTTATTTCTGAAAACTCCTAGGTACGTTTTCTCAGCTGTTTTTGTTACAATGTCTTCACCTCAATTGTTTCCTTCCCCTCTTACTGACGAGGAGCTTAGAGCTGTAGATCAGTACGGCTCATTTTATCCCGAAGGGATTGCCCTTCCTGAGGGAGTTGAGCCCCTTGAAGAAGTGGTGCGCACTGAGGCTCCCCAGGAAGCTGGGACCTCAGCCGAACCCGACCTTCAAGTGACTGAGGTCAGCTCGCCACTTAGATCAGAGTCGCCTCCAGGCAATTATCCTTGGTATGAACTTTATGTTCCTGTCTTGGATGAGTCAGATGAGGCCAAAATACGACAGGTCAGCCAGGCCCCTTCTGATTATGAATTCATCTTCCCCTCTTCTTCTCAACGACCCAACCAACCTCCTCAGGGTTTTTTTACCTTCTACCGCGGTCAGCTAGAAGGGGGTTTACGTTTTCCTCTTCCTGCATTCTTTCAAGAGTTCAGTAGTTTTTATCAGTTAAACCTTGGCCAATTTTCTCCCAACTCCTTCCGAATTTTGTGTAGTCTCGTAGTTATCTTTAAGGCGTTAGGCTTGCCTTATGACCACCCCACCCTCTCTTATTTTTTTCACATCAAGAGATCAGATGAGGGCCCCTGGTATGTCACCAGCCGACCTGGCTGTGCCTTTGTTGGGGGTTATCCTAGCAAAATCAAAGACTGGAAAAATGAGTTCTTTTTTGTAAAGCCCTCCCAGCCCTGGGTCTGCTGCTCTGATTGGCTTGAACATCTCCCGGCTCTCCCCTCTCCTCCTAAAAATTTCAAAAAGAGCACCGCCTTCTTAGATGTGATGAAAGCCATAGGAGGTCACAGTTTTAATTCATCTAAGCTGGTGGTGGAGGATCTGCTTTGTTTTGCTGGGCTGAGTCCAGCTGATCTGACCTTAAGGGGGAGAGCCGGTACTGGTTCTAACATGCTTTAACCATTATTTTACTCACGTGTATTTTGTTCGGTGTGACTGAACTATGTATCTGTTTATACAGAAGACAGAGTTATGAACTCATTAGTGCTGAAAGCTATTCAGAAGAGGAAGCAAAAACAGGGCCAACCCCCAGCAGCCGAGGGTGTCACTATTGTGGATGTAGGAGGTGAGAGCCCCCCCGAAGTGTTGGGATATGCCCTAAGACAAGTCATTAGATGATTGTTTAAGACATACAATGTTTATGGATTTATGAATGGCAATTCATTATTATATATTATTCTTTTAACTGTGCATTGTGAATTAATATATATGTTAATGTCCTTAGAATAATATTGTATTATTCTTAAAGATGTTCCTAGTCAAGTATTATCATGAATGGGATAATGATAATACGTAGAGACTAGTATATGTTGATCGATGAATTGTTCATTGATATGAGATATCTAATCAGCATATGGGTACATGTTAGAGAACGATGTACTGAACAGACCCACCATGAGAATGCAACATGGATAGTTATATGATCGTCATATGCAATTCTCATAGTGATAATAATGTATATAATCCTTACGACTTGTGATCATCAGAGATCCCAACATAAGGAGTTATGTATCTTGATATCGTCAAACGTTACCCGTAACAGGGTATACTATAAAGGCGACTATTGGATACACTACGAATTATGTGGAGGGATGTTGACTGATCGAGATAGGATTTGTCCCTCCTATATAACAGGAGATGTGTTAGGCCCTTGATCAAGTGAGAACTAAAATGCATGGCCATGCTCGAATGAGTCGATATGAGATATCGAGCTTATTCGTTTATTCTAGTTCTACTTGGGGATCAAGAAAATAAAGATTGAATATACGAGTATGACTATTCCATGACTCGTGTTCAATCTAAACACAAAGGACAAAGGGATTAAGTTACATGATTAATATTATCACAAGTTCTAAAGGTTATGTCGAGTCATTGACATTCTCGTAATTTGGGTAGCATCGATGTGTTGCTAGATACCGCTCGATGCTTGCGACATAAAATGAGAATTTTATGTCACTGCCAACATTACGAGATCCTATCGGGTCGCACAAATGATTAAATCGAGAAGGGAAATTAAATTCATGAGATGAATTAAATAATTAAGAGGAGTCTTAATTAATTATCATAATGATTAATTAAATCATGGGCTTAAGCCCATGAAGCTTTGAGAAAGCCTTTAATTAATCATATTTAATATGATAGCAAGGTGTTTTAATTGTAAGACAATATCAAAACTTAAAACCTAGCCTCCACTTCAAGCTCTCTCGGCCGAACCCTAGGAGCCGTGAGCTTCACCATCGCCGCCGTCTTGCTTGGTGGTTCGTGGTGGTCGTTGATCGGTTATTGTAACCGTGAGTCTTGTTGGTTCAAGAATAAGTCTAGCAACTTGTTCTTGAACGTCCCTTTCGATTCGATCGTGTGGATACCGTAGAGACGAAGGCGAAAACTTTCGTTTGTGACTCGGAGTTCGTTGGACGTGCTGCTCCGTGGATTCTGCTTCAAACGCGCTACAAGGGTAAGACACTTGTAATTCTCTAATCCGATATGAATCCCTTTGTATAGATCGCTGGTTTGTAATCCCAAATTTTATTCCGCTGCGTTGTATGCTCATGGGGTTACTTACAGTGGTATCAGAGCCGTGTACAAGGCTCATATCGGATTTTATGTGGTTAAATAGTTTAATCATGTTAGAATTAAATATTGCATGCTAATTGAAACTGTTTAAATTCATATATGATATGAAATTAATTTTAGTTTATGAAAATCATCGTAGTAATTGTATTTGATATAATTGGCGAATAAAATTATTTATTGAGCTTTAAATTTCGGCCACCACCATCACAAATGTCACCATGGCTAGCCACATGAGGGCTAGGGTTTTCGAACCCTTGGCTCGAGATGGCTTAGTCGTTGTGGCTAATAATTGTGCATGGAAGTGTCGAAAATTAATTAGGGTTTAGAACCCATTGGACATGACGGCTAGATCATGACGGCTAGGGTTTCGAACCCTAATGGCCGTGCATGGCTCGGCCATAATCGCCCTATTTTCTTAAATTTTGATGCTTGGATGAGTTTTGAACTCCTTGACTCGATAATGGTTTATGCATGCATGGATTAGTAACTTTACCACATGAGAGCAAGGATTTTCGAACCCTTAGCTCGAGATGGTTGAGCGAACCCCGTGCATGGCATGACCGTGACTCGTGGCTATCAAATTCCGGCGTTTAAAACAAGATGGCTCGATAAAAACATCAAAAGGGTGCGAGGCGGCTAGGGTTGGAACCCTAGTGCCGCCGCCGCATGGACCATGGCTCGGCCATGGGCTAGGGTTTCGAACCCTAGGCCCACTATTGGTCCAGCCGTGGGTTTTGGTTCGAACCATGGTGGTTCGTGTTTTAGTCGCTTTAGTTCGTGGCATGTGATGTCCCGAGCGTACGATAATTTTTCAAAAAAATTATTTTACAGTTTTAATTAGAATTAAATTTAAATTGTTTAGAATTTAATTAATTAAATGTTAATGCATGCTTTATGTGTTGTTTGAGCATGGTGCGTGGTTATAGCCCTTTGACCTATTAGATAGGATTTGTGAATGATTGTAATTTATAATACGACCTGCGTGTCGTGCCTTTCTCTATTTCATTCTAAATGTAATCCCTCCCCTATGTTCCCCTCGAATGTGAATCGAGGAATTCTATATCTTGTAAAATAGTGTAGTTTATTTTATTGATGGTGATCAATGAAGATGGAGCATCGTGCCGGGATGAGGAGGCCATTCACAAATTGGAGCCAAAGGAAGGTGCTTATGAAGTTACCTTAGGTTGACTCATAGGAGTTTCTCATTGGCTTGAGAAACTCATTAGTAGGGGCTATAACCATGTCACGTTTTAATTATGTATGTTGATGCATGATTTATCTTATGTTTTAGTTTGATAATAGTATTACACATATATGTAGATATGTATACGACTATATGTAGTGGACATATTTTAAATTATCAAATTAATCATGAGATCAATAAATCCCTCTAAAATATTAAGTTTTAGATGCCTTCCAAAATAAAAGTACTCGTCAATAACTTCGATTGTACATGTGTGGGTTTGCCAAAGCAAAGCACCGTGGCAATCTTAGTAAGGCGCGAAAGGATAAAAGTGATATCCGTTATACTTTAATTGGGTACGACTTAACTAGGTTATCTCAATAGGATTGGGAACCTAGAGGCATGGGTTGGATTATAATTCATTAGATGAATTGAACAAAGTGTTGTTCGTCCAACTATCCAAGAATTATATGTGATGTAATTGACAAAGTGTTGTCTACCTAAATAACCGAGTCTTGGGCGATTAGCCAAAGCTAACTCAAGATTAGGCGAAATATGGATCTTGGCCCACTAAAAGTTTCGAGGGTTGATATTTTTCAAATAAAATAGTGGGAGTATCATTTAATATAAGACCATGTTAAATGATTTAAATCATAAACTTATTTTGCATATTTATATTGTAGATATCCATGGCAACTACAAACGTTACTAGCACTTTATCACTGCGATCGGTCCTTGAGAAGGACAAACTAAATGGGACGAATTTCCTAGACTGGCATAGGAACTTGAGGATAGTCCTCAAACAAGAAAAGAAACAGTATGTTCTAGAGGAACCCTTGCTCGCTGAGGAACCTCCCCTAACAGCTACAAGAGCTGAAAAAGATGCTTACAAGAAGCATCAGAGTGACGCACTTGATGTTGGGTGCCTCATGCTTGCCACTATGAACTCTGAGCTTCAGAAGCAACATGAGGAAATGGAGGCGTTCGATATGATCGAACACTTAAAGCAGTTGTACCAACAGCAAGCTAGACAAGAGAGGTATGACGTCTCTAAAGCGTTGTTCCAGTGCAGGATGGTAGAGGGAAGCTTAGTTGGAACTCATGTGCTCAAGATGATTGGGTACATTGAGAATCTGGATAAGCTAGGTTTTCCATTGGACCAAGAGTTGGCCACCGATGTAATCTTGCAATCGTTGCCGGAGAGCTTCAGTCAATTTGTAGTAAATTACAATATGACTGATATGGAAAAGACTCTGCCCCAGTTGCTTGGTATGTTGAGAACATATGAAGCAAATACTAAGAAGACTAAGGCCACAAATGTCCTTATTGTGAATAAGGGCAAAGGAAGGGCCAAAGCCAAAGGCAACAAGAAAGCAAAGAAGGTCTTTGCTAAATCTAAGCCAAAGTCTTCTGCACTGAAGCCAAAGGGAGGGATAGCAAAGGAAGGGAACTGTTTCCATTGCGGTGAGACCGGCCATTGGAAAAGGAACTGCAAAGTATATCTGGAGGATCTAAAGAAAGGAAGTGTGACTTCCGCTTCAGGTATTTTTGTTATAGAAGTCAATTTATCTACTTCTTCATCATGGGTATTAGATACTGGATGTGGATCTCACATTTGTGTAAATGTGCAGGATCTCAAAAGGAGTAGGACATTGGCAAAAGGTGAAGTTGATCTCCGAGTTGGAAATGGAGCAAGAGTTGCTGCATTAGCTATAGGAGATTATCATTTAGCTTTACCTTCTGGTTTATCGTTGATTGACTGTTATTTTGTGCCTTCAATTACTAAAAACATTATATCTATTTCTTGTTTAGACAAGTATGGTTTTTCATTTATAATAAAGGACAATTGTTGTTCTATTTATTTAAATGATATGTTTTATGCTAATGCACAAATGGTGAATGGTCTTTATGTATTAAATCTTGATATACCTATCTATAACATAAATACTAAAAGGATTAAAAATAATGATTGTAATCCGACTTATCTCTGGCACTGTCGCTTGGGCCACATAAACAAGAACCGCATATCTAAACTTCATAAGGATGGAGTATTAGATTCATTTGATTTTGAATCATATGAAACATGCGAATCTTGTTTAATGGGCAAGATGACTAAAGCCCCTTTCAAGGGACATGTTGAAAGGGCAAATGTTTTATTGGGACTAATACATAGTGATGTATGTGGACCAATAAGTACACTAGCTAGAGGTGGTTTTCAATACTTCGTTACATTTACTGATGACCTCAGTAGATATGGGTATGTATACCTAATGAAACATAAACATGAAACCTTTGAAAAGTTCAAAGATTTCAAGAATGAAGTACAAAACCAACTTGGCAAAAGTATCAAAATCCTTCGATCAGATCGAGGAGGAGAATACTTAAGCCAAGAGTTTCATGACTATCTAAAGGAGTGTGGGATAGTCCCACAACTCACTCCTCCGTATACTCCACAATGGAATGGTGTATCCGAGAGGAGAAATCGAACCTTGTTAGACATGGTTAGATCAATGATGAGTCATGCAGATCTTCCGATATCATTTTGGGGACACGCTCTAGAAACAGCGATTTTCTTACTGAACCGTGTTCCATCTAAATCAGTGGAAAAGACACCATATGAGATATGGACTGGGAAGCGTCCTAGTATGTCTTTTATGAAGATTTGGGGTTGTGAGGCTTTCGTTAGACGTCACGCCACTAACAAACTTGGACCCAAATCTGATAAGTGTTTATTTGTGGGGTATCCTAAGGAAACGAAAGGATACTATTTCTATTATCCCACCGAGAACAAAATAGTTGTTGCTCGGACTGGTGTATTTCTTGAAAGAGAATTTATTTCTAGAAAAACCAGTGGGAGAAAAATAGAACTTAGTGAAGTTCAACCACAAGAAAACACTGAACCTGAAATTGAGATGGAAACAGAGCAGGCACCACAAACTGTTGTGGAAGAAGCACCTGCTCAAGAGACACAAGCCCAGCGTAGGTCTGTAAGAGAACACCGGGAGCCACAGAGATATGGATTTCTTGTGACTCAACAAGGTGACTTACTACTTATTGATGAGGATGAGCCGTCATCTTATCAACAAGCTATAATGGGTAATGATTCTGAGAAATGGCAAGAAGCCATGAAATCTGAGATGGAATCCATGTATGCAAACCAAGTATGGACTTTGGTTGATCCACCTGAAGGGGTACGACCCATAGGGTGCAAATGGATTTTCAAGAAAAAGACCGATATGGATGGTAACGTACAAACCTATAAAGGTCGGCTGGTTGCAAAAGGATTCAAACAAATTCATGGTATTGACTATGATGAAACCTTTTCACCAGTGGCCATGGTTAAATCCATAAGGATCTTACTTGCAATAGCTGCATTTCATGATTATGAAATCTGGCAGATGGATGTCAAAACAGCTTTCCTTAATGGAAATCTGCTCGAGGATGTGTACATGACACAGCCCGAGGGTTTTGTCGATCCAAAGGATGCTGGAAAGATATGCAAGCTACAACGATCCATTTATGGATTGAAGCAAGCTTCTCGGAGTTGGAATCTTCGTTTTGATGATGCAATCAAAGAGTTTGGTTTTATCAAAAATGAAGATGAACCTTGTGTCTACAAGAAGGTCAGTGGGAGCGTAATCATTTTCCTAGTGTTGTATGTAGATGACATACTTCTTATTGGAAATGATATCCCTGCCTTACAATCTGTAAAGATTTGGCTAGGGAACTGCTTTTCAATGAAAGACTTAGGAGAAGCTACCTATGTGTTAGGAATCAAGATCTATAGAGATAGATCGAGAAGGCTTCTTGGTCTAAGTCAAAGTACATACATAGACAAGGTGCTTAAAAGGTTTAGCATGCAAGAATCCAAGAAAGGATTCGTGCCTATGACACATGGTATTTATCTCTCGAAGGAACAGTGTCCTTCAACACCAGATGAGAGACAACGCATGAGTAAGATTCCATACGCGTCAGCTATTGGATCTATCATGTATGCCATGATATGTACTCGTCCCGATGTATCGTATGCTTTGAGCATGACGAGCAGATATCAAGTTGATCCAGGTGAAGGTCACTGGATTGCTGTCAAGAACATCCTGAAGTACTTGAGAAGGACTAAGGATACATTCTTGATTTATGGAGGTGAGGAAGAGCTCAATGTAATGGGTTACACTGATGCAAGCTTCCAAACCGACAAAGATGATTTTCGATCGCAATCTGGATATGTGTATTGCCTGAATGGAGGTGCTGTGAGCTGGAAGAGTTCAAAGCAAGAAACAGTAGCCGATTCTACAACGGAAGCTGAGTATATTGCTGCCTCGGATGCAGCAAAGGAAGCTGTTTGGATGAGGAAGTTCATTTCTGAACTTGGAGTGGTGCCTAGCATTAAAGATCCGATAGAACTCTATTGTGACAACAATGGAGCGATCGCATTGGCTAAGGAACCAAGATCTCACCAAAGATCCAAGCACATACTTAGGCGTTTCCATTTCATTCGAGAAATCGTTGAAAGGGGAGATGTTAAAATATGCAAAGTACCGACAGATGATAATGTATCTGACCCATTGACGAAGCCGCTGTCACAGCAGAAGCATGATCGTCATACTAGATCTCTAGGCATTAGGTATATGTCTGAGTGGTCTTAGTGCAAGTGGGAGATTTGTTGGGATATGCCCTAAGACAAGTCATTAGATGATTGTTTAAGACATACAATGTTTATGGATTTATGAATGGCAATTCATTATTATATATTATTCTTTTAACTGTGCATTGTGAATTAATATATATGTTAATGTCCTTAGAATAATATTGTATTATTCTTAAAGATGTTCCTAGTCAAGTATTATCATGAATGGGATAATGATAATACGTAGAGACTAGTATATGTTGATCGATGAATTGTTCATTGATATGAGATATCTAATCAGCATATGGGTACATGTTAGAGAACGATGTACTGAACAGACCCACCATGAGAATGCAACATGGATAGTTATATGATCGTCATATGCAATTCTCATAGTGATAATAATGTATATAATCCTTACGACTTGTGATCATCAGAGATCCCAACATAAGGAGTTATGTATTTTGATATCGTCAAACGTTACCCGTAACAGGGTATACTATAAAGGCGACTATTGGATACACTACGAATTATGTGGAGGGATGTTGACTGATCGAGATAGGATTTGTCCCTCCTATATAACAGGAGATGTGTTAGGCCCTTGATCAAGTGAGAACTAAAATGCATGGCCATGCTCGAATGAGTCGATATGAGATATCGAGCTTATTCGTTTATTCTAGTTCTACTTGGGGATCAAGAAAATAAAGATTGAATATACGAGTATGACTATTCCATGACTCGTGTTCAATCTAAACACAAAGGACAAAGGGATTAAGTTACATGATTAATATTATCACAAGTTCTAAAGGTTATGTCGAGTCATTGACATTCTCGTAATTTGGGTAGCATCGATGTGTTGCTAGATACCGCTCGATGCTTGCGACATAAAATGAGAATTTTATGTCACTGCCAACATTACGAGATCCTATCGGGTCGCACAAATGATTAAATCGAGAAGGGAAATTAAATTCATGAGATGAATTAAATAATTAAGAGGAGTCTTAATTAATTATCATAATGATTAATTAAATCATGGGCTTAAGCCCATGAAGCTTTGAGAAAGCCTTTAATTAATCATATTTAATATGATAGCAAGGTGTTTTAATTGTAAGACAATATCAAAACTTAAAACCTAGCCTCCACTTCAAGCTCTCTCGGCCGAACCCTAGGAGCCGTGAGCTTCACCATCGCCGCCGTCTTGCTTGGTGGTTCGTGGTGGTCGTTGCTCGGTTATTGTAACCGTGAGTCTTGTTGGTTCAAGAATAAGTCTAGCAACTTGTTCTTGAACGTCCCTTTCGATTCGATCGTGTGGATACCGTAGAGACGAAGGCGAAAACTTTCGTTTGTGACTCGGAGTTCGTTGGACGTGCTGCTCCGTGGATTCTGCTTCAAACGCGCTACAAGGGTAAGACACTTGTAATTCTCTAATCCGATATGAATCCCTTTGTATAGATCGCTGGTTTGTAATCCCAAATTTTATTCCGCTGCGTTGTATGCTCATGGGGTTACTTACACGAAGATGTAGCCCAGCTATCCCGGAAAAGACCGGCAGCTCCTGGGGGTTCGTCAGGGTCTACTGCTGTTGAAGCTCATCCTGTGAGGCAAGTTCGGTCACGCCCAGATCCGTCCGACCTCCCTTCAACGGGTGAGAAAGGGGGTGCACCAGCTCGTGTGGAGAGATGTCGTGAGCGGGTGATGGAAGCTTACAGAGGTGGTGTACGACTAGTTGGGGAAGGCCCGAGCACCGTTGCCCTAGCTGTGGCTCGTGATCTTCCCAATACTGAGGATGCCCTTTATATGAGCCAACTGAGCTGGGGGGACCTGATGACCCGAACTGGGAGCCGTCTGACCGAGTCTATGCTCTTGATGGGTGAGTTTATGTCAAGGGCAAATATGATCCGAAGACAATCCTTGAAAGATGCCAAGGTCTTCGATAATATGCAAGACACCCTTGCTGAGGCCAAATCTCTTCACGAGAAAGACATCTCGGAGCTGAAAACTCAGGTTGAGAAGGGGGCCGTCGCTGTGGCCGAGGCTCGTTCTTTGGTTGAGGTCCACAAACGTCAACATGAGGCTGAGCTCCGGGAGCTGCGTAATGAGTTAGCTTTAGCTAAAGGGCTAGCTACTTCTGCTGAGCAGGAACTAGCTAAATCTTTGAAGGAGGCGGCCGAGGAGAAACAAAAGTCTGAGGAGTTGGTAGGAGAGAAACTCCTTACTTTTATTGAGGCTGGGTTCCAGGGATGTCTTAGCCAGATCAAAGAACGTGGCTGTCTTGTGCCTGACGTCTCTTTAGATTTTCTAGACGTAGAGAAAGTAGCTGCCTCTCTCCCCCCTGATCTATAAATGTAATTTTCCTCAGATTGTTCTCTTATTTAATGTTATTTCTGTTTTACCGTTCTTGTCATTTTTTTGTGCGGACCAAGCATGACGTAACTCGGATTAGCTTAATAATTTACCACGTAGATCGGCTTGGTTTAATAATGTACCAAATAATGTCAAACATTAAACAAGTGGGACCAAGGGCGATGCAGCTCGGCCTGTCATAACAATTTGCCCGATAATGTCAAACATTAAACAGCTGGGACTAAGGGCGACATAGCTCGGCTGGGTCTAATAATTTACCAGTTATTGACAAACATTAAACAGCTGGGACCAAGAGCGACATAGCTCGGCTGTGTCTAATAATTTACCAATTATTAACATTACCCAGCTGGGACCAAGGGCGATGCAGCTCGGCCTGGCGTAATAATTCACAGCATAATTGCAAACATTAAACAGCTGGGACCAAGGGTGAAGTAGCTCGGCCTGGTTTACAAAACATTACACAGCTATGACCACCCCACCCTCTCTTAGAATATTTAGGCAGAATGGACTTTCTCTCCTAACCACTGGAGTTCGGCCACCAAGATGCTGAGCCAATCGCCTTATCTCTCCCCATACAGCCTCCATTGGATCTATTAGCGGAGGCTCTACTTGTGTATCTACCACAGCACTGGCTACCCTATTGTTTTCACGGGCCTGTTCTGGCTGAACAGGCGAAGGCGCCTGATTTGTTTGAGAAGGCGGTGGAGGTTGATTAGATTCCGTTGGTGGCGGAACCTGGTGTTGGAAAAGAGTATTTTGCATGGTCTGACTGATGAATTGTGCCAGTTGCTCCATAGTCATATCTCCCACCTTCATAACAGATGGAGGTGCCTGATCTTCCTGCTGCGGAGGAACATCTTGATTTTCCACACTGGTATTTAATCTTTCTTCCTGATTCCGCCTGACTCCACGCCCACGTCCACGTCGTCCAGCCATATCAACGTCTTCAATTCAGTAAATTTTCCCACAGACGGCGCCAATTGATATCACCTAAATTTGCGATGACTTGCTCTGATATCAATAGAGAGGGGGTTCACCTCTCTTTCTTCAACACTCAATATAACAGCCTAGGTATTAGCAAATATCCTCTGCAATGACCTGAAAATACGAAGCAAGTGTGAGAAGGGGCCGGAAGTTATTCCGGCGGGTCCCCTCCGACGCTCAAGTCAGGCGAGAGAATATGAAGAGAATATATGCTGTAAGTGAAAGCAATTATAACATTAGTTCTTAATCAATACTCCAAACCTGGTATTTATAGGCGGAGACCTAAGAGTAGTATTGCAACAAGGACTCTTTCCATGTTTATCCAAATCTTACCCAGATATGTCAAGATCCTGATAACACAATCGAATCCCTGATATTGCTCCGCATATCTAGGACTAGATCTCTTGGGGAACTGGTTTCCTTGCTGAGAGCCGGTAGCAACATGGGAAATGAGGAGAGCTCGGCCTATCAGCTCGGTCTCCCAAAAGAGGTCTCATGTCGAGTTAGTGACGAGAAACAGGTAAGGTGAAACAGGTCGGCCAAACAGGTCGGGCCTCGCAAAAGAGCTCGGGAGGGGTATGCGAGCTCTCGCCGAAGAATGACGAGTAACATGCCTTGGAGCTAGGTCGGCTCGTCAGGTGGTATCTTCTAGCGGGTATCACTGGTGATCCGGATAAAAGAAAATCTACTACTGGTTATGTGTTTACACTTGCAGGAGGAGTAGTAAGCTGGGTTTCAAAACTGCAGACAGTTGTAGCTTTATCTACAACAGAGGCAGAATATATGGCAGCTACTCAAGCTTGCAAGGAGACGATATGGACTCAAAGGCTATTGGGGGAGATTGACCATAAACAAGAGAAAGTTCCTTTGTTTTGTGACAGTCAGAGTGCCTTGCACATTGCAAGGAATCCAGCCTTTCATTCTAGGACTAAATACATTGGCGTTCAGTTTCACTTTGTACGAGAAGTAGTAGAGGAAGGAAGTGTGGATATGCAGAAGATCCATACGAAGGAAAACCTAGCTGATATTCTGACAAAGCCGGTTAATACTGAGAAGTTTGAGTGGTGCAGATCCTCAAGTGGCCTAGCAAAAACGTAAGCAGCAGGGTATGGCAAGATTGAAAGGATGTGTGGAGATGTGCTTGAGTCTCAATCAAATCTCCAAGTGGGAGAAATGTTGACTGGCTGTCCTCATTAATGAGGGCAGCTGGTGGTTGGCGGATGTGCATTTAATGCACATCTTCAACCCTATAAATAGAGCTCATTTCCTTCATTCTAATTCATTCCATTTCAGAGTATTCTCTCATATCTCTACATTTGTGTGTGTATTCTATAATATTTGTGAGGTAGTTTTCTCATATATTGAGAGTGTTGTTCTCTTAGAAAGATAGAGAGATATTGTAACCCACAAAATATTATAGTGAAATCTTTTCATCTTGCCCGTGGTTTTTACCCTAATAAATTTTAGGGGTTTTCCACGTAAATTCTGGTGTCCATTTTATTTTTCCTTTTTCAGTATTTATATCTCATGTTGTCGCACATGGGGCCAACATCCTGCAAATACACTAACTATAGTCTTAGTATTTGCTTTGGATAAATTAAGAACATGGTACATTTGGGTAGTATTTGGTTTTAGGAAAATTTGATCAGGCTGGCTGAGCTAGGTCGACTGAGCGAGGTGAACTTAAAGTCGCATTCAATATAAAAGAAGTGTGATTTGCCGATCTTATCTTTTCTTTCGCTAGAATACACAACAAACACACCTGCACGAAGAAGAAACAAAAATCTTCGGACGGGGTTTTGATGTTTGTAGGTAAACCCAGGCTTCTCGAATTGCTTGTGCCTAGAGGTCAGTCACTTAATTTCTTGAATCCCAGCAGTCCCATTTTCCTTACTACGAGTTTATGCATGAATGGTAATCTTTATTGTTGTGGGTTCTGCTGTATTATGATATCTTTCTTTTGATTCCACGCAGAAACTAGAGATTATTATGGAGCCAAAGTTCTTGAGTTCTACCCAGAAAGTTTCGCCTTCAGTTGGTACCTTTCCTTTTTTTCTTCCATATAAGTCATCACCACTTCAAAAGCCCAAGATTTGTTTCGATGCACACTCGTCATTTTCTGCTAAACAGTCGGGGAAGACTCCGTTTCTGGGGAAACAATTAGTATTTCAAGAAAAGAATGAATTTTTGTGGAGTACAAGGAGGGATCATTTGCCCTTTCCTGTAGTAAAAGCGGGTGTTGTGAAGAGGAGAAAAGAGCTTCCATTTGATAACGTGATTCAAAGGGACAAAAAGATTAGATTAGTTTTGAAAATTAGAAAGATTTTGACGAGTCAGCCAGATAGAATTATGGCACTTCGTCATTTGGGTAGGTTTAGGAAAGCTTTGGGACTAGAAAAAAGGAGGCGGTTTATTGCTTTGTTGAGGAAATTTCCTGCTGTGTTTGAGATTGTGGAAGAAGGGGCTTATTCAATTAGGTTCAAATTGACCCCTGAGGCGGAGAGGCTATACTTCGAGGAGATGAGGGTTAAGAATGAAATGGAGGATTTATTGGTTGTTAAGTTGAGGAAGTTGTTGATGATGTCCAATGAGAAACGGATTCTTTTGGAGAAGATCGCTCATTTGAGAACTGATTTGGGACTGCCTTTGGAATTTTGTGATACTATTTGTCAGCGGTATCCACAGTATTTCAAGGTTGTTGCAACTGGTCGAGGGCCAGTTCTGGAGTTGACTCATTGGGATCCTGAGCTTGCTGTGTCCGCAGTAGAGCTCGCCGAAAAAGAGAATGAGGAAAGAGAGCTGGAAGAGAGAAATTTGATTATTGATCGGACCCCAAGGTTCAACATAGTGAAGCTACCAAGAGGACTCAACCTTTCCAAAGGTGAGATGAGAAGGATTTGTCAATTTAGAGACATGCCCTATATATCACCTTATTCTGATTTTTCAGAACTGAGGTCTGGTACACCGGAGAAAGAAAAACATGCCTGTGGTGTTGTTCATGAGATCTTGAGCCTAACTGTTGAGAAGAGAACACTTGTAGATCATTTGACTCATTTTCGAGATGAATTTAGATTCTCTCAGCAGCTCAGGGGGATGTTTATAAGGCATCCAGACATGTTTTATGTATCTCTGAAAGGGGATAGAGACTCGGTGTTCCTACGTGAAGCGTACCGTGATTCTCATTTAATAGAAAAAGACAGGTTGTTGCTCGTCAAGGAGAAACTTCGAGCACTTGTGAATGTTCCAAGATTCCATAGACGAAATATTTCAGAGACTGATTCAGATCAAGCAGCAGGGACAGAACATGAGGTTGGATCGGGTGAAGATGTGGAAGATGAATGGTCCGACATTGACAATTTAGGTATTGACGAAGTAGATGATTATATTGATGGTGATGATGAGGATTACGAGGATGGTTGGAGTGATGACGGTGATGATTATGATTTGCCTCCAGACTTCAATAGAGAACAAGATGATCCATTGTCAAGTTTTCAACTGAGCAAACCAAATATTAAGCAAGTTGATAGCTCAAGGAAAAGTGAAAAACAAGATCTAGTTCCAGTGTTCCCAGATGGCAAACCAAGAGAACGTTGGTAAATGAAAATTTCACGGTGACATCCAAAATGGTCCAACTCAAGGCTATCAGCTCTCTATTCTACACATTGGAAGTAGAGGTTATTCTTTAGAAGGAATCCAACAGAAGAGCTTGAATGTTTCTCAATGTGGATATCTGTTGGACACTTAAATCTAAGGGACAACTTGAGAATATATGAATTTTAACTTCTTGTTTTGATCTTCTAAATTTTCCTATGTTTGCTCGTTCATGAGTTATGTCTTGATGTGATGTACCATGTTCCATCTATACAAGATAGCTCTCACATTCAAATGCATAATCTGGTATCTTTAAATGTAGTTCTCTGAATTTTAACCGAGATGTACTACTATATGTGGGCTTTATTTTCAAAACTACGCCTCCAAAGAAAATATATGAAATGCAAGTTATGATAATCAAAAATTTTGGTTAAACAAAATTAATTCAAAAATTCGTTTTGATTTAAAAAAAATGGAACCGAATTATTTAATTTTTTAACAAATTTAAAATATATTTTTTAAAATTTTTCAATCTTTTAAAATTTTCTATAAAAATAATTACTTCTTTTATTTGATTGGATTTTTTTATTTTTTTAAATCAAATTATCTTATTTAATAAAAATATTGGTTAATTCGGTACCTAATTAACCGATGTTTTGTTTAGTTGGGTTAATTCGATTTTTTTTAAAAATCGATTTATTCTTTGGTTATTGAAAAAAATCGGTTACTTTGTTTTGAAAATCGATCGAACTGATCGAGTGCTCACACCTACTTTATATCATTTATGTTGGGACAAGTGTGCCAATAATTCAGGACTAAATATATTTCGCACTAAAATTTTTAGCGGTGACCTGTAAAAGTGGGTAAGATGGTTTTATTTCAATATTAAATATATTTATCACTAAAATTTATTAGGGGGACCTCTAAAAGTGGGTAAGATTGTTTTATTCTAAACGTGGAAGTCTCATAATGAAATATAAAAGTTATTAATAATTTTTAAATTTACTATAAGAAGGCTTGAATATATAATTTTTAAAATAGTTGAATTTCATATCGCATAAAGACATCTGCGTTATTTGAAACAAATTTTAACTCTCCTGTAAAATCTGTAGGATCAAGCTATTTTCGCTTTACCAAAAGTTATTGTTGGGTATTGTGGCCCAATAATGTTAAGCTCATTAGGGCTTTAATACCTCTTAATTATTACCTAAAATCAGCAGCCTGAAATTGGGTGGGGTCAGATTTTGAGCGCCTCATTCTCTTGTGAAATAACCCAGTACGTGCCCCTCCCAACTCTGGTATCAGTACATGGGCCTCCTCTTGTGAAATGTCTGAAATGCATGCTTCTCGCTTCCAAAAACTCTCCCGCTCCTTTTTCCGTGTGATTCCCGTCTCTTCCTTCGTGGTTCAGCGGGTTGAGCAGGGTGAGGGTGTCCGGTTGATTTGTGCTCCGGTGGTTTGGCATTAGTAAGTGGTTCAGGCGAGGTGTGTTGGTTGTGAGCTTCCTATCCGAGTGTTGTGTGCGCTTGGGGTTTTCTGTACGTGTGGTGTGTGCATGGTGTAGCTTGGGTCTTGGGGGGTTTCTGGCTCTGGTGCGTTGAGGGTGATTCTGTCAAAGTGATTCTGTCTGGTGGTTCAGTCCGGGTGATTGCTGGCTGTGTGCTCATTGTTATGTGCTTGGTGCTTCGGTGGGAGTGTTAGTAGCTCGGTGCTTTGGTGGTTCTATCCGGAGTGTTCTTGTTGGAATCGAAGAGGGGGGTGAATGAGATTCCTTGGCTACTTCAGCGTTTTAAAATGAGTTTGAAAAATAAAAGAATTTTGCGCTTTGCGGAAGCCTTTAGTCAATCGATAAATAAAAAGAACAAAATAAATAAATGCGTAAAGGAAATAAAGCAATAAAATAACAAGGATATTTGTTATCTACGTCTCCTCTTCCCGGTTAGATAACCTCCAACCGAGGTTCCACTAGAACAATTGGTCTTGGCCTTGAGGGCTCCAAGTTAGCCACAACACAACTCTTCCCGAGTTACAAAGCTCTTCCCCAGCACACTACTCTTCCCGAGTACACAACGCTCTTCTCGAGCACAATACTCTTCCCGAGTACACAAAGCTCTTCCCGAGCTACCAACACTCTTCACGAGTCTTCTTGGCCTTAAGGGCTCCAAGGATAGCCACAACACATGCACCAACTTCACTTGTTGGCGACTTTACAATTTTCCAACTTGCTTTGGTGTTGGAGGACCTTTACAATTAAAACCAACAAACACCTTCACGGTGTACTCTCACGAAGAAACACAAGACTCTAACAAAGACAAGAATTACAAGCTCCAATACAACAACAATGTATGGAGATTGCAATGCAATATGAATTCAAAAAGATCAAGGCTTTGTAGAAATTTGTAGACTTGTTTCTTGTCTTCAAAATGCTCCAAAGCATCCATATTTATAGTGTAGGAGGCCCCCTAGGCTCCTACTAGCCGTTGCTAAACATAAGGCTGAAATCACTCCTCGATCGCCTCGGGCGATCTCCATCGCCACGTTCTAACGTTCAAATCAGGCCCAGATCGCCTCAGGCGATGTCCCCATCGCCTCGGGCGATCGCTCGTTGAAAATTTGCCGTAGGGTCAATTCTGGATCGCCTGGGGCGACCATGCCATCGCCTGGGGCGATCTGGATCTCCTGGCGCGCAGCGTGCCATCGCCTGGGTCGATGGTGCGCGCAGCGTGCACGCATGGCTCGGATCGCCTGAGGTGATGGCCCGGATCGCCTGAGGTGATGGCCCGGATTTCAACACTCTCAAACTTTTCACTATTCGACCATCTTAAGCTCATTTATGGGAAAAGTGGTAAACATGAAAGTTGTATCCCTTCCTCTTATCTAGTTTTGGACAAAATGTCATTGCATTTCATTAAGGTATGAAGAAGTTACGCCCAAAATGCTACAGTTGCTCAAACCTTGCTACAATCTGCACTTGTTAGGACTTCCATGCCATTTTGCTCCATGATGCAATCCAAATTGGACTGAGATGTTTGAATATGAAATCTAGCATATTGGGTTGGCTTTCCAACCTCTTTTTGGATTCACATTATTCGGAGCATCTAGCCAAGAGATATAATCAAAACATTGCACTGCGCTCCAATTGGCTTCTATACGAACTTGCCCACCAACGGACCATTGGTTCGTGGGTCTTCATCCCATCATAAGATATTGTTCCAACATCATTCCACACATTTTGAACACTTAGTTTGGTTGTTCATAGATGACATTCCTTCTCGTCCAAGCTCAATAGATTCCTTGATAAAAATCAACGCTTGTCCTATGAACTCGCATATGTTATTGTATAACTTGGGTTCTCTTCCATTGGTCTTCCCAACCAATTTATCAATCTAACCATGTACACTAAGTAGACATATTAGTACAACAAATGCAAGTTTTGTTGATCATCAAAACTCAAAAAAAAAAACCGGAGATAAATTAACGCATTAAACACAACCATGTGTTTAAGGCTCAACAATCTCCCCCTTTTTGATGATCACAAAACTTGATAAACTTGAATATGTAATATGCATGAAATGTGAGTAACCATGACTCCCCCTTAACAATTGCATAGCACATACAAGATTACCTAAGTAAAGCATAAAGCAAACAACTCTCCCCCTCAAACCATGCATATA
This sequence comes from Haberlea rhodopensis, assembly GCA_907163345.1. Lineage (NCBI taxonomy): Eukaryota > Viridiplantae > Streptophyta > Magnoliopsida > Lamiales > Gesneriaceae > Haberlea > Haberlea rhodopensis. Next base: position 21,793,473 of record CAJQUN010000005.1, on the reverse strand, counting down.
GGAACTCTCCCCCTTAAACTATGCATGTATTAACCTTCAAGTTTATCACAAAATTCTCCCCCTTTTTGTGATAATCAAAAAACATAAAATTCAAATAAACATGGCACAATTATATGTTGACACATAATCATATTTTAACAAATAGCACATGTTCCTCATTAAACATGTAATAGCCATAACAAGCATAAGATTAGATCATTAAGATGAATACAAACATGCGTTTAAGGCAATCAACAATGAATTCAAAATGTGCATATGTTCTACCAAGAGTTCATGCACTCATGCCCAATACACAATAGAATTCTCAAACCAACATTTGATAAATTTATTAAGATCATGAAAGTATTATATCAAAGATATAGCATCTAAACACTTATAGCATGCTTAATCACATAATATCACATATCATATTCAAATTTGAATTCAATGCACTTACTATAAAAGGATAAGCATACATCATGCAATAGAACAATTTATATGTGCATATGCTAAGGGGTTATCCATTTTACTACCAATGAATATTGAGCTTCATATTTATTGGTCACAATTAATTTGTGCCTACTCTTTTAAAATGTATAAATTAAATTTTACCTCCGATGACAAGAGTGCGTTCTTGTCATTGGTCCTATGCCTCGCGCCTCTTCTATAGTGGTGAATAATACAAACTCCTCCTTTGAGTTGCTTGTGCCTTCATCCTCCATCCCATTGTTGTCCCTACAAAACAAGTTTACAATAGGAGGATCTTTGGTACCCATTTGATTTTTGGGTCCTTGAGGGTTAGCTTCATTTGGCACCTTTGAGATCCATTTCCACATTTTGTTAGGTTGGTATTGGATTCTAGCAAACCTACACTTGTTTTTAGTGTGACCACTTTTACAAGTAGGAGAATCATGCTTGGCTTTAGCTAACAAGCTTGAAAATGATTTTGATTTGCTTGAGAAGCCTAACCCGGCTTTATCAAAGCTACAACGTTGCAAGCCAAGCAATTCATTCATCTTTAGACTACTTTCACTAAATTTGCAAAAAGATATTTTTAAAGAATTTAATTCATTTTTCTAAGAATTATTTTCTTCATCTTTCTTAGCAACCTCAATTTTGAGTAATTTGTTACTCATCTTGGTTTTGCCAAGAACATCTATAAGCTCATGATAAGAATCTAAAAGTTCATCAAAAGATGGTACCTCATCATCGCTTTCATTTCCTTCATCATTTGTGTCATCTTTGGCCATGAGACAAATGTTGGTTTCTTCTTCATCGGAGTCGCTATCACTCCATGTAGCTATTAAGGCCTTCTTCTTGCCTTTATCTTCATTCTTCTTCCTAGGACACTTGTTAGCATAATGACCTTTTTCTTGACAATTATAACAAGTTACCTCATGTTTGGAATCTTGTTTGGTAGCACTAGAGGCATTTGGCTTGCTATGTTTGTTGAAGAACTTCTTGAACTTCCTAGTGAACAAGATCATCTCTTCATCCTCATCGTCATCTTCATCCTCGGATTGATCCTTTCTTCCAACCAAGGCGATCCTCTTTCTCATAGATCTATCATCCTCCTTTATTCATTTTGTTGGAATCGAAGAGGGGGGGTGAATGAGATTCCTTGGCTACTTTAGCGTTTTAAAATGAGTTTGTAAAAATAAAATATTTTGCGCTTGCGGAAGCCTTTAGTCAATCGATAAATAAAAGAACGAAATAAATAAATGCGTAAAGGAAATAATGCGGTAAATAACAAAAGGATTTGTTATAGAAGTTCGGCGATGAATCGCCTACGTCTCCTCTTCCCGGTTAGTAACCTCCAACCGAGGTTCCACTAGAACAATAGATCTTGGCCTTGAGGGCTCCAAGTTAGCCACACAACAACTCTTCCCGAGTTTACAACGCTCTTCCCGAGCACACTACTCTTCCCGAGTACACAACGCTCTTCCCGAGCACAATACCCTTCACGAGTATACAAAGCTCTTCCCGAGCTACCAACACTCTTGGCCTTAAGGGCTCCAAGGATAGCCACACACTTGCACCAACTAGACTTGTTGATGACTTTACAATTTTCCAACTTGCTTTGGTGTTGGAGGACCTTTACAAGAAATCAAACCAAAAACACCTTCACGGTGTACTCACACGAAGACAACAAGACTTAACAAATGAAAACAATTACTAGCTCCAATACAACAACAATGTATGGAGTTTGTAATGCTATTCAAGAATTTAATAATCAAGGCTTTTGGTATAGTTTGTAGACTTGTTTCTTGGCTTCAAAATGCTCCAAAGTATCCATATTTATAGTGTTGAAGGCCTCCAAGGCTCCTACTAGCCGTTGCTTCAAATAAGGCTTGAATCACTCCAAGATCGCCTCGGACATCGCCTCGGACGATCACCATCGCCGCGCCCCAACGGTCAGCAAAAATCACGGATCGCCTCAGGCGATCGCTGGATCGCCTCAGGCGATCCAAGTCAAATCCCAATGCCGTAGCTTCAGCAGCCTGAAATCATGCATCGCCTCGGGCGAAATCCACATCGCCTCAGGCGTTCCAGCCCATCGCCTCAGGCGTTCGTGACATCGCCTCGGGCGAACTCCCCTGCGCGCATGCCCGCGCCACCCTCGGCATCGCTTCAGTCGATGTGCGGGAGCGAAGTCCCTGTGGCTGCCATCGCCTCAGGCGTTGGTCACCATCGCCTGGGGCGATCTTTCTCGCGTGCTCGCCTGGCCATCGCCTGGGTCGATGAGCGTGGCGATCCTCGCCTGGCACCCATCGCCTGGGGCGATGGCACTCATCGCCTGGGGCGATCCGTGTCTTCCAAAAGACAATTTCTTTGGCATTTCAAATCTATTACAATCTTCAAATTTGATCATAATTTATGCTGCATACTCAATGAAAATCATTAGTACAAAATGTATAGGTTTTGTAATCATCAAAACAAAAACGATAATTTTATTTAAAATAGAGGAATGAGAGTTGTAGCGTTTTAAGGCGCAACAATCTCCCCCTTTTTGATGATCACAAAACCCGGTAAACTTGAAGGAAAATAAAACTTATAACAATGCAATGCTTAGAGAGTTTAAACTCCCCCTTAATGAATGCAATGATAAACAATGTTTCAATATGCATTTTTATCACCTTTACAAAATGTGTCACAAGTTGTAAAGACAATTAGGTTGCAAATAGCATTCCAACAATCAAGTTTACAACAAGTTTACATAAACATTCTCCCCCTTTTTGTGAGAATAAAAAAGGGTAAAGGATTTTTAAGAAAAAATTGGACATAGTTTCCTTGAAAAAATGAATAAACCATAAATCCATCCAAGTAATACACAATCAACTCAAAATCCAATCAACAACTTACAAACCATTAACATACACAATAAATTCATTCCAACATCATTTAACCATTTAATCCTTACAAATAAATTACAAAAGGATAAAATCTAAAAAAAAACACTAAAACAAAGACAACTCAATCCATGCCACCATCACCATCACCATCACCATCATTCCCGTGCGTAGTATCCTCGTCCATGTGAGCACTGGAAAACTGAGAACGAAGAGCGTCCACTTCATGTCGTAAATACGACAAATCTTCTCTCGAGGAGTCTTGGTAAGCTCGAAGAGACGCAACATCATCTCGAAGGGAATGGAATTGAGAATTCATATCGACTCTCAAGGATTGAAATTGTGAGTTCATATCCTCACGAAGGCTTTGGAATTGAGAAGTAAAAAAGGCAAAGGCGTCTGGATTGAATTCAAAAGAAGAAGAAGGTTGATGACTATCAGGAGCTGGAATATCCGCCCCAATATTCATCATGTCATCAAATGTAGATGGAGATTGATGCTGAATGGGTGGCTCATCAAGATTTGGTTCAATCAAGAAAGGAAAATGAACCCTTTGGGCACTAGTCATCCTATCAATGGGTAATGAGGGGTGATCTTTAGGATTGAAGGCAGAAAGTAGGTTCCCCGGATCATTAACCCAACAGGAAGTGAAAGGATTCCAAGAAATTTTGTTAAATAGAAAACACCTAAGATTGAAGGTGTCCTTGGACTTGATAGGGAGTTTCTCATTGTCATCGAAAGGAAGGTTGAAATGAAGAAAAATCTTTGTTAGGACACGGCCGAATGGGAGAATAACCTTTTTAGGATTATGGGCGGTGTTCCTAAAGATTTGGACAATGAATCTAGGTAGGTTGAAGGGGGTCATGGTAATGATGTAATACATCAAGTATACATCAGAGAATTTCAACCTAAGACGATCACCATCCCGAGGGATCATAGAGGTGATCACAATCTTGTGAAGGATTTGGTAGTTCGTAGGAATAGAATTCACAAGAAAGGATTGGTTTGGACATTGGGGAGTGCCGCCAAATATGAGATACAAGGCTTGGGCAGGATCACATACCCCATCATTGGGCCAAGTAGCTAGAGCAAATTTAGCCGGACCCTCCGAAGGAATGCGAAGAATATTTCCTAATTCAGTGCTATTGAATTCAATGGGACGATTGCAAACGATGGTTTTGATAGTTAACTCACCATCACCCTCAAACAGTTCAAGATTGGCATAGAAAGAATGAATCATGGATGGATACAAAAAATCGTTCTTTCTAGGGGGTTTGAAAAAATTTTCCCATTGTTGGAATTGAATCCAATCAAGAATAGGGAGCTGGGAAGTCCTAAGGAAATCGAAATCAAAGATATAACCCGGAATTAATTTGCGAGTAAGATAGTCTTCCGGAATTGGCTTACCATCAAGTGGAGGACCCGTATAATTCCTAGTGGAGCGATTAGAGCGTCTCCTCCGGCTTGATTCTCCTTCTTCTCTGTTGCTTCGAGACATATTGCAAGAAATTTAAGGGAATTGAGGTAAAGTTTCGATTTTGAGAAATGGGGTTAGGGTTTGCAAAAATTTCGAATTGGAAGATTTGGTGTTTGGAAAGTGAAATTGATGGTTTGGAAAGGCTTAGGATGATCGATTATAACAATGATGAAGAAATCTCGAATTATGGGTGAAAAACACGAAATATTGCTGAAAAAAATGAGCAAAAGCCGTAGCCTTCTGACTTTAAAAATCGAGATCGCCTGAGGCGATCGAGAACGCCTGAGGCGATGCTTGCGATCGCTTGAGGCGATGCGAGCCACGCCCGAGGCGATGCTTGCGATCGTTTGAGGCGATGCGAGCCACGGACGAGGCACTGCGCACTGAATGCTGAGGCGATGGTTTGGCCATATTTTGAGTCAATTTTTGGACCAAAAAATTATTTTTGATAATTCTAACTAACATTAAACCATCTAACAACAAAAATTAATCACATAATCTCAAAAACACAATAATTCACAATTTGTGACTTTTAAAAGGTGATTTCAAAATGCATTTTTGAAATTAAATGTGAGTAAACTTGATCCCCCTTAACAATTGCATAGCACATACAAAATAATCAAGTAAAGCATAAATTAAACAACTCTCCCCCTCAAACCATGCATACACAAGCTCTCCCCCTTAAACTATGCATGAAGGAAACTTCAAGATTATCACACAATTATCCCCCTTTTTGTGATAATCAAAAAGTACAAAAATTAAATAGACAAATCACAAATATATGTTGACCCATAGCCATATTTTACACATGTTCCTCATCAAGCATATAATAGCCCAAAATAAACATAAGATTAATTCATTTTGAGGAATACAAACATGCGTTTTAAGGCGATCAACAATGAATTCAAAATGTGCATATGTTCTACCAAAATTTCATGCATTTGTTCCCAATAAACATTAGAATTCTCAAATCATCATTTGATAAATTTATTAAGATCATGATAGTATTATTTCAAAGATAGAGCATCTAAACAAATATAGCATGCTTAATCACATAATATCATATAACATATTCAAATTAGAATTCATTGCACTTACTATAAAAGGATAGGCATACATCATGCAATAAAACAATTTATATGTGCACATGCTAAGGGGTTATGCATTTTACTCCAATCAATATTGAGCTTCATTATTTCTTGGTCACAATTAATTTGTGCCAATTAATTTTGAATTGCTCATTTAAAATGTAAAAAGTAAATTTTACCCTCGATGACAAGAGTTCGTTCTTGTCATTGGTGCAACGCCTCGAGCCTCTTCTATAGTGGTGAATAATACAAACTCCTCCTTTGAGTTGCTTGGCCCTTCATCCTCCATTCCATTTTTGTTCCTACAAGATAAATTTACAATAGGAGGAACTTTGGTACCCATTTGATTTTTGGGTCCTTGAGGGTTAACTTTCAGTGGCACTTTTGGAATCCATTTCCACCTCTTATTAGGTTGGTATTGGATTTTAGCAAACCTACATTTATTCTTGCTATGACCATCTTTACAACAATAAGTGCAAGTAAGAGAGTTGTGCTTTGCTTTGGCCAACAAGCTTGAAAAAGATTTTGATTTGTTTGAAAAGCCTAACCCGGCTTTGTCAAAGCTACATCGTTGTAATCCAAGCAATTCACTCATCTTTTGACTACTTTCACTATATTTGCAAAATGATATCTTTAAAGAATCTAATTCATTTTTCAATGACTTATTTTCTTCAACTTTCTTAGCAATCTCAAGTTTGAGTAGTTTATTACTCATCTTGGTTTTGCCAAGAGCATCAATAAGATCATTATAAGACTCTAAAAGTTCATCAAAAGAAGGTACCTCATCATCGCTTTCATCTCCTTCATCTCCAAGAGCCATTAAACAAAGATTGGTGGCTTCTTCTTCATCGGAGTCGCTATCACTCCATGTAGCTATAAAAGCCTTCTTCTTGCCTTTGTCCTCATTCTTCTTCCTAGGACATTTGTTAGCATAGTGGCCTTTTTCTTGACAATTATAGCAAGTTACCTCATTTTTGGATTCATGTTTGGTTGCACTTGAGGTCTTTGACTTGCCATGTTTGTTGAAGAACTTCTTGAACTTTCTTGTGAACAATGCCATCTCCTCATCATCATCATCTTCTTCATCATCGGAGTGGTCTTTCCTTCCAACCAAGGCAATCCCATTTCTCTTGGATCTATCCTCCTCCTTTACTTCTCTCCTTGTGGCAACTTCAAGCTCATGAGTCACCAATGTGCCATGGAGCTCATCAAGATCATAGGAAGCACTTTCTCCTTTGTTGGACTCGATGATGGCCGTCCTCTTGGCATCCCATTCCTTTGGTAAGGCTCTTAGTGCTCTCCTCCATATTTGCTTTGGAGGATACTTCTCTCCAAGTTGGGCAAGCTCATTTATGATTTGAGTGAGCCTCCTAAACATGGAATCCACATCTTCTCCGGAATCCATCTCAAATGTTTCATACTTGAGTTGCAATAGATCAATCTTGGTCTCCTTTACTTGATTAGTGCCCTCATGACAAATTTGCAATTTGTCCCAAATTTCCTTTGCCGTTGAGCACATTGAGATCCGGTTGTACTCCTTCATATCTAAAGCACAATGCAAAATATTAATCGCTTTAGCATTTTGTGAAATTAATATCATATCCGCTCTAGTGAAATCGTCCATTTCTTTGGGAACATTAATTCCCCCAACTTCCTTTAAAGGAATATGTGGACCTTTCACTATGATTTTCCATAGATCATAATCTACGGATTGGATGTATAGAGAAATTCTATTCTTCCAATAACCGTAGTTATCACCCGTGAAAATCGGAGGGCGATTTGTCGATTGACCTTGAGCAAACTCATTTGCTAGATTAGCCATAAAAAGATTTTGATTTAAAAACAAAAATCAAATGGCTCTGATACCACTTGTTGGAATCGAAGAGGGGGGGTGAATGAGATTCCTTGGCTACTTTAGCATTTTAAAATGAGTTTGTAAAAATAAAATATTTTGCGCTTGCGGAAGCCTTTAGTCAATCGATAAATGCAAAGAACTAAATAAATAAATGCGTAAAGGAAATAATGCAGTAAATAACAAAATGATTTGTTATAGAAGTTCGGCGATGAATCGCCTACGTCTCCTCTTCCCGGTTAGATAACCTCCAACCGAGGTTCCACTAGAACAATTAGATCATTGGCCTTGAGGGCTCCAAGTTAGCCACACAACAACTCTTCCCGAGTTACAACGCTCTTCCCGAGCACACTACTCTTCCCGAGTACACAACGCTCTTCCCGAGCACAATACCTCTTCCCGAGTATACAAAGCTCTTCCCGAGCTACCAACACTCTTCACCGAGTCTTCTTGGCCTTAAGGGCTCCAAGGATAGCCACACACTTGCACCAACTAGACTTAGTTGATGACTTTACAATTTTCCAACTTGCTTTGGTGTTGGAGGACATTTACAAGATATCAAACCAAAAACACCTTCACGGTGTACTCACACGAAGACAACAAGACTTAACAAATGAAAACAATTACTAGCTCCAATACAACAACAATGTATGGAGTTTGTAATGCTATTCAAGAATTTAATAATCAAGGCTTTTGGTATAGTTTGTAGACTTGTTTCTTGGCTTCAAAATGCTCCAAAGTATCCATATTTATAGTGTTGAAGGCCTCCAAGGCTCCTACTAGCCGTTGCTTCAAATAAGGCTTGAATCACTCCAAGATCGCCTCGGACATCGCCTCGGGCGATCACCATCGCCGCGCCCCAACGGTCAGCAAAAATCACGGATCGCCTCAGGCGATCCAAGTCAAATCCCAATGTCGTAGCTTCAGCAGCCTGAAATCATGCATCGCCTCGGGCGAAGTCCACATCGCCTCAGGCGTTCCAGGCCATCGCCTCAGGCGTTCGTGACATCGCCTCGGGCGAACTCCCCTGCGCGCATGCCCGCGCCACCCTCGGCATCGCTTCAGTCGATGTGCGGGAGCGAAGTCCCTGTGGCTGCCATCGCCTCAGGCGTTGGTCACCATCGCCTGGGGCGATCTTTCTCGCGTGCTCGCCTGGCCATCGCCTGGGTCGATGAGCGTGGCGATCCTCGCCTGGCACCCATCGCCTGGGGCGATGGCACTCATCGCCTGGGGCGATCTGTGTCTTCCAAAAGACAATTTCTTTGGCATTTCAAATCTATTACAATCTTCAAATTTGATCATAATTTATGCTGCATACTCAATGAAAATCATTAGTACAAAATGTATAGGTTTTGTAATCATCAAAACAAAAACGATAATTTTATTTAAAATAGAGGAATGAGAGTTGTAGCGTTTTAAGGCGCAACACATTTCCTTGTAGATACTTCAAGTTCATGGGTCACCAATGTGCCATGAAGCTCATCAAGGTCGTAAGATGCATTCTCTCCTTTGTTGGACTCGATGATGGCGGTTCTCTTTGCATCCCAATCCTTTGGCAATGCTCTTAAAGCTCTCCTCCATATTTGCTTTGGAGGGTACTTCTCTCCAAGTTGGGCAAGCTCGTTTATTATTTGAGTGAGCCTTCTAAACATAGAATCCACCTCTTCTCCGGACTCCATCTCAAATGTCTCATATTTGAGTTGCAATAGGTCTATCTTTGTCTCCTTCACTTGGTTGGTTCCTTCATGACAAATTTGCAATTTGTCTCATATCTCCTTTGCGGTTGAGCACATTGAGATCCGGTTGTACTCCTTCATATCTAAATCACAATGCAAAATATTAATAGCTTTAGCATTTTGAGATATTAAAATCATGTCCGCTCTAGTGAAATCGTCCATTTCTTTGGGAACACTTATTCCCCCAACTTCCTTTAAAGGAATATGTGGACCTTTCACTATGATCTTTCAAATGTCATAATCTACGGATTGGATATATAGAGAAATTCTATTTTTCCAATACCCATAGTTATCACCCGTGAAGAGCGGATGTCTATTTGTCGATTGACCTTGAGCAAACTCATTTGCTAGATTAGCCATATAAAAGATTTTGATTTAAAAACAAAAATCAAATGGCTCTGATACCACTTGTTGGAATCGAAGAGGGGGGTGAATGAGATTCCTTGGCTACTTTAGCGTTTTAAAATGAGTTTGAAAAATAAAAGAATTTTGCGCTTGCGGAAGCCTTTAGTCAATCGATAAATAAAAAGAACAAAATAAATAAATGCGTAAAGGAAATAAAGCAATAAAATAACAAGGATATTTGTTATAGAAGTTCGGCGATGAATCGCCTACGTCTCCTCTTCCCGGTTAGATAACCTCCAACCGAGGTTCCACTAGAACAATTGATCTTGGCCTTGAGGGCTCCAAGTTAGCCACAACACAACTCTTCCCGAGTTACAAAGCTCTTCCCGAGCACACTACTCTTCCCGAGTACACAACGCTCTTCCCGAGCACAATAATCTTCCCTAGTACACAAAGCTCTTCCCGAGCTACCAACACTCTTCACGAGTCTTCTTGGCCTTAAGGGCTCCAAGGATAGCCACAATACATGCACCAACTTCACTTGTTGGCGACTTTACAATTTTCCAACTTGCTTTGGTGTTGGAGGACCTTGACAATTAAAACCAACAAACACCTTCACGGTGTACTCACACGAAGAAACACAAGACTCTAACAAAGACAAGAATTACAAGCTCCAATACAACAACAATGTATGGAGATTGCAATGCAATATGAATTCAAAAAGATCAAGTCTTTGTAGAAGTTTGTAGACTTGTTTCTTGTCTTCAAAATGCTCCAAAGCATCCATATTTATAGTGTAGGAGGCCCCCTAGGCTCCTACTAGCCGTTGCTAAACATAAGGCTGAAATCACTCCTCGATCGCCTCGGACATCGCCTCGGGCGATCTCCATCGCCACGTTCTAACGTTCAAATCAGGCCCAGATCGCCTCAGACGATGTCCCCATCGCCTCGGGCGATCGCCCGTTGAAAATTTGTCGTAGGGTCAATTCTGGATCGCCTGGGGCGACCATGCCATCACATGGGGCGATCTGGATCACCTGGCACGCATCGTGCCATCGTCTGGGTCGATGGTGCGCGCAGCGTGCACGCATGGCTCGAATCGCCTGAGGTGATGGCCCGGATCGCCTGAGGTGATATGCCAGATTTCAACACTCTCAAACTTTGCACTATTCGACCATCTTAAGCTCATTTTTGGGAAACGTGGTAAACATAAAAGTTGTAGCCCTTTCTCGTATCTAGTTGTGGACAAAATTTCATTGCATTTCATTAAGGTATGAAGAAGTTACGCCCAAAATGCTACAGCCGCTCAAACCTTGCTACAATCTGCACTTGTTATGACTTGCATGCCATTTTGCTCCATGATGCAATCCGAATTGGACTGAGATGTTTGAATATGAAATCTATAATATTGGGTTGTCTTTACAACCTCTTTGGATTCACATTATTCGGAGCATCGAGCCAAGAGATATAATCAAAACATTGCACTGCGCTCCAATTGGCTTCTATACGAACTTGCCCACCAATGGACTATTGGTTCGTGGGTCTTCATAGTTGATAAGTGTCATTTTTACACTTATATTTGCATATATTTCTTGCGATTTTTATAATGATTCTTGGAAGATTTTATACTTTTGGTTGTGTTTTGTTGTATTTCAGGAATCCAGTAGAAGTGCAAGAAATACTGGAAAAACCACGTTTTATGGACTAGGAGGTGGAACTATGACAGTACGAGGCAATCCGTGGGAAAAGATGTCAAAATGACTTAAAAATTGACAAAAGCTTCAGGCGATTGATCGCCTATTTCGAAGAGATCGATCGCCTGAAGGCAGTGAGCTCGTGGAATTTTTCAAGCGAGAGGCGATCGATCGCAACAAATCAGGCGACCGATCGCCTCGGGGCAGAACATATAGGCGATCGATCGCCTATCTTGAAGAGACCGATCGCCGAGGAGAAAAAGCTGAAGGCGATCGATCGCCCAATTCGAAGAAATCGATCGCGTGCAGAGTCCCAGAATAAAAAACTTCCTTAATTAAGTTTTGGGGCTATTTTTGGTACCAGATTATTGGAGCTCGGGAGGAGACATATAAAAAGAGATTTTTAGGTCATTAGGAAGGGTTCTTTCACCTCTGGATAGGCAGCCACCCTTTGGAAGAGAAGATTCATTCAAGACGATTCAAGGAACGCAGCTAGAGACGGGAACAACGGATCGACGCACGATTCAACATCGAATGTTTACTAGTATTTCTGAACTTTTGTTTAGTTTTATTTTCGAATTCCAATGTTTATAATGTTGTTAGATATTATAAAACGTTGTTTTTCCGTTAATATGCTAGACTAAGTTTGTTATCGAGACAAGGGGATCTTGTGTATGAACCCACAGTTTTAATTCTAGTTTTTGATTAAGTTTTTGTTATTTTTGAGTTTATGTTATGCTGTTAATGCTTTTGAAGAATTAGCTACTCTTTGAATGTTGTTAGTTTGCAATTGAGATCGAGAGATGATTTTGTAAAACGGAACCAATAACATAAACCGTGGATTTCAGACCGAGATCGAGAGATGACGTCAAATACACGAGTGATAGCTATAGATATCTAGTAATCGAAGGCTAAGGGTTTTCATAGAACGTATGCAATATTGAATTGTTAAATAAGTGAACGAGAGTTACTTACTGCAATTCAGTGTTAGGTTTAATATAGCTCGAGAGAGTATATTGGATATAATCGGAAAACTTGTCACCTTAGATGCATTAATTTTAATTAGAACTAGTAGGTAAATTGTGGGGGATTACTCAAGTGAACCGAAGTCTCGATATTTATCTCTACTGTTTATTCTCTTAATTCTCTGTGGTGCGTTGAATATTGGAGTTGATAAAATTAGTTCATCTTTCAACCAGTTTCGTAGGTTAAATATAGAACGCTAGTTAAATTTGGTAATTACTACTAGTCCTCGTGGGTTCGACAATCCTTACTTCTAGATCATTATACTAAAACTTGACACCGTGCACTTGCAGTAGAATCGCTCGAAATAACTGTTTAAAATAAAAGCGATCAATCCCATCATAAGATATTGTTCCAACATCATTCCACAAATGTTGAACACTTAGTTTGGTTGTTCATAGATGGCATTCCTTCTCGTCCAAGCTCAATAGATTACTTGATAAAAATCACCGCTTGTCCTATGAACTCGCATATGTTATTGTATAACTTGGGTTCTCTTCCATTGGTCTTCCCAACCAATTTATCAATCTAACCCTGTACACTAAGTAGACATATTAGTACAACAAATGCAAGTTTTGTTGATCATCAAAACTAAAAAAACAAACCGGAGATAAATTAACGCATTAAACACAACCATGTGTTTAAGGCTCAACAGTTCTGGCCGTGTGTTCTTGCCCGTGTGCTTTGTGCTTTCGGCGGGACTTTAGTGTTGGGGTGTTGTCGACACCTTTCGGTCTTTACCGTGGTTTCTTTAAGTGACGTAAATTGAAAAAACAGCAGATCAGAGCTGATCTTGAACTATAGACGATTTATAAAGGATTTTTCTCAAATTTCAAAACCTTTATCTCACTTGTTGACTAAAGAAGCACCATTTGATTTTAATGCTGATTGCTTGCAGGCATTTGAGACACTAAAGGAGAGATTGGTCACAGCACCTATTTTGATAGCACCTGACTGTGATATACCATTTGAGTTGATGTGTGATGCAAGTGACACAGCTGTCGGAGCAGTATTGGGACAAAGAAGGAATAAGGTATTTCACACTATTTACTATGCTAGTAGAACGTTAAATGAGGCACAACAGAACTATGCCACCACTGAGAAAGAACTTCTAGCAGTAGTATTTGCCTTCGATAAATTTCACTCTTATCTTTGTCTATCCAAAGTCATTGTGTACACTGATCACTCGGCACTCAAGTATCTTCTTGCTAAAAAAGACGCTAAACCACGTTTAATCCGATGGATTCTTTTATTGCAAGAATTTGACTTAGAAATTAAGGATAAGAGGGGTGTAGAGAACGTAGTGGCGGATCATTTATCTAGGATTGATTTTGAGATTGAGAAACATGATAATGATGTGGAAGAGATCAATGAAAAATTCCCCGATGAACAGCTCTTTCAAGTTCTTGCCCTACCCTGGTATGCCGATTTTGCAAACTATTTGGTTAGTGGTATCCTCCCACAAATGACATTTTATCAAAAGAAGAAATTTTTATCTGACGTTAAACACTACATGTGGGATGAACCATTGTTGTTCAAAGTTTGTGCAGATAACATGATCAGGAGGTGTGTTCCAGAGGATGAGATGTCATCTATATTGAGCCATTGTCATGATCGCGAGGTAGGGGGACACATGGGTCCAACCAAAACTGCTGCCAAGGTACTGGAATCTGGATTTTATTGGCCTACATTATTTAAAGATGCATGCAGGTATGTTTCAGCTTGTGATAGGTGTCAACGAACTGGTAACATTTCTAGGAGACAGGAGATGCCCTTAAACAACATTCTTGAATGTGAATTGTTCGATGTTTGGGGCATCGATTTTATGGGACCATTTCCAGTTTCATGTTCACACTACTATATTCTAGTTGCGGTCGATTATGTGTCAAAGTGGGTTGAGGCTGCAGCGTCTCGCACTAATGATGCTAGAGTGGTGGTGCAATTTTTGAAAAAACATATTTTTACTCGATTTGGCACGCCTCGGGCAATCATTAGTGACGGTGGGTCACATTTTTGCAACAAACTTTTTGACAAACTCTTAAGCAAATATGGAGTCACCCACAAAGTTGCAACACCTTATCATCCACAAACTTGTGGGCAAGTAGAAGTGTCGAATAGGGAAGTAAAACGCATTTTAGAAAAAACTGTCAATACTTCTCGAAAAGACTGGTCCTTACGGTTAGATGACGCTTTATGGGCTTATAGAACTGCATATAAAACACCTATTGGCACCACACCATATCGGTTAGTTTTTGGAAAAGCATGTCATCTTCCGGTTGAACTGGAACATAGAGCATTTTGGGCAATAAAGAATCTAAACTTTGATTTAACTGCTGCAGGTGATCACCGTCTCCTCCAAGTGAACGAAATGGAAGAGTTTCGGAACCAATCATACGAGAATTCCAAGATCTATAAAGAAAAGACAAAAAAATGGCATGACGCAAGGATCAGTCAACGTGATTTCAAGGAAGAAGATATGGTGTTATTATTTAACTCCAAATTAAGGCTGTTTCCAGGCAAGCTTAAATCTCGTTGGTCCGGACCATTCCGCATTTCCAAGGTGTTTCCATCAGGTGCAATCGAACTCTATGATCCAACCAAGGGAACGTTCACAGTGAATGCACAGCGATTGAAGCACTACCACGGGCATGATTTCAGTATACCGGAGTGCACCACCGTCCATTTTGTTGAATGAAGCGACAGATGCAAAAAGTCCATCTTGGGACTATAAATCAAGAACTAATTTTTCTCCCTTCTCCTTCGTTTTGAATTTAGTAATTAGTTAATTGATTTTGGTTTGGAATTTCGTTTTTCTTTTTAATTTTTGTAGGTTTTGATCGATATATAAAAAAAAAAAAAAAAAACTCTGGAGGGAGGCGATCGATTGCCTAACCAGGCGATCGATCGCCTTGAGCATGCATTTTTCAAAAACAGCTACTGGAGGTAGGCGATCGATCGCCTACTTTTAGGTGATCGATCGCCTAAACGCAAAATTTTTAAAAATGCTACTGGAGGTAGGCGATCGATCGCCTATTTTTAGGAGATCGATCGCCTCAACGAAAAAATTTTAAAAAAATGCTACTGGACACAGGCGATCGATCGCCTAATCTGAGGCGATCGATCGCCTGTCGTGTTTTTTTGTTTTTAAACACCTCTGATTCGCTCACTCCACACAAACTCACATCTCCTCCTCCTTTCAAATCCCTAATCCCCAAATCCTCAAATCCCAAATTTCCTTCCCAATCTCTTCTCAATTTTTCATGTTATCGCAAATTCCTTTCCCCTCCACTATTATTGGCTAAAGGGTGCAATTTTCTTCTACAGATTACAAGATCGGGAAGCCATTCCAGCACCAAGGAGAGATTACTCCAAGCCCAGGAACACCCTCCATCAAAGCTTCGAAATTTAGAGGTAATTTGGCTTGCAATTTCCGGGTCATGCCTAATTACTAGATATTTGGTGAAAGTGGGCAAGGATTTGCATTCTTTGTGGGTAGGAAAGTTATTTTGAAGATTGGTGTTAGAGGCTTGCTAGTATTGACATTGTTGAGGCTTGGTGGTGCTTAGTAACTTCTTGAAAGTGGTTTGAGGCAAGTTGGACTGTGTAGGAATTTATTGAGGCATTGCTTGTTCGTATTCATATATCTCATAGCATGGCACCTACAAAGAAACCTAGGCGAGGGGCTTCCTCTTCCGCCCCACCCCGACTTATGACACTACTCGTTTTGCCACTCATGCCGCATCGGAATTCTATGACAAATGGCATGCTAGGCCTTTGGTGAGGGAGAGGGGAATGGATATGGACACACCCGATTCGTCCATCCTCCGCGAGGCGGAACGTCGCGGATGGTTGCGCTTTGTGTCACCCCCGTGCCATGCAGTCATCCCTTTAGTCAAGGAGTTCTATGCCAACTTCAAAGTCGAAGCGAACGGTCCGTATCTGACTATTCGGCGGAAGAAGTTTCTTTTTCTTAGCGAACGCATCAATCGCACATATGAGATGCCGGATATCGGAGACGATGAATACTCGGCTTATTTGCATCACCACCTTGACTATAATGAAGTGATAGAGACAATCTGTCGGGAAGGGGCAACATGGATACTCAATTCGGATGGGCAGATCAAACATTGTAAGAAAACTCATTTGAAACCGGAGGCAGACATCTGGTTTACTTTTATCTCCCATCGAGTCCTTCCATCGACTCACACTGCCGTGGTTACTAAGGAGAGAGCGGTGTTAGTTTTTGCTATCATGACACGCCGCTCGGTGGATATTGGGGAGATCATATACTCTTCGATGAAAGTAGCGGTGGAAGGCTCTACCACGATTGGCCTCCCCTTTCCGTCTTTAATCACCGAATTGTGCCGCCAGGAACAAGTCCCTTGGGAGGCTTCTGAGGAAACCAGTGTGCCATTTATGCCACTTCGCCTTCCTAGACCACCGTCGGCGCCCGAGTCTGCACCAGGGCCCTCCAATGATCCGGAACAGCCCCAATCTTCACATCGCCGAGCTTCTCGTGGCCATTCTCCAATAGCTCATCCTACTACCAATGCTCAACGATTTCAATCTTTAGAGGATGAGCTTATGGCACTCAAATTGCAACAGCGATTGGTTCGTGATGGGAAACGCGAGCTCCGGCGCAATCAAGAGGAGATGTTGCACAATCAAGATGACATGCGCCTTGAGCTTCGTGAGTTTCTACGTTTTTCATACGACTGGCACACAGTCGCAGCCCAGGCCCATCCCGACTTGGCGTTTCCACTGCCACCCACGCTCCAGCCATACCCGCCACCCTCTGATGACGATGATGATGCTGATGGCGCTGCCGATGCAGATGAGGGTGACGACCACTGACGGTTGTCACCACAGGTATTACGTTGTCCTATTATTTCTTCATGTTCACTACATTGAGGACAATGTATTACTTAAGTTTGGGGGGGTAATTGGTTAATTGGTTAACTATGATATGATATGTGGAGATGGGAATTTTGTTTTTGCTTTTGTTTAAGGAGTGAATGGTGTTTGTGCTGAGTTGAATTTGTTTAATTGTGCGTTTGAACATGTCTACTGCTGTGGAATCTTTGATTTTAGCATAATATTGATGAGTCCGATGAAGAGCCTGAAAAATTGTTTTTAGTGTAATTGGATTAAAAGTAGTGACTCCATGCTATGATGATATTAGTTTACTCTACTTATGACTTGAATCTGGATGATTGTAAACATGTTGTGAATATTTTGAGTCGAATTGACATGTTTGAAATGAGGAATAATTTGAGCACATTGAGTCATAAACTTGTTGATTACTTTTGGAGTAGTGATGATAGGTGTGAACTTGATGACATGTCTTGAGCATCTTAGAGTAATCATAGAACTTATTTGATGATGGCACTTTGAGGCGAAATTTTTATAATTATGAACTAGACTTGGATATGATTTAGGCGATCTTTGGAACGTTTGAGCCTTTCAAGCCTATCTTATCTACATCTTTCCCTAGTGTCCAACTTTGAGCTTGATTGAATAAGAATGGAAATTAGCCACCATTCGACATTTGTTGATAAACTCATTATACCTACCTTGTTTAGCCAAAAAAAAAAAAAAATATCTTATCCTCACCCAAGGGAGTATAATGAATTTCATTAGATGCACATAGATGTTTATAGTTGATGAGTTTATTGTGAAAAGAGCTTGTGATTGAGAAAAAGAAAAGGATAGACAAAGAGCCTTGAAAAAAAAAATAATAATAAAAAAATAAACATATAAGACCCAAAGTGGCCAAGGCTATAAAAGAAAAAGAAGAGAAGCTCGATGTGTGCGAACAATTGAATTATAAAAGATTATACTCTCTTCTTTGCGCTTCCTATCTTTTCTTTGTACCCGATACCAAAAGGCCTAACATTATAAGCTTTAAAAGTCCTTTTGATCCAAGTCTAGGAATTGATTGCATTAGTGGAGAAGTGCTTGAAAACTAGGTTTATGAGATTCTCGATGAAAAATCTTGATTGTTATTGATTAACACTGTTTTGATCTATGATAATTGTATGATACTTGGGATTGACAACAGCACACACACACGTTCCGAATTTGAAACTGTTATTTGACTTAAAGAGAAAACACTTTGTGTCCAACAATTTGAAAGATTCTTTGTTGTAGTATGAGTAAAGGTTCTGAGATAAACATACGAGCACGAAATGATCCATGTCACTTATCTGTTGTGAATTCACTGTTTTTGATTTTATTCTTGCTCGAGGACGATCAAGAGCTAAGTTTGGGGGAGTTGATAAGTGTCATTTTAACACATATATTTGCATATATTTCTTGCGATTTTTATAGTGATTCTTGGAAGATTTTATACTTTTGGTTGTGTTTTGTTGTATTTCCAGGAATCCAGTAGAAGTGCAAGAAATACTGGAAAAACCCCGTTTTATGGACTAGGAGGTGGAACTATGACAGTACGAGGCAATCCGTGGGAAAAGATGTCAAAATGACTTAAAAATTGACAAAAGCCTCAGGCGATCGATCGCCTATTTCGAAGAGATCGATCGCCTGAAGGCAGTGAGCTCGTGGAATTTTTCAAGCGAGAGGCGATCGATCGCAACAAATCAGGCGACCGATCGCCTCGGGGCAGAACATATAGGCGATCGATCGCCTATCTTGAAGAGACCGATCGCCGAGGAGAAAAAGCTGAAGGCGATCGATCGCCCAATTCGAAGAAATCGATCGCGTGCAGAGTCCCAGAATAAAAAACTTCCTTAATTAAGTTTTGGGGCTATTTTTGGTACCAGATTATTGGAGCTCGGGAGGAGACATATAAAAAGAGATTTTTAGGTCATTAGGAAGGGTTCTTTCACCTCTGGATAGGCAGCCACCCTTTGGAAGAGAAGATTCATTCAAGACGATTCAAGGAACGCAGCTAGAGACGGGAACAACGGATCGACGCACGATTCAACATCGAGTGTTTACTAGTATTTCTGAACTTTTGTTTAGTTTTATTTTCGAATTCCAATGTTTATAATGTTGTTAGATATTATAAAACGTTGTTTTTCCGTTAATATGCTAGGCTAAGTTTGTTATCGAGACAAGGGGATCTTGTGTATGAACCCATAGTTTTAATTCTAGTTTTTGATTAAGTTTTTGTTATTTTTGAGTTTATGTTATGCTGTTAATGCTTTTGAAGAATTAGCTACTCTTTGAATGTTGTTAGTTTGCAATTGAGATCGAGAGATGATTTTGTAAAACGGAACCAATAACATAAACCGTGGATTTCAGACCGAGATCGAGAGATGACGTCAAATACACGAGTGATAGCTATAGATATCTAGTAATCGAAGGCTAAGGGTTTTCATAGAACGTATGCAATATTGAATTGTTAAATAAGTGAACGAGAGTTACTTACTGCAATTCAGTGTTAGGTTTAATATAGCTCGAGAGAGTATATTGGATATAATCGGAAAACTTGTCACCTTAGATGCATTAATTTTAATTAGAACTAGTAGGTAAATTGTGGGGGATTACTCAAGTGAACCGAAGTCTCGATATTTATCTCTACTGTTTATTCTCTTAATTCTCTGTGGTGCGTTGAATATTGGAGTTGATAAAATTAGTTCATCTTTCAACCAGTTTCGTAGGTTAAATATAGAACGCTAGTTAAATTTGGTAATTACTACTAGTCCTCGTGGGTTCGACAATCCTTACTTCTAGATCATTATACTAAAACTTGACACCGTGCACTTGCGGTAGAATCGCTCGAAATAACTGTTTAAAATAAAAGCGATCAATCCCATCATAAGATATTGTTCCAACATCATTCCACACATGTTGAACACTTAGTTTGGTTGTTCATAGATGGCATTCCTTCTCGTCCAAGCTCAATAGATTACTTGATAAAAATCACCGCTTGTCCTATGAACTCGCATATGTTATTGTATAACTTGGGTTCTCTTCCATTGGTCTTCCCAACCAATTTATCAATCTAACCCTGTACACTAAGTAGACATATTAGTACAACAAATGCAAGTTTTGTTGATCATCAAAACTAAAAAAAAAAACCGGAGATAAATTAACGCATTAAACACAACCATGTGTTTAAGGCTCAACAGTTCTGGCCGTGTGTTCTTGCCTGTGTGCTTTGTGCTTTCGGCGGGACTTTAGTGTTGGGGTGTTGTCGACACCTTTCGGTCTTTACCGTGGTTTCTTTAAGTGACGTAAATTGAAAAAACAGCAAATCAGAGCTGATCTTGAACTATATATCGTTTTGGAGATTATTATTATATTTGTATATTGTGTTTTTGTATTGGTCTTTGATTTGCAGGTACACATGGCGATGTCAAGGAGGATATCCACATAACAGTGGTACCAGAGCGGCTATCCGCACCTGGTGGGTGAACAACGATGTTCGGGCCGCAGCTATTCGGCGGTTCAGATTTTGCACCGATTAGGCTTTTCGATGGAAAAACCCCAGAGCGTTAGCCTCTGGGTTGTAAGTGATTGGCTTAAACTCTAAAAATTTTACAATTTTGTTAATCGTCTAGGTCATAGGTTCTGAGGCTTGCTTGCTGTAGAAAACTAGGAATTGTGTGATTTTGTGTTTTCTGTGATTTTCAGTGTGACTCACTGAAATTTTAAAATTGTCTACTTCGATTTTTTCATTATCTACGCCTATTTTTTGTTGTCTTGCTTCTGCTGCTTACGTTGTGTAATTTGTTAGCCGGTGATTTAGCGTGCCTTATTTTGCCTGTGTGCGATGACTTTTATTTCTAGCTATAATATGGAACCCTTCAATGGAAAATCAAATTTTTCTATTTGGCAACATAAAATGAAAGGAATTTTAATTACCACTGCTAAAAAAGCTAAGGATGATGAATTTGCTTACTCTTCCATAATCTTGAATCTATCTAACTATGTGCTTAGAAAATGTGGTAAACTTACTTCTGCTAAACTTCTTTGGGGAAAATTAGAAGAGTTTTATACGGAAACCTCTTTGCCTAGTAAATTATTTTTACTTGAAATTTTTTTCATATTCAAGCTTGCCTTGAACAAAGATGTTGATGAAAACCTTGATATGTTTACCAAGTTGACTCAAGATATTAAGTTAACTGGAGATAAAAAACATTGATGATTATACTCCTATTGTGCTTTTAAATGATATTTCTGAGACCTATAGTGATGTCAAATCTGCTATTAAGTATGGTAGAGATTCTATTACGCTTGACACTATGATTATGGTCTTAAGAGTAGAGAATTAGATTTAGAAGTGAACAAAGTTAGTAAGCAAAATTTAGGTGAATTTATGCATGTTAGAGGTAGGTCTCAACATAGGTATATCAACAACCATAATTCCGATCTTGGTTATGATCAGAATAATGGTAAGAACAAGGGGAAAAACAAGACTATGTCTAAGTCTAAAAACATTAAGTGCTTTAACTGTGGTGATCCTAATCACTTTATTAAAGACTGTCCTAAAAAGAAAATCAGAAACAAAATGATAACAACCAATCGTACGAACAAGTGAATCATGCCTCTTCATTTGGTGAAAACTCGGGTGACTTTATGGTGACTGATTTATGTGATTCTGTGAATTCTGTGCATTCATCTACTATGTGTGAAAATTAATGGCTAATTGATTCTGGTTGCTCTTATCACATGTCACCACTTAGAAATTTGTTTTCTAATTATAAATAAGTTGAACATGGTTATGTTTCTATGGTTAATGAGAAACTTTGTAAAGTTGCTGGCATTGGTGATGTTTACTTGAAATTTGATTATGGTTATTCTTTGACTCTAAAAGATGTGAGACATGTTCATACTTTGTGAATAATTTGATGCTTGTGCTACTTTAGAATCTGGTGGTCTTTTGAGGGTAGATGAGAAATTAAATAATGAAAATCTTAAAAGGTTCTTTGGTAGTTTTCAAAGCTGAAAAGAAAAGAAACATTTATGTTTGCAAAACTGAATCTGTGTATGATAATATCTCTGTGAATTCTGTGAATGGTGGCTTGACTGATCTGTGGCATAGAAGATTAGGTCATATGAGTGCTAAAGGTCTAGATATTTTGCATAAAAAATGTTGTTTTGGTAAAGACAAGTTGTCTTGCATGCCTTTCTGTGATTCTTGTGTTTATGGCAAATAACAAAGAGTTAAATTCCCGGTTTCTCCTTTCCCTAATGTGACTAAGAGTTCTATGATTCTTGAGTACTTGCATGCTGATGTGTGGGAACCCTCTAGTGTTCCTACACAATGTGGTAATAGATACTTCATATCTGTGATTAATGACTTTTCTAGAAAAGTATGGGTTTTTATAATGAAAAATAAGTCAGATGCTTTTGGAAAGTTTAAAAATTGGAAGACTTTAATTGAGAATCAAATTGGTAAAAAGATTAAGAAACTTAGGACTGATAATGGCTTGGAGTTCTGTAATTCTTTGTTTGACAATTTGTGCAATGAATCTGGGATTCAGAGGCACAAGACTGTGCCATATACCCCTCAGCAAATTGATGTGGCTGAGAGGATGAATACGACTCTCCTTGAGAAAGTTAGAAGTATGCTTGCATCTTCTGGACTCTCAAAGAAGTTTTTGGGTGGCTGTTGTGACAGATGCTTACTTGATCAATAGAGCTCCTTTTGTGCCTTTAAATGATTTGTATCCTGAATCTGTCTTTGTTGGTAAAGAACTTGATTTTTCTAATCTTAAAATGTTTGGTTGCTCTGCTTTTGTGCATAAGAAATGTGATAAACTTGAACCTAGATCTACTAAGTGTGTCTTTCTAGGCTATCTCGAGAGAGTTAAGGGATATAGACTATGACTAAGAAGTGAACCTGGTTTAAAAGCATTATAAGTAAGGATGTAATTTTCAATGAGTCTGAAATGTCTTGATTGCTTCCTTTTGTGCATGTTGATGAGTCTGAGTCTAGTTCTATTCCTAGCAAGGTGGAGCATTTGTCTGGTGGTTTCTGTTAATGACAATAATATGTCTTTTGCTGAAAATCATGTGAACTTGCCTATTAATGAACCCGATATTCATGAAATGCCAGAAAATCATGATACTGTTGTTGAACATGACCATGTTGTGCATGATGAATTGGTTGCTAATGAACAAGAAGATTTGCATGATTATCAATTGACTAGAGATAGGGCTAGGAGAAACATAAGACAACCTGCTAAGCTAAATGACTTTCATATTGCTTCTTATGTGTTCAATGTGTTTGAATCAATTGATAACTGTGAACCTAAAACCTACAATGAAGCTTTGAAATCTAAAAATGCTAATGACTGGCTGTGTGTTATGAAAGAAGAAACGCATTCTTTGATTGTGAATCATATTTGGATTCTTGTTCCTAAACCTGTTAATTGCTCTGTTGTTGATTGCAAATGGTTGTTTAAGGTTAAGAATGAAAATGATTCTGTTAGGTTCAAAGCTAGACTTGTAGCTAAAGATTTTACGCAAAAAGAAGGTGTAGACTTCACTGAAAATGCTCCTGTTGTTAAGTTCGCAAACCAAATTTCTTATGTTGAAACGATTTTGAAGAAGTTTTCTATGTTTGATGCTAAGCCTGTTAATGCGCCCTTAGCTGCTCATTTTGAGTTGAGTAAAGATCAATGTTCTGAATCTGATTTTGACTTTTATTCAATGAAAAATGTGCCTTAAATGCTATAAGATCTGATATGTATTTGATGGTTAGTACTAGACCTGATATAGCTTATGCTGTTAGTTTCTTAAGTAGGTATATGTCTAACATTGCATGGTGCATTAGAATGCTGTTAAATGGCTGTTGAGATACTTGAAACACTCTGTGCATTATGGCTTGAGTCTTTCTAAGTGTTTGTCCCTTAGTAAGTTTCAATCATGTTTAAAAAATTTAAAATTTGATAGTAGTGATTGATGCATGGTTAGTCCTTTGATTAGTGTTTTATAACCTGCTTTGTGCTCGTTACAAAACTGTTGCCTTGGTTATTTTCCCACTTTAACTTGCTATGTGCTTGTTATTGTTTTTTCATTATCTTTACTTTGTGTTTTGACAGGAACTTGGTCCACACAATACTTTGTGTGTTGTGGGGACCATAATGCGATGATGATGTCTGCTTGTGTGTTTTTCCTACGTCCGAAGAGAAATTGATATTGGGCCAATGTGAAGATTTGTTGGGTATTGTGGCCCAATAATGTTAAGCCCATTAGGGCTTTAATGCCTCTTAATTAATACCTAAAATCAGCAGCCTAAAATTGGGTGGGGTCAGATTTTGAGCGCCTCCTTCTCTTGTGAAATAACAAAGTAATTGCGCCTCCCAACTCTAGTATTAGTACGTGTGCCTCCTCTTGTGAAACGTCTGAAACACATGCTTCTCTCTTACAAAAACTCTCCGCTCACTTTTCTGTGTGATTCCCGTCTCTTCCTTTGTGGTTCAGCGGGTTGAGCGTGGTGAGGGTCATCTTGTCCTGTTGCTTTGTGCTCCGGTGGTTTGGCGTTGATAAGTGGTTCAACGAGGTGTGTTGGTTATGAGCTTCCTATCCGAGTGTTGTGTGCGCTTGGGGTTTTCTGTACATGTGCTGTGTGCACATGGTGTAGCTTGGGTCTTGGGGGGTTTCTGGCTCTGGTGCGTTGAGGGTGATTTTGTCGAAGTAATTCTGTCCGGTGGACGTGTGCTCATTATTGTGTGCTTGGTGCTTCGGTGGGAGTGTGAGTAGCTCGGTGCTTTGGTGGTTCTGTCCGGAGCCTTTCGGCCCTGTGTTCTTGCTCGTGTGCTTTGTGCTTTCGGTGGGACTTTAATGTTGGGGTGTTGTCGACACATTCCGGTCATTACCGTGGTTTCTCTAAGTGACATAAATTGGGAAAACAGCAGATTTGAGCCGATCTCGAACTATATATCCTTATGGAAATTATTATTATATTTGCATATTGTGTATTTATATTACTATTTGATTTGCAGGTACACATGGCGATGTTAATGTGATATCCACATAACAGTTATATGTGGTGCTAACGGTGTAACTCAAATATTTTAAACCGTATAGCAGCAACAAACACCACATTCGATCGATCACACCGCATTGACAATTATTATACTCCTACAAAATCAAATGGGCAAAATCCTCTTGTATTTTTAAATTAATACGTGAAATCACCTGCATAAAAAATAAAGTAAAATTCTCATGTGTATTTAAATTTATAGCTTAAGACACTCTTACACATTTTTTTTGTGATATATTTTGTTTCTTGTGCGTGTTTATACAAAATTATCTTGAAATTAGTCTTAAAAAACAGTCTTAAAGTCGAAGACATCATTGTAAATATAATAAAAAACATAATTATTTTTCCTACATATCTTGGTTTTGCATAATCTATTTGTAAAAATATACAAAATGTTTGAGAAGCTATAAAACGAGAAAAGAAAACTATAATTACGCTTTATCACATTTATTGTGGTATTTTCTTTTTTTTTTTGAGAAGTTTAATTTTGGGATAATATTATGTAAAGCCTATGGAAAACATATATATCACAGAAAATTGTGGATGCAGAAGTCATAGCACATATATTTTTCACATAGGGTTTCAACTACAAATTAAAAGATGGGAGGGGATATTAATTAATTTTTCTAATTATAAGAATATTTTAACAATCTTAAAATAACATGTAATTTTTATATTATCGATTCTATCAAGGCACTTATCCCCGACATAAAATATGATAAATCTATTTTTATTTTTGTTAATATAAATGGCGAAGATTATGGAAATGAAACTTATAACCTCTCATATTTTTAGGAGGGTCGTGCCGCTTCACTCGTGAAGGGTGAAGGGGTGGCAATCTATTTTAATTTTGAGTCACTATCTCCTCCTGTTTTTTTTTATTTATTTATTTGCCCCTTCCATCAAGGTGTACGGAAATCATCTTTTTTACTTTATCATTGTCAAAAGAAGATAAATTTGTCTGTAGTAATATATCCAAGTGCGGGACCTCAAGGTTTACAAAAAGGCGCATAACCCAATCAACTACTTTTTATCGCTTTAATCATAGATATTATTCATGTTGTGTTGCTTATTTATTTTTACAA
Source organism: Haberlea rhodopensis (assembly GCA_907163345.1). NCBI lineage: Eukaryota > Viridiplantae > Streptophyta > Magnoliopsida > Lamiales > Gesneriaceae > Haberlea > Haberlea rhodopensis. The sequence continues at coordinate 21,766,883 of CAJQUN010000005.1, read as the reverse complement.
AGTTTAGCTTGTAGCTAGTGGGTTCCATGGATAAATTACAATATCAGTCTCATAAAAAAGGAAATTTTCTAATATTAGTCCCAATTTTTTTGAACTAATCAAATGTAGTCTCATATAAATTATTTTTAATAAAAAATATTCTCACATAAATGTTTTTAACAAATTTAGTCCCACAAATTTACTTTTTAACAAAAATGATATCATAATTGAATATAAATCTTTAAAACCAAGTTTGATTAAAAACAAAAGTTTGAGGCTAATATTGATTAAAAATAAAAGTTAATGATTTTCATGAGACTATATTTGATTAGTGCTAAAAATCTGAGACTGTTTTATGACACCATTTTTTTTAAATTTACCCTCGATTTCATAGATTCCCACGTCGTTTTCTACATCAGAACACGGATTTACCTAAAAAAATATATTTTTAGCTTATCATTTTATGTACATGAAAAATTCTCTTTTATAATGCATGCCCCCAACCCCTATGCACTAATCTATTTCTTTTTTCAACAGGGTCATCTGTAGCTTTCAGCAAAAGGCCAATCTGTGAGACGCGGTGCCACTGAAGTGTACAGAACGGTTACTCCTCTCTGAAGCCAGACTCCAAACATCAGTGTTTACATTTGAAATTTAATTTTTAGATATTCGATAAACAAGAATTCTTGAGTTTATATATGTATGAGAATTCCTGCCGCAGGTAAGCCTGCATATTTCCATGCATGTCTGGATTTTGAGACTGCACTGCAATCCAATGTTTCGCAGAACTTGGTTCCTATAAATACTGCTCACAGCATATATGTGACGAACATCTCGTTGTTGCGTAGTAGAATATTCGAAATGGAATGAAGATAAAATTATCAAAAGGAATCAAAATGTGGGAAATAATTGATTGGGTAAGATGATATATTCTTGGTTTCGGATGGTTGACTTTTATCTTTGAGAGGACCTATATATCTCTGTTCGTTCGTGTTGGAATTCAAGAAAATAGATGCATTTTACATATATATCATAGTGAAAGAAAACCAACATGCTTCTTTTCTGAACTAGAAACCTTTATGTTCGGTGTTTGATTCAAGATGAACCACTAAATTTATATTCTAGTTTATCTATATCAACTTTCGAGCTCCCCCTTATCCATTCGGAGCACAATTTACATCTCTACTATATTATAAAGCATAACTATTCCCTGCTATATTATAAACTATAAAGCATGAGGAGCATAGAGTTACAGATTATACAATTTATTGTTTATTAAATAACACTCTCTTCCACTTATGGGTCGGTTTTCTCCTTTTTGGAGGTCCAGTGAATGTTTGGTGAAGTTGTAATGTATAAACCCGATATGTATATTCTGATAGATTATTTTGTTGGCTTGCTTTTCTGTTATTAGATATGTTAGATTGCTCAATAAATTATGGAACGCAATATTGCGCAATCTTGCAACATCAAATAACAAGATTGGAGAAAATTTTGGTTTTAAGAGGGATTCAAACTCTACAAGATTTCAAGGAATCAAAATCTTCAAGATATGAATTATGAATTTATTTAGATGATGATTTTTCATTAGTTTTGAATATCAATGAAAATATACTCGATAACTGTGAGATAATACCTCGGATAGAGTTTTGAATTTCAAATCCAAACCTGTCGTCAATTTATTGCAATAGATAAGGCTACGAAATCTTCTCTGCTCATTAGATGTAGGACTGCTTACTTGTTTCAAAGCGCAGGCAAAGCGTGATTTTTCAATACATATATTCCAGAGTACATACTGCTCATTTTATCGAAAATGTTTATACATTATTTGGAAGAAGAAGAAGGTGAATTATCGGGAAAGAATAATCCTTGTATCGAAGGATTTTGATAGTAGTTTAATCAAATACAAGTAGTACTCGGCGAATAAAGACCTACCGAGTGCATTCAACATGAGTATCAGGCATGGGCGGAGCCACTTTTGGGTTAGGTTGGGCTCGAGTTCATGCATATTTTGAAAGAAAATAATATTGTGAATTTTTGGAAATTTAGTTTTTTAGCCAATCATCTAATTCGTGATAGCTCTTTAGCTCAATCTATCCAGGTCAGGCCAGTCAATTTTGAACTTTAGCTCTGCTCTTGGTATCAGGAGTTAAGAGGGAGTTTTTAAATGTATAATTCATTAGTATTTGTAATATTGTTTTGTTTAGTAGATTTACTCGATATTTGGATAAGTAGGACGACTGATGAATCAATATAAAATATATATGTGTTTATTAATTTATTTTCAGTTTGGCATGCTTAAGTATTCATTAATAAAATTGGATAAAATTTATAAAATCTAACCAGACAAAATCCAACCGTTCATAAATGGAGGGGAAGTCATCATGGATCAAAGTGATTCATGTAAGCCATTCATATCAAGTTCCCACCTCATGTTTCTTATTACGAATACCTTTCAAAGGCCAAATTTATTAGGGTCCCACAACCCAACTTTCTCTTGAAATTTTGCAATAAATAGGGTTTTTACTAAGTTTCAGATGATCAAACCAGCAAAACCCCTTCATTCCTATACTTGATGTGATTCTTACTCTCCCTCAAGGACTTCTAGCCTGCTGTATACTATGATACTTCATCAATGATGAAAAGTAGGTGGAATTGTTATTAATGACTAATATTGTATACGCATGGCAAGCTAGAAGAACTTGGGGGAGAACTAACAAGTTTGCCTTTCCTTTGCTCCCTGAAGCTAATTAGCAAAGACATGTTTTCACCATGGCCGCCTTTGTTTCTCTCCCTCAAAGGTTTCTGGCGCAGCATAAATATATAGTGTAAAAGCCTGAAGCCTTTGTGGGGACAGAACAAAAACTGTCATGGTTTTGTTCTCTTTACCATTTTACCTATGGTACTTTCATATCCATTTCCGAATTTTAGTTTTTTCTTATAAGTATTTCATCCTTTATATCAATTATTTAGATAACAAAATGCGTTCTCTGTGGGAAGTATGGAGAATTTGAGAAAGTGTTTTTAAATTCTGCACATATTAATTTATGTTTGTTTTTTGTCTTTCTTCCATCTCTTATCAAATTATCCCTAGTTTTTTAGTCCATTTATTATTAAACAAAGACCATAGTGAAGTTAATTCAAATCAGTGTGTGATCTTGAAGATTCTTCTAGTTTCTTTGATATTTCGAACTACTTTTCTAAGAAAATATATATGGATAAGTATATTATCTAAAATTCAAGCATTAATTGAAGTTTTCAATTTTCATAAACTTGCAGTTCTTGGAAGGAACAATGGGTAGTATATTATGTTTGGTATAAAATGCCCAGCTCAGACAAGTTCTATTCTTCCTTCATCTGTACTGACAGCTTGTGGTTCATGAAAATTCACTTGTGTCTTAAAAGTTTTCTGAAACGAGGAGATATGCAAACTTTCTATCACTTGATGGTGCATGGAGACAGTGGTGTACTGAGTGCTTGTAACAACACAATATAAAGTAATCACTTATACAATTTGTGTTTTCCTAACATTATTTAGCAGCTTCGATTTCACACATTTTCTTCTTTGGCTGCTCTTATTATTTTCAACACTCCACTGTAGTTTCTAAATTCATTTTGGGGCCTTGTATCGACCATTAGCGAAGGAAATTTTCTCTGATTTTACAAGGAAAATTGTTTCCCATTACCCACAAGGTAGCTATATGATTGGGAAAATAATTAGAAAAATGATAAAACCAAGAACATTATTTTTTTTAGACGAGTTATTGCTGCACAATTCGAGCTCAAGTCATGCCACCGACTACAAACTTGGTTTCATGCTGCAACCCATGTTGAAGTGTTGGAAAATGTGCATATTTGAATTAAAATAAATTGCTCGACCGATTGAGCATTTTGCTCGATCGATCGAGCGGACCAGAAAAATGTCGGGTCTTGTGAACAGTAGCTCAATCGATCGAGAACTTTGCTCGATAGATCGAGCATTGTATTTGTTTTGTGAAATGGTATATTCATTCATGTTTGGGGTGCAATTTTTGGCCAAATATTGCCTCCAAATTGTGTCCTTTGGACTTGATTTTTGGTTCACTATATATATAAAATATCCCCACTTGTTTTAGATACAGATTTTCGAAATCAACTTCATATTTTTAGTGAAATTTGAGATCATTTGTTGTTCATCAAATTGAGTGCTTTGAACATTTGTTGTTTGGGGACTTGTGATTTGGAGTGCTCATATCACAAGTAATAGTCGTTGTATCTTGGGAGACAAATTGCCATAGCAAACCGTTAGCATCATAGCGGGCAATATTGTCTTAAGGACGAACCTCAACATAAAAACTTATTTTTGAAGACATTGTTATTTTTTCTTCAGATACACTTTGAGAGAAATTTTGTACTACAGAAAGGCCTTTGCAAATTCCACTTTTTTTCTCTTTTATGCACTGTAATTAGAATTAAGGACTCGATATTCTGGAAATCAACTGCTCTACGGATTTCATCTCTTAACATACAAAGCCACCAGTGAGTACCAACACTTGTCAGAAACGTGCTTCATGGCAACGGTATTGGGTTCTTGAGTATGAATGGGCTTATGAATTCATCTAAACTAATAAGACTGGTTTAGGCCCGAACTAATACTTTGGGCCTACTTTAAAAAAACGGACTGTCTCCCACGGATTATGAGGTGTCAAAATTGTTTCAATGGGCCCATAACTTATCTCACAAGTCTGAACAAAATAAAATCTTGGTGACGAATTTATATCAATGAGTTTATGCCATTTTATGGTAAATTTGACATGTTAACGACTGATTAAGTTTGATCTTAATTACCCACATCCTAGACTACTTGATATCTTGGTTTGAGGGGACCTGATTTGATTCTAGTAGTCAATAACTTTCCTGATCAAGTTATTGTGCTGCTACTGTGATTCATTCTACCACTGCACATTTTATTCCATCTCTTTATAGTTGTGGTTCAGTCATTGCCTACGAGCGACAAATGTATTTGTTGATGTTTACGTATGTTTCGTCGTGTTTCGTGGATCTCGGATGGATATTTGTTGTAACGTGGTTGCTAAAATATAATTCATGTTATGTTAAAAAATAAATTGATCTTAATTACTCTATGGTAATAAAAAATATTTTATCTTCTGGGACGACCTCAAATATTTAGTCAAGGGGTAAAGGGGCCTACGTTATGGATAGAGTTGTCAAAACGGATCAGCCCGATCAAAAGGGTTGGCCAACCAACCCACGGGCTAAATCGGCCTTGCTCATTTGGCCCGCCTCCAGGCGAGTTGGGTAAACCCCAACACGTCGAAAATTTATTAAAAAAAAATTCAAAAAAGAATTTCAACTAAACTTGCCGAGCCTGAAACTGATGCTAGAAGAATACTGAAACTTGCTTCAGGTTTTATCTAGACATTAACCCTGCTACTAAAAATACTTGACTAGAGAATCGATATTTTTCTCAATTTTCAAATACATGTTACAACTTTCAAATACGACCAAGTGAAATATATAGTAGATCGGATTCTTCAATATGATATTGAGTTAACATTTATGAATTGAGGCTAAAAAAAGGAATAATCATTTTTTAAAAAAGGGGAAATTACATGGAAGTCCACTTTGGTGACACAAAATTTACTTAAGTCTTGAGAAAAAATCTTAGTACATAAAAAGCCAAATTGGAAACAATTGTGTTGAAATAAGTCCACTTTTCAAATTTTCAAATCAATTGGGTGTTTTATGATGACTCTTTTACCCCTCAATAGTTTGATATATTGCATTCTATCCTTTAGGCTTTTGTTTAAATTACAAAGAAGTCTATATATAATTTTAATTATCCTTTATATCCTTATATTTATAAAAAGCAACATTTAACATCGTCTTTTTACAAGTCCCCATTTTTGCGATCCTTTTCACAAAATGGTATCAGAGCCTAGGTTTATTCTGGAAATACTATGATAATATCTTGAATATTAATTTGTAACCAATACGGAGGAGACGATTCAAGAAAAATATGGACCAACGTTTGTTCGAAGTGTCATTCTTACAGGTGGTATTTCCAGAAATTGGAAAAACTAAATCAAAAGCATATGGCAGAAGCTCAACGCTTCAACCATAAGTGGAAACAATTACGAGGAACAGGTTTATGCACTCCAAGCATAAATCATTACAAGAAATTAGAAAGGATGGCGAAGAGGCTTCATCAAGTGAACCTCAAACTTCAGTTCCAGTTAGCCGAACTTCAGGAGGACAATCATCCTGAACACGAGGACGTTGTACCAGACCCCAATGATCCAACAGGGTCCGGACCGGATGAATAAAATGGGTGAGCCAACCTTTCGAGAAATCGAGCCCGATTCTTCTAAGATTTCCCAAGATCTTAGAGAGATCCAAAAGACAGTGCAGCGCTATGGATATCTTCAATACCATGTCCCTACACAAATCCATCAGATCCAGAGTCAGATGGAGACCATGATTAAACATCAGAAGGAGATTCTTGAAAACCTTCAAGATGTTCAATCCGGAGTAAAGGAATTGGAGTCAAGGCCCAGTCCTACAGGAAGAAGAAAAGGAGGATGGTTGCCACCATCTTACGGAACAGAACCCCTTTTACACCAAAAGGGGAAAGCAGAGGAGGTCCGAAGGCCGTTAACTGAGTCTGAAAAAATGATTGCAGTCCTACGAGGAGAACCCATACTTCCCACAAAGTAATGGAAAGAATCAACCTGGAAGATCTAAGGGATCTTGCTGATTCATTTGCGGGATTAAATCTCGTAGAAATCAAGACAGGAGAGCTTGTACAAAGACCTCCACCACAAGAGAGCTTCGGGTCACATAATCCACCCGAAGGAGACCAAAGTATGCCACACAGGGATGATTTCACCTCAGCAACTTTGGATCCCCCAGTAGGAACAAGGAACCGTTCCCGAAGGCCAGATATTCATCAGACGCCATATGGGAAGTCACAGCTAGATCCAATCCATCCATATGGACTTATGCTCAACATGGATAATTTGGATTTCAAAAACAGAGAACTTCTTATTGATGAATGGGCTTCAGCAATGAGAATAGCAGCAGGAACACTTGACTTAGGCAAAGAAGGATTCATTTTACTTCTAAAAATGAGTCTGGAAGGATCAGTCAAGATTGCCTGGGATCTTGGAGACCCGGGAACCAAGGAAGAAGTTCTAGCCGGAGAGTCCCTGAAAGAGATCGTGGACAAGATGGCGAGATTCTTCAAAATCTGTTTCATCGGAATAAGCTACTTCGAGGGAATGGAGGAAGAAAAGGCTAAGAAATACAGATAAGCTCTAATTAGCCTAGAACTACATGACATCTGCTATGTAGATGAGTACATCAAACTCTTTACAGAGTATCGATAGAAGTCGAAGATAGCGGAAAACGATGCAGCGGAGCTGTTTTTTGTCAAAATTTCGAGCCCATGGAGAGAAATGCTTATCCAGGAGTATACACCGCATACAATCGAGACGGTGTCCAGGAGAATGTCATTTCTCAAAGTAAAGCTGGCAGAGTGGTGCTACCAAGCAAAGCTCCAGAAAAATTTCAAGAAGCTCAGAGGGATTAACAAAATGGCTCCTCTTTGTTGTACGGGAAATGATATCCCTACAATCATTGGGAACTACCCACAAAGGCGCAAGTTGAAGAAGCACAAAAGTCAACCGTATGCCCGAGGAGGTGGTTCAAGAAGAAGTAGGTCTTCATGGAGACCTAGAAAGTTCTGGTCAAAGCAGAAAGCCCGAAGCTATAGATCAGGGCAAAGGTCAGGACCAACAAGGAGTAGAATCTCATCGACAGGTTCTAATCAAGCAAGTTCTAGCAGGGCACCAACGAAGAGAACTTTCAGACGCACACCTACCCGTGCAAATGAGAGTTTCAGAGATTGTAACTGCTGGACATGCGGAGCAAGAGGACATATCTCTACAGATTGTCCAGAAAACCAAAGCCGAGGAGTCAGACAGTTCGAGCATACCAAGGAATTTGAGGATGCTGTCTATTTTCAGGATTTGGTACAGGTGTATCAGTTTGAGGATATTCCCTCAGATGAAAGCATCTACGAAGAAGAGATCTATTCTGAAGATGGAGGTGAATCTAGCTCAGAATCAGAGTGAAGGAGAGTTCCTTCAGCACGTGATTAGAGAAGAACCATCGGGGTTTTTCTCGCATACCACGGTTTCTCATAAAACCCTTATGAGAACCATGAAAGAAGAACCAAAGCTTCAGATGTATGATGGATTTACAATTGGAGCAATGGAAAAAGCCATGGATATGATTGGTCTTCGTAGCAGAAAGCATCAGATTATCCATAGGGTGACAACAGGTGAATTTGCGATCCCAATGGAATTCACGGGAAACCAAATTGAGATGCAGTTAATCCCCTACAGAGAAATCCAGGAGATTAAGAACAAGGTCAAAAGAGAAGTTGCGAACACGCTCTCATGGATTCATATTGGAGCCATTCGAGTAATCATCAAGGCAACTTTCAAAAAAGGAATTGATTCACCCCTCAACCTGGCAATCTTTGACAAGAGAATCCCGAACCTCAAAGATTCTTGTTTGGGAGCAGTGGCAGGAAATCTGTATGCAGGAAAGATGACCTTCAACATCTATCCAAGGATTGCATACAATTTAGGAGATCGAGACTTCAACAAAGTTCTCACTCTTCATCAAGAATTTAAAAGAGAAGATTTGATGAAAGAAGGGAACAGACCTTACTCGATCACCTACAAGGTGTCATACGCACTCTCGAATACTCATCATTCCGAGGTATTCTTGAGAAAGGAATTCATCGAAGTCCCTAGAATCTTCGAAGACTTCTCCAAAGCAGTATTGCCGGACATCATTGATACCCCGACAATAGGAGAGATCGACATGAGGATACAAGATCAACCTGTTCTCAACAGAAGCAGGAGCCTTATGATCGAGCCAAGAAGGATGTCTTTCCAACAGGATAGGTTAATCAGCAACTATCCAAAGGAAAAACAGAAGGCAGCCTCAAGCAGAATTCAGAAAATTCCTGATGTTTTCACAACAATAGGAAAACTGAAGTGCCCAGAAGGCTGGAGAGAAGTGCAGATAATTTTCGACATCACCGAGAAGAATAATATCTTCCCCTGCGATGTTCTATATTATTTGCAACAACCCACAGTTGGAAAATTTCAAGGAAACCTTCAAATTGGTGAAATTGACCTCACCATTGAAGGCATTGCCGGACGGATCCCAGAACAGCTTATTCTAGGAATTGAATTTCTCGAGGAACATAAACCTTGGGAAAGATTGCAAGATGGAATGGAATTCACGGTCGACGGAAAGAGATACCGAATCAGATGACCACCAGTCCATTCTCCATATACATCTCCACTGGGATGTTATACGAGCAATACAGGGCAGAATATTTTGCAGCATACATTGACTCAGGAGCTGGAATATGCACTGCCAGGCGAGAAATCTTCCCCAAAGAAGTTGGTGAGAAATTACCAGCCATTGCCGGAAGAGACTTTTCCAAACGGATCATTATTCTTAATGAAGGAGTCCGAGGAGCGGAAATCATTATCGGAGGAGCCGGCGGTACCCCATGGTACAAAGTCAAAACTCCACCTATATATTTCCATGATACAGGTGCAGATATGTTGTTAGGAAACAATTTCCTACAGATGTTCAAAACAGTCACTCAAGAGAATAAAACGCGAAGACTTATTTTGACAACTCTATGTGATCATAAGATTATGGTACAACGATTACGGGAGGCGTTTCACAGAAAATTCCCTATTCGTTTTCGCAACAAGCGTGGTGATGAAGGAAAACTTCGACACCCAAAGATGAAAGATCAGCGGAAATTTGGAGAGGCAATTCTTCAGTTCCGACAACAAGGTCCTAGTGAAAGGGAGTCACAAACTTTTGACTGGGTTAATATCATGTCTTTCAAAGAACAGGATGAGGAAAGAGTAACTCCAGAAACCCTGTTGCTACTGAAAAATGCTTTACGAGAAGAAGTTCTACAACCTGAATCTACCCTCGAAGAGCGAATCACTCTAGAGGATGTAAAAAGGAAGATTCGTAGGAACTACAACGAGGATCCACTGGCATGGTGGAACAAAAATGAGCTCAGAGCTACTTTGAAGGTGAAGACTGGAAAAGAAAATGAGTTTGTTAGGTACAGGCCGATCCCCATGAACCAGGAAGATCGGAAGGATATGCAGATCATACTTAAAGAGCATCTTGACCTTAAGTTAATCTCAGCAGGTATTTCTCCATACAGCAGCCCAGGATTTCTGGTAAGGAATCATGGAGAAATTAAACGAGGAAAGCCGAGATTGGTGATCATGTAAGTAATCCTTAGAGCATACAACGCAGCGGAATAAAATTTTAGGATTACTAGCCAGCAGATCTATACATAGGGATTCATATCGGATTAGAGAATACATAAGAGTCTTACCCTTGTTGCGTGTTTGAAGCAGATTCCGCGGAGCAGCACCACGTCCTACGCCTTCTCCGAGTCAATAGCAAAACTCGATGAGTTTTGCCTCCACGGTATCCACACGATCAAATCGGGTGAAGGGATGGTTTAATAACAAGTTGCTAGACAAGTTATTAAACCGATACACTAAGCACGCTCGATTCACAATCGAAAGAATGGCCGGAATCCACCACAACACCCTTCGACTATCAAGCAAGCCGAGAGCAATTCGAGGAGGCGGCCGAAATGCTTCTTCTTTTGTAGGTTTTGTGTTATGAAAATTGTCTTACAATTAAAAACCTTGTAATCATCTTTTATATAAAGGCTTTCATAAAGCCTCATGGGCTTAAGCCCATGATTTAATTAATCATCATGATTATTAATTAAGACTCCTCTTAATTATTTAATTCATCCCATGAATTTAATTTCCCTTCTCGATTTAATCTTTTGTGCGACCCGAAAGGATCTCGTAATGTTGGCAGTGACATAAATCTCATTTTATGTCGCAAGCATTGAGCGGTATCTAGCAACACATCGATGCTACCCAAATTACAAGAATGTCAATGACTCGACATAACCTTTAGAACTTGTGATAATATTAATCATGTAACTTAATCCCTTTGTCCATTGTGTTTAGATTGAACACGAGTCATGGAATAGTCATACTCGTATATCCAATCTTTATTTCTTGATCCCCAAGTAGAACTAGAATAAACGAATAAGCTCGATATCTCATATCGACTCATTCGAGCATGGCCATGCATTTTAGTTCTCACTTGATCAAGGGCCAAAACACATCTCCTGTTATATAGGAGGGACAAATCCTATCTCGATCAGTCAACATCCCTCTACATAATTCGTAGTGTATCCAATAGTCGCCTTTATAGATTACCCTGTTACGGGTAACGTTTGACGATATCAAGATGCATAACTCCTTATGTTGGGATCTCTGATGATCACAAGTCGTAAGGATTACATACATTATTATCACTATGAGAATTGCATATGACGATCATATAACTATCCATGTTGCATTCTCATGGTGGGTCTGTCCAGTACATCGTTCTCTAACATGTACCCATATGTTGATTTGATATCTCATATCAATGAACAATTCATCGATCAACATATACTAGTCTCTACGTATTATCATTATCCCTATTTATGATAATACTTGACTAGAAACATCTTTAAGAATAATACAATATTATTCTAAGGACATTAACATATATATTAATTCACAATGCACAGTTAAAAGAATAATATATAATAATGAATTGCCATTCATAAATCCATAAACATTGTATGTCTTAAACAATCATCTAATGACTTGTCTTAGGGCATATCCCAACAAATCTCCCACTTGCACTAAGACCACTCAGACATATACCTAATGCCTAGAGATCTAGTATGACGATCATGCTTCTGCTGTGACAGCGGCTTCGTCAATGGGTCAGATACATTATCATCTGTTGGTACTTTGCATATTTTAACATCTCCCCTTTCAACGATTTCTCGAATGAAATGGAAACGCCTAAGTATGTGCTTGGATCTTTGGTGAGATCTTGGTTCCTTAGCCAATGCGATCGCTCCATTGTTGTCACAATAGAGTTCTATCGAATCTTTAATGCTAGGCACCACTCCAAGTTCAGAAATAAACTTCCTCATCCAAACAGCTTCCTTTGTTGCATCCGAGGCAGCAATATACTCAGCTTCCGTTGTAGAATCGGCTACTGTTTCTTGCTTTGAACTCTTCCAGCTCACAGCACCTCCATTCAGGCAATACACATATCCAGATTGCGATCGAAAATCATCTTTGTCGGTTTGGAAGCTTGCATCAGTGTAACCCATTACATTGAGCTCTTCCTCACCTCCATAAATCAAGAATGTATCCTTAGTCCTTCTCAAGTACTTTAGGATATTCTTGACAGCAATCCAGTGACCTTCACCTGGATCAACTTGATATCTGCTCGTCATGCTCAAAGCATACGATACATCGGGACGAGTACATATCATGGCATACATGATAGATCCAATAGCTGACGCGTATGGAATCTTACTCATGCGTTGTCTCTCATCTGGTGTTGAAGGACACTGTTCCTTCGAGAGATAAATACCATGTGTCATAGGCACGAATCCTTTCTTGGATTCTTGCATGCTAAACCTTTTAAGCACCTTGTCTATGTATGTACTTTGACTTAGACCAAGAAGCCTTCTCGATCTATCTCTATAGATCTTGATTCCTAATACATAGGTGGCTTCTCCTAAGTCTTTCATCGAAAAGCAGTTCCCTAGCCAAATCTTTACAGATTGCAAGGCAGGGATATCATTTCCAATAAGAAGTATGTCATCTACATACAACACTAGGAAAATGATTACGCTCCCACTGACCTTCTTGTAGACACAAGGTTCATCTTCATTTTTGATAAAACCAAACTCTTTGATTGCATCATCAAAACGAAGATTCCAACTCCGAGAAGCTTGCTTCAATCCATAAATGGATCGTTGTAGCTTGCATATCTTTCCAGCATCCTTTGGATCGACAAAACCCTCGGGCTGTGTCATGTACACATCCTCGAGCAGATTTCCATTAAGGAAAGCTGTTTTGACATCCATCTGCCAGATTTCATAATCATGAAATGCAGCTATTGCAAGTAAGATCCTTATGGATTTAACCATGGCCACTGGTGAAAATGTTTCATCATAGTCAATACCATGAATTTGTTTGAATCCTTTTGCAACCAGCCGACCTTTATAGGTTTGTACGTTACCATCCATGTCGGTCTTTTTCTTGAAAATCCATTTGCACCCTATGGGTCGTACCCCTTCAGGTGGATCAACCAAAGTCCATACTTGGTTTGCATACATGGATTCCATCTCAGATTTCATGGCCTCTTGCCATTTCTCAGAATCATTGCCCATTATAGCTTGTTGATAAGATGACGGCTCATCCTCATCAATAAGTAGTAAGTCACCTTGTTGAGTCACAAGAAATCCATATCTTTGTGGCTCCCGGTGTTCTCTTACAGACCTACGCTGGGCTTGTGTCTCTTGAGCAGGTACTTCTTCCACAACAGTTTGTGGTGCCTGCTCTGTTTCCATCTCAATCTCAGGTTCAGTGTTTTCTTGTGGTTGAACTTCACTAAGTTCTATTTTTCTCCCACTAGTTTTTCTAGAGATAAATTCTCTTTCAAGAAATACACCAGTCCGAGCAACAACTAATTTGTTCTCGGTGGGATAGTAGAAATAGTATCCTTTCGTTTCCTTAGGATACCCCACAAATAAACACTTATCAGATTTGGGTCCAAGTTTGTTAGTGGCGTGACGTCTAACGAAAGCCTCACAACCCCAAATCTTTATAAAAGACATACTAGGACGCTTCCCAGTCCATATCTCATATGGTGTCTTTTCCACTGATTTAGATGGAACACGGTTCAGTAAGAAAATCGCTGTTTCTAGAGCGTGTCCCCAAAACGATATCGGAAGATCTGAATGACTCATCATTGATCTAACCATGTCTAACAAGGTTCGATTTCTCCTCTCGGATACACCATTCCATTGTGGAGTATACGGAGGAGTGAGTTGTGGGACTATCCCACACTCCTTTAGATAGTCATGAAACTCTTGGCTTAAGTATTCTCCTCCTCGATCTGATCGAAGGATTTTGATACTCTTGCCAAGTTGGTTTTGTACTTCATTCTTGAAATCTTTGAACTTTTCAAAGGTTTCATGTTTATGTTTCATTAGGTACACATACCCATATCTACTGAGGTCATCAGTAAATGTAACGAAGTATTGAAAACCACCTCTAGCTTGTGTACTTATTGGTCCACATACATCACTATGTATTAGTCCCAATAAAACATTTGCCCTTTCAACATGTCCCTTGAAAGGGGCTTTAGTCATCTTGCCCATTAAACAAGATTCGCATGTTTCATATGATTCAAAATCAAATGAATCTAATATTCCATCCTTATGAAGTTTAGATATGCGGTTCTCGTTTATGTGGCCCAAGCGACAGTGCCAGAGATAAGTCGGATTACAATCATTATTTTTAATCCTTTTAGTATTTATGTTATAGATAGGCATATCAAGATTCAATATATAAAGACCATTCATCATTTGTGCACTAGCATAAAACATATCATTTAAATAAATAGAACAACAATTGTCCTTTATTATAAATGAAAAACCATACTTGTCTAAACAAGAAATAGAAATAATGTTTTTAGTAATTGAAGGCACAAAATAACAGTCTCTTAAAATCAGTGATAAACCAGAAGGTAAAGCTAAATGATAATCTCCTATAGCTAATGCAGCAACTCTTGCTCCATTTCCAACTCGGAGATCAACTTCACCTTTCGCCAATGTCCTACTCCTTTTGAGATCCTGCACATTTACACAAATGTGAGATCCACATCCAGTATCTAATACCCATGATGAAGAAGTAGATAAATTGACTTCTATAACAAAAATACCTGAAGCGGAAGTCACACTTCCTTTCTTTAGATCCTCCAGATATACTTTGCAGTTTCTTTTCCAATGGCCGGTCTCACCGCAATGGAAACAGTTCCCTTCCTTTGCTATCCCTCCCTTTGGCTTTAGTGCAGAAGACTTTGGCTTAGATTTAGCAAAGACCTTCTTTGCTTTCTTGTTGCCTTTAGCTTTGGCCCTTCCTTTGCCCTTATTCACAATAAGGACATTTGTGGCCTTAGTCTTCTTAGTGTTTGCTTCATATGTTCTCAACATACCAAGCAACTGTGGTAGAGTCTTTTCCATGTCAGTCATATTGTAATTTACTACAAATTGACTGAAGCTCTCAGGCAACGATTGCAAGATCACATCGGTGGCCAACTCTTGGTCCAATGGAAAACCCAGCTTGTCCAGATTCTCAATGTACCCAATCATCTTGAGCACATGAGTTCCAACTAAGTTTCCTTCTACCATCATGCACTGGAATAACGCTTTAGAGACGTCATACCTCTCTTGTCTAGCTTGCTGTTGGTACAACTGCTTTAAGTGTTCGATCATATCGAACGCCTCCATTTCCTCATGTTGCTTCTGAAGCTCAGAGTTCATGGTGGCAGGCATGAGGCACCCAACATCAAGTGCGTCACTCTGATGCTTCTTGTAAGCATCTTTTTCGGTTCTTGTAGCCGTTAGTGGAGGTTCCTCAGCGGGCAAGGGTTCCTCTAGGACATATTGTTTCTTTTCTTGTTTGAGGACTATCCTCAAGTTCCTATGCCAGTCTAGGAAATTCGTCCCATTTAGTTTGTCCTTCTCAAGGACCGATCGCAGTGATAAAGTGCTAGTAACGTTGTTAGTTGCCATGGATATCTACAATATAAATATGCAAAATAAGTTTATGATTTAAATCATTTAACATGGTCTTATATTAAATGATACTCCCACTATTTTGTTAGAAAAATATCAACCCTCGAAACCTTTAGTGGGCCAAGATCCATATTTCACTTAATCTTGAGTTAGCTTTGGCTAATCGCCCAAGACTCGGTTATTTAGGTAGACAACACTTTGTCAATTATATCACATATAATTCTTGGATAGTTGGACGAACAACGCTTTGTTCAATTCATCAAATGAATTATAATCCAACCCATGCCTCTAGGTTCCCAATCCTATTGAGATAACCTAGTTAAGTCGTACCCAATTAAAGTATAACGGATATCACTTTTATCCTTTCGCGCCTTACTAAGATAGCCACGGTGCTTTGCTTTGGCAAACCCACACATGTACAATCGAAGTTATTGACGAGTACTTTTATTTTGGAAGGCATCTAAAACTTAATATTTTAGAGGGATTTATTGA
The DNA here is from genome assembly GCA_907163345.1 of Haberlea rhodopensis. NCBI lineage: Eukaryota > Viridiplantae > Streptophyta > Magnoliopsida > Lamiales > Gesneriaceae > Haberlea > Haberlea rhodopensis. The sequence goes on along the minus strand of CAJQUN010000005.1, from coordinate 21,750,598 downwards.
TCTCATGATTAATTTGATAATTTAAAATATGTCAACTACATATAGTTGTATACATATCTACATATACGTGTAATACTATTATCAAACTAAAACATAAGATAAATCATGCATCAAAATACATAATTAAACGTGACATGGTTATAGCCCCTACTAACGATTTTCTCAAGCCAATGAGAAAATCCTATGAGTCAACCTAAGGTAACTTCATAAGCACCTTCCTTTGGCTCCAATTTGTGAATGGCCTCCTCATCCCGGCACGATGCTCCATCTTCATTGATCACCATCAATAAAATAAACTACACTATTTACAAGATATAGAATTCCTCGATTCACATTCGAGGGGAACATAGGGGAGGGATTACATTTAGAATGAAATAGAGAAAGGCACGACACGCAGGTCGTATTATAAATTACAAACATCCACAAATCCTATCTAATAGGTCAAAGGGCTATAACCACGCACCATGCTCAAACAACACATAAAGCATGCATTAACATTTAATTAATTAAATTCTAAACATTTTAAATTTAATTCTAATTAAAACTGTAAAATAATTTTTGAAAAATTATCGTACGCTCGGGACATCACATGCCACGAACTAAAGCGACTAAGGCTCGAACCACCATGGTTCGAACCACAACCACTCGGCTGGACCATTGATGGGCTTAGGGTTCGAAACCCTAGCCCATGGCCGAGCCAAGCTCGAGCGGCGGCGGCGCTAGGGTTCCAAACCCTAGCCGCCTCGCACCATCTTTATTTTTTCATCGAGCCAACTTGCTTGAAACAACGAAATTTATGAGCCACAAGCTACGATCCAACCATGGACGGTTCATGACGGTGACGGCTTAACCATCTCGAGCCAAGGGTTCGAAAAACCCTAGCCCTCATGTGGTGTAGCCGTCGACCCTCATAATTCCGTGGACCATGATCGAACCAACTTGCACCTTCTCAATACTTTATCGAGCCAATAGAGTTCAAAACCCTAGATTGAGTGACGGCTTGACCCATGCACGAGCCAGGGTCCGAACCCTAGCCCTTATTCGGCGGCTACATGGCCATGCACGAGCTTATGGGTTCGAAACCCTAGCTCATGCGGCGGCCGTGAGCCAAAGTGACTAGGGTTCGAAACCCTAGCCATCCTTTGGTGGCTGCCGTGAGCCATGCATGGGCTAACCCCTCGATTTTACGCTTTCGTGTATCGTATACAATTATGCGCCAATTATATCAAATACAATTATACGATGATTTTCATAAACTAAAATTAATTTCATATCATATATGAATTTAAACAGTTTTAATAGCATGCAATATTAATTCTAATATGATTAACATAATTTAATCACATAGATCCGATATGAGCCTTGAACCTGGCTCTGATACCACTGTAAGTAATCCTTAGAGCATACAACGCAGCGGAATAAAATTTTAGGATTACTAGCCAGCAGATCTATACATAGGGATTCATATCGGATTAGAGAATACATAAGAGTCTTACCCTTGTTGCGTGTTTGAAGCAGATTCCACGGAGCAGCACCACGTCCTACGCCTTCTCCGAGTCAATAGCAAAACTCGATGAGTTTTGCCTCCACGGTATCCACACGATCAAATCGGGTGAAGGGATGGTTTAATAACAAGTTGCTAGACAAGTTATTAAACCGATACACTAAGCACGCTCGATTCACAATCGAAAGAATGGCCGGAATCCACCACAACACCCTTCGACTATCAAGCAAGCCGAGAGCAATTCGAGGAGGCGGCCGAAATGCTTCTTCTTTTGTAGGTTTTGTGTTATGAAAATTGTCTTACAATTAAAAACCTTGTAATCATCTTTTATATAATTAATTAAAGGCTTTCATAAAGCCTCATGGGCTTAAGCCCATGATTTAATTAATCATCATGATTATTAATTAAGACTCCTCTTAATTATTTAATTCATCCCATGAATTTAATTTCCCTTCTCGATTTAATCTTTTGTGCGATCCGATAGGATCTCGTAATGTTGGCAGTGACATAAAATCTCATTTTATGTCGCAAGCATTGAGCGGTATCTAGCAACACATCGATGCTACCCAAATTACAAGAATGTCAATGACTCGACATAACCTTTAGAACTTGTGATAATATTAATCATGTAACTTAATCCCTTTGTCCATTGTGTTTAGATTGAACACGAGTCATGGAATAGTCATACTCGTATATCCAATCTTTATTTCTTGATCCCCAAGTAGAACTAGAATAAACGAATAAGCTCGATATCTCATATCGACTCATTCGAGCATGGCCATGCATTTTAGTTCTCACTTGATCAAGGGCCAAAACACATCTCCTGTTATATAGGAGGGACAAATCCTATCTCGATCAGTCAACATCCCTCTACATAATTCGTAGTGTATCCAATAGTCGCCTTTATAGATTACCCTGTTACGGGTAACGTTTGACGATATCAAGATGCATAACTCCTTATGTTGGGATCTCTGATGATCACAAGTCGTAAGGATTACATACATTATTATCACTATGAGAATTGCATATGACGATCATATAACTATCCATGTTGCATTCTCATGGTGGGTCTGTCCAGTACATCGTTCTCTAACATGTACCCATATGTTGATTTGATATCTCATATCAATGAACAATTCATCGATCAACATATACTAGTCTCTACGTATTATCATTATCCCTATTTATGATAATACTTGACTAGATACATCTTTAAGAATAATACAATATTATTCTAAGGACATTAACATATATATTAATTCACAATGAACAGTTAAAAGAATAATATATAATAATGAATTGCCATTCATAAATCCATAAACATTGTATGTCTTAAACAATCATCTAATGACTTGTCTTAGGGCATATCCCAACAGATCAACTATAAAGGGATCAACGAAATCTTGGAGTTCGATGGATATTTTATCCCAAGCAGAGAACATTTGGTAAATAGTATCAAGAATGCCAAAGTATTTTCTAAATTCGATTGCAAGTCTGGGTTCTACCAGATTAAAATGGAGAAAGCAAGCAGAAAGTTCACGGCATTCTCCACACCACAAGGACATTATATCTGGAATGTCATGCCAATGGGATTAGCAAATGCTCCCCAGATATATCAGAGGAAGATGGATAATCTTTTCAAGGATTACTTCAGCTTCATGTTCGTGTACATTGACGACATCCTCATAGCGTCAAAGAACATGAAAGAACATCTTAAACATCTGGAAATCTTTTCAGACGTTTGTTACAAGGAAGGATTGGTGCTTTCCGAAAAGAAAGCAGTAATTGCTACAAGACAGATCGAGTTCCTTGGAATTGAGATCGATGAATCTGGAATCATCCTACAAAATCATATTGTTGAAAAAGTACAAGGATATCCGGATGACCTCAAGGATTTAAAACAACTTCAGAGTTTTTTAGGAGTTGTTAATTTCGCTGGGATGTTTATCAACAATCTAGCAAACCACAGGAAGGTGTTCAGTCCGCTACTAAAAAAGGATGTAAAATTTGAGTGGAATGACGATCATAGACAAGCTGTCAAACAGTTGAAGGAGGTTTGCAGGCAACTACCAAAGCTTGCAATACCAAACGACGAGGATGAACTGGTATTATACACAGATGCCAGTGTTCACTGGTGGGCGGCAGTTCTCATGAAAATTACACCAGAAGGAGAAGTGCCATGCAGATATTGTAGTGGGCTATTTGATAACAACGAAGTTATCAGATGGCACATCAACGAGAAGGAGTTCTTTGCTGTTCGAAAGGCTTTTAAAAAATGGCCACTTTTCCTACTTGCAAAAAAATTTATCTTGAAAGATAATACGAGTGTCAAATCCTTTTAAAAAATAAAATTGAATCAAAACCAGAAAAGGCTAGAATTTTAAGATGGCAAGCTGAATGCCAATATTATGATTATGATATTGTCATTGTAAAATCTGATAAAAATATTCTTGCAGATTTTTTGACGAGAGATGGAAGCAAGTGAAGTTAATTCCATCATCACGAGATCAAAGCACCTCCGAGAAAATCTAGAGGAGCTAGACAAGAAGATCAACGGCCTGGTGATTAATTCTCAGGTTGCGGGTCAAGTACAGGAACTGGATATCACGAAGGTCCAACAGGCTATGAAGGCTACCATGCAGGCTCACACCTGTTTATGGGACAGTCTTTATATTCCCCTCCGACGAGATGCTTCATCGGTGAAGCTAAAGTCGTGTTTCAGAGAGCCGGGCTCATCAACCGGTGTGGAGGATTCAAGTACCGCCACTACAGGTCCTAGTATTGATCCTTTCGGGAAGATACAGAAGGAAATATTGATTCCAAGGTATCTAGGATATCGGAAGAATCAAGCCAACCCAGCACCTCAGGGGTTAAAGAGGGAGAGATTAATCTTAGGCCATCGGCGGGCAAATCTAAGGTTAATACTAACGAGAATATTGTTTCCCCAACTTCCCCTTTGCAGGAATCAAAGATCATGGGAGAAACTTTGTACAAGAATGGGTATAATTCCTGGAAAAATTACAGCAGATTGGTAAGGAAAATACCCAAGAATGTGGATGCATCCTGGTGTCAAACCAGAAAGTGTTCGTGAGTGGTTCGATTTTGGCTGCCTAGCCTCGGTCTTTACCACATCACCAAGTTTTCCGGAAATCGCAAAATTACCGGATTGGATCTCTGAAGGAGTGCATGACTCATGGCAAAATAATCATACACTGGGACGAGGAGATGTTCTGGAGCTAAAATTCATAACTGCAGCCCCAGAAATCACAGGAAAAGGCCTTCACCCCAGCTTTCATTTTGTAAAGTTACAGAGGCCTAACTGGAAGGCGATGGATCAAATAAAACCACCGCCCGAATGAACAACACTAGTTTCCCCGCTCACAGAAGATGACATTACAACCAGAAGAGCTTGGGGATTATGGGTCTGTCTCACGGAGATGGACAAAGTCAAGTATCCGTTCAAAATATTCCAGAAAACAGCGAACGGATCATTCATGGTTAACGCCATGACAAGCCATACTACAAAATTTGCCGAGGACATCTTTGAAAAGAAGAGGCAGATATTGTGGGACAACAAGATTCCGGCAACCAAAGAAACGAGTCGGAAGTTCTGCAACATGGCCCATGTGGGAAGATGGCATGACTACATCTGCCCAAGCTGCCCAGAGCAGAAAGAGCCACTGTTCGGGAAAGGATTCCCTGTCAAAAGGGACCAAAAGAAAGAGGACAAAGCAGGACCAGGCAAACGTGGAAAATTCCCACGTGGACTGCAAAGGCCAAATTTTTAGGGACCACAGGGAGACAAGAGCCATGTGACTCTGACGAGGACCACTACCATTTGAAAAAGAAAACAAAATGGTAGGACAGCTCTTCGGCCGAAAGTCGAAGGGACCACAAGATACCAAACAAGATAGAAGACGCATGCAATGACGTCTGATTATGAACAAGACTTGAAGTCCGGACTTCACATCCACCTCCAGACTTCTATAAATACCAAGGCATTCATGAAGCTAAGGACATCGAAAATTCTCCATAGTGTTCTGAAAATAAATATTGTAGTCTCCAAGCTTTGTAATCTTCAGCTTTCTTAGCTTGGTAATATTTCTTTTCTTTCTTTTAATTCATAAGTGTCTGTAATATTGTTCTGTTTGTTTCAAGTTTATGTGTTCTTGAGTCAAGCCTCATCTATATGAGAGGCTAAACAAGTCCATCTCCTCCCAAAAGGAGACGTTTTAATGTAATAGATGTTATAAGTATTCCAGAATAAAAATAAGGCTTTTGCCCAGCTATCTCCCAGATTTCTTTAAATCTTTTTTATATCTTGATTATACCTTACGCCCTAAGGTAGAAAATGAATTAGGGCTGTGCTATGCGGTTTCTGAAGGAGTCGGATAACTGGCAGACTAACCTCGCCCGTGTGCTGAGGTTGGATGGTGAGGAGCCATTCGTAAAACAGTCTGGAGGCAGTAAGTTTTCGACTGGTGGAAGTTGCGACCCACCTCACCCGGTGCCGTTATGGTCAAAATGGTATTTTTCAGTTTGCTAAAATTTTATTGTAATACGGAAGCATGTTGGGCCTTTTATTTATTTTTAAACATGATCTTCAAATCGGGTGGAATTCTAATTAGACGAACGTTATATAAACCGTGAGTCCTTTGCAAAAGTATGCTCTTGGGATTCATCTCGAGATGACAGAAACTGAAGGATCTCATGTTCATATAATGTTTCTGTTTGATAAATATTAGGATGAAAACGATGATGAATAGTATATTGTGGCATATTTTGTTCTTTAAACATTTTCTAGGGCTAAGAATGCAAATTTATTAAAGATTGGTTGGACCGCGTGGACCACATGGACCACATGGGTTATTATGGTCATTTCAACCTAGAATGGACTTATGTCAACTAATGTTTTTTCGCTGGACTAGGATAGATTATGTTTCACCAAAGTGTACCAGCCCGTAATTTTCCCTTTTAAAAAAAAGGGCAAGGTCCATGGGCCAACTCGCCAAAACCAGCTGCCCGTTTGGCCAACCCGTATATGCCCACCTTCCGAGGGCTTAAAAAATGTTGGCCCAACCCGCATATTTGGTGGGTCGGGTTGGGTCTGGCCCATTTTAACATCTCTACATATGGATACTCAAATATAATTAAATGTTCAACTCAATCAAAAATAAATTTATTTTTTATTTTTAACTTTCAGAAAAAGAGTAAAAACTTCCATTCCCCCAGCTGTCAGAACCGGCCAGCCCGCCCAACCCGCGGCCCAAACGGGCCCAACCCATTTGGGCCCGCCTCCAGGCGGGTTGGGAAAACCCCAACCCAACCCGACCCGAAGCGGGCCGCGGGTTGGGGTGGGCTGGCCCGCCGAAATATATTTTTTTTAATTTTAATTTTTTTTAAAAAAAAAAAATTTAAAATTTTGTTTTTAAAAAAAAAACTTCAAAAAAAAAATTTCCATCTAAATTTACCGAACCTGGAACTGATGCTAGAAGAATACTGAACTTTGTTTCAGGTTTTATCTAGATATTAACACTACTACTAAACAAACTTGATTAGTGAATCAGTATTTTACTCAATTTTGAAATACTTGTTGCAACTTTCAAGTAAGACCAAGTGAAAATTATATAATAGATCGAATGCTTCAATGTGATATTGGGTTTTTATCTATGATTGAGCATAAAAAAAGAAATAACAAAAAAAAATTTTAAAAAAAATATGGGGCCAACCCGCGGGCCAGCCCGCCAAAACCCGCGGCCCATTTGGGCTAGCCCGTATAGGCCCGCCTGCTGACGGGCCTTAAAAATGCTGACCCAACCCACCTATTTGGCGGGTTGGGTTGGGCCAGGCCCGCGAGCCTGGCCCATTTGACAGTTCTAGGTATCAATAATAGACATTTTACCACCATTCAGTTTGTAAAAAGTTATTTTATCACATGTAGTATTCCTAATCTAGATCACATAAGTCCGATGCGCGATCAGATGTGGATAAGGATGTGGACGGACAAGTGCGTCAATTTTCAAAAAATTTGAGTATGGTTCGTCTATTAAAAATAAATAAATATATATACATACACACTGATGAAATGAAGTTAAACGTACATAATATACATCATATGTCACAAACTTATATCATTATTATATTATTTACTATGAAGTTCTTAACAACTTTGGTGTTTACAGCTTTACCATTATCAAAAAACATTAAAATTAGATTTTGTTGAATGATCTAACATTTGCAACTTTGCAAAATGTTATAGCCAGTGATACAACGTAATTTGAATCTTGTATTTGATCGTTCTTTTAGTAAGGATTCTCTGAAAAATATATTTTAGAAAATGAAAAATGAAAATGAAATGAAGTATTAAAATTTTGTTTTATTTTAAGATATAAAGTAACGAATTTGAAAAATGAAACCAAACTGTAGATATATATTTCAACATGTTTGGTAATAGTATGAATTTATTAAGAATGACTCGTATTATTTCCGGGGATTTATATTATTACCTTATGAAATGATTAATATAAATATTTAAATTAACTCAAAAAAATAAAAGTTTTATCTATAAAGTTCATTACATTAATATTCATGCAAAAAACTAAGATATAGAAATTATTATTACTTACTCCGCAAAAATGTTATAAAATCACATATCTATCTTACTTTCTTTTATCACATATTTTAATCTTTCATATGTTATTATGTTTTTCATGATTTATTACATAATAGTGAATATTATCTATCTATTTACCATATAATATAAATTTTTTACCAACCCGAAGTACCTAGAAACCATGAAAATTCATCTAAACCTAAATCTTACTGCGCGAATTTTATGGTTTGTAAATTGACATTTTACTTAGAAACCATGAGATTTTATGGTTTGAAAATGGACATTTTACCTCACATGTGGTTTTTAAGATAGACTTTGTATCACATGTGGATTGTAAAACATAGCATACACGGATGAGTGTTTTGTGCATATTCAATAACTGCAGGGTAAACTACCTATTTTCTCAAATCACATGGATAAACTATTTATTTTCAAACCACGTGGATGCAATCTTTCTATTTGGGGAACCACAGCGGCGTTCGTTGCCAAGATCTCCTAAAAATGAGTGTATCTAAAATTAAATGGACAAGTCACGTGCTATTTTTCCCCTTAGTTTGGGGATGTGCAATGGGTGGCTTTGTCGGCCCGCCAGATCAGCCCCATTCAGACAATGGGGGTTGACTGGAGTCAGCCCCCATGAGAGGTGAGGATCCTCAGCCCACAGCCAGCCTCCAGACAGCATTTTATGCTGACTGTGCATCTGTTATATATATATTTTTTAATTTTAAAAATGCTGATTGGGCACTTGTTTTACATTTTTTATTTTAATATTTATTTAATTATAGTTTTAAATTTTAATTATTTAAAATTTACATTATAATTTCAATTATTAATATAATTTTAAATTTAATTATTTAGCATTTTTAATTTTAATTTTAATATAATTTTAAAATTATGATTTTTTATGTTTTCTTATCTATTTAAATAATTATTTTAGATATATATATTTATATTTTAAATATAAATGAATAATGTGGAAACAGATACAGTAAGACCTCGATAAATTCATATCCTTGGCATCGGAAAAGATTATTTAATCCTTGGGACCGGAAAGATTATTTATTTAGTGTGATTATTTATTTATCGATAAATGAATAAATTATTTATTTATCGATAAATCAATATTATTATTTTTATAGATAATTTTTCATTATAAAATGCGTACATTGTATGTGATAAGAAAAATTAAAAGACATCAATTAAACTATTACTTAAATCTAGAGAAGTTCAACTTTTTGGTGAAACTTAATGCATTGAGTTTAAGTACATACATTTTTTTAACTTATGTGTAAAATGTGAAAATTTTACTCTTTAGCTATAAAAGGTAGAAGATATATTCCAAGTACAGAATACACATTCTTTTCTTCTCCAATGGATTCTCATCATTTGAAAGGAATAAAGAAATCAACTTTAATCAACAGAATGAGGAGTGCGATTTGTGAGCATAAGAATGAGTATCCAACTATTAGCCAAAAAAATATGCAAGCATGAGTGCAACAAAAGTTTGATTTGTCTATCAGTCAGTCGATAATATCAAATATTCTCAAAAGATCATCTGAATATTTGTCCGATGAGATGATAAATAGTGATGTTAAAATGCACAAATCGGCAAAGTACCCTGAGTTAGATAAAGTTTGTATGAGTATTTGGAAAAGGAAAAAACAAAAGAGTTTTTGCAAAAAAACGTATGGTGAAACTAATCCACAATTCAACTTTTCTAGTGGATGGTTAGAACGTTCAAGGCATGATATGTAATCAAGTCTTATCGGCGATTCGATGAAAGTGGCTTGATAAAAGAATGAATGACAGAAAAGGTTCTTTTGATAGTAGACAATTGTCCAGCTCATCCAAATGTAATGGAAGGCTTAAGAAATGTAGAGTTACTTTTCTTACCTCCTAACACAACGTCTAAGATTCAGCCATTTGATGCTGAGATTATTTGAGCATTGAAAGCTCATTATCGTCGTCGTTTTTATTCTAGCATCTTGCAGGGCCTTGAGGTTGAAGCACCAAATCCTGAAAAAAAAATTTAATATTTTGAATGCTATTATTTTGCTAGCATGGCTTGGAAATTTGATATGAAGGCAACAATATTGCAAATTGTTTTCGGCATTGCAAGATTCGGTCAGAAGAAGATAATGTTCCTAAACTAGAAGTTGGTCAATTAGATGAAGACATCCAAGGATTAAGTGATGTCATTTCTAATTTACGCTATAGAAATGTGATGGTTGTCGAACATCTTTTGAACTATCCTAGCGAGAATGATGCATTTATGGAATCGCCTACAGACGAAGAAATTATCCAGTCAGTAATGAACAATGATGATGAAAATTATCCAGAACCAGATGATAGTCGCGTTGTCGCAAATGTATCGTCAAAAGGGGCCTTTCAAGCAATGGTCACCCTAAACAACTACTTAATACAACATGAGCAAAATATACCAGAAGTTATGTATGCACTACAAAAAAATTAAGAATAGTATTCATTTTGGTTCTTGTATAAAGAAAAAAACAATCAATTATAGATGCATTTTTCAGAAGAAATGACTTCTTGTATATGTGTTGTTGATTGAATGAAAGGTTTTTGTATATATATATATTATATAATTCAATAATTATTAATTTATATTTTCATTAGGCCCAAATGATTTAAATATTTTTATTACTTAATGCATTTAGCTAGGTTATTACTTTAGTCCATTGACCCAAGTAGGGACCGAAAGAAATTATTATATAAACGAGGTTATTATTTTATCGAACATTTATTTATTGAGGTTTAACTATGGTGGTAAATAATGTGGTAGGGGTGACCCAAAATAAGAATTGAACCATAGATTATGAGTGATATTAAGCCTATAAAAGGGGCCTTTAACCATTGCATGTGCTCTTAGTTTCCGTTTGCTGAAAGAATAAATGGTTGAAGAAGAAGAATTGCAAACACTATCCGTGTGGCGCGAAGTGTTCTACTTAACTTCATGCAACCGCACATTTGTCCACTGCTCCTTCTTGCGAATGAATTTACGAAAAGCACCCTCTTTATCTGCTTCCCCACTCCAAGGTTTTCGGAGGCAGAAATGTCTATAAAAAACAAATTTATAAGTGGCAAGCCATATGTGAATGTGAATAGGATTCTCTCGCGTGAGTACCCCCACACCATAGACATGCAGGAAGCATGAATGTGTGTGTGAATTGCATATTTCACCCAACCCAGAATGACGCTTTCGTGTTCAAAATCGTGTTTCTTGATTAACTTGTGAAGCTTGCTTTCAAATGCATTCGATGCAATTATATAGATATGATGAACAGAAGCCCAGTGGTGGAGCAACTTCTCAATTTTTCTGGATGTTAAATTCTTCCATCGGTTTCGACTTTCAAGGTAATTCATGTACTTTAAAATAGTTTCTTTTCTATCTTTTTAAGGGTAAAAAATGACAAAATTACCTTTATATAATAACAAAAGGCACAAAAACACAATGAAATAGAAAAGATTTTATGACCAAATCTACATTTGATTTACAATATACTGTGCACCAAAACGTATATCCATTGAATGGGAGGGCAGGTACTAGCACCGCCTCCTCATTTTTAATGCCTCAATAAATTCAAGAACAGATTAAGAAATAGGGGGAGGCCTATAATGTATTTAGCGAAAAATTTTAAAAATGGTCTCATAGAATATTGTAATCGTAATCTCGAACTTTTATGATTAATCAAATATAACATCAAACAACTTTTTTTTTTTTTTTACAAAACTAGTCTAATATAGTCCGATATAGATTATTTTTTAACAAAAATAATCCCAAGTTTTGGTGATAAGTTTGGATTTAATTGGGGTAAGGGACGGCTGCACCGATAAAGGATCTTAGTTTAGAACGTTAGTTGGAAGATTTATGTTTAAATAAAACATCTATACATATAAAAGTTTATTATGAAACGAGGGGGAGATTTTTTTTTTGGTTCTGAAGAAAAATGATTGTACAAAATATTTTAGTACTCTATATTTTTTAAAATATTCTTATAATGATTTTGCTCGATAGAAAAAGGCCAAAAACTAATATCATGTTAATATATCTTTCTCAACATAATCCTGAATTGAAAATGATTCTTGAAATACTATAAAGATGGTTAGCAAGCAATGTCGGACGTAGGATTTTTGATAAAGGGGTAAAAAAAAATTATAATAAAAATTTTAGGGATCAAACTATAATTTAAGAAGGGGTTAAATATAATTTGTTAGTGGCAAACTATAATTTTTTGGGGTAAAATTGTAATTTTTTTAAAATAAAATTTAATGAGAAAGGACTCTTGATACTCCAAATATTCAAATATAATACATTTCAAATAGAACGAACTTGAGCATAAAATTTAATTTTACATGAAATTCTATAGATTTTCATAAATTTTTTTAAAAAAATAAAAAACAATTCCTTTGCCGACATATTTACTTTTTCTTGTGAAATTGGTCATCAATTTTTGGTGAGATTTCTTGCTAGTCGACTTCAAACCTAAAAACCAAATTTGCGGTTGATGAATCAATGAATTGATAATAACAAAGTTTAAAGAAAACAGACAACAGGTGACATCCACAAAGCTTTCAAGAATGAAACTGATAAGCCCCCAGGGGTATCGACGGATTGTTAAGGATGAGGTGATGTGAGAAGATTCTTTCACCATCGCAGGTTCGAATCCCGTATAGACAAATTCTCCACTGAAATATTATGGGTGTTTGTCCTGGATTCGGATCATGTTGGTCCGCTCCCTCAGAAACCTGTCATCCGTGCACATCCCTCGATTTACCTGATGGCGGTCTTCAGAGGCCGGGGTCATCATCCAAGGATTAGTCAAGCGCAAACATGGATACCTTATCCAACAAAAAAAAAATGGGACTGATATTTTATTTTCATATATAATAGTATGGAGGAAGTTACCAAAAGACCTTCCTCACATATCCCATATCGCCCTCGAAATGTCCCTATAAATTAGGATGTTCTGGGTATTTTAGTAAGATCATATCCCTTTACTTCTACCTTCCCCTACTTCTCTTGGTAAATTTCTATCTTCAGTATCATTTTTTTTTGAATCTGTCTTTAACGGTTGGAAAATGGTATCTTTTTCAATCTCCTCGTTGCAAACAAGGTGGGAACTTTGTCACTTGTGGTTTCTTTAAGACCCTCGTTATTGTGTACAAGTTTGGTTTCAAAAGAAACTCTTTCTCAGTTTTGTAGGATTGGGGCAGTTTTCGACTCCCTTGTAGGAAACTGCGAGGAAGAGTTGCATTTCATGGCATGCTCTTTGTCTCCAGTTACAAATCCCACGCCAAGAGATGTAAAGAACGCAAGTGGAAGGCTTCATCGGTCGTTATCTAGCAATGAATTGTTTGGAAAAACTGGATTACGAAGATCATATTCCGAAAACCACCTTTGTTGTTCTATCAGCAGGATTAAGGCGTCCACAATGGAACCAAAGCTAAAGAATAGTCGATCAGGGTTCTTCAACATCCAGTTATCGAGTGCCATGATTCCGGATTCGTTGAGGTCATTTCTTTTTGATGTAGACACAAATAAAGACATGGATGTCAAGAGAGATGATGATGATGCTGAGGAGGAGATAGAGGTCGATAGTGGGAAGAAGAGGGCGAGTTGGATCGAGAGGCTCGTGGAGCTCCGAAACAAATGGAAAGAGATGCAAGAGAAGGATGAGGGATATGTTGGTGAAGACATTGATGGTTGTGATGAAGGGGGAGGCTGTGAAGTGGAATACGAAGATGATGCAGAAGGAGAGGCAATTACTATCGATAAAGAAGTTTTTTCCTCATTGTTGAGGGACATATCGCGGTCTGATACTAAGGTTTATGCGCAGCTGTCTTTCTTGTGCAACATGGCTTATGTGATCGAAGATATCAAGGTATTGTGTAAACGAGCGCACTTTCTAAATGTGAGAATTTTTCGGACAACAATAGCTTTAAACTCATAAAGAATGAAGTATTGTTACCTCAATAATTTTGTTCCATAATCATGCAGTCAGAGGATCTGAAGAGATATTATGGCCTGGACTTTGTTACGTCGTCGCTGGAAAAGAAGGCAGAAGCAGCAGCTCTTAAAGATAAAATCGAGCAGGATTCCACGAGATTGCAGGTTACAGATCATCCTAGATCAAAACCAGCAGAAAATTCTATACAGAAACCATGCCTTCGATCATCAGCTGCCTATGATATTGCAGCATCTGCTGCATGTTATGTGCAATCTCGAACCAAGGATTCAAAAAATAGGACCGAGTCTAAACTTACAACAGAGAGTTCGTTCTCACCTCATGAAGACGACTGCCAAATAGAGGAAGATCGGATTTCTTCGCCACAAATTAACAATTTTGAGGTAGCTGCATGTGTAGCAGCCTCAACAATGACATCGGTGGTTGCTGCAGGGGAGAAGCAAAAGGAGAAGGCGGCAAAAGACCTTCAATCACTTCACTCCTCTCCATGTGAATGGTTCATTTGTGATGATTCCAGCATATACACTCGGTGCTTTGTCATCCAGGTAAATTTCTTATCTCAAGCTTAAAACAGCATGTCACAGTAGACTAGAAAATTTTATTTGGCACAGAAGAAGTGGCATTCTCTAATCATAAAAGAATCGAATAGTTAGGCGTCACAGAATAACCAGTATGACTTTGAATGCAAATGATATAAAGATTGAGAGTTTTTACCTGAATACTTGAACTGCAGGGGTCAGATTCATTGGCATCCTGGCAGGCAAATCTGTTCTTTGAACCAGCCATATTTGAGGTGAGTATCGACACCATATCCCAAAATGTCATTCTTTGAAGTCTATACAAAACATAAATATATTCATTTGAGAAAAAAATTTCATATTTTGCAGGGAATGGATGCGCTAGTTCATAGAGGAATATATGAAGCAGCAAAAGGCATATATGACCAATTCTTGCCAGAGATAAAACAACATCTGAACAGATTTGGCGATAGAGCAAAGTTTCAATTCACCGGACATTCACTTGGTGGCAGTCTGGCTCTACTGGTCAACTTGATGTTGTTAAGAAGAAAGGCAGTTAAGCCAACAGCTCTTCTTCCTGTGGTCTCCTTCGGCTCGCCATTTATCTTCTGTGGAGGCCATAAAATTCTTGATGAACTCAATATGGACGAGAACCATGTTCATTTTGTGATGATGCACAGAGATATCGTCCCACGAGCTTTCTCATGCACTTACCCCAACTATGTTGCCCAAGTACTCAAGCGTTTAAGTCGCACCTTCCGGTTCCACCCTTGTCTAAATAAGAATGTAAGTACACTATTCTTCCTATAAATATCTCACTTATTGTACACATTGGGTCACGTGTTGGGCAATGGTTTAAAACACGTTAGTTTCCTAAATCATACTTGTTATAGTGTACCATGGTTTTTCCTCAGACATCTATATCTAACTCATCTTCTTACTTGTTACTTTACACAGAAACTCTTATACTCTCCAATAGGGAAAATATTCATCCTCCAGCCGGATGAGAAGTCATCTCCACCTCACCCTCTACTTCCTTCGGGCAGTGCTCTGTATGCCTTGGACAATACCAACAGTTCCCTAACTAAGAGTGCTTTTCGAGCCTTCCTAAATACTCCTCACCCCCTCGAAACTCTAAGTGACCCCTCAGCCTATGGCTCTGAGGGTACAATCATATGGGATCATGATTCAAGCAACTATCTGAAGGCCATGAATGAAGTTATACGACAGCATACAAGACTGATATTCAAGAAAGCAAGAAGTCAGAGGAACCCGATATGGCCGCTCTTAGCTTCACGATCACCGCATGCATGGAGCCATACATGGGACAGGTCGGAAATGGAAAAAACAATATCGACGGGTGTCTGTGGAATTTCCAACTGATCACATTGTATATAAGAGTGAATATGGAAATTCATTTGTTTTATACTGTAAATAAATCGAAGAGAGTCTTGCTTAACAATGTGCATGCTGGTGGATGTCTAACGATGTTGATTATGTTGGCCAGTTGCGACAACGTGAGATAGAAAATAGCGAAAATGAAAATATAATAGACACCAGAATTTACGTGGAAACCCCCTAAAAATTATTAGGGTAAAAACCACGAGCAAGATCATTGTAATATTTGTGGGTTACAACCTCTCGCTGTCTTTTAAAGAGAACAACACTCTAAATATATGATAAAACTAAATCACAAATATTATAGAAATATACACTCAAATTATAGATATGAGAGAACATTCTGGAATGGAATACTGGAATGCAAGGATGGGGAGCCATATTTATAGGAGCTCCATCAGCGTCTGAAACGCGTAAAGAATAAAATTCTTTACGCGATTTCTTCAATTCTCCACCCACCAACAGCTACCACCAATTATGCACACCAGTTTTCTGTGCACATTAAAACCTTGTCATGATTGGTGGTCAATCGTGACTTATTTGCCGACATTTCTCCCACTTGGAGATTTGGTTGAGAATCAAACACATCTCCACACATCCTTTCAATATTGCATTCCCTGCTGCTCACGTTTCTTTTAGGCCACTTGAGGATCTGCACAACTCAAACTTATAAATATTAACTGGCTTTGTAAAAATATCAGCTAGGTTTTCCTTCGTAGGGATCTTCTGCATCTCCACACTCCCTTCCTATACTACTTCACGCACAAAGTGAAACTGAACTCCAATGTGTTTAGTCCTGAAATGAAAGGCTGGATTCCTTGCAATGTGCAAGGCACTCTGACAATCACAAAACAATGGAACTTTCTCTTGTTTATGTCCAATCTCCTCCAGTAACCTTTGAATCCATATCGTCTCCTTGCAAGCTTGAGTAGCTGTCATATATTCAGCCTCCGTTGTAGATAAAGCTACAACAGTTTGCAGTTTTGAAACCCAGCTTACTGCTCCTCTTGCATGTGTAAACACATATCAAGTAGTAGATTTTCTTTTATCTGGATCACCTGCATAATCTGAATCCATATAGCCCCTGAGTGTAAAAGCTGATCCTCCATAACATATTGCAGCATTCGAGGTACCCTTAATGTATTTAAGGATCCTCTTAACCGTACTCCAATGCTCTCATCCAGGATTCACCATGTACATATTGACTACTCCCACTGCTTGTGCAATGTCTAGTCTTGTACAGATCATAGCAAAAGTTAAACTTCCCACCGCTGATGCATACGGTACTTGAGACATCTCCATCCTCTATGCTTCACTGCTAGGACAAATATCCGAGGATAAATTGAAGTTAACAGGAAGAGGGGTAGAAATTGGCTTACAATCTTGCATTTTGAAGCGTTGCAAGATTTTCTTCAAATAGTTTCTGGGAAAGCCAAATATTTCTGTTACTTCTGTCTCGGTGAACTTGCATCCCTAGTATCTTGTTTGCCGGTCTCAAGTCATTCATATCAAATTCCATAGCCATCTGTGCCTTCAATTCTTGGACTCAATCTTTGTTGGGACCTGCTACCAACATGTCGTTTATGTACAACAGCAAAATGATGTAATCATCATCCCCATATCTCTTGTAATATATGCACAAGGATCTGCATTAAGTCTGTTGTACCCAAGGCTCATGATATATGAATCAAATCTCTTGTACCAACACCTCGGCGCCTGTTTGAGACCGTACATAGATTTGTTCAACCTGCAAACCAAGTTCTCTTTGCCTATTTCAGCAAAACCTTCTGGTTGGAGCATATAAATTTCTACTTCAAGTTCTCTATGAAGAAATGTTGTTTTCACATCCAATTGCTCTAGATGTAGGTCAAACACCGCACATAATGCCAATACTACTATGACTGTTGTAAGTTGGACCACAGGAGAAAATATCTCATTGAAGTCTATACCTTCCTTCTAAGCATATCCTTTCACCACCAATCATGCACGATATCTTTCCACTTGGTTGTTACCATCACGTTTGATCTTATAGACTCATCTGCTAGCTATGGCTTTCCGTCCTCGTGGTAGTGTTGTTGGGATATGCCCTAACACAACTCATTAGATGATTGATTTTGGCATACAATGTAATATGATTTTATTAATGGCAACTCATTATTATATATTATTCCAGTATCTGTGTAATATGAATATATGTATGTTAATGTCCTTAGAATAATATTGTATTATTCTTAAAGATTGTCCCTAGTCAAGTATTATCATGAATTGAGATAATGATAATGCATTGAGATTTGAGACTAGTATGTATTGGTTGATGATTTGTTCATGGATATGAGATATCGAATCAACACATGGGTACATGTTTGAGAACTATGTACTTGACAGACCCACCATGAGAAGGCTACATGGATAGTTATATGAATGTCATAAGCAATTCTCATAGTGATAATAGTGTATGTAATCCTTACGACTTGAGATCGCCAGAGATCCCAACATAAGGAGTTGTGTATCTTGATATTGTCAAACGTTACACTATGAATTATGTAGATGGATGTTGAGTGATCAAGATAGGATTTGTTCCTCCTATATAACAGGAGAAATGTTTGGGCCCTTAATTAAGTGAGACTAAAATGCATGGCAATGCTCAAATGAGTCAATATGTGATATAGAGCTTTCATTTATTCTAGTATACTCGGGATCAAGAAATAAAAGATTGAACTATACGAGTATGACTTATTCCATGACTCGTGTTTAAGGGGGCATCATCCACGTTGCTTCGACACTTTCGTCCCTTTCCTTGGTTGATTTATCAAGTCTAGCAACTTGATAAATTCAACGTCCCTTTCGATTCGATCGTGTGGATACCGTAGAGGCAAAGCTGTAAAGTTTTTGCTCGTGACTCGTGAACGTTTGCTTCGAGAATTCTACATCAAACACGCTACAAAGGTATAACTCTAATCACCCGATATGATAACTTCGAATAGGTCCTTGGTGGGAATCCGAATTTTTTTATTCCGCTGCGTTCCATGCTTGTCGGATTCCTTACAAGTGTAACAAGATCCCAAGTTTTGCTCCTGTCCAAGGCCTCCAATTCTTCCTGCATTGCTGTCATCCACAAGGGTACATCAGAACTTCGGGTAGCCTCCTGGAAACTCGATGGCTCACCATCCTACGTTAATAAACAATATGTAATATTGCTTTCAGTAACATAATCTGAAAGCCAACTCGGTGGTCTCCTCTCGCGAGTAGACTGCCTGACTTTGAGAACCTCAGTCTCAACTAGTTCTTGTTCCTCGTGCTCTGGTAATACCTCAGAAGAAACTTGATCTTCGTCTGTCTTATTTTCCACCTGAAGTGTAGTAGTAACTAAATTCAGTGTGACTTTGTCTCCCTTCACTTTATCTTCCTCGAAAATAACATCCCTGCTGATAATAAGTTTGTGGGCAGTGGATCCCCTTAACACCATCAGCATAGCCGAAGAAGATATATTTTCTGGATTTAGAATACAACTTCGATCTTTCTTGTTCGTTGTATAGAACGTACACCGGACTTCTAAATGTATGTAGCAGAGAATAATCCGACGGCTTTCCAGTCTACACCTCCATTGGAGTATTCAGATCAATCGCCACTGATGGAGAGCGATTGATAATATAACTAGCAGTCTTGACTGCTTCTGCCCAAAATGATAACATGGTTCTTGTTCTGTCCAACAAGGTTCTGTTCATCTGCTCTGTCACTCCATTTTGCTGAGGCGTGTAAGCCGTTATGAATTGCCTTTTGATGCCCTCTTTGGCAGAATGCATCAAATTCATCACTTGTATATTCTCCTCCATTGTCTCCTCAAACACTTGATCTTCTTTTTAGAGTCAAGTTCAACTCGCGTTTTGAACACCTTGAACAATGAAAAATACATCTGATTTCTTCTTGATTGGGTACACCCAGCATCTTCTAGAGAAATCGTCAATGAACGAGACAAAGTATCTCGCTCCTGCTTGCCAAACATCAGAATGAATCAGCTCCAATATACCGCTGCTTTTGGCAGTATATGTGCCAAACTTTAGCCTGTGATGTTTACTGGTCAATGCTCACAAAAAGGTAGAGTCACTTTTGTAAGCCCCAACAGCAGCTTCCATTCTGAGATAACCTTAAACCCCCGTTCTGACATATGCCACAGCTTCCTATAACATAACATTGTTAGTTCTTCTCCCGAACTAGTCAACGCAACAGCTAGTTCTGCCTCTTTGTATGTTTCCTCCAGAAGTACATACATATTCTTGTAAGCATTTTCTACCTTTAATACCACAAGCGGCCCTTTTCACAACCTTCATGATCTCATTTTCGATACGGGTCTTGCACCCGATATCGTCCAATTATCCAAAGACAAAAGATTCTTTGTCTGACCATTCACATGTCGAACCTCTTGTATGGTGTGAATAATACCATCAATCATTTTAATTTTGATGGTTCCCACCCCAGCGATTTACAAGGCATGATCATTTCCCATGAATACAGATCCTCTTGAGACTGGTTCATACTGGTCGAACCATTCTCTCCGAGATGTCAAGTGCCATGTCGCTCCTAAATCCATTATCCATGTGTCATATAATATTTGTCTGCCTTCCGCAACCATTGTTGCTTCGCTTAATAGTATTTCTCCACCGTCTGAGGTACTTGCAACATTTCCATGAGAATCTTTCTCGAGACTTTTCTTACTCGCACAATCTTTCTTGAAGTGCCCTTTACCGCTACATTTATAGCAGTAAAAATTATTCTTCTTACTTCTGGATTTGGATCTACCATACTTGTGGCTCCCACTGGAGTCACGCTCTGTCGATCTTCCTCTCATCATCGTCAAAGCATATACATGCTTCGAACTTGCCAACATGTCTTCCTTGTTCTTGCGCCTATTTTTTTCTTCAAGAACTGCGGCTGCAACATTATTTAAGAGTAACATATCATTAGTGATATTGTTGGTCATATTGATGATGACTTGATAATATGAATCCGGTAGACTTTGAAGTAGAAGCTCAGCACATTCAACTTCCTCTATTTTATGCCCCAAAGTAGTGAGTTGCGCAAATAGAGTATTCAGTGTATTGATATTGTCGGTTATCGATGAGGATTCCGACATCTGAAGAATATAAAATCTTATCTTTAAAAAAAATCTTGTCGTGTAGTGACTTGGCCTCGTATAGGTTTGTCAGAGTATCCCAAATATCTTTGGCATTTTTCTTTTCATCAATACTTGGCAAAACTTCATCTGCTAGAGCCAAATGCAGATTGGTAATAGCATTGCCGTTCATCTCATTCCACTTTTCATCGTCCATAACCTCCTTTGGCCTATCTCCAATAGCCGCCAAGCAACGATCTTTTCGTTGAACTGCTTGCATCTTTATTTTCCACAACATGAAATTACTTCCGTTGAATTTTTCAATCTCGAACCGTGTCGTCATTTTGACAACAATAAAATTGCCTAAAAAAATATCTCAAAAAATCTTTTCTAATGTGGAAGATCAACCAACGCTGCAACCACATAGCATACTTTGAATTTTTAAGATTTTTACAACGAAACTTTGATACCACTTGTTGGCCTCAGTACGACATAATGAGATAGAAAAATAGCAAAAATGAAGAATATAATGACACCAGAATTTACGTGGAAAACCCATAAAAATTATTAGGATAAAAACCACGGGCAAGATGAAAAAATTCCATTATAATATTTTGTGGGTTACAACCTCTCGCTATCTTTCAAAGATAACAACACTCTAAATATAGGAGAAAACTATCTCACAATTATTATAGAAATATACACTCAAATATATAGATATGAGAGAACACTCTGAAATGAAATATTTGAATGAAGGGAGGGAAGCCCTATTTATACGAGCTCACTCCGCATCTGAAACGCGTAAAGAATAAAATTCTTTACTCGATTTCTTCAATTCTCCACCCACCAACAACTACCACCAATTATGCACACCAATTTTCTGTGCACATTAAATTCCTTGTCATGATTGCTGGGCAATCATGACCTATTTGCCGACAGGTTCTTCATTATCGGTTCAGAAAGCCCCTTAACCTATGTTGCACCGACACTCCAAAAAATCACCACATGCAGTGTCGGACACTCCACGGACACCGACACGACAGGACACGGGTGCGACACGGTGTCGGACACGCCACGTGGCGTGTCTTTACTTTTTTTATAAAAAAAAATCTGACACGTTTCGGACACGGTATGGACACGACATTGACACGGCAGGACACGACATGGACACGCCGTGGACACGGGAAAAATGATTTTTTTTATAATTTTTTTTAAAAAAAATATTTTTAAAAAAAATTTATAATTTTTTTTTTACAAAAATGTTAAAAAAAATTATAACTTTTTTTATGGTTTTGTAGTTTGAGTGGTATTTGTTGTATACTTTAATTAGTGAATGAAATGTCTACAATTTGACATCATTTTTTATTTTATTATTTAAATATTTGATAATTAAATTTTTTCTTGAATTTTAGTATATTAGAATAAAGAATATGTAGAATATATATAAAAAATAAAAAATTATTTTTGTATCCTAGAAGTGTCGTGTCCTGTAATTTTAAAAAATTCGTGTCCCCGTGTCCGTATCACGTCGTACCCGTGTCCCTGTATCCGTGTCCGTGCAGCATAGCCCTAACTCATCCAAAAAAAAGTGCAAGATTTGGGCTAAAAAAACATTGCAATACTGTCATAATCACCTAGAATTTCTTTCTTGCTCCCAACTCCGCGAATGATATGTATCATTTTTTATATATATCGTTGTATGTCCCAAACCATCGTAAAAGAGAAGGATCACTGTAGATCTGCGACAGCCAACTGATCACATCTTATCTAAGACCGGTGTATGTGGAATTCCCAAACTAAAACACATTGTGACTCATTGCTTAACAATATATTTAAAACTTCACAAAAATCTTTCATCGGAATTTTTACTCAACTTTTATTTGACATTTCATATTTGAATATAATTATATATTATACGACTATTATTTTTCAGTTTTTCCTAATAAGTAGTATTTTTCACATTTTTCGTCCTTGTTTCACATTCGTCGCAAGCCCAAAAAAAAAAAATTGATGTTCTATCAAGGCCCAAAGATCACTGGCCATGTAGTGAACTATGAACTTCGAGGATGAAACATACATACAGATTTATTTAATATAAAATATAATTGTAATACGAATATTATTTCATTAAAATAATTTTGATTGAATATTATAGTTGATTTATTTTGATATAAAAATAAAAACAATAGGAGAAAAGGGGAAGTGATATCTATACTATATTATAATGTGTGAGCACCTTAGAGTAACCACATTGGTATGATCATTGTGAAATTCCAAAAATACCCTCTATTTGCTATAGTAATAGCCACAAGATCATGAGATAAAGGATAATATCGGATGACCACCTATTAACTTCCCAACTTAGTTCCCAATTTTTCATCATTTTTTTTTCATTCTGAAAATATGTGCAACAGTTTTTTCACTTCCCCATAAAATATCATATTTAAATTAGATATTTCAAATATAAAAAATTAGTATACATATACAATATATAAAATTTAAAATTTTATTACATACGTAATGCGTGTGCATTGGCTGCTAGTGTATATAAAGGAGTAGCTGTCCCGAAGATCTTTTGGTATGCCATGAAATTCGTGCTAATTGCTGTTATATGGTTTTCCATTGAAAAAGAAACTTTTATATACTTTACTATTTAGGCGACGATAGAATGTTAATATATGAGTATTATTTATATAATTAGTATAATCTATATCTATATTATATTATTATATATAATGTGTGAGGGTGTTAGTGGTATGACCTAAAGTGAATTACAATAATACATTTACATGTGTTGTCAAATAGCAAAGATGTCTAATATGCTAAATGACCGCAAACCCTGCTAATTTGAACAACCACAATAACATCAAAAAAATACATGGGAGAGTATTAAACTACAAATAAATTTGAAAAATATTTATTAAATCCCAAAAGCCAAAATTTAAAAAAAAAATGAATTTACAATTACTACATCGGTTTATAAAAAAATACTATATGTACACACATGACACAACACATGTAAAAAAGGACTAGTATAAATAATGTACTAAAATTACTAATAGTACTCTAAGAGTGCGCTTGGTTCGAGGATATGATAAGTGATAGATATATTAAAAAGTGGATAATGAGTTGATAAATAAACTAATGGATAAGTTATATTACGTTTGGTTCATATGATTAATAAAGTATGATAAGTAATATTGTGTTTGGTGTACTTGATAAGTAGGTGGTATAGATTAATTTTATTCGTAAAATGACAAAAATACTCTCGAATAGTTTTGCACTTATTTATATTATTTTATTTCAATTAAATTTAAATTAATAAAATTAAATTTATTTTATGTAATTTAATTATTAATAAAATATTATAATTAGTTATTATTAAGTTTTGCACTGAACTTTTACATGAGGAACCAAAAATTGGTATTCGCAGCTCGTGTCCGAAACTTATACTTCTATTTTGATATCAATACATACTTATAATTTCAAGTCAATACATACTTACAATTTCAAGTCTTCCATGCATTTTCAGAACACAATTGCAATTAACCAAATAATCTTCCATCAAAATAAAACACAATTAGGCTTTAATGTACTACAAAGTTTGTTTCAATATATAATCATACTCTTAACCAAATACTCTTCCATCAAAATAAAACACAATTAGCCAAATATTCTTCCATCAAATTATTACTATTTTACTTACAAATATTTCATTAATCATTAAATATTTCATTAATCATTTATAAAAAGAGCCCATCACTTCATTAATTTGACAAACTAATTGATTTTTATATATTATTTTGTTTTTTAAGTTCTCTTTTATCGTCCATAATTTTGGACTCTATCATCTTCTCCACCACATCCACCGCCACCTACACCAACACCAAATCCACCACCATGCCCAAAACTGCCTCCAATACCTTCGCCTCGTCCAAAACCACCCCCTCCTCCTCCGCCTCCACCTTCGCCAGTCCCTCATCCTCCACCTCCAAGCCCTCCTCTTCCTTACACCTCCCCAAAAGCCCCCTCCATGTCGTGCACCACCACCTCTTCCACCACCAAATCCTCCTCCCCCAACAGCACCTCCCCCACCGACTCCCCCACCAGCGCCAAATCATCCACTTGAATCGGAACCACCACCAAGTCCCTCTCCACCACCACCACCCCCCCTCCCCCTCCCCCTCCCCCTCCCCCTCCCCCTCCGAAAGCACCAGCACTGGCACCAAATCCTCCCCCTGACCGAACCACCACCACGTAACCCTTCCTTAAATCTCGTTTTCACAACTTCTTCAGATATAACAAGAGGATGGCAACTGCATATTGTGATAAATAAAAAGGGGTAAATATGTAAAATGTTGACCGAATCCGGCTTATTGTACATAACACCACTACACATGACACCACCTATCAGGGATGCCTCATACCCATGTTTCTCCATTTATCACTGGCCGGTGGACTTTTTAATTTTCGAGAAGAACAAATGATGACTGAGGATAAATAATTTAATCAACTCTAATCCTGTGAGCCAAACATAACCTAAATAATGAAACAAGACTCCTAACAAAATATTATAATCACATGATTAAATATAAATGAAACAAGTACAATATCCAATAAAAATAAACTGATTTTAGAAAATCATTTTCTAATCATTGTACATTTATTTCGTTATATTTTTATCTCTTGCTCAAAAAATACTTATATAGATCGATTTAAGCCAATTTTATAAATAATCTAAAATAAATCATATGTTAATTTATATATTTTTATTTAAAATATATTTTAATATTAAATTGATATATAATTACTCTACATAATTGCATATAACTCTTTCTCATCATCATTTTACCAAAATTATTTCCCTATTTCGATACTCTGAAAAACATACATTCTATTTAGTTAAATCAAAATCCGATCAAACCAAATTCCTAAAAAATTCAAACAAGTTTCAAATTTTCCCATAATTTTCCCAGTTTTCTCAAATACCCAATCAGCATCCCGAATTTCCGCACCAAAGAGTTTACTTTTTGTTATTATTAGCTTCGACAATCAATAACACAGAGGAGAGAAGCCAACAACTTATCTGCGTCTTTCTATATTTCGACCATCTTTTATTTTCTTCCCTTGCCTCTGCAGTATTTTGATTTGTGCAAAAGGCGAATCTAGTGTTCTCTGTTCAAGTATTATTTTATTTTGTTTGCAATGCGGCAATTTTTCTGAGTTTCAATTAGGGCTTTGTGTCATTAGTTGATCAACGATTTGTTAGCTGGGGTGTGTTTCAGTTAATATTGTTTAAGGACGTAATAAGTTCTATATTGAAATTTGGAAAATTAGTATTTAGTATTGGTATCCCAATCTGGTGATTGTTTAGAGTATACTTTTTCAAAGTTTACGCCTTTACTGTTGTCTTCCTTCTTAGGGATTTTGACATATGCCCATTGTCATACATTCTGGGGATTGCAATTTGTGTTTTTATAGGCTGTTCTGAAGCAAAGCTTGTTTTCTTTTTTGGTTGTAAGAAGGGATTTATTTGGTTTTTGTTCTTTTTTATGCTATAAGCTACAGTATAGAGAAGGTTGTAGTTTATGGGAGAAAATGAGGGATGGTCTGAGCCAGGTGGGCCGTTGCCGAATGGGATTTTACCTGGCGCAGGCCCAATAACGATGGCACTCGACACTGAACGGTGGATGAAAGCAGAGGAGAGAACTGCAGAGCTCATTGCATGCATTCAGCCCAATCAGCTGTCTGAGGAGCGCCGGAATGCCGTTGCTGATTACGTGAAGCAGCTCATTATGAAGTGTTTCCCCTGCCAGGTGTTTAGAATGATTCTAGATGTTTTCTTGTAGTATTGCGAGTGGATGGTGATTTTTTAAATGATTGCTTTACAATGTTAAGTCGGTGGCTTTTGAATTTCAGAAAGATGGAAAAGTTTCTATTTGGAATATTGTTTGGACTAGACTTACTAAACTCAGAATTTTTCATGACAGTGAACAATATTAATTACTTGGTGATTTAGTGATTTTGGTTTGAGCCGTGAAGGTCAATTTTTTGCATATGGTGGGAAAAAGATTGATATACTAGAATGAACGTCTAATGACTGAAACACTACATCAGTAGATGTGAATCTGTGAAATGAGGAAGATAATCCAATTTTTGGTTGAATGACTGGTTACTGGTATCACATATTATGAAGTTCAGAGATGATTACATTTCTCTCTCAATGTAGCTAAAGTTTTGTTGAGCCTATCTTCTTATGAACAATGTTTCACTTGAATTGTATTGCTGATAGGCATAAATGGTTCATCCTTGATTTAGTTATTTGACTCTCTTACTTTGCCATAGGTCTGTACATTCGGCTCTGTTCCTTTGAAGACTTATCTGCCTGATGGAGACATCGATTTGACTGCTTTTAGCCATGATCATGTTTTAAAAGATACATGGGCCAATCAGGTGCGTGATATGTTAGAGAATGAGGAGAAAAATGAGAATGCTGCGTTTCATGTGAAGGAAGTTCAATACATCCAAGCAGAAGTATGTCTTCTCTCACCTATGTCTAGCTTTTGCAGTTTTTAGGCTATCTTTTTATCCTTCAGCTCCATTTGGTTCAAAATCAATCTTTTGCTGTCCTTGGAATTTAGTTTCAGTAGTACGAATTTGCTGTTTTAGTTTCTCCTAAACAGCAAGCTTTTGGCATTGTGTATATCCCGATAAGAACAACCTTACCATATTCAACTGAATGTATCTGCTTTATGATTGCCTTTTCCTGGTACATTTGATTACTGCATCTATAAAAGCACCAACATGGAGCTGCCACCTGCTGGTTCAAAAGTCAATTTCCAATTTCCTGTATTTTAATACATGCCCTTTGTAGTTGTCTTGTACTCTTTTCCTGGTACATTTGATTACTGCATTTATAAATGCACCAACATGAAGCTGCCACCTGCTTGTTCAAAATATCAATTTCCAATTTCCTGTATTTTATTGCATGTCCTTTCTAGTTAACAACCTTCTGTAGTTCCTGAAAAATTATGCTTTCAAGCTCTCCGCATCAAAATCTATAGCTTCTCTTGACAAATTATCCCATCTTAACACCGCTTGCTTCCCTTGTAAATACTTATAGCAGATGCAGTGACTTTATGCTATATTAATTGTTTCTCAGTTGTCCAGCATAGTGCAGAATGTTTTGCCAACATTGTTCTTTGCTAGAAACCTTATCTGCGAATGGACAATTGTTTATTGAATTTTTATTATCAATCTTGTAATAAATCGTAGTCCATCTTTTACTTTTTAAGTTTGTGACAACTTACCAAATTAGTTGCTTAAAGCCTGTAGATGAGTGTTGATTGTTGCTATTTCAACTGCTTCATTTTCATTTTCTTGTATTATTTTATATTTCAGGTGAAGATAATTAAATGTCTTGTGGAAAATATTGTGGTGGACATATCTTTTAATCAAGTTGGTGGGTTATGTACGCTATGCTTTCTCGATGAGGTGAGTGGTTTTGAATCATGTTGTTATTTGATGAAAATGTTCACAGGTTTGATCCAAAAGCTTAAGCTCAAGGATCCATTGGAATTGTAACTCCGAAAGGAAGTGGGTCTGCTAGTATGACGCTCTGAAGAATATGCCTTTTAATGATATTTATCAATTTTCGCTGCTTACAAAATAGCTTTCTGAAAAAAACCTGCGTCTTTTCATTTTACAGGTTGATAACCTGATAAATCAGAATCATCTATTCAAACGTAGTATCATATTGATCAAGGCCTGGTGTTATTATGAAAGCCGTATATTGGGTGCTCATCATGGACTTATATCTACTTATGCCCTGGAGACCTTAGTTCTTTACATTTTTCACGTGTTCAACAATTCTTTTCATGGACCACTTGAGGTTACTTCACTTATACATACATCTCTTTCTAAATCTTTTTTCTTGTTTCAAGTGTTCTTCTGAAGCAATTTATGTAAACTTGCAGGTTCTTTATCGTTTTCTGGAATTCTTCAGCAACTTTGACTGGGACAGTTTTTGTGTTAGCTTATGGGGACCAGTACCAATTAGTTCACTACCTGATGTAACTGGTACTAAATTCTCTGAATTGTCGGTTTATGCACATATTTATATATTCTTGTGTTTCCTGATTGCCAGATATAATTTCCACTATTTTACAGCTGAATCTCCTCGAAAGGACAGTGGAGAATTGCTACTCAGCAAGCTGTTTCTTGATGCTTGTAGCTCTGTTTATGCTGTTTTCCCTGAGGGCCAGGAAAATAATGGTCAACCATTTATTTCCAAACATTTTAATGTAGTTGATCCTTTGCGGGTGAACAACAATCTCGGGCGTAGTGTTAGTAAAGGTTAGTACTAGTGTTACAATTGTGTTTTTTCATCTTTGTTTGGTCATACTCACCAACAATCATACTATCTAGTAATTTATTTTGTTTCATTGCCTTTGTCTGCTGTTATTATGTAGTTAACTTATGATTACTGAAATTTTTTGGCGTGCAAAGGCATGTTCTTGGGTGCTAGAAGGGTTTTAGATTATGTGTGTTGCACTGTGGAGTTTGTTTTTCATCTAGCTAGTTCACTTAATTTGATTCACCTAGAAATCACCCATCTTATTGTGTGTGCTTTGACGCTTTCAACTATCGCAAGCTCGCATTGCAACGTGCAAGAATCAGTTTTTCCCTGGCATAACATTGGAAATGTATTGAGATTTGTTTCTCGTATTATTTGGTCGTTATGAATTATGAATCTATCTCTTTTCTTTCTCAGGGAACTCTTTTAGGATAAGAAGTGCATTTGCCTTTGGAGCTAAAAGACTTGCTAGATTACTCGAATGCCCGAAAGAAAACCTAGTTTATGAAGTAAATCAGTTCTTTATGAATACATGGGAAAGGCATGGCAGTGGTCATCGGCCCGATGCCCCGGGGGCTGATTCATGGCGCTTGAAATTATCAAATCCAGATGGCTTTCGAGATTTTGATAAGTCTAAGAATATTTTGAGTGGGAAAAGGATTAATGAAAAGTCTTTCCTTGAGACAGATATGCAGGGAAATGCCCATGGTGTTTCCCATGAAAATTTTAAAATTTCCTCTTCTATGCTACCAACAAGTGAGTTTTCCATAGCTTCTCACACACAAAGCATAAAAAGTCAATTCAATTTGAACAGCATGCAAGGTTCTAATCGAATTGGAAGAAACCCCGCTTTTGATCAGGCAGTAATTAATATCAAAGCTCAAAAAGACCTGAAAGCCAATCACTTGATTAATGACAACCAGGGACGGTTTCTTTTTGCCAGAACGCGCTCTAGTCCTGAGCTGACTGACGCATATGGTGATGTCTCGTCTCAAGTGCGGCACAGTGTACAAGAAGAAACTGCCAATTCTCATACCCCTTATGTTAGGCTTGATAATAGTAATAGGAGAAAGAATCTTGGATCTGAAAGTTTGGCAAGGCCTAAAGTTCGTTCTTCCAATGATGACACTCCATCTGTGAGGCATGTCGCAGCCCAGCCAACTCTGGATACTACAGCTGACTCCAGCAATTCAAATAGTCACAACCAAGATTTTGGTTTGGATTCGTTGAGTGAGGATTTTTCAACCACCTCCACAGCCCAGGTGATGCACCAGGAAGAACAAGATATAGTGAACATGATGGCATCTGCTTCACTTCAAGGTTTCAACGGCCAAGTTCATGTTCCATTAAATTTAACATCTCCTCATATGCCTTTCCAAATTCCCCCGTCCTTTCTTGCCTCAATGGGATACACTCAGCAAAATCTGCCTGGATTTGCTCCTACCAATTTTCCTTTTATAGATCCATCTTTTGCAAATGTGCAATTTTCTCGTGGATTAGTTTCACACCAAATGGCCCATTATTTTCCTGGTGTTAAGCTGAGTTTACCATCTGAAGATTCCGTTGATCAAAGAATTGAAAATTTTGGTTCGGTAGCAATGAACTCCAGAGAAGCCAATAATGATACCTGGAGCGAGCAAGATATTGGCTCCTCTGGCAGTTATGAACCCGAGCACAAAAATATTGACGCAATCCAATCCGATGATAAACCACCAGAGGTGTCGTCTGGTTTAAAATATATTCCTCCATTTCGAGTAAGTGGAGCTACAAGAGTTCAGAGTAAGCATGTCAGCGGAAAACGTGGATCAGTGCTGGAAAATAGTTATAGTTTCGTTAATCAGGATATTAGAAATAGTGAGGTTTATGCAGAAGAAAGATCAGCAAGTTCTAGGTTCTCGTCAGCAACTCATAGCAATTCTTTGAGAAGTAGAACTTCTTCAGAAAGCTCCTGGGATGGATCATCAGTGAAAACTCCTAAATCCACTAAAGAAAAACAGGGAAAGAAGGTATTTTCTACAGATCAATCTGCCAGCCATGGGAAAGGCAAAAATACGTCTGAGGATATACATAATCAGGATGAGGATGATGACCGGGAACGGGGTACCTTGTTAAATTTGGAGAGTGAAATTGTAGAAAGGAACCCAGGATCTGAGCAAGATACTTCTTTGCAGATTCCTAGGCATCATCTGTCTGTCTTGGAAGTTGCTCAAACTAGTGGATCTGACTCGATGATGCCCTTTGCTCCAATGCTCATAGGTAATGGGACGAGGCAGGGAAAGAATGATAATTCTGGGTTGATTACCTTCTATCCTACTGGGCCCCCAATCCCATTTTTAACAATGCTTCCACTATATAATATTCCCCCCGAGACAGGTACTTCTGAGGCATCAAGTGGCCATTTTGGAGGAGAAGAAACTTTAGATCAGAGCGAATCTGGGCAGAACTGTATTTCCGATGAATTTGATCATCTAGAGGATTTAAACTCCTGTAGTGATTTGAGAGGGGTAGCTATTGCGGATACTTCTGATGAGAAAAAGTCTGATATTCTTAACAGCGACTTTGCTAGCCATTGGCAAAATTTACAGGTTGGAAGATTCTGTCAAAATTCAAGGTACCATACACCATTGGTCTATCCTTCACCAGTGATGGTCCCTCCTGTCTATCTCCAGGGCCAGTTTCCTTATGATAACACTGGCAGAACACATTCAGCCAACACAAACATCTTCTCTCAGCTTATGACTAGTAATGGTCACCGTCTGGTTCCTATAGCACCACTTTACTCGGTTTCCAGTAGACCTCCCCATGTATATCAACGATACATGGATGATATGCCAAGATATCGCAGTGGGACTGGGACTTACCTGCCTAATCCAGTAAGAATGCCGTGATGTTTGTTTCTTTTTTGCTTTTGTATATTTCTCTATTTTGGCAGTCTACAGTGAATGATGCAACTGACAAAAACAAGATTAGTTTTTACTCAATATTTCATGAAAGATTTGTATTGGATGTTGATGGTATGTGATATATCTCTGTCGCTTTGACATGTCAATGTGAAATAGTCAGCACCTTATGTGCAAGAAAATTTGGAAAGTATTATCTTGTTAGCTGAAAGTGGTTAGAAGCTGTCGTTCTACTGAAACATCAAACTGATGGCAATGCGGAGTGGATGAACAAACTAACATACTTAGGCCGAGTGCTTGCCATGAATTTTGTCCTAGTTTGATTAGTTGCTAGTTTGATTAGTTGCTTTAAATAGTGGGTGTAATTGACCAAATTTTAGGATTTGAATTTACTGGCATAGCATGTCTTTTTCTGAAATTTAGAAGCATGCCATAGTTTGTTTTATGTGCTTTGGCCGCAAAGTTACTTCAAAATGATCTTTCCAAATAACTTTAAACATTTATTTCATTTTCAGAAGCTCTCTGTAAGGGAGCGGCAGTCATCTGTTACCAGAAGGGGAAATTATAACCATGACAGAAATGATAATTATGGTGACAGAGAGGGTAATTGGAATGGTAATTCAAAATCACGAGCTGCTACACGCAGTCACAGTCGCAATCAAGCTGACAAATCAAACACAAGAACAGGTCCGTTGTCTCCTATTGAGAGTCGTGCTGACCGGTCATGGAACACATACAGGCACGAGTTGACCCCTTCTTACCAGTCGCAGAATGGCCCTTTGCACTCAAATTCTAGTCAGAATGCCCCTCAAAGTGTGGCTTACTCAAATTCTAGTCAGAATGGCCCGCAAAGCGTGGCTTACAGCATGCATCCCATGTCAGCCACGAATCCCAATGATGTCTCTAATGGACCTTCTGTTGCACCAATGGTGATGTTGTATCCATTTGATCATAATGCCACGTATACTTCTCATCTTGAACCACTTGAGTTCGGTTCTTTGGGTCCAGTAGCTTTTCCTGGTGTAAACGATCAATTACAACTAAATAGGGTAACTCGAGCCAGGATGGATGATAGACTTAATGGGGGCCCTGAGCACAGGTCATCACCTGATCAACCATCTTCCCCTCATCATCACAGGTATTGTCATGAACCGAAATCATTTATGGTATGTTAGTGGTTAGTGTTTTTTTTTTACTCTACGGAACTTTTGATTTCAAATTTCCCTATTATATTTTAATGATCTTGATGAACATGTTTCATTTTTTTTCCAGGAAGATGTGAGAATTTTACCAGATCAATGACACATGTTAACAATGTTTTGAAGAATGAAATTTACGGCTGAACCGGCTGTATCTCATTTTGTGTATGTTTCACGCAAGAATGATCATGCTATTTAGTACGTCTTGTATGTAAAATAACCAAGCCATCCTCTCACCAACATGCACTTCAGAAACCTGGAAGCATTAAAGGAAGGAGTAGGAGTTGCTCGGATGTTTTACCTTTTATTACTGTCGCAGGTCTAACATATTGTAATTTTATCAAACTAGAATTAGATCTTAATATAATTTTATCACTTTATCTTATCAAGATGTTAAAACTGCCCCATATGAATGGAGCCATAAAATTTTTTAGATGACATAAATATTGTAATTACGTGAAAGTTGCCCCTTAAGCCTCTGCACAAGAAAATGACCGAGATGCAGCTGGTTCCTGGGAATTTTCGTTTTATATTTCCACTGCAATTTTTAAATCATGTACATTATTTAATCGAACCTTCTCTGCCTTTCAAGTGAAGCATTGTTTTTCCAAAAAATAAAAAGGGAGAAGATCTAAAACCCTTGCCGTCGGTTAATCTATGAATGTAAATATGCAGACTTAAATTTCATAATCACTCCATGAATTATGCAGCTAAACCTCCTGGGGACAAAAGCTGAAAGAACTGGTTGGCATCACGTCTCCCTACTGTATAACAGAACTTGTAAGGTGAAGTGTGAGAATCAGTCGACTTATCACCAGAAAGAAATCTACTTCGAGCGCAAACCAGGTATATTCTTGAGTCCCATTTTGCCAAGAACCAGCTTAGGAATGGCTGGAGGGTTGTCGAGCCCCATGCTTCGACTAAACTCGTTTGCTAGCTCTACTAGTCTGTATTTGTCTCGACCAACATTTCTGTTTGAGTTGTAATAACCAAGCCACGCTTGATGTGCTGCTTCTTTGTTCTTTATCTCTACGTGAGATAATGCACGTTCGACCTGTGGAAACGAGGAACCAGGTTTCTCTCAAATGAGCTTCTGAATTTAGTCGAAAGATGATCATTTACGAGAAGTTGAAGACTTATTTCATGCATTACTAAAAGTTTAGTCAGTGATTACCTTTTTCCTGGTGTCTGGATCAACTAATGGTTCAGATGCCTTTGATATTGGCAAGTCCTTAACACTGGATAAAAAGAACTCTTCCCAAGGAGCCAATAACAAAACACCTTCTCCTTCTTTTCCCTTTCGCCCAGTTCGACCTAATCGGTGTATATACTGCTGTCTGTCAGCTGGAACTCCCATCTATAATACAAAAAATCAGTCACTTCTACATAGTTTTAAGTGTACAAAAAATCAACTCAAGCTCACTTGTGAAGTTAGGGTGGCAATTAATGCACACTGTAAGCACAATATAGGGTCCAGATTATTGAATTCTAAAGAACATAAGGTGACCTTGTTCAGCAACAGAAAAGTAAACATTAAATGATTGGAAAAAGCGAGATCAAGTTGGCCAACCTGTATGACAAGAGTTACATCTGGGTAATCTACTCCGCGTGCAGACACATCAGATGTTACCAGAATAAGACCCTTTGATTTCCGAAATTCATCAGAGATTCTGGTTCTGTAACTTTGAGGTTTTCGAGAATGAATTTCCCGTACATTCAAGTTAAGCTCACCAAGAAGATCAGCGACAAGCCTCGTTACCATGGCAGTTGTGCAAAAAACAAGAATCTTTTGCACATGAGGAAGCATGGTAAGATCATACAGACCAACAAATTATCAGACTAATGAATGCTATTGTGATAAATGAACTAATATTTACAATTCAAAGAAAAAGGGGTTTTCTGTTTGGGGGAGGATCAACACTCATCACAAAGAAAATTATAAAAAGATGATTTTCTTTATCTAATTTTTCTAGTATCACAAATCCTCCAAATCTTCTCCGCTTAGTTTCATGGAGCATATGTCTGTGTCATTTATCAGTAGTCCAATTTGCTGAATGTCGACAGATTATTCCTTTTACTCCTAGAATTTTCCACACACAAGCAGAAGGACATTTCTCCCTTTCGCTCAATTAATTTAAGGTCACGCCTTGACAACATTTCTAAATTTAAGTTATAAGTAACTAAAATATCCTAGAAATGCTCAATGAAATTGCCATGTAGAATTTCTGCAAACATCATCAGGGATATGCTCTTTCAGAAAAGCATAAAGTGAACAACGTTCGTCAAGCTCAACAAAATTACCATATACAGTTCGTGTAGTGTAAACCATGTGTACCTTATAATTTACATCATCAGCAATATGCTCTTTCAGCAAAGCATAAAGAAGCGAAAAATGTTTGTCCAAAGGAGCAACAAGATGCATTTGTCGGACCTGAAGATTTAATATTACAAAGAAACTGAAGGACAAGCAGCAAGATATAAAAGAAGGCAGAGTTAAATAAGTCTACCTGCGGATGTGTATCTTCACTCCCTTCTTGAACTGTGTTGATAAATTCATGGTCTCTTTTTAAAGCAATATGGCATATTTGTCGAACCTGTGATACTGATGTTTAGAATATACCAACCCTAAACTAGCACCACAGCAGAAAAAAATGTCATTTACGGTTTACCTCTGGTGGAATAGTGGCAGAAAACAGAAGTGTTTGACGCTGTTTTGGAACAGCAGCTATAATTTTCTCTATTTCTTTGCGGAATCCCATGTCTAACAAATGATCAGCTTCGTCAAGAATCAAAACCTTGACACCCATCAGCCGAGTCGCAAACCCAGCAGTATTCTCTATGTGATCTCTAAGCCTTCCAGGTGTAGCCATAAGAATCTGGGTTTTATGATATGAAATTAAAACCGATTGCCAACAATAAAATATCATGCACACTCACAAAATAGCAGAGATGGATGCGGACAAGATGAAGATATGCTTTGATGAGTATCTGGTGTGTTGACGGAAGCTAACCTAGTTCAACTTAAAAAGCATGGTATCTTAAAAATAAAGTGTAAAGTATTTTTCCAGATTGGCAATATTAAACAAAGGCCTACTGGACATTGCGCCAAGAAAACATGCATCACTCTGAGGATTGGAGTTTCCTTACAAAACCAAAGTACAGTAAAGGACTTAAGCAGAAGAATCCATGCCAATAGACTGACTCCAACAGATTCGTACTCAAAATACCGAACATCACATAACCACATAATACTACAAACACAGCACAATGCAGATTAAATTTTCGAATTTCCTACACATGATATAGCATTTCCCCATAAGAAGCCAGAAAACCCCTCAAATGGGAGAATTCTCTAACGAGAAAGTGGAAATTCCAGTACCTGGCATGGATTGGCTTGCATTCGTTTTTGTTCCAGGGCAAGCCTTGTACCTCCTATAACAACTTGAACACCAATCGAAGGATGGTACTTCAACAGGGTGTTGGCTTCTGCAGCAGCCTGACTTGCAAGCTCCCGAGTAGGGCACATAACGAGGACGAATACTGGAGGTCGCTTTTGATCACGAATAATTGGTGGTGATTGTAAAACAATTTCAATCGCCGGAAGCTGAAATATAGATACCAAACATAAGGTGTGCTCATGTAGCGTATCATCTTCTAGTTACATCATAGATCGATATCTAACTACAATTTCAAAATACCACAATAAATTAATGGTGAGTCGGTCACCACCCATGCATAAAATAACATCATGTTCAAAAATTAAATACAGGCGACAGAAAAATGGAGATGCAAAAGGCCACATGATCTAACAATAAGCTCTTAATCGTACTACCTTAAGATGGCAGTTACACAGAAATTCTGATGATTCTCAGAAAGTAGCTCCTAGGAAAACTACATTAGAGCTGTGATAAATCACAGACACACAAAGGACAAAGTCCAAGCCTTTTAAAAGTCGGAGACTCCGGTAACAAAAGAAGTCATCAAGAAGTGGAAATCGTGGTGCAAAAGGTAAAGGATTTTACCAAAAATGCTAAAGTTTTTCCGGTGCCAGTTTTTGCCTTGGCCAGCACATCCTTGCCTAGAAAATAAATTGTCACCATTCAAAATACACAAATCAAAAAAGCGATGGCGATCTGAAATATAACGAAAATAAGTTGAAATGGAAGAAGCTATGCTGATGAGAACAATCAAATAAACCGCAGTACTGAAAACCAAATTGTTCATAAACAAGAAATCAAAGGTCGTACATCACATTTTCTATCTTCCATCCATATCTGCGACATGACTCCACTATGTAAAACTGCCTGTTTCATAGGAGTAGAGTTCTACTTTTACCAAATCGTCATAAACAACTTAACAGTCCAAATAAGCAAGAAATATAAAGAGGACACCAAGGTAGCCCTTTAACCATAACTACTACTTTTAAACAGTAAATAGTCTAAGCTTACATGTGCCATGGGTTCATAAATCAAATAAAAACAGAGTACTCTATAGTGCTTCTAAGCTACCTTTCAGAATGAGAGGAAGTGTTGCCTCCTGCACCAGAGTCATTTTTTCAAATCCTGCATCTTTAATTCCTTTAAGGGATAAAGGCGAGATAGAGCATTGATCAAACCTACATGACATACATATTAGTAAGCAGTTGAAGAATTCGATAAAATTACAGAAGTCACATGGCATAACAAATCCTTCGAGCACTAAATAAACAATCTTCTCGACTGTGGACAGAATGCTCCCATAATAGCTACAGTACAGAAGGCAACGATCAGTAATTAGGTCAATGCAAGGTGAAATTTTTAAAAGTACCTGCTTTCACTTAGATATGAATCACTTCTTCTAGGTGAGCTAGGCTGCAACTCAGGAAAATCACATACTTTGTCAAATAACCCATCATCTTCTTTTTCTTCATCATCTTCCTCAGCCAAGTCCATATCATCCTCCGCGTCGTCGTCGTCGTCATCATCCATTCCATCACTATCAAGTAATTCCTTGAAACTCCTATAGCCCTTCTCCTTTTCTTCTTTTTCTTCATCCCTGTCATCCATAATAGCCATGTCCCTTCTTCCATTCCCTCTCCCTTCTCTCTTCATTGCAAAATTCCCATGATCACCACCTCGACTCCTTCCATTCCATATGTTTTGCACTCCTCCATCCTCATTACTCCTCCGCCTTTGACTCACGTTTGAATCCCTTCCCCTGCCAAAGAAACTATCACTATCTTTACTCTTGTCATCGAACAGCCCCCCAAACCTCCCTCCTCCACTCCCATTTCGCAATTCTGGCCTTTTCTCTCTGAACCCCTCATTTGACCTCCACCTGTCACTTGAATCCAGATCATTTCCCTTGCTAAACAAACGACCATCCCTCTTATTCTTCTCCTCCAACCTCCCCCCAAACTTTCCTCCCTTCGTCGACAGAAGTTCGCCAGAATCACGACCCCTACCTCCCCTGGAAAACAAACTATCAGTATAATTCCTCTCGTTCCTCCCCTCCCGGTCAAAGTTTTTATCTAATTCACTCCCTCTTTGTCTCTTCACACCCCTCTCTATACTCCTGTAACCTTCATTTTTCACATTATTGTTGTCATCGTTTTCACTGTCACTTAACACTCGAGTCTTCTCAAACGTTTTCGAACTCAACCCACTAACCCAGTCGCCGAGCTCGCTTTCATCCTCGATCAAACTCTTTGATGCCTTCATTCCCTGACCCGCACGGGTCGAGAACTTGCTGACACGAAATTGACCTCCATTTAACACTTGAATTTGTGAAAGACACGTTTTTAACTTAG
This sequence comes from Haberlea rhodopensis, assembly GCA_907163345.1. Lineage (NCBI taxonomy): Eukaryota > Viridiplantae > Streptophyta > Magnoliopsida > Lamiales > Gesneriaceae > Haberlea > Haberlea rhodopensis. The sequence continues at coordinate 21,711,225 of CAJQUN010000005.1, read as the reverse complement.
GGGTCCCGGAAGTGTAATACTTCAGTTTGTGAGGGAATACTCGGGAGAAAACGGGTATAACCCTGGAGTGTCTGAGAAGAACCAGGTCTGATTTCATGGCTCCGGGCAAGAAACGCAGGTCAAGTGGAAAAATCTTGACTGGCATTATATGCACAAATATGGGCGAGCGAGTGCCTTCTCACCGTGAGTCTATGAGGCAAGGGTTTAAGGCCAAGCGATGAAATCCGAAAATTCCGAATGTTAAAGTTAAACCCCTTTCTGGCCAGACGACGACGTTTTCTTGTTGGCTCTCCAAATATTATTTTTTTTCTCTCTTCTCTCTGTTTTAAATGTATTAATCACATCATTCTCTATCTAAATTTTATTGATTTATTTATAATATATATTAATTCAATTGTCTCAACCAATCATTAATGTAGTTACTATTTTGTCAGTGAAATTATTAATCTCAAAATTTAAAGATTATATTACATATACACTATAATATATGAAATAATGTAACAATTGGCTTAATTTAAAGTACAAGACCAAAAAAATGATTAAATGTTCCAATTCCAAAAAAAATTCTATTCTTTTTAAGTTTTATTTTCTTAAAAAAAAATTGAGTTATACACTTATCAAGGATACTGTGTAAAGTGGGTTTGTTAGTCCCAAGACATGCAATGGGATCACTAACCATTCTTTAAACCCCCAATCATGTGGTGGCAGGATTAGGGTTGGACAAAAATTTTTGGGTTTTAGATACCCAATTCGATCGGATAATACTCGATCGGGTTGGGTATTTAAAAAAAAATCGGATATCTGTTAAACACGAACCCAATTAATATTTGTCGGATTGGTATCGGGTTCAGAACCAAGAACCCGAAAATAATTTTGGGTACATGAAAATATATGTTGCACACTCTTTTTATTTGAAGTGTTCTAAACTTTAATCACCATCAGTAGTATTTTACTCTTTTTACCCAATTTCCAAAACCCACTTAAATGTCTTCAAAACCCTATGGAATTAACTTGTTCTCAAATCTCACTTCTCATATTCTCCATTCTCTAGACTCCATCTCTCGCTGTGGCTCACGTCCGGTTTTGTTTATTTTCGTTCGGTTTTTGTTTATTTTCCTTCACCAACTCTTACTCACACGAATGGGGAATGCTAATTGCAAAAGTTCCCCTCTTTTTGAGATTATTTCACAAGGGTATGTTATATTTAATTTTATTTTCCATCGGCTTATCTTCTCTTCCGCATAGATGTTGTACTGCTGTTTAAATTATGAATTTTGATGCTTGGGTTTAATGAAAGAATTTGAAAAGTTGAAAGATTTTTTAAGTTAGTTTCCTTCTGATTCATCATTTCTTCAATTTTTAATTTTTAAAACCTCAAATTCCTTTAAATTGTTTGTTGTTTTTTCGACAATAAATTTTGGATACCCCACACTACCCGAAATTTTTCGAGTACCCGACCTTCGGGTTGTATATTCTTTTTTCAGATTCGGGTGGTAAAAAATAAATCCCGAAATTTCATGTACCCGAACCCAAAAACCCGACTCAACGCCCAACCCTAGGTAGGACGTTGGTATGTTTAATAACAAATGGACCAAACAAATGATAAACTCATTAATCACCCCACCATCTTATTTAATCATCCTTCACAAACATAATATAAGGTCGTGCTTGGATTGAAGGATTTGATTTGGAAGAAGGGATTTGATTTGGTGATGAACTTGAATAATGAATTTGAAATGACACTCATCTTGGGTGTATTTCAAACCTATCATAATTATAATTATATCTACATAAATTAAGAAAGTTGTGGATTTAAAATCCACCTAACATAAACAATCAAATAAATTTGAAATTTATGATTTTAAATCTCTCACTCCAAATATACCATAAGAGATCCAAATATACCATAAGAGAATCCTAATGAATAATTTTAAAAGGCGGAAACATGGGCAATTGGGTTGGAAAGTTAGCTGAGGGCCCTCCTTTTGTAGCCACTTGAGGCCATTAATTCAGTTCAACTTTTGGCTCATCAAACCTAAAGAAGGCATTAATAGGATTCTGGAAAACTGAGTACTTTACTGCCATGGTTATCATAAATACAGAGTGTATTAAATTGGTATGTTTCATCGTAAAACCAAAGTGTTGGGCAATTTTTTTATTAACAAGGGGGAGGGATGAATCCTGAAAACTCTTATATTAGAAAAAATAGATTACAAACATTAGGTCAATACATTGTTGTCAAATAAGATTTTAATGTCTTGACCTAGTGGTTGTCATCTATTTTCTCAATGTAAGAGGTCTCGGGTTCGGGTCCTCCTCACTCCCCTAAAAACAAAACAAAAAAAACATTGTTGTCAAATAAATATTTATTTGTTCATCCGCGAGAATAAATGACAAATTTCTCATATATTACCGCAAAGACCCTTGTATTCAAGACGCACTTAGAAGGTGCCTTAATAAGTGTGAAATAAAATATTCAATAAAATGATAAATTACAACTCGAACAAGGTTCAGTTGGTTTGTTTCAGCAGTATGTTAAATCGAAACCTTGAACAATACAGTTATCTCAATACAATCAAGCAAAAATCACTACTCCAATAAACATGCCCCCTCAATCTAGGAAATTTATCGGTGGGCAAAAAATAAATACATAAAAATTAAATCAGAAGTTCATGATAAACATCCAGTTTACATAATGTAAGTAAGAACCAATAGGTAAATAATTACAATGCGGTTATTTCAAGAAAGAGACTTGTTTTTCATGAAATAGTACACTAATAATACAATTATTACAATGTCCGATTAATTGATATTCAGGGAATTGACTTGCTCGAATTTAAGAAATGCGAGAACATGTTCTTTGCTTATTTAATAGACTAATTTATGGAAAGAGGGTTATAAGATTGCAGAGGTAGCAAGATAGTACTTTGTGGTGAAATATTTTTGATAATTTATTGATATTTTATATTTGTCAATTGGTGAATCGTAAATTGTGCTCGTTGCTCTTGCAATAAAAAAATTGTGATGGACCTGCTGGTTGGAAAGTCTGGTGCGATAAGAAAATAGAATGAGAAAGGTTATTCAAACTTGGGTTAGCAGATTAAAAGTCCAATACTAACCACTTATGCCAAGGGTCATGTTTGGCAAGGTTGTAGTAAAAATATATAATAACAAATTTGTTTGAGGGGACATCATACACGAACACGAACATTCGTCCCTGCCAATGAACAGAAACCCAAATATTATTACCTAAAACTTCAAACAAAACTCAATAAATTAGATTTATAAATGGGTCGGTTTGAAAAATAAACCGCATGAACAATAGGTCTTACATGTAAAGGGTCCTGCAAACCCGATCCATTAAGAAGCATGCCCATACGATGCATATTTAAATTAAATAAAAAATCGTAGTTATTGAAAGAAAAGGTGTTAAAAAATCCAAAATCTAAATCGGTTTCATTGTTGCTGCCCTTAATGGCACTGCCCTCAGAGGCACCATCCACCATCCATTTAGAATCTTTTTTTTATTTTTTTAAAAAAGATTCCAAATGAATGGTGATGATGCCCCTAAGGACACTACCCTTAAAGACATCATCAAACAAACCATCTAAATCCCACATGCTTGGTTGGTATTCTCTTGTTTTGTCTTGATTTGGAATATTCCTTATGGAATAAGTTTGAATTGAAATTGGGCCATAATGTGCTGGAAATTGGCCTCGCAATTTTTTGGAAAGTAGAGTTCTTGAATGTTCTAAAATTTTAAATTTTCATCTAAAGTCAGTGTCAAGTGCTAACATATTGTATGGCTATAATATATGCAAGACATGTTTGGGGTCTACTTTTACAAGTTTTTAAAATATTTTATAAGATGTTAAAAGAACTTATAAAATATATATTGATATTTGTTATTTTTTTTAAAAAAAACAAGCAACAATAACTAAGTTTTTTTAAAAAAACAAACAACAATCGTGCATCATTATAATTTGTACATTATAATAATTTCCGTAAGCAATTGTGCAGCATTATAATAATCAATCGTGCATCATCGGTAAAAAATCGTGCATCATGAGAAGTTTGGTGCAGATTTCACGTTCAAAAAATTCAGACTTGTTGGGGGCAAAATCGTGTAGCACTTGACAAAAATTTAAGAAATTTATGGGCAAAAAAAGCGTGCATCATGGGTAAAAAATAGAGTATAAGGGGAAGTTTGGTGCACGGTTCACGTTCAAAAAATTCAAACTTGTTAGGGGCAAAATCGTGCAGCCCTTGACAAAATTTTGAAAAGAATTGGGGCAAAAAATCATGCATTGGGTAAAAATTCCGAATTCTAAAAGTTTCATACATTTGGTGCACAATTTGTTAACCATGTGCATGCATCAACCTAGAAAGAACTTGAAAAAGTCTTTTTTGGCTTGTGTGTGCACGATTTTTTTTTTTTTGGCCTTGGGGTGCACGATTATTTTTTGCCTGGTGGTGCACGCTTTTTTTTGGCCTGATAGTGCACGATTTTTTTGCTATGAGAGTGCACGCTTTTTGGACTGGGGGTGCATGATTATTTTTGGCATATGATTATTTTTGGCATGGGTGTGCACGAATATTTTGTCTTGGGAGTGCATGATTTTTTTGACATGTGGAGCATGTGCTACAGTAAGAGCGCTATGGTTATTAATGTCATTTCGACATAAAATAAACCTAAATAAATTGATTTTTTTTTTTTAAGATTATATTGAATTATTGTCAGTTAATTGTATCGGTTTGTGAGTGCCCCGTTAAAATATAGAGTGCATGATTAAAGATCAAGTGGTCCGGGAATCAGCCCATCCATTGGATCACTTTCATGAAAAGGAAAGATCCAAAAATGGGCAAACAGATATAGGTTTGTGGGACCACTTACATTGTTGGCCCCATTTAAAATGTAAGGCCGTATATTTTATTTATTATTTAATTTTGTTTTAAAGCAAACAATGAACAATTTTGGGATTGCAGTTGCATGTAACATTTTGTGACATTTTCTTAGATCCCGTTGATATTGTCAACTCAAATTATTAATTATCTTTTTTATACGTATTTATACACTCGACGTATTATTCTATCTTTTTTTAGCATAAAATATATTATATTAGATTAAACAAGAGTAGTACATAAAGGTCGGTCTAGATGACAAACCACAACCAATCCAACAAAAAACAAGCTGCATAAACAGAGATCAAATATAACTCACACTATAAAAGTGCGCATAGAGGAAATGATTCGCAACAGATGCGTAAGAACTTGACCAGTCAATAGCAGAGACCACCAAAGTAAAACCAGGTCCCCTCAAACCACATACACCATGGTAAGGTCTAGAGCGGGAACTACCTTCCACAAATGAAGGAATAAAGTCGGATAAATAGGAGACATAAACTGATACAAAGACACCAAACCCGTAATCACGGTTTGGCGCACGAAACCGAACCATCCAACAGTCTTTGAAGTCACAGCCAAGCAATGCCTCAACACCACGTGTTATTCGAATTCAAACGTTAATTATAAATTATATCAATATTCTTAAAAAGTGAATATAAATTGCTATCAATCTCCAAAAAAATTATTTACAGTGAATTCTAATTGATTTTTCCCTCAAAGATAGTTAAATTTATTATTATCAAAATATAATTTATATTTCAATAATAATTCTAAGTTCAATTTTACTCGATCAAATTAAATAATAATAGTGATAATATTTTTGATCATTACAACAAATGCATAATATTAATCTACTGTTTTAAAATTATATCAAATACCATAGAACTTATCGTATTATATTATTTATCCACATTTCTTATCTCTATTAATTTTCATAATTATCACATTACACACTTCAAACGAACCATAATAGATTAAATCGATGATAAACGAAAGAATAGATCACGAGTTCAGCCTCGTACAGTCATCAAATCAATGTATTAGTGTTGCATATAAAATATTTGTATGAATCAAGTCTTTGCATATACCAACACCCATAATATGTATCTGTACATATGTATATGGTTATATATGTTACGTGTATTAATATATGATAAAGACCTCAATCTATACAAAAATTTCCTGTATTGTATTGATATATAAGAACTCGCTCAATATAAAAATTTCCCGTGTTGCATCTACTTCAATAATAATCAATAATAATTTCCCAGTTTTATCTCTAAATCTTAATACTTTATAATTTTTGATATTGTCTCTATTTTAATATTTTCCTCATATATCGATTTCTCAGATTTCTTTGCAACACACACAGTCTGTGTGTGTGTTTTCTTTGAGGTTCTGTCAGAGGCCTCTACTTGTCAAACTTATCACAACACAAAACACGCGCCGCCATCGCCAGTGACAGCAACAATAAAACCTCACACAAGATTCACCACAGCCACCGCTTTTACCAAAAAGCAATTCCTCCATGATTCTAACCAACTTCACTATGGGGGGAAAAATCTCAGTTCCTCCCCTCTATTTGATTTTATGTTACCGATTTTCTTTATCTTCAAGAATATAAGCATAAAAAGTTTTATTGGTTTTTGCAATGCAAGCTGAGGCGAACACAATAAAGAGTTTTTGAACTCTTACTTCTCATATCGAGATTTTGTCGGAACCTGTTTTTTTTTACTTTACTGGTGTTGGATAATTTGTCGATATAATCCTAAAGATTGGACCTTTTTTCGAGCAGTTGACGTTCAAGCTGCTTAAAAAGGTACTTTCTTGATTTTTAAAATCCATGTGGGTCTATCGTTTTTGTTTCATAGTAATGATGAAGTGCTTTCAAATACCGTGGATCTCTTCTACTATTTATGTTATAGTGGATATGGGTATTTTTAGATTTGGATGGATGTATGTTAATGGGTTAAAATTATATGAAGAGATTTCGCACCTGGTGATGGACATCTGCAAAAAGATTGGAAATTTGGTGTCTTCAGTTATGTAAGAGAAAAAAAAAATATTTTCTGTTTTTTCCTCTTCCGAATGACATTATTGCTTCAAATTTGATCTGGAAAAACAACAAATGCTACCGCCTTGATTTCATTAATGCGAAGAGTTAGAATATTAATGGACTCTTCTTGTTATAAAGTACAAGTCTTGGTGCTAAATATTGGCTCTATTGTGGATTTATCAGTAAATTGTATCTGTTAAATGTATGGTCTTTCATGATGTACTGTTGAATATAGTAATACGGCTGCAAGTTTGGTTCGTGTGGGTTCTTGTTACTGGGATTGAAGTTCTTTTGGTTTCTAGCATAAGTTCTTTTGGTTTCTACCATAGTAATTGTAGTTGTATGGCTGAAGTAAAATTCTAAAAATTTAGGAGGCGAAAATATTTTACCCCTTATTGTATATGAAAATCATAAAATGTCGAAGGGAGCCGGCCACCACACTGCTAGACCCTCTCTCCCTCTGCTACTGCTCGGGGCCAATTTAGATTCGTGGGAACTAAGCCATTTTTCGTAAAATTTTAACTATCTACATTGTAAAAAATGACGTCCTATTGGAGCTTGTGAATACAATGCGGATGGTGATAGTGTATGTCTGCGATCTCTTTCTGTATGGGTTTACCAGACATTATTTCAGTGACGAATTAATTTATTGAGTATTTTGGATTTAAAGTTCAAAGGAAATGTGGGGTTGCAACTTGCAAGTGGTGTCCTTGTGAAGGGAAAATATCGAATTTGTATCACAGTAATTAATCGTGACTTTATACTTCTTTAAGTTTTCTGGGGAACATGTATCATCGGATACCATTGAATTTGAGGGTCAAAAAAATGACTCTCAATTTGGTACTGAAGAGCCCCCTTTGCCTTGTGGTGGCTTGATCAGATCAATATCGAAGAGTCTGTAGTGTGTAGTGTGTAGCGTGGATAAAGGATAATTATATGAAGCTAGACTTGCAGCTAAAAGTTACCTCCAGTGGAATGAGGCGGGTATAGCGTGTATTCCTCGTCTTTTTCGACAATCATTTTATATTGATGGAAAATAACCAGTTTTTGAGACACACTGCTATACATTCCAATCCTTGTCTTTTTTAACAATCATCATTTAATATTGATGGGAAATGACCAGCACGTGGATATGCATTGGAGTCTGTAGAACAGATTGATTGGTATGAATAAAGGTAAAGGTTTTTTAAATGATGGACGAACATTATTCCATACCTGGTAGTAGATTAGGGAAATGGACTATGGTCACTATAGTCAGTACTAAAATATTTTTCAACAATGTCCATCCTCTCTCCACCCTGATAAGTGGTTGTACGTGCAACGAGTAACTTGAGCCATCTTTTACAGATTGGTAAACCATGATCCTTCAACTCTTTTGCTTACCTTGGATTGCATATACTTCATAGCACCTAGCTGAGCGTTAAATGTGTTTCACTGCAAGTACAACTTGATATTCTGGCAGTTGTTAGTAGTTCCTACACAGCTACACTGTTACAATAATTGACCGGTAGATTTTCTAGGTGATGATATTTGCTTATTGTATATTGAATTTTGGTTGTAATATGCATTATTTCTTTGAATGACCATAAATGGATATAATTTTGATGCCAAATTTGTGATCAACCCCATTGATTTGTCCTATTATTAGTTTACTAGGCTAATGAACCATGTGTCCCTACACGTGCGAGCTTGAAAACAATAATATTTCAAATAAAGTTTCATGCTAAAATTAATTTGGATGTGAAAATATGAATTTTCACTTCAATCCTCAGATGTACTTGTTATCCCATCTTAAACAGTCTTAGCAACGCATTATTTCTTTCAGGTGAAGAACTGCTTCAGTTTACAGTGGGTAAAATTAAATACCCTCTAGAGATACAAAATCTTCATGGAGTGCCATTATCAACTTGCTTTTAGCTAAAATGAAGAGCATACAGGTTACTCTTACATTTGAAGCCTCCTTTAAGTTTTCTAATGGAAAACATTATCGTCTCCTAAATGTAATTGAAGTTGCTTCTTTTTTTGGAGGAGGATAATAATAACCTCAGTGTTGCTAGAATTGAATTTTTTTGTTAGGTTTATGGTTTAAAACTGTCATATATGCATTGCCTTTTTGTATATTCTTCCTAAAAATTGCAGCATAGATTTTGCATTGGGAAACTTACCATTATTCTTGATATTGACGTGGAAAGGAGAAAAAATAAAAGGAAATTTGAGATGTGAAGGTTAATTGTGTATGTTTAGTTAAAACTCGATAATGCAGCAATTGTTTCTTCTTCTTCTTATCATTATTATTATTTTTATTTTTATGATGGCACATCCATTTCCCCTTTTTGTTGGTCATAGAAAATGAACTATTTTTTTTTTTACCATGTATTTCATTTTTCTTGCCGAAGTCTGATAACCATGCAAACAGTGAATGCAAAATGGTTATTTGAAGCTATAAATTGCCAATGAATGGATATTTTGCATCAATAAGATTAGCCATGGAGTCAACGGTGTACAATATGGAAACATATTAACATTTTGTTCATTCTGAATGTCAGTTTTTTTTATATCCTTGAAATTGTAACTATTTTAATATGCCTTCTTGTTTTACTGACTCATAGAACCTTATACAGGATCCACCAAACACTCTGGACATAAAGCCTACTAATCTTGTTTTAAATGATAGTCAAAGTGAACGTCCAAACAATGCCGCCGAGATTCCTGTAGCAGACTCAGCCTCGGTTTCAGTATCAAGCAATGACAAGAGAAAAGTGTCCCGTGAGGATATTGAACTTGTAAGCCAATTAAAAAATTTTCAACCCATTTTCTTTTTTGTTTTACGTAACAAGTTTCATGCTGTGATTATCTGAGGTAATTGATTTAATCTACTACAGGTTCAGAATTTGATAGAACGGTGTCTTCAGTTATATATGAATAGAGATGAGGTGGTAAAGACACTACTGAATCGTGCCCGGATAGATCCCGGATTCATCTCTTTAGGTATGTATTTTTCAGTGGTGAAAGAAACCCCTCTGCCAACGAGACTCGGTGATTTTGACGCGTATTTCCTTCATCATGCAAGTATTGATAATCTATTTTTTATGTATTGTCCCGTTCATTCCACAAACAGTGTGGCAGAAGCTAGAAGAAGAAAATGCTGATTTTTTCCGGGCCTACTATATAAGGCTGAAATTGAAGAAGCAAATCATCTCATTTAACCACTTGCTTGAGCATCAGTATCATTTGACTCCTAAGGTTCCCTTAGCTCCTGCACATAATGGAATTCATCCAATGCAGAACAGAATCCATCCAATGCCTGGTTAGATTCATCTTTTAGTGCTTGATTCAAGTGTAAATTTTTCTATTCTCTAGTTCTTGTGTAGTTGTGTGTGTCAAGAATCAAGCTTCTCAGTAATCCTTCCAAGTATTGATGGCAAGAATTCGAAAAATTTCTGTATTTAACCTTTTTCTCTCTTTGAACTGAAGAAAGAAGCATCGAGTTAAAAAACGGCCATGAAAACACGTCCAAATAGTTGCATAACTTTATTTAAAGGTGTAATATTTACTTTTATATTATCATCAATATTCAATGCTGCGTCTTTGCAGTGCAGTCAACAACTTACCTGTGGGATACCCAGTCATGCAGCAGCCTCCTGTTCATATTGATCCCATGGGCTTTCCCACACCCAATTGTCACGTTATCAATGGAATTCCAGCTCCTGGAAATTATCTTCCGATGCGGATGAATTCTGGGAACGAGTGAGGATTCTCTGTTACTTTATTATCTTGAACTCTATTTTTCTGTTAAATTTTTGTTTATGAAGAGAAATTTGACGGCTATGAATGAGCCTTAGTCCATCTATTTCCTCGACTTTTAATAATGTACTTGTTTTTTTACGTTGGGTCTTTTATTTTTTTTTAACTGCTGGTTCTTTTTTGGGTTTTATTGGTAGATGTTTTTGTCTGCATGGGTGTCCAAATGTTAGCTGCCGTATATGTGGGAGACCTTTGTGGTGATGAAAACTTTAACTAATATCTAACCAAATCTTTGTGCTTATGAACGAATTTTAATTGCAGTATGGTGATCGGCAATACCGCCGCTGATGTATCGCCCGTTATGCCACCAAACAACGGGATCTCATCCATGTCAGATATGCCTGCTAGCCCCACTTCAGTGGCATCAAGTAGCCATTTCCCCTTTACTGCATCAGAAATGTCAGGCATGGCCATGGATACTTCAGCCCTTGATACGGCTTTCACTACAGACGTGGCTTGTTCAGTGGGACTACAGCTTCCCCAAGATAATGGTGCTGGGAATTCCAGAGATTCACTCAGATCCTTCGCTCAGATTCCATGGAATTTTAGCCTTTCAGACCTAACTGCAGATTTATCGAACTTGGGAGGTAATTCTATTCTAACCAAACATTTTACATATTCTCAAATCATTTTATTCTTACTATTTTGATGCTCATATGTCACATCAACGAAAAACCATGCAAGCTAGCGTTTATATAGCCTGCTATACATGGCAAACTGCATATTTTCTTGAAAATTCCTAACTGCAGAGCCTGATACATATGCAGACTTGGGGGCTCTGGGAAATTATCCTGGATCGCTGTTTTTGCCTTCTGATTCGGATATTCTACTTGATTCTCCGGAACAAGAGGATATAGGTAATGCTTCATATTTTTGCTTCACTTCTGTCTTCTGCTGACTAAGAATGAAATGCTTGTGTTTTTTAATGTTGCCCGAAATATTCCATTATTCATTTCCCACTTGTTCTGGGCTTCTTTCAGTCGGGGAGTTCTTCGTTGATTCCGACTCTGTCCCCGGGCAGTGCCAACCATCGGATGAAGATACATCCTAGCCTAATGCGAGGAAGAAAACGTACATCTCCATGAAGCTGTCCTAAATTTAGTATTTAGATTGAGGCGATGTACAATAATAATTACTAAATAAGAAATATTATCTATGTATTATCTGTATTAGGCATTCAGCTAATATAGGCGCATCCATTGCTTTAGTACTATCCTGTAATCTTATGTTATACTTTCAATGTATGATTATTGTATCCGTACCATATAGAAAATTGATGTTTATCTACACTATTTGAAACTTCAGAAATTTTTTTTATTTTCTCACATTTTCCAAAACCCACGACCCCAACATCCAACCGCAAACCCGAAACCCAGAACACCTAAACCTAATCCCATGCCCCAGAACATAGATTGAAAACAACATGGGTTCGTCTCCTATGTGCAAACTCAATAGAATTTATACTCTTGAGACCAGCGAGACGGCACAAATAATCACACAATAGAGATAATGGTTATCTCCTACATTTTCTGTATCAAAGAATATGCAGGTGTTATGGAAAGATGAGAGATGATTTTGGCCATGGACTCCGGGTGACGATATAGGTGAGTGTGATGCAATTTGAACTGATGAATATAGAAATGACGAGATCATATTAATTTACAAATCGTTTTTGAAAGCGAGTTTTTGTGAAGAGAATATAAATTTAATGAAAGACCCCCGCTGAAGAAATCTTCTCAATCAAACCTGAAAAGCAGTAAAAGTTGCCAAAATAAACACGAAGACAATCTGATTCACGCATCATCTGCAGAAACTTGAATTTTGAATGCTAAGCAATTTAACAGGCAGTGACATGCCTTGTGAAAAGTTAAAAGAGAGTTCGAAAAGTATCTTATGTTCGTCATTCTTGTGACTTGGAGTACTATTATCACAAGATATAAGTTGTTCTATCTTGGGAAAAGACGATTGCCATATCTAATGCCAACGTTGAGGTAAAGTATCTAATATTATCTTTACTATAATATTCTTCAAGGCATATTGAGCAAGTACTGGAACCCGTTAAAAGTGATGTGCCTTGGTGTTCATAAAGAACCACTATTTCCGTACGTGGTCGGTCTTTTAAACTTTGATTTGGGAAGTCCCACTGGTGCGCTGTGGCGCAGATGCTGGTCATTCTGCCACTTAAACCACAGCTGAGGAAATGAAGATGAGTTGATGCAAAGAATTTGGACCATTTACTTGGAGAATCATCTGTTGTATGTCAAAATAAATATGAAGACTTTGATGTTCTTGTAGTTTATAATAAAAGGTAATGTAAGAAAACTGCCTGTTTCTTGAATATCATGTTATTCACAGGCTTTGCAATTGGAAACATTCCATTTAAGCTGAAGATCACCAAAGATGGCTGAATATTCGTATACATTCATTCGGCGATGAAACTGGGATCAGTGAGCTGATGATTGGCCTTCATGTATACTCTTCCTCCATGGTTTTTTTACAGATGGGAATCCATGTATGGCTACTGTAGTATTCATAGAGTTACTTTAGAAATGAATATCACGAGATTTGTACCTCACGAAAAGTACAGTCTCCATAAGTGTAAACTGGACGTGAATCTTGAGAGAGGACTGTTCCAAGGAAATGGAGACAAGAAAGAAGAGAATTTGAGAAAGCATGGCATCTGTTTTGGCCTTGGCCTGGATGGAGAGAAAATTTGGCCAAGCCGGCATAATTATAAAATAATATTGTTTGAGATGGCACTGTTACCCTCAAAAATTATTTTTTTTTAAATCCATGTATACTTCTTTGTCAAAACATAATTTTGTTCCTAAAATATGTTTAAGTGGTCCCATTGCCTAAATTCTTAAATCAAATCCATGTTGACATCAATGCAAGGGGACAAGAAACTTAAGACAAATGAGTGTTCATCTGTTTTATAAAACTGGTAGTAAACTATTGGCATGAGACAAAAACCAACCCTTGACCCGTGCAATTCATGTAAAAAAAAAGTCTTTGTAGAAGATATGATTTAGTGCAGATAAAACAGAAGAAAACTCCAACTGAGGTTTCAAGTAGAACCAAGGAGCAATTATTACCTCTAGATAAAGCTTAATCAATCAGATGCATTTCCTCTAAAATTCTATTTCCTTTTGAAGTTAAAGTTGATTAAAACTAAAAATACACATATATCATGTCATGACTACATATTTCATCTCTGATGGAAAAATAAATTCAAAAATTGTCTCAGTAAGAATAAAAATAATAAAATAAATAATCTAAAACTAAAAAGGTATCATGATGCAATATCAGGAAGGGCTGTTCTGCAAACAGGACAGGTGATGTTTTTTCTTAACCACAATTCAATGCAGTGAGCATGGAAACAATGCTCACATTTTACTATCCTCCTTACAATATCTTCAGGAAGATACAACTCGAGGCATATTGGACAAGCATGAGAATCAGGCCCTGGATTTGTTCTGCTTTCACATAGAACTACCAATTCTGTGCAGATATTAATTTCAGAGTCGTCCATTCCTCCTTGTTGTGGTGCTGAAGTGGTGGCTGAGGCAGATTGTGGTGGCTGCTCCAACGTCAAGAAGTTGGAATTTACCTCGTTTCTGTCTACCCTTTTTCCCAGGCAAATTAAAAGATTATAAAGATAATGGCAAAAGTTACCAGGGATGGAATGAACAAAGGTGACGCAGCATATCGTGCCTGCCATGATCTACCTTTAGAATCATCTGTAAGTTGGTTATAATTCACAAATAAGAAAATCTTCAAATATTGAAATTTGGAAAAAAAGAATGATAGTCATTTTTCTTGATAAACTGAACGGGATTTTAAAATTTTACCTGAAGTAGGAATACCATACTGTTTACAAGATTTGCAAGTAGGGGCATTCCAGGTCAAGTGTAATTCATTAAAATCATCAAAAGAATCATCATCAGTCGGGATCAAAGAGCTGACAATTGGCTTGCATCCATACCTTTCTTCAAAATACTCGGTCGAGTTTTTGTCGGTTGCTATTGTTACATTTGTTGAGTTACTTAGGCAGCTGATTACATGACCGACTGGATATATTTCTTCAGATTTTGTAGGACATGTATAAAATGTATAGTTTACATGATCAATGGCCTGTAAAGGATAGTATGAAAAATTGGTCATAAGCCTTCTCGCCAGGCAGTTTCCAGGGTCGGTGAGGGCGATTTTTTGGTTGTAGTAACTGACATAACTTACATAAAATTCACCAGAATCAGGAAGCTTTATCAAGGTTCGGCCATCATCATTGTATTTTAGGTTGATGAAATTTGGACAGTTTTTTGGGGGTTGATCAGATTCGAGCTTGAAAGGGTAGGTGATGGGAACGAAGTATTTTCCGCAATTTGAAGTTGGACATGAATCCTTGGAATGTATTGTTGGAGGGAAAATGAAGAAGAAAAGAGAGAGGAGAATTGGATGAATTTTTCCATCCATTTTGCAGGATAGAGAGACAGATTTATTAGGCCGGTCGCCTCAGTGCTTATGCTTTAATATGTAGAAAAAAATTGAAGTTGGACTAAAGGTAAAAGACAAGTTCAACGAGACGAATGTTCTTTAGATGAATCATTTTTATTTGGAATTTGAACATATTGGATTGAATTTTTATTCAGTGATCCATTCATTCTGCATGCAAAAAGAATCACATTAACTTGAAAACGCAAATTCCATTCCTATCCTATTTCCTTGTATAGATTGTCACTATCAGGTGTAAATAATTTCAGTCCCTAAAATCTATTCAAAAGTTAAATAAAAGATTAAAGTATGAAGTAGGATACGAAGAACTGAGAAATTATTTTTTAAAAAAAAATTTCTGACGACTGTTACTGTTCAACATCAGAAAGAGTTGTTCTGCAAACAGGACATGTGATATTTTTTCTTAGCCACAATTCAATGCAGTCGGCATGGAAACAATGCTTGCATTTGGCTATGCTTCTGACAATATCTTTGGGATTGTATCCTTCCAGGCATATTGGACAGATGTGAGAAGAAAAATCGGGCTCTGAAGTTGTTTTACTTTCAGTAATAACTACCAATGCTGTACAAGTGTTGATTTTGGAGTCATCCAACCCTTCTTGATGTGGTGGTGCTGTAGTGGCTGTGGCTGTCTCTGAATCGTTGATCTCGTCTCTGCTGCTTCTACATTTTAACAGGAACATTAAACAGATTGCGAATACCATGCCCATAACAACAACCGACGGCATGAAAATTGGTGATGCAGGATATGCTGCCCAAAAACTGGTGGAATCGCCTGTAATTAATCAAGTTTAGGGATAAGAAAACTTTTCAAGTAGTATTACCTTGATTTTGATCAGGATGTTGTAGAAAATTGTGATGATCAAGATTTCAAGAAAGAACTAGGAATGAAGGTTTACCAGTATCTTGTTGTGGATCAGTATCTTCACAGGATTTGCAAATAGTGTGATTCCAGGTCAAATAAAGATCACCATTAACTCCATCGAAATCAAACTGCCCCAACCAGAAAACGGGGAGTTGGAAACTGCCAAAGAACTCGCAACCATATGCTAAAAGTAAATCAGATTTGTTGGAGGAAGTAGCCACAGTGAAATGAGTGGCGTTGCTAAGACATCTGATGGGGACCACATCAAACTGTGTTGGATTTGAAGGACAAGTATAAAAGGTGTAGTTTTCAGAGGTAATAGCCTTAAAAGGAGAAGCTGATAGGTTCAAGTTGTTCATGAGACGTTTCATAAGGCAATTTTCAGGATCATAGAGCTCTATGTGTGGATCCAAATAGTCAATGTACCGCACGTAGAAATCTCCACCGTAAGGAAGATTTACAATGGGTGTTCCATAATCTAGAGTGGCATTGCAATAAAGATTGATATAATTACAGTTATTTTGGGGTAGCTTGTCTGGTAGTTTGAAAGGGTAATCTAGAGAGAAACCTCCGCAGAATGCAGTTGGACAAACAGTTTGTTTTTTAGCATGGATAACAGAAAAGATTGAGAAAAATAAGAATAGTATGTCAAGAATTCCCATGTAAGATGTCTGGATTGGAAACAGGTAGAGAAATTTTGATCATGTGAAGATTAAGTACATTAAATCATGTAAGAAAATTGTGTGAAAATTACTTACTCCTCGTTCAAATCATCAGAAACAAGAAAATACATAGGAAATTTGTCTGGATAACATGACTCCCAACAGTATAAAGACAAGTGATTGTGACAATTCCGCGATATGTACGAGAACTAAACTGTTTCTTGAAGTCTGAGATGAGTGGTAGTTGTCACGCCCCAAGACCGGGGTCAATAACACCGACATTAATTTTTCCAATACAACTAGAAAACCAATAAGCCTCGTAATATCGTAACAAACGAAAACCAGTCTATTTTCCATAAATAAATAACCATTGTCTTTGAGTTAAAAACGCGTAAATTTAAAAAAACTTAAACATATATCGTACTTAAATAAAATCTTGGGAACTTAATCTTAAGATAACGCAGCGGACAAATCACCAACCCCAAAATTGGTGTTCTTCTTCAGCTTCAACCTCTTCTTCAGCTTTATCTGGGGATGTAGAGTAAGGGGTTGAGTGCTTTGGAAAACACTCAGCAAGTGGGGGACAATCGATATGATATCATGATAAATATTTCATAATTTTCATAACATGAATCATAACTTGACATAAACCGATATGAATGTATCTTGACATAATTGCTCCATCGAGCCATAACATGACATCTCATATCGTTCATAATTTTCTTATACTTAAGCACAATAAATCATCTAGTTTCCTCTTGGTACTGATATCAGTCTCTAGAATTATCCCTCCTAGAGAAGAGGTCATGCATCGGCTTACCCACGAATAAAGGGTCTGGAAACTCCAGAAACAACGGTTAACCACCGTATAAGGTCATGTAAACGGTTATTTCCCACCGCATCAGGGTCATAAAGGAATCCTTTCCAATCAGATTTCAAAGTTTAAAGTGCTTACAAATTAATACTTTTCTTAGTTTCAACATAGTTCATATCGATCGAGATTAGAAAACATACTATAATTTTTAAAAACGAAACGAAAAAGCCCACTTACAGCGTGAAGACGTGTTTGATCAATATAGAATGCGAAACAAACGAATTTCAATCCTCGAAAACCAAAATCAGAATGCCTACTTTTCGAACCAGATTCTGGACAATATTCGAAACAGATTGCTGGTTTAACTTTCAACCAGACTGATGAACTTAATCGAAGGTTTAGTTACGGCAATAAGGATCAAATTACTAGGTTTGGTTCTCGGAAACTTGCTATTAATATGGAAAGGATTTGGACAGAATTATAAACTGAACCTTGGTGATTTAAGTATCGATAATGGGATACGGAACTACTGCTTGATCTTTTGGTGATGGTTGCTTGGATGAATATCAAAAATTCTGCTGAAAAGCTTCTGGAAAAATCAACACAGAAGTTGTGACTTTGTGGAAGGTTATACTCGAATTTAAAGGCTTAGAAGAAGAAGGATATTATTTGTAACTTGCTTCCAAAGTCGAACAGATTCTGTTTGGAATTAGGAACAACAATCTGGTGCAGAACTTCGACTTTGGAGGGTTTTATTCTCGTGGCTTTAAAGACTGAGAAGGATGATGGTTTGTGATATAAAATCTCTAATGGTTGGTACATATATAAAATCTCTGTTTCAATAATTGATGCTGCTGCTCGCGTGGATTATCGGAAGGATTTGTGGCGGTTTGGTTCCTTATTAAATCTTCGAAACTCTTGGAAGGATTTGGTTAAGAGTTTTAGGTTCTTGAGATGCAATATGATGAGGTAAATGAAGAGTTGTTATGGCTTGGGATTCTTCGAACAAGACATGGGAGACGATGTGCAAACCTTCGAATTTATCGGACAACATGTGCAGATTTGATGACAGATTCTGGGACGATTTTGGAGAGGTGGAATAGGCGAAAACACCAAGTTTAATCTCATGAAGTTCTTGTGCAAGCTTATCGAGAATCTTAAGGGAATCAACGAGGTGTTTTGAGTTGCAACACATCGAAATTCTTGGAGTAAATCTGCAAATTCTGAGGGGTGAAAAATCGAAAGTTTGGTTCGATCATGATGCTGAAATTTGGGTGGAGTTTGGAAGAGTTTGGGATGATTTGGGACTCCTTGATGCTAAGGTAACTCTTGGCTAGAGTTTTGCAAATTCTAACCTCTTTTAACAAGAATTTCATGCCTACTAGAACACTCACTACTTTATCTCCACTTAACTAGTGTTTTAGTTAAACTATAACACTAAGGATTTTAAATAACTCAAAGAGTTTAACATGGATTAGTTACCTCAATGATTCTAAAATCCGGGTCTTTACATCCCTCCCTCCTTATTGGAAGTTGCGTCCTCGAAACTCGAGTCGACTTGATCTTGGAAAAGGTGGGGGTATTTCTCCAGCATCGATTCTTCTACTTCCCATGTAGCTTCTCTTTCGGTGTGGTTTGACCAATGGACCTTGACGTATGGAATGGTCCTTCGTCTCAGAACTTGGTTCTTGCTATCCAGGATATGGATAGGGATTTCTTCGTATTTCAAAGTTTCGTCCAAGCTCCCTTGAGTTACTAGGGGTTCTGCTTCAAGTACATGGCTTGGGTCAGCAATGTATTTCCTTAGTTGTGATACGTGGAAGACATTGTGAATTCTCGACAGACTTGGTGGTAGTGCAACTTTATAGGCTAGCGTTCCCACCTTTTCTAGAACTTCAAATGGTCCCACATATCTTGGATTCAACTTTCCCCTTTTGTCGAATCTAATTACTCCTTTCATTGGTGAAATCTTTACGTAGACCTTTTCACCAATCTCGATATCCACTGGTCTCCTTTTCAAATCAGCCCAACTCTTCTGTCGGTCCTGGGCTGTCTTAAGCCTATCTCTGATGATGGCTATCTTGTCAGTAGTAGCTTGTACTAACTCCGGTTCTGTGATAGCTCTTTCTCCTACTTCATCCCAGTATAATGGTGATCGACATTTGCGCCCATAGAGTGCTTCGTATGGCGCTAGTATTCAAGGAATATTTGAATCCCATATCGCTAGTATATTATTTGTCAACACATCTATGATTGAACGAAGCTACTGAATTTATGTGTTAATGATAACAAAGATAATATATTATTTGTCAACACATTTTGTCAAAAAACAATATTTCGAGTCTATCGGTGCATGTAAATTACATGCATCGCTAGACACAAAAGAGTGAAAATGATGATAATAATGAAAATTGTGAAGATTTTTCTATTTTTAACTGAGATAAGTTTCTAAAAACTCAAATGATGATGAAATCTCTTTACAAAGGGAATTAGGAATTGATGGATGCAGTCTTGTGGATAAAACTGTTGGTGGAATCAAGTTATTTACATGCACCGCATAATATATGCATCGCATGAGTCTAGCGGTGCATGTAAATTACATGCACCGCTAGACACAAGAAAGTGAAAATGATGATAATAATGAAAATGTGAAGATTTTTCTATTTTTAACTGATATTAGTTTCTGAAAATTCATAATGATGATGAAATTCATTTACAAAGGAAATTAGGAATTGATTGTTGCAGTCTTGTAGATAAAAACTGTTGGTGAAATCAAGTTATTTACATGCACCGCATGAGATATGCATCGCATGAATCTAGCGGTGCATGTAAATTACATGCACCGCTAGACACGAGAAAGTAAAAACGATGATAATAATGAATAATGTGAAGATTTTTCTATTTTTAACTGAGATTAGTTTCTGAAATTTCATAATGATGATGAAATCCATTTACAAAGGGAAATATGAATTGATTGTTGCAGTCTTGTAGATAAAAACTGTTGGTGGAATCAAGTTATTTACATGCACTGCATGAGATATGCATCGCATTAGTCTAGCGGTGCATGTAAACTACATGCACCGATAGACACAAGAAAGTGAAAATGATGATAATGAATAACGTGAAGATTTTTCTATTTTTAACTGAGATTAGTTTCTGAAAATTCATAATGATGATAAAATCCATTTACTAAGGGAATTAGGAATTGATTGAGGCAGTCTTATAGATAAAACTGTTGGCAGAATCAAGTTATTTACATTCACCTAATGAGATATGCACCTCATGAGTCTGACGGTGCATGTAAATTACATGCACCGCTAAATACAAAAAAATGAAAGTGATGATAATAATGAAAAATGTGAAGATTTTCTATTTCTAACTGAGATTAGTTTCTGAAAATTCATAATGATGATAAAATCTCTTTACAAAGGGAATTAGGAATTGATGGATGCAGTCTTGTAGATAAAATTGTTGGTGAAATCAAGTTATTTACATGCACTGTATGAGATATGGATCGCATGAGTCTAGCGGCGTATGTAAATTATATGCATCGCTAGACATAAGAAAATGAAAATGATGATAATAATGAAAATGTGAAGATTTTTCTATTTTTAACTGATATTAGTTTATGAAAATTCATAATGGTGATGAAATCCCTTTACTTGTATTTTTTCGACAAATCTAAGCTCCCACCCCACTCATGAGGGTGTGGAATTGAATGAGTACCTACGGAAAGAGGAAGATTGGCTTCCCAGAATCAACGATAACTACATTGTGAGGAATGTTGTTCTCTTGTAAGCAAATTCAAGGCTCTGATACCGCATTTCATAAATCTTCCAAACTATTTCCACCCTAAAAAACAAGACCTCGTACCAGATAAAAACTAAAGTTTTCCTATAAAAAATTAAACGTATATTGTGAAGAATTAATCATTAACACAAAAATTCAGATTTTTTATGTGATCTTGTGTTGTCCTTGCTACGTGAATTTTGAGTGTGGCTTGCTCGAACTTTTCATTCAATTGTACGATTTTTTATCGACAATTCTCCTGTAATAAAGAAGAAGTAAATCGATTTTTTTTTTAATTAGTTATCATAATTTGAATTTTTTCCCTATTTATCCCAATTGTGTATTACGTGTGGTGTTTGCAATTTCATGGCAGAAGCTTGGAGCGATGATCGTAGGAGGAAATTTTCTCGAAGAATAACAAAAAATTTCACAGATATAGAAAAACGTGAATGGTGGAAAGTGGGCAAAGGTTTGAGGATGAATGTATAGAGCAATAGTATTTTAGTCATAATTAATGGACTAATTAGATTAGGGTTTGATAAAATGGACTTATTTGAAATAAGTTTTCTAAAATATGTATTTAGTTGAAAGAATATTTTTTTTTGAAGAGTTTGTTGAAAGATGTTTTGGAAAGCGATACCTTCTTGTAATTTCCTCATAATATATTTGTTGTATTTGTATCCCATTTCTCATTTTGTAATTAACAACAAAGAAGTCCAAATGATTATAACCCAACAGTTAAATAGAAGGGCCCAATTGACTTAAGCTCATTCTGTGATGGAATAAGCAATATGGGCCTGTCTCCATCGCAAACTTTGTTAGGTGGAAGCGTTATTGAGTCTATTTGTCTGATAATTAGTAAGTTTTTGGCAACAAATCTCCACATGATTTTTCATATATACAGTTTACAAATATATGATTTGGAAATATGTAGTTTATCTCTATGTGATTTTAATAGGTAGTTTATCCCTATATGTTTTGGAAATACACAGTTTATCCAATGTGGTTTGTGAATATATGAAAAACAATCACTTCATATAATGGGACAGTGTCATGTCTTTTACAAACCACAAGAAAGTAATATGCATTGGAAACCACCGGAGGTAAACTGTATATTTTCAAACCACGTAGTGTAAACTGTCAATTACAAAACATAAGTGTAAAATGTCAATTAGCAATGTCACATGGGTTAAATTGTACTCTAAAATCATGGAAGCTCTAGACATGTTCATCTAAAGATTCTTGGTTTTAAAGGAAATGAAAGCTGTTTACGCTTATTCACCAAAATAGAAAGAAACAAATGTACACTAACTTGCGCTTCCCAGATCCCACTACGAGCCATGAGATAAAGCATCGGTAGTCTATTTCTTTTTATCGTCTTTCTGAAAAATATATTTCACAATTTTGACAGCTTTTAATATAATTATTAAAAGGCGTGTCTATACAAATAGGGTAGGTAGGTTAATAATCGTGAGGAAAACACAATTAATTGCAATGATTAGGATATCTCAATATGGGAGCCAGCATTACCTGCATTACATATCAAATCAAGTACCATTTTGCGTTATGAAATGAGAATACAGTTTAAGCAAATTACGAAGACCATACACTTCCGTATTTTGAAAACCGGACCAATCTGACATGTTCAACTGATTTAATCGGTGTTTGATTTGATCCGATTGACCTTCTAAAACCACTCTGCTACAAAATTGGTGGGAACCGGATTAACTTATAATAATCGGTTTAACCAGTGAATTGGTCGACCAATGAACCGGCCAGTTCCTTCAATTTTCTTTCTTTTCTTAAAATTTTAATTTTTTTATTTTTGTTAAAATTATAAATCAATTTTTTAGAGCAAAAATATATTTTATATAATTTATTGTTGTTAAAATAATCATAAAATAATATTTTATGTATGTCTGTATAAAAAAATCCATATAATTACATAAAAATATCTTGCATAATATATATAAAGGGCAAATTCAGAATAAATCCCCAAAGCCAAACTAAATTTAAACAATAGTCTCTGTGTAAGAGAACTTTTGGTGTCAGTCCCAAAGCCATAAATTACATTAGTTCTAACTCCCTGTTCACCTAAAAATACTAAAATGCCATTGCTTTCTGACACGTGAAGTTGATATGAAAACTATACAATTTTGGTACTAATTACATATAAAGTTGGTATAAAACATATACATTTTTAGTATTAGTTACACTTTAAATTAGTATGAATCATATATTTACACGTTGCCACGTTGGTATGAACCCTATACAATTTTGATACTAAGTATTGGTATGAAACTTATACAATTTCGATACTAAGTAGGGGTGTTCATCTAGTTCGGTTTGAACCGAACCGAAATTTCGATTTTGAAATTTCAAAACCGAAAACCTAACCGAAATTGTTCGGTTCGGTTTCGATTTTAACCAAATTTTTCGGTTCGAACCATAGTTTTTTTTTGTGTGAATTTTTCAAATTTTTTTTTTGAAATTGTATGTTTAATTGATAAATTGCAACGTAAATACAAACACTAATACATCATTTATTGAATTCAAATGAATTCTGAACCTTTGACCTTTTAATTTTAAACTGCTAATATTATTTTGAAGTTATTTAATATAAAAATCGAGTTTCAATGAGACAACAAAACAAATTATATTATACTTGAAACATACGAGTTCTTATTAATACAATCAGGAGCGAAACCATTAAAAAATATTTAAACCATAAAAAAAAAGATCAATTTTTTTTTAAAAATTTGGTTTTCGGTTCGGTTAACCGGACCCTGTAACCGAAAACTGATTTTTTTTAAAAAAACCAAAAACCAAACCGAACTTTTTTGTTCGGCCCGGTTCGGTCGGTTAACCGAACCGGTGAACACCCCTAATACTAAGTATACATAAAATTGGTATGAAACCTATAAAATTTTGGTACTTATTACACGTGAACTTGGTATGAAACATATATAATTTTGGTACTACTTATACATAAAATTGGTAAGAAACTTATATAACTTTGGTACTAAGTATACATAAAATTGGTATGAAACCTATACAAATTTTGGTACTTATTACACATGAAATTGGTATGAAACCTATACATTTTTGGTACTGATTACCCATAAAATTGATATGAAATCTTTACAATTTATGTACTAGTTACACGTGACATTGATATGAAACCTATACAATTTTGGTACAAGTTACAAATAAAATTGGTATGAAACCTATGCAATTTCGGTACTAAGTATACTTAAAATAGGTATGAATCATATATAATTTTAGTACTTATTACACATGAAATTGGTACGATAATAATACAATTTTGGTACTTATTACACTTGAAGTTAGTATGAAATATATACAATTTTGGTACTAGTTACACATAAAATTGATATGAATCCAAAAATGTTTCATACAAACTTCACGTGTAATAAGTATCAAATGTAATACATGTTTCATACCAATTTCATATGTAACTAGTACCAAGATTGTATATATTTCATACTAACCTCAAGTGTAATAAGTGCCAAAGTGGGTAAAGGTTTGGGAGTTTTCTAAAATATGTATTTAGTTGAAAGAATATTTTTTTTGAAGAGTTTATTGAAAGATGTTTTGGAAAGCGATACCTTCTTGTAATTTCCTCATAATATATTTGTTGTATCCCATTTCTCATTTTGTAATTAACAACAAAGAAGTCCAAATGATTATAACCCAACAGTTAAAAAGAAGGGCCCAATTGACTTAAGCTCATTCTGTGATGGAATAACCAATATGGGCCTCTCCATCGCAAACTTTGTTAGGTGGAAGCGTTATTGAGTCTATTTGTCTGATAAATAGTAAGTTTTTGGCAACGAATCTCCACATGATTTTTCATATATACAGTTTACAAATATATGATTTGGAAATATGTAGTTTATCTCTCTGTGATTATAATAGGTAGTTTATCCCTATATGTTTTGAAAATACACGGTTTACCCAATGTGGTTTGTGAATATATGAAAAACAATCACTTCATATAATGGGACAGTGTCATGTCTTTTACAAACCACAAGAAGGTAATATGCATTGGAAACCATCGGAGGTAAACTGTATATTTTCAAACCACGTAGTGTAAACTGTCAATTACAAAACATAAGTGTAAAATGTCAATTAGCAATGTCACATGGGTTAAATTGTACTCTAAAATCATGGAAGCTCTAGACATGTTCATCTAAAGATTCTTGGTTTTAAAGGAAATGAAAGCTGTTTACGCTTATTCACCAAAATAGAAAGAAACAAAAATGTACACTAACTTGCGCTTCCCAGATCCCACTACGAGCCATGAGATAAAGCATCGGTAGTCTATTTCTTTTTATCGTCTTTCTGAAAAATATATTTCACAATTTTGACAGCTTTTAATATAATTATTAAAAGGCGTGTCTATACAAATAGGGTAGGTAGGTTAATAATCGTGAGGAAAACACAATTAATTGCAATGATTAGGATATCTCAATATGGGAGCCAGCATTACCTGCATTACATATCAAATCAAGTACCATTTTGCGTTATGAAATGAGAATACAGTTTAAGCAAATTACGAAGACCATACACTTCCGTATTTTGAAAACCGGACCAATCTGACATGTTCAACTGATTTAATCGGTGTTTGATTTGATCCGATTGACCTTCTAAAACCACTCTGCTACAAAATTGGTGGGAACCGGATTAACTTATAATAATCGGTTTAACCAGTGAATTGGTCGACCAATGAACCGGCCAGTTCCTTCAATTTTCTTTCTTTTCTTAAAATTTTAATTTTTTTATTTTTGTTAAAATTATAAATCAATTTTTTAGAGCAAAAATATATTTTATATAATTTATTGTTGTTAAAATAATCATAAAATAATATTTTATGTATGTCTGTATAAAAAAATCCATATAATTACATAAAAATATCTTGCATAATATATATAAAGGGCAAATTCAGAATAAATCCCCAAAGCCAAACTAAATTTAAACAATAGTCTCTGTGTAAGAGAACTTTTGGTGTCAGTCCCAAAGCCATAAATTACATTAGTTCTAACTCCCTGTTCACCTAAAAATACTAAAATGCCATTGCTTTCTGACACGTGAAGTTGATATGAAAACTATACAATTTTGGTACTAATTACATATAAAGTTGGTATAAAACATATACATTTTTAGTATTAGTTACACTTTAAATTAGTATGAATCATATATTTACACGTTGCCACGTTGGTATGAACCCTATACAATTTTGATACTAAGTATTGGTATGAAACTTATACAATTTCGATACTAAGTAGGGGTGTTCATCTAGTTCGGTTTGAACCGAACCGAAATTTCGATTTTGAAATTTCAAAACCGAAAACCTAACCGAAATTGTTCGGTTCGGTTTCGATTTTAACCAAATTTTTCGGTTCGAACCATAGTTTTTTTTTTGTGTGAATTTTTCAAATTTTTTTTTTGAAATTGTATGTTTAATTGATAAATTGCAACGTAAATACAAACACTAATACATCATTTATTGAATTCAAATGAATTCTGAACCTTTGACCTTTTAATTTTAAACTGCTAATATTATTTTGAAGTTATTTAATATAAAAATCGAGTTTCAATGAGACAACAAAACAAATTATATTATACTTGAAACATACGAGTTCTTATTAATACAATCAGGAGCGAAACCATTAAAAAATATTTAAACCATAAAAAAAAAGATCAATTTTTTTTTAAAAATTTTGGTTTTCGGTTCGGTTAACCGGACCCTGTAACCGAAAACTGATTTTTTTTAAAAAAACCAAAAACCAAACCGAACTTTTTTGTTCGGCCCGGTTCGGTCGGTTAACCGAACCGGTGAACACCCCTAATACTAAGTATACATAAAATTGGTATGAAACCTATAAAATTTTGGTACTTATTACACGTGAACTTGGTATGAAACATATATAATTTTGGTACTACTTATACATAAAATTGGTAAGAAACTTATATAACTTTGGTACTAAGTATACATAAAATTGGTATGAAACCTATACAAATTTTGGTACTTATTACACATGAAATTGGTATGAAACCTATACATTTTTGGTACTGATTACCCATAAAATTGATATGAAATCTTTACAATTTATGTACTAGTTACACGTGACATTGATATGAAACCTATACAATTTTGGTACAAGTTACAAATAAAATTGGTATGAAACCTATGCAATTTCGGTACTAAGTATACTTAAAATAGGTATGAATCATATATAATTTTAGTACTTATTACACATGAAATTGGTACGATAATAATACAATTTTGGTACTTATTACACTTGAAGTTAGTATGAAATATATACAATTTTGGTACTAGTTACACATAAAATTGATATGAATCCAAAAATGTTTCATACAAACTTCACGTGTAATAAGTATCAAATGTAATACATGTTTCATACCAATTTCATATGTAACTAGTACCAAGATTGTATATATTTCATACTAACCTCAAGTGTAATAAGTGCCAAAGTTGTATTGTTCTCATACCAATTTCATGTGTAATAAGTACTAAATTGTATATGATTCGTGCCTACTTTAAGTATACTTAGTACCAAAATTGCATATGTTTTATACCAATTTTATTTGTAACTAGTATAGGTTTCATACCAATGTCACGTGTAACTAGTACCTAAATTGTAAAGATTCCATATCAATTTCATGGATAATTAGTACCAAAATTGTATATATTTAATACCAATTTCATGTGTACTAACTAATAAGTACCAAAATTTTATAGGTTATGTATACTTAGTATCGAAGTTATATATGTTTCTTACCAATTTATGTAATAGTACCAAAATTATATAGGTTTCATACCAAGTTCACGTGTATTAAGTACCAAAATTTTATAGGTTTCATACCAATTTTATGTATTTTTAGTACAGAAGTTGTATAAGTTTCATACCAATTTTATGTATACTTTGTACCAAATTGTATAAGTTTCATACTAACTTCACGTGTAATAAGTACCAAAACAATATATGTTTCATACTAATTTAAAGTGTAACTATTACCAAAATTGTATAAGTTTTATACCAACTTCATATGTGACGAGTATCAAAATTGTATAAGTTTCATACCAACTTCACGTGTCAGAAAACAATGGTATTTTACTATTTTTAAGAGAATAGGGAGTTAGAACTAATGCAATTTATGGCTTGGAGACTAACACTAAAAGTTCTCTTGCACTGGGACTGATGTTCAAATTTAGTTTGGCTTTGGAGATTTATTCTGAATTTGCCCATATATAACATGTTTATCATTTCATAATTTTTTAAATAATTTCTTATAATTTTGGAATATTGTTCTTTTTGCGTGTTGCTTGTTGTTTTTAACATGTTTTATTAAATTTTTTTTTATGTTGAACATTTGAATTGATATGATCTTTTAAGTTTGACATGATATGTTGGTGTAATGATATGTTTTTTTATCGTGGACAATTTAAAAGTATATCATATATATATATATATATTACAAAACTTAATAACTTTAAATTACAAAAAAGGGACAAAAAGATACTAACGGATTCAATATTCAATATTTTGAATTCACATTCTTCTAATTCTATGGCCTTTTTTATTTTTTTTAAAAAAGGGGGTCTTCTAATTCATGGCCAACTTATATATGTGATTGAAATTCTAAATAAAGGCCTCATTAAAAGAAAAAAAAATTAAAGGTGCATCGTGCTTTGTCTTTAATTTGAAATTGCATATATTATTCCTCTTTGTTCCTTCACTTTGATTTAGCATATTTGAATTTTTTTTAAATTAATTTAATAATATGAAAAAATAAATAAATGGTTGTAATCTAAGGAGATGAATGGGGTCAGATTAGATGGTGGACAATTAAAACAGCGATGGGTCCAAGACCTAATTTAATTCTGCCTCGATCAATATCATATCAGCTCTGACATTAGTATTTTTCTGTGGCTGTAAAGAATCCAATGCATACTTGGCACTGCAAAACGCCATGCATACTTGGCACTGTAAAACGCCATACAATATATATATATATATATATATATATATATATATATATATATAATTATTCTCAAATCAAACTAGTTTTTGATGCTAACGAGGGACGATGTTATGAGAGTATATCCACATTTGAATGAGCACTACCATTAGGAACAATATCAATTGGGCTGATGCTAAGCGTATCCTAGTTATTTTTTCTCGGTGGTGTTGGACAATCTCACCAAGCTTCCAAGTAATAAAGATACCAACCCCAAGGGCATAGACGAATTGGTAAGAGCTGAGGTGACATAGGAAGACATCCTCCGACGTTCGAATCCCGTGTGAGAAAAAAATTCTCCAATGAAATATTGTGGGGGTTTGTCTTGTTTTCGAGTTATGTTGGTCCGCTCCCTCAGATACCTGACATTCGTGCACATCCTCGATTTATCTGGTGGCGGTTCTGAGGGGTCGGGATCGTCATCCAATGATTAGCCAGACGCAAGTTCGGATACCCTGTTAAACCAAAAAAAAAAAAAAAACCAAAAAAGCACTTAAAATCCCATTTCTGAAAATAAACCAAAGAGAATAAACTAATAAAGGGTGTCTCTTCCCTAGTTAGGTTACCCTGGAGGGAATGAGCACGTGTCATGACATATGTATGCATTCTGCAGTCTCTATGCAAAGTAAACATCGTATTTAATGGCAAAAGCCTCGCAAGTTCTAAACTACTGCAGAATTATGCCTACACAATCTTGCTTGCATTCTTTAGATTCAATTTTTGTACACTCGATCTTACAAATATCAACTCACATACAAATATATATATATACACAAATATATGCGATCCATATAAATATTTTCCAATGTTCTTCCCTCTTCTGTTACCCTTCATTGCTGTCTTTTTTTTTTCCTTCATTGGAGTCCTTGGGTTCTCTACATTAATAAAATGGATGTCTAGGGTTAGCTTCTGTATAATCTATAATCATATATATATATATATATATATATATATATATATATATAACATTAAAATATTTAGTGGATGGCCAAATAATTATACTACCCAATTTCTTATTTTACTTCTTGTAATATATTTCTACTATTTCATTTCAACTTTAATATTTTATTTTCATTTCTTTGTCTTGTCGAAGAAAATGGAATCGCGCTCAATAGTAACCGTATGA
This sequence comes from Haberlea rhodopensis, assembly GCA_907163345.1. NCBI lineage: Eukaryota > Viridiplantae > Streptophyta > Magnoliopsida > Lamiales > Gesneriaceae > Haberlea > Haberlea rhodopensis. The sequence continues at coordinate 21,680,625 of CAJQUN010000005.1, read as the reverse complement.
TCATGCATGTATCTAAACATTCACTCATGTGAAGGATGTAAAATGTCAAGATATTCGAAAAAAAAATGTTGAAACATTCAAGCTTCCGGCCTTAGCCGGATGATAAAATCTCATATCCCTTTTTATGATGACTTCAGTCTAATCCGGGCAATTGTCCAAAAAATATTTACAAAAATCCCCCGCCCCATATGAACAAAAACAAAAAGTCAAAATATTAGTAAAAAAATGTCAAAATATTAAAAAAGGAAATCGAATATTTGGGTTGACTCCACTCTTTAACTCCTCTATTTTTGTCATATTATTTAAAATTTTGGGAAGTGGGTCAAGGATTCAAGTTAAGAGGAACCAATAACATCATCATCATTTAGCATGTTAATTTGGATATATAAATTTATAAATGCTGGAATTTAAATCTAAGGGATTTTGTCCTTGAAGTACAATATCAAACGACCGATCATTAACTTAAATATATAATCTGAATTTGACCGAGTTAGATTTGAAGTAGGGGTTGTTGGTTGCTAGCCTAGTGACAATGCCATGAGAGATAAGAACTATTAGATGTGAAATGAATTGAAATGTGTTGAATCATTTAATCGTCTTTAGGATCAGCATCAAAAGAACAACGAATGTTAGATTCTCTTACATGTCTTTAAAGAATCGTATTACCACTAACTCAGATACTCGTAATAAATAAAAAAAGTTGAAAGACTTCCTTGAATCAAACGGATATTATCCTACTTGGATACTTTCCCACCAATTATTTTGTTCGAATTCCCAAGTATACATATGCAAATATATTCAAAGTCCTGTGATAGTAAAATAGATAATTCGTAACAAGAGAGAAGTTTTTTGTTGGCGGCTCATAATCAACCAATTGGTTGACCGGGGGAGTGGCTAAATATTTTTTAGCCAAACGCGAGTCTATCCAAAATGGGTAATGAGCTTTTTACCGTCAGACTAAATTTGGGAGTTCTACCGAACATGCGTATTAATTATGTAGATTGCAGAGTACTCAAATAGATGAAATACAGGTACGTCATGTTATTCATTTTTCAAGTGTTGGGGGGGAAAAACTCCACGTCTACAAAGAAACTGGTCCCCCTACTCTAATCCGCCCCCCCTTCTTAAAACTCCCATGTTGTAACACCTCAACCAAATCAACGGATACATTCACTGCCCTGAAAGACCATACACAAGCATGGAAACAGAGGGTGTTGGAGATTATTCATGTTTATTTCTCACACCTAAGCTTCCATTGTTGAATATAATGCCACCCAGCCCTCACTCCCCTCAGCACTCAGGTAAACAGGATGCACAATCTTCTCGTCTCCTTTAGGTTTAATCTAATTGCAAATATCTAGTTCTAAACATTCCATGCTTCAGGTACAGCGACTCCGCCGCTGCAGACGTCAGTATCGGTGCCGTTCAAATGGGAGGAGCAGCCTGGAAAGCCCCGACCCTGCACAGCTCTCATCGCTCTACCCGAACCCGCAGCCAAATTCTTGGAGCTTCCACCCTGCAGAATGCCGTTAATCATGGAGGCCACCAACAAAATCACCAAAACACCCTCCCCAACCACAGTTCTCGACGGCCCTTACAATCTCGCTCGCCCAAAGTTTTCATCTTTCAGATTCTTTAGGGAGAACCACGATTCCTTCGACAGTTACAGCAGCGCCAGTCCTGAGAGTGCGGTGGATGATATATGGATTGGCAAGAAGAGCAGTGGAAGGCGAAACGCGACAGGGTTTTTGAGCAGGACAACTTTGAAACGGAGGGGTGGTAAAAAGGGAGTTGGTGAAAACGTTATAGGGTTCTCGTCGTCCTCCATTGCCAGCTGCGACAGTGACAGTGAGAGCTGCAAGAAAGTGAAGATTGAGGGGAAGCTGAGAAGAAGTGGGAGCATTTCCACCGTCTCTGATACTAGGCCAACCACTCACCTCTGGGTAGGTTTTTCACATTTCTTTTACACCTTAAATTTTCTGCTAGCCTAATTATCTAAAGTTAAAATCTTGAAGGGAAGTATACTGAAAGAAAGTTAAGAAACTATTCGACATTTACAAAAGCAAGTCGGGAAATTACATTGTGGCGCCGATTAGACAGTCCTGTTCGATGGAATTTTTGATGCTATGCTCTGTGGTGCATTAACCATATATTACAGATCAATGGTCTGATATGATCACTGATTTGATATATCCCTCCCAAGGACAACATCAAACTCACCATGATCAATTGATGAATAGTACTTTTCACAATCAAGAAATTCTAGCAATAAATTTTCGCAATACAGTAGGTTAAAAATTGATTAGGGTGTGGTCAATATGCAAGAAGATAAATGCTGAGTGGGGATAGGTATCTGCTTTTGTGGCCGGGGTGAAATTGAAGGAATTAACTTGGTGAAAGTTACAAACAAATAATTAGTCGAATTATCTTACATCATTTTTCTAAAACTCAAGAAGCTGCTAATACTTTATTAATACCCCTTCATAATCACACACTGAGTCGTAACTGTACTTAGTTATTGGAGTTCCGCTGCAGATTTTGGAACACTCCAAAAACATTGTATAGTAACTAAAGCTGGTTTTTTTTAATTTGTATTACATTTTGGTCTTAATTTCAGGCTGCTATATATGAAGGTATAAGGCAAGTTATGCCATGGAAGAGTGCCAAGAAATCGCACAAGTAAATGTCTAGGTTGAAGGAGCATTGCTAATATTGCTATAGTATTTAAACATCTCATCTGTAGTCTACTACAATGTAAGCATTAACAATTAGCATCTTAGCTCCGCATTTCGCAATATTGTATCCTATATATAATAATATATATTCATATAATAAAAGCTTATTTTGTGCTCAAAAGTCTTGAGATTTAGCTCGAGGAAAAATCATATCATATCCACGAGGGGCCCACGCAAACCATTTCTTTTGGTCAAATTTGTGAGATGATAAAATTTGAAACAGAAAAATATTTAACATATCCCCTAAAAACGGAAAATAAAGGCAGCCAATGAAAGTCAAAAAACATAATGGAAATGCACAAAAAGAAGTAGCAAGTGAAGATTAATATAAATGCCAGGAATAGCATTCGACAATTTGATGCTTTTACACACAAAATATTTATTCTTGTCTCTGATGAAAATGGGGAAAAAAAAGGAAAGAACGAGAGAAGTTGCTGATTTTAACCTTCCGTCATATCAAATTCTCAACCCTGTTTCTTACCGGTCATACCGGCAACTACCTGCAAAAAAGAAAGAACAAAGTCACTTCGGTGATAAAAAGGTTTATGAACATGGAAAGAAATGCTAAAACTCATTAGTGGTACAAATCACCCCAGAAATTACGCGAAATTAATGAAGCAGAACCAGACAAAAAATGACATTATCATGAAACATGTCCACATGCACCATCAAATAATTTTAGTCCAGTACTCCAATGCAGGAAAATTGAAGAGAACTAATAATTCATTATTCGTGCCAGAAACTAATATCAACAGTGAAATATGAGTTTTAAATGATATGTCATAAAAAGGGTAAAGACTTGAATATAATGGAGAATGCCTCCGAAATAAAACAAGACTACATGTAATCCATGGATGTTGTGTGACTTGTGTCTCCCTGACCTATGCTGTATCTCCATTAATTACATTTGTATCTAAAAAACGAAGCAAATTAGGTATGCCTACAATTAGCAACATGATCTCGATACAAACCACCACTACATATCCATTTTCCAGATTTCAGAAATAAATCATCTTTCCAAGGTTCAACGTCAGACTCAATATGATTTACCATCACAAACTCATTCCCAGTACAACAAGAGAAAATGACATCAAATTGGATATCCCGTGTCCTGGATTATCTTTAATTCATTATGCACCATGAACCAACTCGGAAATTTCAAATTTTCACCTTGACAAGACGGGTTCACAGAAAAAAATTCTACACCATTCATAATTCATTGGAGAAATTAGAATAGTTTGGTTAGGAGTGACACCTAGTCGGAGCGAATGCTAGACAGGTTAGTGGTAAGGAGCCAAGGATAAAATATATAGATAGATCATACTACAGGTTGATTTTCACGATATTTTACAAGTAACATAGGTGAATATGATCATCCTAAAAAACAGAATATGCTCTACAAGAAAATCAGAGCGGGACAGGATCTACATCTAACAAGATATTTAGAAAGGTTATGCAAGTGAGAACGTCCCTGATTAGCAACAGCCGAGATGCAATCAATCACTTACATCACTTAAAGCAGGTTGAGGTACTTGTTTTGATGTTTCCAGTGAGTCCAAAATAGGCCTTACTACTGCCGGAAGGAAGAGTCCTGCAGCCATCCAAACTAGATTACTAAGATGATGAATCAAAGATCTTCACCTGCTAATACTACATAGATGGTTTGCATCGAACAAAGGTTTAGCAGAATGCTTCTATCCACTGTGGTTCAAGACTCAAGAGTGATAAATCCCTATCTTCTATTGAAAGGCTGTTTAAATACACTCAACATATATTGGAACATCGCCACATCTTATATAAACAGAGAAGAACAACAATATATTTTCCCTCATCCTCCACACAAATTTGTTGAGTAGCACACCGCCTGGTTTTTCCGAAAAACACCATGAATCCATTCTCAGCAGTACGTCACCAATAACTAAAAGTAGACTCCATCGAGTCGAGTCATCTACAGCTGCTACAAAGGGCAATTTGCTCCAGTTTGCCGTCAAGATATGAGGGTTGCACCTCAAAAAATGTTTCAGACTTCCCCCAACCCCCCCAACTTCAGCAAATTCACAGATAATAGAAATTACCGCGGAAGAAGGAAAGCAAACAAAGTAATTCATCATAATAGAAATGATTTTTCCGGGAAAGTTCCAATCTTTATTTTCAAACTTCAATTATCAGTAAATCTGATTCGAAAATCACTGATAAATGCAACAAAATGTAGCAAGGAAGCGTATGAATAAAATCATGGCTTTACAATACAGCAAATAAAATTGAAAGAACACGTACGTATGGATAAATCTACGTAAATTTTTACAAAAAAACAGTGCAAATACCCACCAACGCCAGCGATGAGGCAAGAAGCGGCGACCACAGGCTCTTGGGCTACGAACATCCTCAGCTTTTCCATCACAGGCATTTTTTGATTGATTTTATATGCTTTATATTTTTTTTTCCTGGTTTTGTGGTTCTTCCCCGCTACTTCGACCTCACTTTTTGACGGCAGACTTCAGATTTTCCCTCGAATCCGGGTTGGATCAGCGGATCGGGTATACAAGAGGACACGGTTTCTAATATGGGGCTACTAAAACGGGCTAATAATATGGGCTGATAGCCCATATCAGCCACTGGATAGTTGAATCTTAATATTATTCAAAACTAATGAAACCACAAACGAATTTGAATTGAAACGAGACTTTAGGGGGCAGTTTTCCTTATTGAGATTTAAAGAGTTTTAATGACTTATTTAGCCGATAGATTTTTATAGAGTTAATAGATTTATATTAATTTTTATAGAATCTCACATAGTTATAAAAGAATTGTATAAATTCTTGTGGAATTTTTCATAGAATTCTGTGGAATTTTATTACAAGATTTCAGATATTTATAAACTTTTTCATAGAATCTGTACAGTTTGTAACTTATAATTTTGCAAGATTTTATAGATATTTGTAATTTTTTTTTTATGAAATTTGTAACTTATAATTATATTTTTTTATTGCTTTTTTGAAACAGTAATTAAACATGGGTAACATCTAACAACATACATAATTAAATAGTAATAACAAGTTCAGTTAGACATAAGACATATTCAATAAATAATTCAAAAATTATAGAATTGAAAATAATAAAAAAGCTAAGAATTCGTACTAGTTTAATAATAAAAATAGAAATTTTAATATAATAAAATTCATAATGCTTTCATTATCAGTTCCTAAGACAAATAAAATTATAAAAATATTTAAAACAACAAAAATAGAAATTTTTAAATATTAAAATTCATGATGCTTTCATTATTAGTTCATGAGACAAATAAAATTATAAAATTTATAACCATCTATCACGATTTGATAAAAAAAGAGGACATTAAAATAAATAACTTGCCAAAAGCCGTTGGCCCAACTATCACCTCCCACATATGAAAGTCAGAATGCATCGAGTTCGAGACCTTCATCCACCATTCCATTGTATAGAAATGTAATAAAGTTAGCCCCCAGGGGCATAGTCGAGTTGGTAAGGTCTGTGGTGACGTAGGGGGTATCCCCTCGGCGCCAGGTTCGATTCTCGTGTGGAGCACATTCCCTGCTGAAATATTGTGGGGGTGTGCTCTGGGGTCGTGGCCTGTAGGTCCTCTCCCACAGATGTCTGTCAGCTTGGGCACATCCCTCGGTTTACCTGGTGGCGGCGTTGAGGGGCCGGTTCCGTCACCCAAGGATTAGTCAGGCGAAAGCCTGGATACCTTGTAAAAAAAAAAAAAAAAGAAATGTAATAAAGTAAGAATAATAATAAGTAATTTCCAAAATTAAACTCAAGCTAAAAAAAGAAAAAAAATTTATAATATAAATTTTCATCTTTTAAACTTGTAACTTCCTATAACTACTTTTCATAACCTTCACTTAATTTCCTTTTATAACCCCCATAAGTTGACTTACTAAATTTTACTATAATTACATGATTTTAATGATTAAATATGTTAGCTACACACAACATTCTGCTAAAATCACTAGTAATATAGAAAATATGAATAGTAGATAGACCATATATTTTTATATAGTAATTTCCACTAATAAAAGTCTTTATCTGAGAGGCAAGAAAACAAAAAGATATGCATATATGTACATGGAATTGGGGGAATACAACCTATAAAGGCTGTGCAAACCTAAATCCTCAAAATTTTGAAAGATGCAGGCATTTAGATTTATTCACCAGGCTGGTAATAGCCAACCAATGGTCCATCCCAGTATAAATCCAGCACCGATTAAACCCATTCCTAATGCGAAAACAACTGCATATTTGTTAACATCGAACAGATGAAGACATGATCGTTTTTTCCGCTTTCTGCTGGCATACTTTTGCTCACTTCTCATCATTTTCCCAGTTCTTCGAGGAATCCAAGGTAATGTCATTGGAACAACGGTGGAATCTGGGTGACTTTGGTTGTTCTTGAATTGGAAGTACATGCTCTCCAGTTGCAGAAGTTGGAGCCACTGTCTATACATGAACAGCTGTGATGCCTGCCTAAGAACAAGCTTCAGAACGTGCTGTTTCTCCGCAGTAGCTTGTTTTGCTGCTTTCTCGGCTTCCCTGGCTCGTGTCTGAGAATGACGCAGCGCTTCTAGCAGTTGAGCGTTTTTCATGCCGTTCTCATATGTCTGCATCTCCGACATCCTTTCTTCCATCCGGCTATCCCTGATTTAAGGCCACAAAAGTCAACACATGACATTACGCATATGCATGTGAACATAAAAGAATGCTGATGTGCAAGAACGTTTGAGAATCTCCCTATTTATGTTAAGAATTCATGTGTTCCAACTCATAACCAATTGGTTATGAAGGGGATAAGCAGAAACTTCTATAAAGAGCATATAGCTTTCAAGTTCCAAACAACTCTCAACAATTTAGACTAAAATAAACTTTTCAAAGGAAATTCTAAATGCGTGATAAGTTATCCAAGACATGGATGTGTCAAAAGAGAATGGTATATACAAATTTAAAACAAAAGCCAATAGATTACCTTATTGTCTTAACTTCAGAAGACATCCTAAGCTTTTTGCAAACATCTCCAGCAGCCGGGCTACCCGGATTATATTTATGAGCCGTTAAATGGTGACAACCCCCGGCATTTGATGATTTCCGATCCGGTGATAAGGTGGAAATTCCGTCGCTCCTGAAGCCGTATACATAAACATCCATATCCTTCTTGACACAAGTGTTTTGTGGTGCAGGAAGGTCACAATTCTGTACCAGGCCATGCGACCTTTGTGAAACTAATAAAGCCAACTCTTCTGTATCTGTCGTTCGCCACCATGGAATATTTTTCTCTGTTTCAATCCAAGGAAAGTCGGAATTCAAATAATGCTCATGGCAATTCTTATTATGTAGAGCTTTTAACTCTACATCTTTCACTATAATATCTTTCTTTTCACAGGTGGCAAAAACTCTACATTGATTATCAATGGAATCTTTGATGTCTTCACTCTGATCATTCGTACCAAAATAATCTTCTTTCTTCGCATGAATCTTGGAGCTATCACGCATTTGACAGGTTCCCTTATCAGGTTCGAGGGAATTGAAATTGTTATCCACCAATCCCTTCTGATACCCGTAATTTGGCTGCATCTGAAGCCACCATCTTGAACTGGGGGATAAGTTAGAATAGGAAGGATTTGGATTAAATGGTACAGAGCATGTAGTAGGGATCTCTTGACCACCACCAGCACTTGGAACCTCTGTTTCAGCCCGTTTCACAGAAGGAGGTGCCGATGAGTAGCAAGCCAATTTTGGTGCTCTTTTTGCGTCCTCTTGCACAAGGCATCGGTTGGCAGTTCTCTGCCACGCAGCTCTAACTTCAGCTAGCGCCATTATTCACTCATCCTTAAAAAAAGAAGAGAAAAATCGTAAAAGAAAATATCTTGTAAATATGTACATGAATGCGAAGTGGATCAATCTCATATAAAGCACTTCAAAATAAGGCTACACAAGACATAAATTAATAAATTCCTACATAAGCTGATATTATTATAGTTTGAAACACTCCCAAAATTCAATTACTAGACTCTCGAGTGGAGACGTTTACAAATTATTCAAAATCCCTCTTTTCAATTGGGTAAGAACGGTCGACCAAAATTCTACGACACTTGAATGCTAATTGTATTGCGTAGGTGTACCACGAATAGATTAAAAAGCCCCACAATTTCTGCAAATTGTCATCAATCCAAGCGAAATAACATGTTTCAACACGAATTTGTCCGAAAAAAGAATTCAAAAAACAAAAGCCTTCATAATCAAAGCAATCCATAAATTACAGTGATTCCACAGCATTAAACATGATAGGGCAAAAAAGGTGATCTTAAAAATCCTCAAAATATATACATAACCCACGAACCACAGATACAGATGCTGAAAGTCGCGTACAATTGATCTAATAACAAAGCAAAAGAGGGAGCGACAAGCAGATAAAGAAACAGTAAAGATGCTTCCATGCATGTAACAATTCATCAACAAACCTATAGGCATATATAATATTTCGACTAAAAACTCTTAGCAATCAATTAGACAACTACAAATCATCAAACCCATATCTTAAATGGCAGAATTATCAACAAAAATCAGCTATTGAAAACAAACACCAAACACACATATATTTATAATATAGGCGATGGCAGAGGCCAGAGAGAAACCTGAACACAAGAATCAAAGTGAACTGGAAGACGGTGAGAGAACCGGGTAAAGTGTATGAATTCTAAAAGCAATTGATCTTTCTATAAAAATTGGACGATAGAGTAATGCTACTGTTTGTGCTTCTTTATATTTTTGCACCAGATCCAGTTATCAGGACAGTGGGGGTGTAGAGGGTTTCATTGTTGCTGCTCTGAAGGCACGGCTCTCAGGGGCATCATCTATCATTCATATAGAATCTTTTTTTTCTTTAAAAAAATAAATTTCAAATAAACGGTGATGATGCTTCTAAGGGCACTACTCTTAAGGGCATCATCAATAATAAAACAGTAAAATATCACCAACACTAAGGGAGACTCTAAAAACATATAAAAACTAGAAAACAAAGCGACTAAAAAATGGGAAATAAGAACTAGGGGTGGGCATTCGGGTACCCGACCCGACCCGATCGGATATTCTAGAACGAGAATGAAAAACAGTAATTTTTCGGGTTCGGGACAATACCCGATTCCTGACCCGAAAATTTCGGATCGGGAATCGGGTACCTTCTTGGAACCCGATCGGGTTCCAAGAAATAAAAAAAAAATTTGTTTGTTATGTATTATAGAAGCAAAAAAAAATTAAATAAAAAAAAACCAAAAACAGGGTACCCGAACCCGAATTGTTCGGGTACCCGAATAATTCGGGTCGGGAATCGGTAAGGCATATGAGGTATCGGAATTTTCGGGTACCCGACCAGAATTTCCTGATTCTCAAGATACCCGACCCTATCCCACCCCTAGTAAGAACCTCCACATCCAAAGCAGTTGTGAATGGAGAGATCCAAAGTAAATCTCAAAATTAGTAGTCGGTTGAGTGTGAGTGTATGAGCCCACTCACTCTCACGAAACAGTAGCAGAGAATACAGATTGCATCCTGAGTAAATCTAGATAATGAAGCGTCAACAGTGATCGCCAACTATGGACCGATAAGTTTTGAGTGTCGTGCATTGCCCCTTTGGATCACTCCAACTGATGGGGGACATCCCTTTTGTACTGAAAGCGACCAATCACTAACGAATTGGTAATTACCAATATAATTAAGTAGCATTAATGTATCTACTTAAGATTATAATATTGTGATAGGGTCTTGATACCCGTACGGGTCAAACCCATTAAAAACTTACGGGTCGAGCCCAAACCATGGATCAAGGTCAGGGGACAAGGTACGGGAAGGGCGAAGCCAGCCTAGCATAAGGCGAGCCTCGCAGCTCGCCCGCTCTAAGGGTCGAGCTGCGCACCCACCCCGCAAGAGGCACTGTGCTCACCCCGCGAGAAAGGAGAGTACCGTCCCTGCCTCACTCGCCCAACCAGACAGGGATGAGCTGCCTTGCATGCTCGCCCGCCAGACAGGGACGAGCTGCCTTGCTCGCCCCCCCCGCAGACAGGGACGAGCTGCACACTCGCCCCACCAGACAGGGATGAGCTGCCTTGCATGCTCGCCCGCCAGACAGGGACGAGCTGCATGCTCGCCCGCCAAACGGGGACAAGCACCGCAGCTCGCCCGCGTAAAGCCAGCTGTGGTGCTCGCCCGCGTGATGGGTGAGCCGCGTACTCACCCGGCGAGGCGGGTGAGCCTCGCAGCTCGCACACAGGGCATCGCAGCTCGCACACACGAGGCACAAGCTGCGATGTTCTCCCGTGCGAGGAAAAGTTCGATGCCACCCCTCGCAGATGCCTCATGCTTGCAAAGTATGGGGTCGAGGCTCACTCGTGTTGGGCGAGCTAAGCTTTGTAGCGCAGCCTCGTAAATTAGATTCAACGTATAACCCATATCTCCAAGTACAAATCGAATCATAAAAGCTGCAAGCATATCATACCATGAAAGCGACATTCTCTGGCACCCGGCATAAATCGGATCGCAAAAGCTGCAAGCCTATTATACGGAGAGAGTGACACCTACTCGTCTTCAGCCCTAGGACCCTGGTCCCCACCTTTAGCTTCAGAGGATGTTCCCTAGGCTCCTGACATACGGTTAAAGGTTGTCCCCTTTCCATCTCCTTATAAATATCAGGTTTGTCGACAGGAATAAGGTATTCACTCTTCTCACAACTTAAAGTTCATCTCGTTATTCTTTTCTTTTCCGATTTCTGACTTGAGCGTCGGAGGGGCTCCGCCGGGACATCCTTCCGGCACCCTTCTCACGCTTGTTCGTAATTTCAGGCATCACCGGCACTCGAAGCCATTATTGGAGTTGCTCCCAGCACCCTTCGTCCACCGGAAGGAAGACGTATCATTTTTAGTAAGCATCATTTGGCGCCGTCTGTGGGAACTTGAGCAAAGACGTTGATATGGCAGGAAGAAGAGGAAGTAGAAGAACAGTTACGGCGGAATCTCGCCCAGGAGGAAGGACTGAACAACCGCCTCCGGTGGAGAACGTGGGAAACATGACTATGGAACAACTAGCCCAGTTCATCACCACCGCTGTAGCCGAGGCTATAAAGCAAAACCAACCCCCACCTCCGGACGGACCATTGCCGAACCATGAGGACAATGCTGAAGTCCAGCAAAGTCACGCGGAGGAAGCCAATCCCACCCAAGGTGGCGGGGACTCGGAGATGCACCAGAGGATGGAAGACATGTGGAATGAGATCCAAGGGTTGAGACAACATGTCGGGGAAAAGGCCTACACCCACAAGAAAGAAAGTCCCTTCTCCCAAGCCATTTTGGAGGAGGAGCTACCATCTAACTTCCGACAGCCTAACATGGGAGAGTACGATGGGAGCACCGACCCCGAGGACCATTTGGGGAGATTTGATAATGCGGCCTTGTTGCATCGATACTCCGACGGAGTCAAGTGTCGGGTATTTCTGAATACATTAGTAAGGTCGGCTCAGCAATGGTTCAACATGTTGAAGCCTAGCTCAATAATGTCCTTCAACGATTTCAGCTCAGCTTTCTTGCATCAATTTGCAAGTAGCAAAAAATATCAAAAGACCTCACTCAGTTTGTTTGTCATGAAACAACAAGATCAAGAATCTTTGCGAGAGTTTACCCAACGCTTCAACGGTGTGGCCTTGGAGGTTCCTTCAGCCACGCCTGATGTCCTTCTCAATGCTTTCACGCAAGGGCTCAAGGGGGGGGAGTTCTTCAAGTCCTTGGTAAAGAAACCACCGCAAAGTTATGATGAGCTCCTATCTAGGGCGGAGAAGTATGTGAACTTGGAAGACGCGCAGAGGCAGAAGAGATTAGAGCAAAGACCCGCTGAGAATAACAGGGAAAAGCTGGACAAGGGTGGAAGGAAGAGGAACATGGCGGAGAGGATGGATGATCGAAACTTATTCAGGGGGCGTCTTCCACATATTCCCCTTGTCATGAGCCTAGACAGAGCAATGGATGTATGTGATAATAAGGGAAGATTGACTAGGCCAAGGAAAGCAGATAGAGGTCCAAGATTGCCCCCATCGGATAAGTATTGTGGATACCATCGAGAATATGGACATTTTACCCATGATTGCCAACAATTGGGAGAAGAGGTTCAGAGGATCCTCCAAAGAGATCCGGAAATAAAAGCTATGTTGACGAGAACCAGGGAGCCCTACCAGCCAGGCGGGCCCCAAGCCCCTGCTCGGGCCAATCCTGGACAAAGAGAGCCGAGGTGGGAGCAACAAGGACGGAATGCCCCTCGCGGCCGTGTGGAAAGGAATGGAGGAAACAATGATCCGAGTCGAGGAATGATACACATGATCTCGGGAGGGGCAACCGATGGAGACTCTGGCCGAGCTCGCAAGGCATACGGGAGGAGGTTGGAAAATTTTGAGGTGTCCATGGAAGCAAGCACCACAACCGACCCTGTGATCAGTTTCGGTCCCGACGACCTGCGAGGTATTGTTACTCCACACAACGATGCCTTGGTAGTCACGGTTACTATAGCAAATTATGATATAGCAAGGATTTTCGTGGATACGGGGAGTTCCGTCAATATCTTATTCAAAACAACCGTGGACCAAATGCAAGTTGAGGGATTCCACTTGGACCTAATCTCGACCCCTCTTTATGGGTTCACGGGACATGTGATCCAGCCTCTGGGTCGGATTGTCCTCCCCTTGTCAATGGGGAGTGGCCCTAGCCGAGTAACTAAGATGGTGGACTTTACAGTCGTTGACGCCCCCTCCTCGTACAATGGGATTATTGGGCGACCAGCCATGAAGGACTTCAAGGCCGTAGCTTCTACCTATCACCAGAAGTTGAAGTTCCCGGCAGGAAACAAAGTTGGAGTACTTGGGGGAGACCAGGGTACAGCCCGTCGGTGTTATGAAAGTGTTGTAAAGGAAGAAGGAAAAAGGGCTCGACGGGAGGTCGGGGTGATAGGCAGCGGGGGGTCAGTTGCTCGGCATGCCCTGAAAGAGACTCCAACTGTGTTAGAGGAAGAACCTGAGTTAGTAGAGCTTGGATCTGCTGAAAGGGTGATCAGAATAGCTGCTGACTTGGACCCGCAAGAGAAGGGCGAGCTCATTGCCTGTCTCATTAAGAATCATGATGCCTTCGCCTGGTCTACTCAAGATCTTAAAGGTATAAATCCGAACATCGTGCAACACCATCTAAACGTGTTGGACGGAGCTCGGCCCATAAAACAAAAGAAAAGACACTTCGGGGCAGAAAAAGATAAGGTCATTAAGGAGGAGGTCCAAGAGCTGCTTAGGGCGGGACACATTAGAGAAGTTCAATTCCCCACTTGGCTCTCGAATGTAGTCCTGGTGCCTAAGAACTCGGGAAGGTGGAGAATGTGCATCGACTTCCGAGACCTTAACAAAGCCTGCCCCAAGGACTGCTACCCGTTGCCTCGCATAGATCAACTGGTGGACTCTACTGCCGGCCACCAATATCTATGTTTGCTGGATGCCTATCAAGGATATCATCAAATTCCCCTTGCAAAGGAAGATCAGGCAAAGGTAAGTTTCATCACCTCAGATGGAACTTTTTGTTTTGTGGTTATGCCCTTTGGACTTAAAAATGCAGGGGCAACGTACCAGAGGTTGATGGACAAAGTTTTCTCAAAGCAAATTGGGAGAAACGTGGAGGTGTACGTAGATGACATCTTGGTAAAGTCGATGAATCGAGCTCACCTCATGACTGACCTTGAAGAGACCTTCTCCACTCTGAGGTCTTACGGACTAAAGCTCAACCCCCAAAAATGTGTGTTTGGGGTGAAGAGTGGAAAGTTCCTGGGATACATTGTGACAGAGAGAGGTATTGAAGCCAATCCCGACAAGGTTAAGGCGATCCAGACTATGGCGTCCCCCACTAGTCTCCAAGAGGTGCAACAATTAGCAGGGAGGATTGCTGCACTATCAAGGTTTGTGTCCAGGTCGGCTCACCGGAGTGTGCCTTTCTTTCGCACTCTCCGCAAGGCTCAGAAGTTTCAATGGGGAGCTGATTGCGAGAGGGCTTTTGATGAGTTAAAACAATATCTAACTGAGCTCCCGATTTTAGCCAAGCCGGGATTGGGGGAACGTTTATGGGTCTATCTCTCCGCAACTGAGGAGGCGGTGAGCTCGGTACTAGTCCGACAGGAAGGTTCAACTCAGCATCCTGTTTACTACGTTTCACATGCGTTAAAGGGAGCTGGGCTAAGATATTCGGGCTTGGAGAAGCTGGCATTAGCATTGACAATCACGGCAAGGAAACTAAGACCGTACTTCCTATCTCACCCAATCACGGTCCTTACCAATAGCCCTTTGGGAAAAATCTTAACTCATCCGGACGTGTCAGGTCGTTTGGTTAAGTGGACAACCGAGCTGGGGGAGTATGACATCCAATATGAGCCGAGAAGAACTATCAAAGCGCAGGCCCTAGCTGATTTCTTGGCGGAGACAGTGCATCAGGATACCGAGGATCCTTGGAAGATATATGTTGATGGTTCTGCAACCAACGAGGGCAGTGGAGTTGGGGTAGTGTTGATTTCACCAAGGGGGGACGAGATGAAGTTAGCTGTACGTTTGGACTTCAGGGCTTCCAACAATGAAGCGGAGTATGAAGCTGTTCTGGCAGGATTGCAAGCAGCTAAGAATGTGGGAGCTAGCCGGGTGCACATCTTCTCTGACTCACAGCTGGTGGCACAACAGGTCAGAGGCGTCTACGAGACGAAGAATGAAAGGTTGATTGAGTATGCTCGTGCCATTGACCAAGTTAAAGAGAGATTTGTGGAAGTCATGTTTGAGCAAATTCCAAGGGAAGAAAATACCAAGGCGGATAGCCTAGCCAAGATGGCCAGTGCTCTCACTAGTTGGAAAAATCGAGATGTGGTCGCACACGTGGAGCTCGCCCCTTTCCAGGGCTCAGCACCTGCCGAGCTAGATAAGGGTGACTGGAGAACCGAGATTGAAAGTTATTTGAAGGAGGGAAGGCTACCCGTAGACCCAAGGAAAGCTCATCAGATCAAGCAGAGAAGTCTGCGTTTTGTGTTGTTCGAAGGAGTATTGTACAAAAGATCATTCTCCCGGCCTCTCCTGAAATGCCTAGGAGGAGATGACGTTGATTATGTCCTTAGGGAAATACATGAGGGGAGTTGTGGAAACCACTTGGGCGCCCATGCTCTGGCGCGAAAGGCCTTGCTAGCTGGGTTTTTCTGGCCTACCATGCAAAAGGACGCCATAACCCTCGTACTAGCCTGTGACAATTGCCAGCGGCACAGCAGACTCTATCACCAACCTACCACGATGATGAGGGCGATCATACCGGCATGCCCGTTTGACCAGTGGGGAATCGACATAGTGGGACCTTTTCCCCCTGCTCCAGCCCAAAAGAAATTCTTGATAGTAGCCATAGACTATTTCTCAAAATGGGTAGAAGCCGAACCCTTAGCTAAAATTACTGAAAAGGACGTCATGAATTTTGTGTGGAAAAACATAGTGTGCCGATATGGAGTCCCACGCGTATTGATTTCCGATAATGGAAGACAATTTCAAGGTGCCAAAATTCAATCTTGGTGCAAAGAGATGAAGATCAGACAAGCCTTTACATCCGTGGCTTACCCTCAAAGTAATGGCCAGGTGGAAGTGACTAACCGGTCTTTACTCCAAAGTTTAAAAGCAAGATTAGGAAAAGCAAAAGGAAACTGGGTGGAGGAGCTCCCGAGTGTGCTATGGTCTTATCGAACTACTCCCAGAACAGGAACTGGTGAAACGCCTTTCAGCATGGTTTATGGCAATGAGGCGGTGCTCCCAGCAGAAGTAGGATGCGAGACGGCAAGGATTATGCTTTACGATGAGGACAATGATCAAAGGCGAGCTGCTGATCTGGACTTCCTAGAAGAAAAAAGAGAGGCGGCGATGATTAGGATGGAAGCTTACAAGAACCGCATAGCTCGGGGGTACAATCGAAGAGTAGTACCAAGGAGTTTCCAGGTTGGAGACTTAGTGTTGAAAAGGGTACAAGAAGAACAGCGGGGAAAGCTGGACCCAAAATGGGGTGGGCCTTTTAAGATCATGGAGAAGTTGAGCTCGGGAGCTTATTACCTAGAAGACATGCAAGGCAAAGCCCTCAAGAGACCATGGAATGCCTACCACTTGAAGAAATACTATGTTTAACCATGGCTGTCACACCCGGGCTATGTATTTCTCTCCTTATTTGTAATCGCTTTAATTTCAATTTCGATTTCAACTTCAATTTTAATGAATGAAGGGTACTTGTTACTTGTCTTGCATACTTTTGCTAAGGGCCGAGCTCATTCGCCTTGGTTACGCCAAGTGCCGTTCAGGGGTGTTTACCCGACCTGTCGTGGTTACGCCCGACAGAGGATCAGTCGAGCTGCGGTTACGCCGAGCTCATTCGCCTTGGTTACGCCAAGTGCCGTTCAGGGGTGTTTACCCGGCCTGTCGTGGTTACGCCCGACAGAGGATCAGTCGAGCTGCGGTTACGCCGAGCTCATTCGCCTTGGTTACGCCAAGTGCCGTTCAGGGGTGTTTACCCGGCCTGTCGTGGTTACGCCCGACAGAGGATCAGTCGAGCTGCGGTTACGCCGAGCTCATTCGCCTTGGTTACGCCAAGTGCCGTTCAGGGGTGTTTGCCCGACCTGTCGTGGTTACGCCCGACAGAGGATCAGTCGAGCTGCGGTTACGCCGAGCTCATACGCCTTGGTTACGTCAAGTGCCGTTCAGGGGTGTTTACCCGGCCTGTCGTGGTTACGCCCGACAGAGGATCAGTCGAGCTGCGGTTACGCCGAGCTCATACGCCTTGGTTACGTCAAGTGCCGTTCAGGGGTGTTTACCCGACCTGTCGTGGTTACGACCGACAGAGGATCAGTCGAGCTGCGGTTACGCCGAGCTCCTTCGTCTTGGTCCAGTCAGCGGAAGTCAGGAAGCTTGACCCTAAATAGGAAGGGCACTACATGTTGCTCAGAAGGTGAGCTCTCGGGCATACTACTCAGAGGATGCAGAGAAAAGGAGAAGCTGAAGTCCTAAACGCGTTTCAACTTGTTAAGTATTATTCGTAGACGTGTATTTCTGATATATGATCTCGTGACAACAAATTTTTAAATAAAAGTTAAGGTCCGCCCTGACCACGATGAAAGTTGCTCTCCCTAATTGCGATAAACGTAAAGATCTGCCCTGACGATAAATATTAAAAGTCCACGACTGATAATGAGTGCTGACTGAGCAGAGCTCAGATCATGCGAGTCATTTGCTCAAGATTATTGTCCTCACAGGTCAGTCTGTTTTATGTTTATAATTCTTGTAAAGTTATGAATTATGTCAGCCCTGTTCTCACTCTTGCTAGGATAACAGTTTGGCAAAACAAGCTTTTCATTAAATAAAAACACTGATTACAAGATAGTCAGACATCCCGATCTATGAAATCAGGAGGGATGTTAGCCACGATTGCCTGAAGATCCAAGAAGTCATCCGGGTCTCGATCCTCGGGAGGGAAGCCTTGCGCCTTGAATTGATCTTTACAGCCCTCAAAGCCGAGATCGAGGAATCGGAACGCCTTCGCTGCAAGGAGCCTCTTGAACTCCTCCGACTTTAGGAAGGCCTCTTTTCGACCGATTTCTCCGGAGACATAGGTCTCCAGCTCTGAACGGGCGTGGCTCAGCTCCGCAATAGAGTTGGTCAAGGCCGTCTCTTTCTCCACCATGGCCGAGCGGAGGCGACCGACCTCAGCACGATATTTGGCCAGCTCCGTCTCGACCGTCGTAAGTCTTGCATGGGCCTCTTTCAACTCAGCATCTGCAGCCTCAGCCCGGTGCGTAGCGTCTCGGGCTTTCTTCTTGGCGTTTGATGAGGCTTGGCCATAGTTGGACCCCCTCCGGACGCTTTCACGTAGCATTAGTAAGCCCTGGGTAAAGATGGTCAGGTAAGAGGGTAAAACATAAAGGAAGGTAAGGTAAGAGCATTTACCGATAAAGCGCGGGACAACCCTTCCTGGGCCAGAGGTCTCCACTTCATCCCTGCCATAACTTGTTGATCCGCACCCGTGGTAATGCACTCCAGGATCTCAGCCGGTAGTCCGGAGGGTAGCACCGGTAATCAAGCTGGTGGACTGAGTATACTCCACGGGGAGGCCAGGGGAACCTGGACCGGCAGTCCGAGCCGATTGCGGGCTTTGAAGGGATTCAAGCGACGTTTCAGCTCGCGGCCCTGGGGAGGTTGCCACCTCTTCTCGGGTTGAAGCTCCCGGGGTTTTTCCACCCCTTTTTCTTTTCAGCAACAAGCTGCGATCTCCCCCGCTCTCTTCCGACTGAAGAATGACTATTGGGGAGGCCCGGGGAGCGATTGGGGGCGAAGGGACTCGCTCTTCAGCACGGGACTCAGGGACGGCTTTACCTTTCCCTTTCTTCTGAGAGACCATCGCAGAAAGCATCTGGTTGAACGACATGTTCCCTGCGCAGAAAAAAAATATATATATATGTAAAGTAAAAAAAAGACATAAATAAAGAGAGCAGGAAGAAAGTACTCAGTTTAGAAAGGACGCACCAGGGGGAGGACTAGCTGGGTAAGAGCTCAGCCTGTATCGCCTGAGTACGTCCTCTCGGATTAAGATAGTTGTATCATATTGTCGACCCCCAATGGCTGACATAACCTTCTGGTAGAAGATATCTTCTTTGTATCGATGCGGGAGAGAACGACCCGGGGGGAGAGAATCTCTCCAGGCCATAGGACAAGACCAAGGTTGGGGCGGCCTAACGAAGAAGAATGTTTCTTTCCATCCTTTGTGAGAACTTGGGATTTTCTCCAAGAACTTACACGAGGGCCTCGATCCAAAGTAGAACAGACCAGGAAATGTGGTGTTTTTAACATGGAAAAAGTAATGTAGAAGAGGAGGAGAGAATGGGAGGTTCAAAGATTGGAACAGGGCGGCAGCAGCAGCCATGCTCTGGTAGGAATTGGGACTGAGTTGGCTAAGTGAAACACAGAAATAGCTGGAGAGATCCTGATACAAAGCAGGAATGGGGAAGCGTAATCCACTCCTAATTTGTTCAACAAAAAAAGGAAAGAAGCCCAGGGGTGGCAGATGGGGACGATCCCCCGGCCTAGGTATTTGTACCTCGTGGTCGGGAGGAATGAAGTGAGAACGAAGAAGAACCTCCGCCTCAGCCGAGACACGTGAACTAAGGACCTCGTACCACGGTAGCCCAGCCCGCACCAGATCTCGAGGATCAACCTCGAAGTTCTCGGGGGAGGGGTTACGAGCGGGCAAAGGAGGAACCTGGAGAAGGGGAATGGCAGTGACAATTGCCTCTGCAGGGCCGCTCCGGGTTGGGGAGCTCAAAAGCCCAGACCACGTGGCATCTTCGGCCGAGCCCCTAAAGGCGGCCCCGGAAGTAGAGGATGTGGAAGTAGACATAAAAAGTAAAGTTAATTAAAGCAGAGGCGGAGAACTTACAGAAGGTTAGCGTGCGATTGAAGCGGAAGTGAACGAATAGCGAGAGAAAAGTGGTGAAAGTGAGGCGGAGGGGCAATTTATAGATGGCCAACGGATTGGGCCACTAGGGCCAGGCCCATTTCAATGGCCAGGATCGAGGGAGTTCAAACGTCGCAAGAGTGGATGATGACGCGTGGCAGCCACATCAATTGGGTGTACATCAACGGTCACATCTGGCTGACAACCTGTCTTGTCACGGGGTTAAGAATTTGAAATCTGACAGCTCGGTGCGGGCCTCGAGCTCAAAAGGATAGCCAAGAACGTTACTCTAGCTAGACTAGAGGGGGATACTCATGATATCCGGGTAGGAGGTTAGTCCGGTCTCGGCCCTTATTCTGGCATAACCTCGCCCGCGAGTGCTCAGCTCAGTAAGCATGAGCGCCAGCCTCTTCGGCCCCTCCTAAATTTAGATCCGGGGTAACACTAACTATTGATCGAACTCAAGACCAATGGGTAAGAGGGAGTCTTAGGAAGCGAAGCTGCGGAAACCGAGGAGTTGACTGCTCGACTCGTCAAGACCATGCGCATCCACCAACATCATCATCTGGACAAGTTCAAGTCAATCATGCGAATACTTGAAAGATTTGGAAAAAGCTAAACTAAAAATAAGTGGTGGGGGAGTGGTTCGACGTCCACTCCAAAACCGTTCGAGTGACCCGTGGGATTGTCATCCGCATCCGAGCTTTCACCTTCGATTTAGCTCGTATTTGATGGGGGAGTAGTGATACCCGTACGGGTCAAACCCATTAAAAACTTACGGGTCGAGCCCAAACCATGGATCAAGGTCAGGGGACAAGGTACGGGAAGGGCGAAGCCAGCCTAGCATAAGGCGAGCCTCGCAGCTCGCCCGCTCTAAGGGTCGAGCTGCGCACCCACCCCGCAAGAGGCACTGTGCTCACCCCGCGAGAAAGGAGAGTACCGTCCCTGCCTCACTCGCCCAACCAGACAGGGATGAGCTGCCTTGCATGCTCGCCCGCCAGACAGGGACGAGCTGCCTTGCTCGCCCCCCCGCAGACAGGGACGAGCTGCACACTCGCCCCACCAGACAGGGATGAGCTGCCTTGCATGCTCGCCCGCCAGACAGGGACGAGCTGCATGCTCGCCCGCCAAACGGGGACAAGCACCGCAGCTCGCCCGCGTAAAGCCAGCTGTGGTGCTCGCCCGCGTGATGGGTGAGCCGCGTACTCACCCGGCGAGGCGGGTGAGCCTCGCAGCTCGCACACAGGGCATCGCAGCTCGCACACACGAGGCACAAGCTGCGATGTTCTCCCGTGCGAGGAAAAGTTCGATGCCACCCCTCGCAGATGCCTCATGCTTGCAAAGTATGGGGTCGAGGCTCACTCGTGTTGGGCGAGCTAAGCTTTGTAGCGCAGCCTCGTAAATTAGATTCAACGTATAACCCATATCTCCAAGTACAAATCGAATCATAAAAGCTGCAAGCATATCATACCATGAAAGCGACATTCTCTGGCACCCGGCATAAATCGGATCGCAAAAGCTGCAAGCCTATTATACGGAGAGAGTGACACCTACTCGTCTTCAGCCCTAGGACCCTGGTCCCCACCTTTAGCTTCAGAGGATGTTCCCTAGGCTCCTGACATACGGTTAAAGGTTGTCCCCTTTCCATCTCCTTATAAATATCAGGTTTGTCGACAGGAATAAGGTATTCACTCTTCTCACAACTTAAAGTTCATCTCGTTATTCTTTTCTTTTCCGATTTCTGACTTGAGCGTCGGAGGGGCTCCGCCGGGACATCCTTCCGGCACCCTTCTCACGCTTGTTCGTAATTTCAGGCATCACCGGCACTCGAAGCCATTATTGGAGTTGCTCCCAGCACCCTTCGTCCACCGGAAGGAAGACGTATCATTTTTAGTAAGCATCAGGTCTAATATTATCATGACTCAGACTCAATATTCAGCCAATCAAATTTATTTACTCGAGGGAATTAACTAACCATGTCCACCCAATTCAACATGACAGTTTCTAAGTAACAAAAATATATTTGATCATTACAATTGCATACAAAAATGAGAAACGAAATTTACCCTTCAATGGAGTGATTTGAGGTTGACTCCATCCATATGAAAAAATGGAGAAAAAAAACAGAAAGAAAAAAAGGACTGATTTTATTAGGCAAGTATATATTTTATCGTGTGTTTCGGAATTTAATTATTATATATATCTAACAATGCACCTATTCATCGAGTAGAGTATATGAATTCGACAATTTCACGAAAACAAGAGGAAGATATTGCTCATAGTTATATACAAAAATTTGGATTTCAAAGGGTTTAGTGAGAGAGTATTATGACTAAAAGAAGTTTTTGAATGAGAGAGAAATCTACTACACGATTTGATTTCGCATATGATTTATGTAGACTATGTTAATCTATTTGGATTTAAGGTTTAATAATTATTGTATGTCAATGTGACTTAAAATGATTGTAAAAAGAGGAAATGATATTTTCAAACAAAAAATAAATATATTTATTTTTTTTTAAAAAAGTAAGCATTTTCTTGGGATTTATTTGGAGCGATTGGGAAAAGTAAAACAAGATAAGCACATAGTTTTAAAAATGATTTGGAATTATGTGAAGGTGGAAATAATGTCTGATTCAGCAAATGCATTTGGACATGTGTCCTTCAGACCTTTCGTTTGCGTAGCTTAGTAATTCATCGGCCAAAATTTCTTGACAACTTAACTCCCCTTTTTTATTATTATTATTTTTTCTTTTCTTTTTCTTTACTACGAAATGGAAGGAACATAAAACCATGTACCGTGCAAACCCGCTCTTTCCAAAATAGATAAAAGCTCATATTTATTGGGCAAATTCGAATTCAAATCATGTTTGACGTAAAAAAAATAATTTAGTCCGACCCTACTAAAAAATAACCGTTAAATATGTACAAAACAAAATCAAGTAAAGTAAAAAATTGAAATGATTATATTTTAAAATTTTAGTCGTTAATTTTGGAAAATATTCAGTTTTATGATCTTCGGCCCAAAATAAAATCAGCTGCGCATCCGGGGAATCGAACCCCGGTCAGTACCGTGGGAGGGTACTATGATACCACTACACTAGATGCGCTCATGACTGCTAGAGGTTGGAAACAAAATATATTATCGGTTCTTCCTTAACAATGTTCGTCATTCGAATCAATTGATCGCCTATTTTGTATTCAGATTAATTCAGGGCAAAAAAGAGGGAAATTATGTCTCATAACGAAGCTGCCGAGAGCAGATGCGGACTCAAGAAGTGCGAGAAGCCTGCCCGGGCTGCCAGCTGGGTGGGTCGCTAGAGCGTTGCTCCTGCATCAACCTCTCCACCGATGAAGAGTCAAAAGATCGTCCCCTTATGCTCACCAAGCAACCTTCCTTCGCCGCAGATTCATACCGCCCCACCACCGATAACCTTCCTACTACTGCTACACGCACTCCTCTGTGAATGCTGATAATGTTGTATTTACGCTATTCCTTTTTCGGTTGTTTTCTGTATTTGGTGGATGATTACGTACTGGAGGTGGAATATCTGTTAATTTGCGATATGATGGGTGATGTCATTGATTTTCTCGGGTAAAATCCATTTATGAAGATACAAACTCTAAAATCGTCGAAGTGAAGTTAGACCGAAGAGATGGTTACCGAATACAGAATACTGATCAGCATATTATCGAGCATCCTTTACCCTCTTTGGGATTTTGGTCAAAGTATAGTGGAATACCCGGTCATAATTAAAACTAATTAACCGGCTGTGATTGAACGTGCATTAATGGGGCGGATTTCTCGGACACGTTTGGCTCCCATCAAGCCACGATCAAAGGATATCATGTTGCTGATTTCCCGCGAGTTAGTTACTGAGGACAGCCCTATAAAAACCCGTGGATAGCCCCATTACAGAGGTTGGGTTTTTCTGGGCAAAAAGACTCCGAAGAATGGGGATTGAACATTTTGTGATTTTACCTTCTGCAAATATGTTATTCAATACTTGTATCAATGCTGTGCCCATTTTCATCGTTTATGGGCCTTCATTCACGTTGTATTTAATTTTCTCCGTAGCAAAACTTCTTTCTTAATCACATCTCTCTCTCTCTCTACGTGAGGTAGTTGCTTCCCCTTCATAATTGTTGTCAAAAATTTTCTGTTCCGTAGTAGAAGTCCTAACTTATTTAGGTGTGATGTGCGGTTGTCCCCAAGAAATGGCAGAATTTTTGTTTGTGCCCCATAAGTTACTCGATAACACGTTTATATTGCAATGTTCATTTTTAAATGATTTATAAAAATGCATCGAAATTGAAAATAATAGATTTGAAATCCAATTTGAATGTAGTGAATTTGAAATCCAAATTCATCCAATCCTTTCATCTAGGAACGGAACATGATTCAAAAATACCTGGGTTGACCGGGTGAAGTAAGCTATTACGATTCAAAGGGATAGGTTAAAAAATTTAATATCCGAAAAATAACAGTAAAATTTTTTTTTTGAGAAATTTTTATGTGGGCTGGATCTCACCCTAGTCCATAGGGTGGTTCGGCCATGCGCCTTAATTCATCCCTCTTCTTCCTCTACAACCAGCTCACCCAAGCCTTTTTTTCCCATGACCCCCGTGGTGAAATACAACCCACCTCTATGATTTCTCTACAATTCTGGCACGTAACAGTTCGATGAAACGAATCATACCGGTGCATGCTTGATTGCGCGGTACGCCTGGATTGGGGATATGGAGAAAGCTATGGGCTTATTCCTGGCTATGCCATAAAAAACCTAAGCCAACCCTCAAAGAGGACTTCAACTCTTTACATAAGAAAATTGGCATCAAATTGTAGGCAGATGAACGCGATTAATAAAGATGACAAGTCAAAGTTTTTGATGCCATAATGCAACGTAGGCAATTAAATTTGTTCAATAGCAACATAGCAGTTGGGAGGTGCGAATATCTTGCTATCTTCGAAAACTTTGTAGTCCACTGCAGGATAATGTTCCCACCGTCAAGTTGTTGTACCTTTCGGATAAGCAGCCCGACTGCATCTTCTACAAGCACACTTCTTTTTGTATAAAGAAATTTCTTTTTGTGTGTGTAAGAATGTCACTATTGTGCGTGGTATATTTTGCATACGCAGTACATGAAAGAAAAGATCTTATTCATGAGTAAAGAGGACCTTTGTCTTGAATGAGAAATAATAATTACATGGTCGTAATGTGGGTAAATGGAGTGTAATCATGTAAGAAGAAGAAAAATGAAGATCTGGCATGGTAGACGAAGGGTTTGTCCTAGGAAGATGAAAACAATGCAAACTTAATCAATCAAAATGCATATAACTTACACCCGTAAATATAGATGCAAAAATACCATATCATCATTAAAAGAGAAACAAGAGGGAACATATTACAGCCATGCATATTTCCAATGATTATCGAAGAAGGATGCTATCATTTCAGTGAGCAAATGAGGTCATTAAATCCATTTTTCCTCGATGATAACAGATGCTTTAACTCAGATACTTGAACTCAGAACAAGTGATTGATTTATTGCATAATATTTGCTTTATCAAACATGATTCAATCTAAGGATCTAATTATATGAAGAATCAATAAAATCAGTCATGTCATCTTCAGTCTTGACTCTTGAGTAATTGCAAATACTCTTCATAAACCATCTCTAGAGTCCTGGGCTCATTATTGACTAAATTTTCTGTATTCACTTGACATGGAACTTGCCTACATCCATCATCAGTTCCCAAACATTCGGTACGAATCTCATAGCTGAGATTTTTCTCTTCAACATCTTCATTATCAAAACATTTATGATCTTCGTTAAATAGTTTGCAGTTTTCATCACACCCATTACAAGAACTATTGTTGGCATTCCCTATAGCAGAAGTAATATTATTAACATGCATATCTGTCATGAAATGAGTCGACGAAAAAGAGGCTCTAACCCTGATCGGCTTCGGGGCAAAAACTTCAACTCTTGAACTAGAAGAAGTAGTGATTCGAATCGGTTTAGGAGTAAAAATCTTAACCATTTCGGTACTTTCCACATTCTTATAACGGTATTTATTGTATTTGGGCTTATTATCATAAACACGATCTACATCAACGACGTTCTTATTCTTGATATTGCCCTTGTTGTTGCTAGAAGTGTGATCAGGGTCATTTTTACCGTGCCTGAAGGGTGGTAACTGAGGACTGCCGATAGGAAAAATGCCTCGGGACCTCATTTTTTTACTAAGATGGGTGTTCCAGTAATTCTTGATTTCATTATCGGTTCGACCTGGAAGACGACCAGCAATGAGGGACCACCGGTTTCCAAGGAGCGAGTGCATTCTGATGATAATGTCATCTTCATCTGGAGTGATGTTGCCTCTCCTGATATTGGGTCTCAAATAGTTCATCCATCTAAGCCTGCAGCTCTTTCCACATCTAAGCAGCCCTTCATAATTTATACATATACATGCTTTCAATCATGCATGCATGAGATACATACTACATAATCAAAACATGGATGACATATATGTCAATGTAGTATTAATCGATGTTGATCAGATTGTGGAATAATATTAGAAAAAGAATGTTCATGATGAGCAGATGTAGAAGGATACAACTATATAACAAATACCAGCTCTGTGGGGCAAGGACTTCCAGAGGCCTTCTCCATGAGTGTGAATATAATTCATTAGCAACTCATCTTCTTCAGCAGTCCATGGCCCTTTTCTCTGTAATACCATCTCAGAACAGCAACCTCTCCTCATAATATTTACTTGTATTCTCTTTTAACTTACAATTGTTTTCTCTATAAAGTACCTACGCCAGGTAGCTAGGTATTGGAAGGGGAGCACATGTAAGTTAATCAACATAAACAAATAAGTTTTGAGATGCTGGGAAACTGTAGAAGATTGATGAAGTCCTCGTAAAGAACACACACAAATTTAAATCAATATTCCAAGTGAGCTGCATTGGTAAAGTATTTAGTATGATGGACCATTGAGAGCTACGCATTTCCCAAATATGGAAACGCGAAATAAATATCTACCGAACTGTGTTGCTACATTTTGTACTATCAGATGTTTTTTTGAAGTCATGGATAATGACAGGATGATTTTAGAAGTTATTTTAATCCAATGTTTAATTTATTTTTTGTCGCAAAATTATAACATCATATTTAATTCCAACTTTGTAGCATTTTAATATTGTAAACTTTGAATTTTTTTCCAAAAATTTCAACTTACTAATCCTATAACTTGGTTCCAAAAATTTGAAATTCCCATCAAAATTTAAAATTCCATCCAAAATTTGAAATTCACTCACGTTAGTGAGAGTATTTTAGTTATTATAACAAATAATAAAATTAATTTACCATTATAAAATCATATCAAACACCATATAATTTATTATATTATATTATTTATCATCATCTTATAATTTTAATCACTATCATATTTATCGTATATCTAACTTCAAACGGTGCCGTATCATCTTATTCTTATCGCTATCACAATATATTTGGACAAAAACAACTAAAAATTCGATAGAATTGAAGACTATAACGGTTTATTTTTAAAAACAATTAAAAAAAAAACTAAAAATTCAAAAATACCACTTTTTTAAAAACATTACAAAACTACCCCAAAACATCGTTTGGAATGACGGATTAGGCTTGGTGAAGGGCCGCTTGTAAAAGAAGCAGCCCCTCCCCCATTTAGAGGCCGCCAAAGTGGAGGGCGGCCACAATGAGATGAGTGGCCGCCCGACCATCAGGCGGCCACTCACTCAAGATGGCGGACCCTCAATTTTTTAAAAAAAATTTAAATTTTTTTATTTAGTTTTTTTATTAAATTTATTTTTTATTATTTTTAGGTTTTAAAAATTGATGAATGTTGTTGAAATTTATTCGTATCAATATGCCGAAATCAATGGGATTAGATTCAAATACCAAAAAGATGATCAATAAGAGTTTGATAGTTTGAGATGCATACCTAATTAGTTTTAAAAAAAATAACAAATTATTAAAACAATAGTGGTTGTTATCTATTTCCCGATGTGAGTCAATTTAATATAATCGATATAGCAGCAACACCTAGTGATTGTCATCTATTTCCTAATGTAAGAGGTATAGGGTTCAAGACTCCCCTCCTCAAAAAAACATAAAAATAAAAATAATTTTGTACTATAAAATCGAGTCGCATTGCATCCACCTATATTGATTAATTGAAAATAATTTTGTTTGGTCTATAAATAATTAATTTAATCTTTATTTATTCAAATCGTCGAAATATTAATTACTCAAAATATTCTTAAAAAGAGAGTATAAAATCTGTATGTACAGAGAAGAGCTGTGTATCCAAGAAGAGCTGTGTATCCAAGAAAACCTGCTCACCAATATCCGAAGAAAGAAATAATATATCAGAATTATATTATAAATTTCATCGATCCAAATACAAAATACAGAGCCCTTATTAGTTTTCGTGTTCAGGGAAGGATTTTCCTTGCCCAAGACAAAAAAAAAGGTATGCTTGGTTATGTTTCCGGCATTTCTAGGAAATGTGTTTTCTGAAAATAAAGTAGTGAATATAACATATGTTTGGCAATGTTTTCGGAAGGAAATATTTTATAATGCAGATATCCAAGTCATATAAGAAGTGTTAGATCAATTGTTTTTTTTTTTAAAAAAAGTTCAAATTATGAGGTATTGTGTTAGTAAATATTAAGATAATAATAGTTGTTTATGGGAAAGATGAAAAGCCAAGTATAAATAATGATTATCGAAAATATATATTGGGAAAGAAACATAAAATATATTATATTTATGTTTGATTACATTTTTATGGATGGAGTGATTAATTTTTTAAAGAATACTTTTGAGTAATTAAATATAAAAATAATACAAAATAAATGTAATAAAAAATTAAAGTAAAACAACTAAAATAAACAATTTTTTTTTTTAAAAAAAATTGAGGGTTGTCATCCAAGATGTCGTCCCCTAAATGAGTGAGTGGCTGCCTGATGGTTAGGCGGCCACTCATCTCATAGTGGCCGCCCTCCATTTGTGCGGCAACTAAATAGGTTATATAATATATCTTGAAGCCAATATTACAAATTCACAACATATTTAATAAACCAAAATAAAATTGTATGATCTAGGGTAAACTCATTTAAAATCTCTCTACCCAAATATAAGTTTAACATTCCTTTCTATATCAAAAATGCTTTATTTAAACATCATTCTATACTATTTTGTTTATTCCAACTCCCTACCAACCTCAAACGACATAAAAACACTTATTTTAATTGCATAAAACTCCCTAATACTTTTAGTATTGTTACAAAAAATACCTAAAATCTCATTTTTGCTAATAAACAACTCCTTATATGGGGACGTAAATGCAGGGCCTTTAATGAACATGAGATCCTTCAGTTTCTGTTATCTTGCGTAGAGCTGTCAGAACGGGCCAGCCCGACCCAAACGGGTTGGCCCGCCCAACCCGCGGCCCAAACGGGCCCAACCCGTTTGGGCCCGCCTCCAGGCGGGTTGGGAAAACCCCAACCCAACCCGACCCGAAGCGGGGCGCGGGTTGGGGCGGGCTGGCTTGCCGAAATATATTTTTTTAATTAAAATTTTTTTTTTAAAAAATAAATTTTTAATTTTTTTTTTTAAAAAAAAACTTCGAAAAAAAATTTCCATCTAAACTTGCCGAACTTGGAACTGATGCTAGAAGAATACTGAAACTTGTTTCAGGTTTTATCTAGCTATTAACACTACTACTAAAAAAACTTGATTAGTGAATCAATATTTTACTCAATTTTGAAATACTTGTTGCAACTTTCAAGCAAGACCAAGTGAAAATATATAGTAAATCGAATGCTTCAATGTGATATTGAGTTTTTATCTATGAATTGAGCCTAAAAAAAGAAATAACAAAAAAAAGGGGGCCAACCCGCGGGCCAGCCCGCCAAAACCCGTGGCCCGTTTGGGCCAGGCGGGCCTGAAAAATGCTGACCCAACCCGCCTATTTGGCGGGTTGGGTTGGGCCTGGCCCATTTTGACAGTTCTAATCTTGAGAGAATCCAAGAGCATATTTTTGCATATGACTCACAATTCATGATGAATTACAAGCCCTAAAATTCCCTTATTTTAAGAACATTTAAAATTAAATAACATGCACATCATGCTTCCGTATTACAATAAAAAAATTTCAAACTGAAATAAACCATTTGACTAAAACGGTACCAGGTGAGGTGGGGTTGCAAAGCCACCAGTCAAAAAATTACTGTCTCCAGACTGTTTACGAATGGCTCCTCACCATCCAACAATGTTAGTCTGCAAGTTATCCGACTCCTTCAGAAACCGCACATCACAGTCCTAATTCGTTTTCTACCTTAGGGCGTAAGGTATAATCAAGATATAAGAAAGATTTAAAGAAATCTGGGAGATAGATGTGCAACAACCTTATTTTTATTCTGGAAATACTTATAATATCTATTACATTAAAACGTATTCTTTTGGGAGGAGATAGACAAGTTTAGTCTCTCATATAGATGTGGCTTGACTTAAGAACACATAAACTGAAATACAGAACAATATTACAAACGATTACAAAAGAAAGAGAGAAAGAAAGAAATTATTACCAAGCTATGAAAGTTGACAGATTACAAAGCTTGGAGACTACAATTTTTACTCCCATAAAACTATGGAGAATTTCGATGTCCTTAACTTCCTGAATGAGTGCCTTTATATAAGCGTGAATCCGGACTTCAACTTCGGATTGGCTATTCCACGTGGTATGCACTACGATGAAGCCGAGTGGAGTAACGGAGGAGCAAATCAAACTGAGAGCCTTTCCATTCTCTCTAAAGGATGCTGCTAAAGATTGGCTATTCTACTTACCCTCCGGATCAATCACCACGTGGACTGATTTACAAAGAGTCTTCCTTGAGAAGTACTTTCCAGCTTCAAGGGCGACTAACTTAAGGAAAGAAATCTACGGTGTGAAGCAATACCAAGAGGAGTCATTGCATGAGTACTGGGAACGGTTTAAGAAGTTGTGTACAAGCTGCCCACAACATCAGATAAGGGAACACTTGTTAATTCAATATTTCTACGAATGTTTGCTTTCTGATGACAGGAACTTAGTGGATGCGGCAAGCGGAGGAGCTTTCATTGACAAGACAGCGGAGGAGGCAAGGAACTTAATAGCTAACATGGCGGCCAACTCCCAACAATTTGGACATGTTCGCCATGGACAACCACCAAGAAAAGAGGTAAATGTATCCAATTTGGAACAATAACTGATTGATTTAACTTTTCTTATGCGTAATCTTGCAGGAGGCAACGTGGGGAAGATGAAGCCGTGTGGAATCTGTCTAGCTGAAAGCCATCCCACTGATGCATGTCACTCACTACAAGAGACAACCACTGAGCACGTGAATGTAGCGGGAGGATTCCCAGGGCCACCACAAAGGGGCTATGACAATCCATCGAGCAATTACAATCAAGGGTGGAGGGACCATCCGAACCAAGGATATGGGAACCCACAGATGCACCAACCTCCACCCTATAGACCGCCATATCAGAGACCTCCACCACCTCCAGTTCACCCTCATTCTGACAGGTTAGAAAATATTATTAAAGTTATTGCTGAAAATAACTTACAATTTCAACAGGAGAGGAGGGCGAGCATCCAGAGTTTGACTACGCAAATGGGACTGTTAGTCCCGGATCTTATCGAAGAGATTTTAAAGATGACAAAACATATCAGACCGGATCGAGAGAAATCAGACTGACCAGAACGATCGCCCAAAACAGATCAAGCTGATAAGATGACAAAACATATCAGACCGGATCGAGGGTAATCAGACTGACCAGATCGATAGCTCAACAACAGAACAAGCTGATAAGTCACATTACTTATCAGACCGGATCGATGAATATCAGACTGACTCAACCAAAGCTTCAGATCGATCTCTATCTTTATCAGATCAGAGCAGCTTAGGATACATACAGAATGGCTCCTCAGTCCGAATCATTAACGGCTATTTATTGTAGCATTTAATGTTGTAATTAATGCTACAAAGGACCAAAGACTGAAGATTGCCATAATAGGTAAGAAGACAAAGAAGAGCTTACCTGACAGTCGCCGAAAGTATGAACCAGAACGGCAAGTATCCTGAAGAAGAAGACTGAAGCCTACTCAGAGTTTAAGCAGAGTCAAAGTTGCACATTAAGGGAAATAATGTCGTTGGTACCTTCAACTATAAAAGGATGCAACAAAAGGAACTTACGCACACTCGCTACTGACTCTCGCTGATCAATTGAAAAAACGCACAAGAAAGCAAAAACAGCACAAGCTTACAAGCTCAGAAGCTCTCGAGCTGAAATCATTCTTAAGCACGTTTACCTTGTAACATTTGATCATTTTAGGATCACTGTGCGCATTTTGTATTCTATATTGAAAATCAGAAAGTGAGAAACATATTGTAACTGTCAGACAGAGTGTGTCTGAGCAGATTGAGTGACTAGGAGTTTCAGATTGGTAGTGAGGTAAATCCAGTCTGAATCGGGTTTGTACAACATGATTGTATAAATCAAAGTCTTCTAGTATAAACCTTCCTTAATTGGAAGAAGGGGAGACGTAGAAGGATTACACCACCTTCGAACTTCCAGAAACATATCCCGTGTATCTTATTTCTGCACTTGTTCTTTCATACTAGCCATCGAGCCGTTCTTACATACAAGAACAGACCGTTCCGCACTTACTTTCAGTGGTCTGTTCTGTACAAGAATTGATTAAGAAACAGATTTCTTTCACTAATCCGAAAGAAATCACAAAGGATTAATTTTTAGAAGGAGTGTTCATTCACCCCCCCTCTAAACACTCCGGACCGATCCTAACAAGTGGTATCAGAGCAGGTCATCTTAATCAGCAAAATCACTCGAGCTGATGGCATCATTCAACAAAATCCCTATGTTCTCAAAAGAAGACTATGATGACTGGAGAATCAGAATGCAAGCTCACCTGGCAGCTCAGGAGGACGATATGTGGTTCGTCATCACTGATGGACCAATGAAGATTCTAAAAATAAATACAGCAGTCGCCATTACTGATGGAGAACCACAAATGGTAGAAAAGGACAGATCCCTCTGGACGAATGAGGAAAGAAAGAAAGCAAATCTCGACAACGTTGCCAAAGACATCTTGTTCAAGACACTGGACAAGAACATGTTCAGCAAAATCAAAATGTGCTCTACTGCCAAAGAAATTTGGGAAAAGATAGCACAGCTATGTGAAGGCAACGACCAGACCAAAGAAAACAAGTTAACTGTTGCTCTTCAAAGATTTGAGAGCATAAAGATGAAAAGTGGAGAAACTCTAAATGAGTTTGATGAAAGAGTCACTGGCATCATAAATGAACTGAATGGTCTGAGGAATGAATATTCTAACAGAGAGATCGCTCTGAAAGTTATGAGAGCTCTGCCAAAGGAATGGGATGTTAAGATCATTGCCATGAGGGAATCAAAAGATCTTAACAAGGTTGAACTTCATGATCTGTTTGCAGATCTTAAGGCCTATGGGTTTGAACTGATAAGCAGAGGTGAAGCAGAGACATTCATCTCTCAACCAAACAAGGCCCTGGCAGCCATTCCAGACCAGATCGCTTCAACATCAGACCGATCCGTTGAACAGATAAGTAATGATGCTATGTCATTATTCATCAAGAAATTCGGTAAATTTATGTCTAAGAATAAGAGGAACTTCAAACCCTCTCATCATTATAAATCAAGAAAAGATGATACTGTTAACGATCAGGCTTGCTACAATTGTGGTAAGACTAGACATTTTATTGCAGATTGCACCAGACCGAAGAAAGAAGAACGGAAAGAGAAGCATCGTGATGATAGGAAGAAGAAGCAATACAAAGACCGCAAGAATCATGGAAAATCCCAAAAAGTCCTAGTAGCTGAAGAGGGAATAACAAATGGGCTCAGACAGACTCAGACTCGGAAAGCTCTGAATATTCTTCCAGCGAAGGCGAAGAAGATATTCAATGTCTCATGGCAGACGAAGAAATAAGTCAGACAGACGAGGTATATGATCTTGACTCAAATGAATTTACACGAGAAGAGCTCATGTCCGCACTGCAAGACATGGCTAATGATTATAGGATCTTAGCTGAATCATTTGAGAAGAATAAAGCTAAAGTCAGTGATCAAATGGATGAGCACAACAAACCAAGCTGCTCTGAGCAGGGTGAGTGCAACAATCTCCAGATCGAGCTGAATAAGCTGAAAATCTCTTATGATCAGCTCCATGAAGAAAATAAGAGAATTAGCACACAAAATGCTAAGCTCTCACATATATTCAAAACATGGACAAAATCCAGAACATCCTTGGAAGAATTACAAGAGGTTCAAAGAAACGTCGGTGATTTCACCGGCATAGGCTTTGACACCAAAGAATGCACCAAAGATGAATCTGAGTTGTTGCTGGTAAAGAATCAAGTCAAACAAATGACATTTGTTAAATCCAGCACAGTATATGAAACTGAAGCACCTAAGATTCAAACATGAGTCTCTTACGTGAATCAAAATCTGAGAAAAGGAATTGGTTATGTTGACCAAGCCAAAGAAAAGGCACCAGCAAGATTTGCGTCTATCAGACCAAATCCAAAGGTGCAAGATCGAAGGCTAGGAAGACAATACAATTACTATAATTCAAAACCGATTCAACGAAGATATAGACTACCAAATGAGAATCAAAGGCTTCCACAGCGCACACATTATCACACACAACATCGAAACAGACCAGCACACAGCACACCTTACACACACAAGCCATTGAAGCTGATACAGGTGTGGGTTCCCAAAGGGCTAATCCGTTCTGGACCCAAATAGGATTGGGTACCAACAATAATTATATTTGATGACAGGTACCGAAGAAGCTCGCATCAGACTGGTATTTGGACAGTGGGTGTTCCCGTCACATGACTGGAAACATCGAGCTGCTGTCTGAAGTCACAGAATGTACTGGACCCAAGATCATCTTCGGAGATAACTCAAAGGGTAAGTCCGTGGGCAAGGGTAAGATTGTCCATGGTAACATTATTATCAATGATGTGCTGTTAGTTGAAAATCTGTGCTATAATCTGATCAGTATAAGTCAACTCTGTGATAATGGTTATGCTGTAGAATTTCACAAACACACTTGCACTGTTAAATCATCAGACGGTATAACCATGCTTGTAGGAATCAGGAATGGAAATACATATAAGATTAACTGGAATCATGCTCAACTTGATAATCCTACTTGTTTCATCGCTAACAATGATAATAAACATTGGTTGTGGCATAAGCGTTTGAATCATATAAACTTTAAGACCATTTCCAGCTTGTGTAAACATGATTTAGTTATCGGTCTGCCCAAGATCGATTTTTCTAAGGATAAGATCTGCGAAGCTTGCCAAATGGGCAAACAGATCAGATCATCCTTCAAAAACAAGAATGCCAAATCCTCCTCCCGCTGTTTAGAATTATTGCATATGGACTTGTTTGGTCCTATACCAATAACAAGTTTAGGGGGAATGCGGTATACTCTTGTTGTTATTGATGATTACTCACGCTTTACATGGACTATATTTTTGAACAGTAAAGATCAGACCGGTCCGAAGTTGATCAAGCTGCTGAAACGCACTCAGAACGAGAAATCATCCAGCATAGACAGGATTCGTAGTGACAAAGGCACTGAGTTTTCAAATCAGAATCTTGAATCCTTTCTAGAAGATCATGGAATCAAGCATGAGTTTTCAGCCGCTCGAACTCCTCAACAGAATGGAGTTGCAGAACGAAGAAACAGAACGCTCAAGGAAGCAGCAAGAACAATGCTTGCTGATTCTGGAATTTCGCAAAAGTTCTGGGCAGAAGCTGTAAACACTGCTTGCTACACTCAAAATCGGTCCATGATCAACAAGAAGCTGAACCTTACCCCATATGAAATATGGACTGGTAACAGACCATCTATTTCTCACTTTCATATTTTTGGCTGCAAATGCTTCGTTCACAACAATGGTAAGAGTCATCTTACAGCATTTGAAGCTAAGTCAGATAATGGAATATTTTTAGGATATTCATCAACTAGCAAAGCTTATCGAATTTTTAATAATCGAACCTTAACTGTAGAAGAATCTGTTCATGTAGTTTTTGATGAATCGTTATGTGTTGAGGGCAACAAAGAATCAATTCAAAATCAGATGGAAAATATTCCATCTCGAAGCTAACAGTGATGATGAGATTGTAGCTAACAGGTCAAGAGACAATCCACCAGAACCAGAAGTACCAGACAGACCGGATCAAGCCATTGAAGCTTCTCCAGATCGAGCTGATCCGGATGTTCTTCACTCAAATGTTAAAGCAGATGATGATCTTGCTGCTACTACTCATCCGACCGGACCAGACAATCCAGAGTCAAGCTATCGATGGACTAAGAAGCATCCACACAATCTAGTGATTGGTAGTCCCTCTGCACCGATCAGAACCAGAGGACAGATGATGGATGAATTCACACATGCTGCTTTCATCTCTACTCTGGAACCTAAGAAGATCGATGAAGCTCTAACTGATTTCAACTGGATTAAGGCCATGCAAGAAGAGCTAAATCAATTCGAACAAAATCAAGTTTGGAGTCTAACCCCCAAACCAAGCGATCTGCCTGTCATTGGAACCAGATGAGTTTTCAGAAATAAGCTGGACGCAGATGGAACTGTGGTTAGAAACAAAGCCAGACTGGTGGCACAAGGATTCAGACAAGAAGAAGGAATCGACTTCGATGAATCATTTGCACCAGTCGCCAGACTTGAAGCCATCCGGATCTTTCTTGCATATGCTGCCTTTAAAGACTTCAAAGTATGTCAGATGGACGTTAAGAGCGCTTTTCTTAATGGAAAGCTTCAGGAAGAAGTCTACATTGAGCAACCACCTGGATTTCAAGACCATTTGCATCCCAATCATGTGTATCTACTGAATAAAGCAGTGTATGGTCTGAAACAAGCTCCAAGAGACTGATATGACACTCTATCTCATTTTCTGCTGAACCATGATTTTCAGATCGGCTCAGTAGATAAAACCCTCTTTAAATTTATTAAGGGGGAACATACCCTATTAGTTCAGATTTACGTTGATGACATAATCTTTGGGTCAACTAACCCCAAATTGTGCGAGAAATTTTCTAAGTTAATGCAGGGACAGTTTGAGAAGAGCATGATGGGAGAACTGTCATTCTTTTTGGGTCTCCAAGTAAAACAGCTCAGCAATGGTATTTTCATCAATCAGACCAAGTATACCAAAGAGCTCCTCAAGAGATTTGGAATGGAAACATGCTCAACTGCATCAACTCCTATGAGTCCAACAATCAAGTTGGACAAAGATGAAGGGGGAACAGCAGTTGACGTAACCATGTATAGAGGACTAATCGGATCGCTATTGTATCTTACAGCGAGCCGGCCTGATATTATGTTCTCAGTCTGTATGTGCGCCAGATTTCAGTCAGAACCAAAGCAATCACATTTTATTGCTGCCAAGCGTATTCTGAAATACTTAAAAGGATCTCAGAACGTTGGTCTTTGGTACTCCAAAGATTCAAACTTCAGCTTGATCGGATATTCAGATGCAGACTACGCTGGGTGTAAGATTGATCGTAAAAGCACCAGTGGAACATGTCAATTTCTATGTGAAAGATTGATCTCTTGGTTCAGCAAAAAGCAGACATCGATTGCCACATCCACAGCTGAAGCAGAGTATCTAGCCGCTGGAAGCTGTTGCGCTCAAATGCTATGGATTCAACACCAGCTCAAAGACTATGGCATCCAAGCTGTTGACTCTTCGATATTTTGCGACAACACAAGTGCAATCGCTATAACGTATAATCCAGTTTTGCACTCTCGAACAAAGCACATTGATATACGCCATCACTTTATTCGAGATCATGTTGGCAAAAAGGAAATTCGGATCGAGCACATCTCAACAGAGCAGCAAGCAGCAGACATCTTCACCAAACCGCTCCCAGAGGCTAAGTTTAATTATTTTCGTCAAATTCTTGGATTAATTGACTTATCTTAATAGTTTAGATGTTTTCTTACTTTCGCACTTAAAGATTTTTGTTACCACAGATTGATAATACAATGTTCAGAAAGACACAGACCGGTCCGAACTTTCAGACCGATCTATGTCAATCTGATGTTATCCCATGTTCTGTTTGGTCAATACATCTTTTGTACAAAAATAGCCCGGACTGATCGCATTTTAACCGCCTTAACTATATGTTATACTGACCGTTTATTTTTGAATTTCTTTTCATCAGTCATCGAGATAAAGACACGTGTCTTCTCTCTCCTATTTAGCGGGCTGAACATTTCATTTTATTTCACTTTTTACAAATTACCGCTATCTGTTTTCTTACTATCTCACTCTCCTAAATCTTCGCATTCGTTTGATTTCATTCCAATGGCTACCATCACTCATAACTCCCTCTCCGTTGAGTTTAATGATCTTTACAGGGCAGAAGATGCAGAGATGGTGTCCATCTTCAGAGCTTTGGAATCTTCTGGTCTGAGAAACTTTCTGGAATGCGGCACCGTTGTTTATGAATCAGAAATCCGCGAACTATTCGCCAATGCCGTCTCCCAGAAGACATCCATATCTACTACTGTCAAGGGCAAATCTTTTGAGATCTCGCCGATGACGCTGGCCAAAACCTTTGGCCTCCCCAATTCCGGACTGACGGAATTTGGACAGATTCCTCAGGCGTCACTCTCAGATCTTCAAGGGAAGATATCTATTCTTGGCCACCGCCTGCAACCATCGTTTAAGAAGAAGGAAATGCTCTTTCATTTCCAGGTGCTGTGCGAGATAGTGGGTAAGCCTCTGTTGGGCAAAGCAGGAAGTTTTGACGCTGTGACCGCAGAGAAGTTCAGGGCTATGGCGGCTATTGTATCCGGACAGAAGATGAACTGGTCCGTGATTCTGTTTGGAGTTCTGATGGAAACAGTCATTGCATCAAAACAAGCTGTATGCTTTGCTGTTCCTCTCAGCAAGCTACTGGAGTCTTTGGACATCGAGCTGGGAAAGCAGTCCGCTCTCAGCCCCTTTAAGATTCTAAACCCCAAAGGACTTGCATTGCTGAAGTCCAAGAGTGCTCCGCCTACTCCTGCTACTCTGGCTGCAGTCAAGATTGAGAAGGGCGAAGAACAAGCTGTTGCGCGCAAACCTCGTTTCAAGCGCAAACTGACCATCCAGACTGATTCGGAAGAAACTCAGTCTGCTCCCTCGCCACCAACCAAGCCACTTCCCAAAAAGCCAAGAACCCAGATTACCAAGCCCAGCAAACCATTACCCCTGAAAGCCTTACCCATATTGCCTCCAACTAAAGCCACCCCTGCACCTCAACCTTCCATCCAACCTTCACAGGCTTCAACCCTTGCACCCAAAGTCACTATCCGAGTCCCCTCTGCCATTCCCACGGTCAAAGGAATAGTTATCACTGAGTTGGGAGATTATACCCAATCAGGGATCAAGTCCCCCTCCTCCACCGGCAAGGGAAAAGCCATTCTCTACGAACCCCTCTCCTCTAAACCCAAATCTGCAGCGCAGACAGCCATCGACATCGCTATGGAGGATGTTGATGAGAAGGTGAAGGCACTCATTGTGGTCTTTGATGAATATGTCCAGTACCGGACTATCAACCACATTGAGTTATTCTTCGGTAAGCTGAGCAGACTGAAGAAGATGGAAGAGGAAGTTCTGAAAGGAATAGAGACTGATGATGTTCGGCTTGCCGTGCAGCGCAAAGCGCTATTTACGGCTAATCAAAGATTCAGTCTGGCCACTCTGATCCTAGCTGCCAAGAAAGAGAACTTTGATCCGATTGCTCCAACTGCCAGAGATGATGGGGCTGTTATTGCTCAACTCGAGATGGATGTTCATGATCTTCACTTAGCTGTCCGTTTTCAACGATAGAAGCTCAGCATATCCACTCCAGCCACCAGCCCAGATCACCCTTCTGCAAGCAAGACTCTGGCAGAACCGTTCGTTGAGGTTATTCCTTCTGATGCAGCAAACCAGACGGCCGAGCCAGTACCAGATCAGACTGCAGAGCCACTACCAGACCAGACAGCGGAGCAGCCATTGCCTAATGCTCCGTCTGTGCCCGATGATGAACCATTGAATGTATTGTTGGACTCTCCAACAACCTCCATTCCTTTGGGGTCATCAGCCTCCCGTGCACAAATCAGTCCAACAGTAGAACTGGCAACAATTGGCGCTGCAGAATTCATCGATCCGGATCTGGTGGTGTCCACCGTTGTTGCAGCTCTCCAGATTGAGGAGCCTTCCAGACCCAGCACTCCTCCAGTCCAATCAGATGAAGATATGGCCTTTATTCAAACATTTTCTTCGGATCTGGTCACCTTGATCCGGTCCGAAAGTCACCAAGTTGCTGTATCTTCACTTGTCCCGGTTGCTGAAGACGATGAACAGGCTTTGTCGTCATCAGATCGCTCTCACAGCTAACAATCTGATGCACCTCCATTTCCGGCAAGGACTCTTCAGCACCTCTCTGACAACTGCCTGTCACTCTCTCAACGCGTTCTCGAAGTTCATCAAGATCTGAGGCTTACAGCTTTGGACTTTGATTCATTCAACGAGAAGCTGACTGCCAGTATCGGAAGCCTTCAGCGAGGCATAAACGATCTGTTTTCTCAACAAGCCTCTTATAAGAACAGTCTGAGAAAAGAGCAGATCGAACTAGCCACTGAAGTCAGAGCATATGTTGCCAATTCCCTCCGCGCTCAAGACGTTCGTCTTGACGCTATCAGCGCGCAGCTAGCACAAGTTGTTGACTTTCTTCAAGAGATTGCTGCTGACAAAAATGGGGAAAAGAAGAAAGACTTCAGGCCGCCTCCGTCTCAGTCTTCTAGAAAATAATATTTTCAGACTGTCTGTATTTAGGATTTTTTGGTGATCAATAAAAATCCTCTTTCGATTAAGTCCGTGTTCATTTATTTTGAACTACAATATAAGGCTTAATAATAAAGGTTTAATCGATCCAACTTAATGATGTTCATTTATTTTGAACAAGAAAGAGTAATCGATCCGAAAGTTTTCGCTTCAGAGTTCTCATCAGACTGGTTAAAAAGACTTAGAAGCTAGGTTTTGTCATCATCAAAAAGGGGGAATTTGTTAGTCCCGGATCTTATCGAAGAGATTTTAAAGATGACAAAACATATCAGACCGGATCGAGAGAAATCGGACTGACCAGAACGATCGCCCAAAACAGATCAAGCTGATAAGATGACAAAGCATATCAG
Organism: Haberlea rhodopensis; assembly: GCA_907163345.1. Taxonomy (NCBI): domain Eukaryota; kingdom Viridiplantae; phylum Streptophyta; class Magnoliopsida; order Lamiales; family Gesneriaceae; genus Haberlea; species Haberlea rhodopensis. The sequence goes on along the minus strand of CAJQUN010000005.1, from coordinate 21,638,973 downwards.
ACCGGATCGAGGGTAATCAGACTGACCAGATCGATAGCTCAACAACAGAACAAGCTGATAAGTCACATTACTTATCAGACCGGATCGATGAATATCAGACTGACTCAACCAAAGCTTCAGATCGATCTCTATCTTTATCAGATCAGAGCAGCTTAGGATACATACAGAATGGCTCCTCAGTCCGAATCATTAACGGCTATTTATTGTAGCATTTAATGTTGTAATTAATGCTACAAAGGACCAAAGACTGAAGATTGCCATAATAGGTAAGAAGACAAAGAAGAGCTTACCTGACAGTCGCCGAAAGTATGAACCAGAACGGCAAGTATCCTGAAGAAGAAGACTGAAGCCTACTCAGAGTTTAAGCAGAGTCAAAGTTGCACATTAAGGGAAATAATGTCGTTGGTACCTTCAACTATAAAAGGATGCAACAAAAGGAACTTACGCACACTCGCTACTGACTCTCGCTGATCAATTGAAAAAACGCACAAGAAAGCAAAAACAGCACAAGCTTACAAGCTCAGAAGCTCTCGGGCTGAAATCATTCTTAAGCACGTTTACCTTGTAACATTTGATCATTTTAGGATCACTGTGCACATTTTGTATTCTGTATTGAAAATCAGAAAGTGAGAAACATATTGTAACTGTCAGACAGAGTGTGTCTGAGCAGATTGAGTGACTAGAGTTTCAGATTGGTAGTGAGGTAAATCCAGTCTGAATCGGGTTTGTACAACATGATTGTATAAATCAAAGTCTTCTAGTATAAACCTTCCTTAATTGGAAGAAGGGGAGACGTAGAAGGATTACACCACCTTCGAACTTCCAGAAACATATCCCGTGTATCTTATTTCTGCACTTGTTCTTTCATACTAGCCATCGAGCCGTTCTTACATACAAGAATAGACCGTTCCGCACTTACTTTCAGTGGTCTGTTCTGTACAAGAATTGATTAAGAAACAGATTTCTTTCACTAATCCGAAAGAAATCACAAAGGATTAATTTTTAGAAGGAGTGTTCATTCACCCCCCCCCCCCTCTAAACACTCCGGACCGATCCTAACAGGGACAATTGGCGACTTCGCTCAACAAGCTTGAAATAAGCATGTCAAATGGACTACCGTCACCGCCAATTATGAACCCAAGGGAGAATGTGAGCATCATCACTTTGAAGATAAGCGAAGGTGAAGATAAGGAAAAGGTGGTACTGACGCCACCAAATAACAAAGAGATGAAGGAAGAGAATGACGTTGAAGAGCCCATGCAAGAAGAGGAACCACGAGGTAAGTCCCCTCCATTCCGTGAATATAAAATTGAACCTTCATTCCCCCTTGCATTGAAGGATAATAGGAGAGAAGCTGGACTTAAGGGACTCTATGACACTTTCCGACGCTGCGAGGAAAATGCCCCACTACAAGATGCCGTGATGAAAGTGCCTCGATATACTAGATTTTTGAAGGAGGTATGGAAAGTGGGTAAGAACAAGGAAGGACAAAGGGTGCCCCAAGATTGAGTTAGGTGAGAATGTTTCCGCGGACATCCAAAGAAGCATTCCCACAAAGTGTAAGGACCCTGGTATGTTTTCTATCCATTGTGTGATTGGAACCACTAGAATTGAGAAGGCAATGCTAGATTTAGGATCGTCCATTAATGTCATGCCTTACTCAATCTACACTCAATTGAAACCCGGCTCTTTGAAACAAGACCATACTGTGATTCAATTAGCTGATAGGTCCACGGTTATTCCTAGGGGGATAGTTGAAAATGTACTTATGCATGTAGAGAACTTGGTCTTCCCTGCCGATTTCTATGTCTTAGACATGGAAAATGGTGATCCATCCAGCCCCATCCTTTTAGGGAGACCATTCTTGAAAACATCAAAATCTGTGATCGACGTGAATAACGGCCTGTTAACAATAGAGTCTAATGGTGAAATTGCAAAATTTAATATCTATGAACCCATTAAAACTCACGAGCATTCTAATTACGCTATTGATATAAATGATGCATATGATTCTGATTTTGATAATGATGAATTGTGGGAGATGGGAAAGGCTACTTATGGCCTTGATGATAAAGGAGGTATGGATTCTCATCCTGTGCATACTGTTCATACTATTGCTGCTTTATCTACTCATTATACTGCTGACCCTCTATTTTCTAACTTGCAGGATCGTACCATTGAAAAGAAGCACCCTCCGGATCGACTACAACAAGCCCCAGATGTTGAAGGAGGAACAAAGACTGAAGACGCCCACTCAAAGGCAAACAAACCAAAATTTAAGGGAATCAAGAAGATATTGAGGTGGAAGAAGAATGATAGAGCGACACCGCATCACCCACCTTGATAGAGGACTGGCGTCGGGCCACCGACGTTAAACAGAGGCGCTGCTTGGGAGACAACCCAAGGGGAGTTAGTTTCCTTTCTCCCTTTTATTTTCATTTTTATTGCTTTCATAGTTAAACTTTTCTATTTTCTTGTATTTTTGCCTTACATTGGGGACAATGTAAGATTTAAGTATGTGGGAGGGATTAGTGGTGTGTTATTGCTTTTCTAATACAAAAATACAAAAAAATCGAAAAAATTTGAAAATTTTGAGCTCATAGTTAAGTAACGAACGGATGCTTAGAGTCACTAGCCCATGATGAAACCGAATTGATATCATGCATGCTTTTGAACATAGGTGAATTGTTAACCTTGGAACACTTTGAACTCTAATGAAAATTTTACTTTAACTTAGTAGTTGAATATTTTGAGCACGTTATTGTCATGACTTGTGAAGTGTGCATAGCTTAGTGAAGATTGTGTGAACTTTGTGATAGTCTTAAGAAGTCTCTAATACATGCTAGAACTTAACTACATGCTCTTTGAGGCGTATGTCTAGACTGCGTGCAAACATGAAAGTGATATAGACAATCTTTGATACGTTTGAGTCTTTCAAGCCTACCATGTAAAGAAAATCAATCACTAGTATCCTGTTTGAGCTTTAATGCAAAAGAATGGTTGTATGCTAAGCATACAAACAACCACCATTCGACATTCTTTGACTAGTTTATCATCCTTCCCTAATGAGCCTAAATATGAGTTATATCCATACCTTTGAAGGGAGTATGATGTGTTTCATTCACATGCATTTAAGTATTCAATGATTAAAATGTTTGTGAGCTTCATAAGGAAAAGAATGAAATGCATGAAAGAAAAGGGATGCTTTGAGAAAATAGATAAAAGTATGACTCCAAGGGGAGCCAAGGCACAAAAGAAAAAAAAAACGTTGAAACAAAAGTTGAAAAATTCAAGCAAGAATAGAAGCTTTTAGTGTGCATATCATCATACTCTCTTACTTGATATATCATTAACTTTATTTCACAAGCCAATACCAAGGCCACACTACAAGCTAATAAAGACCTACTTGATTTATGTTTGCAAAGTGGCTAAGATAGTGGAGAAGAGTGTGCAAGTGAACTTATACTTGTGTTAGTGTATGACTTGAACTATTGTGGGTTTGCATCTTTTGGATCTATAATTTGTACACAACACTTGTTTATGACCACACACACACGTCCACTACTTTGTTATGTATGAGATGTTTAGGGATTGAACTTGTTCCATTATTAACTTTTCACCACCTTTCATTACTATGCATGTTTAAAATTGTTGAGGCATTAAAGTGAAAACAAGTTAGTTTGTTATGATGCTATGAGCCAAGCAAAAAGATTATAGTTTTATTTGATTTACTCGAGGTCGAGTAAAGAGTAAGTATGTGGGAGTTTGATGTGACTAGAAATAGACACATCTATTGCGTTTAATTGTTTACGATTTGGTATGTTTTGATGGTTAATTTGATACATATGCTACCTAATCGTATATTTGTGTAATTGTAGGTGGAATCAAAGAAATCGAGCTAACTAAGGGGAATAACGGTCAAGAAAAGCTTTGGAGCTAATAATAACTCAATGTAGATCAAGAAAAATGCTAAAAATGTAATTTTAGTAAAGGTGATCGACCACATGGAGGAGGCAATCGATCGCCTATGGACAGAATGTTGAGCAACAAAATTCACGAAGCAGCGATCGATCGCGAGGATTAGGCGATCGATCGCCAAAGTCCACTGGAGCCAAGCGATCGATCGCGAGAAAAGTGGCGATCGATCGCCTAAGTAATTTCGCCGAAAAAAAGAGCTAGCGATCGATCGCCACCTTATGGCGATCGATCGCCAGCGGTGTTTTGGAAAGATTGACAACTTGATTTCTTTCCTTCCTACATAGACTCTAACCTACCCCATCAGCCACCATACCTCTTGATACTCAAAAATTATCAACTTTAGGAGATAATTGAGAGCTTAGAACAAATTTTGAATTTTTAGAATAATTTTCTTTCAATTTTTGTAAAAGACGCTCGAAGAACGAAGACAGAATCAACAAGCCGGAATCGTGCTTCGCTTTAGTAACTTTCTTTTCTATTGATTGTTTGATGTTTTCTATACAATTTTTGTTAGTTTTAGATTTAATTATGCAAGGCTAAACACCTTGATTCTTGGTTGAGGGATACTTGCCTTTGGAATAGAAAGACTCGTGAAAATTTTGATTTGATTGTTGAATTTTTGATTCAATTTCAATTTGTTTTTCAGATTATGATTCTTATGATTGTTGTATTTGATTGATAGATTGATCACCTAATAATCACTTACACTTTCAATTACTAATTGAGAAGCAACTAAGATTGATAAGTACCTGCTGTTGATATTATTAAATTCTTAGGAAGAACGATTGGATGATTAATTCTAACGGCTGTAGTTTTTATTGATTAGATTCATCAAACTTACTAGTTTTGAAATGATCATTGATTAAATCTTAACGGCTATAGTTTTGATTAAAGATTTGATAAGAGTCGAATTGAATGCTGTTTTCTTTTTTACCACGATTCAGGTAAGTAAGGAATTAAATTTTCAATTGATGAATAATTGAATGAATTCTTATGTTTAGTAATTTGATGATCAAATGAATGATTTTCAAAGGTAAAGTTGACCGAAAACCAAGAGTCGCTTTTTAATCTTGATAAACTAGTTAATTGTTTGCTTTCGTTTAATTTAGTCATAGTTAAAGAAAAGTGACAACCCCCTAGTTTGACACTTGTTAGCATAAAAGTATTCACTTCCCTGTGGGATCGATCCCTACTCACGCTACTACATATTTACTGTTATTAACTTGAGAGGGTTAATTTGGGCGTACGCGATAAACGCTACCAACACCACCTCACAAGCTTTATTTTAAGAAATGACATTCTCCTGGACACTGTCTCTATTCCTTGTGGTGTCTATTACTGGATAAACATTTCTCTCCATGGACTCGGTATTTTGGCAAAGAACAGTTCTGCTGCATCATTTTCTGCCATCTTTGCCTTCCATCTATACTATGTAAAGAGTTTGATGTACTCGTATATATAACAGATATCATGTAGTTCCAGACTAATTAGAGCTTGTCTATATTTTTTAGCTTTTTCGTCCTCCATTCCTTCGAAGTAGCCCACTCCGATGAAACAGATTTTAAAGAATTTAGCCATCTTGTCCACGATTTCTTTCAGGGACTCTCCGGCTACAACTTCTTCCTTGGTTTCTGGGTCTCTGAGATCCATACAATTTTGACTGAACCTTCCAGACTCATTTGAAGGAGCAATATGAATCATTTTTTACTTAGATCCAACGTTCCTGCGGTTATTCTCATTGATGAAGCCCATTCATCAATAAGAACTTCTCAATTTTTAAAGATATCCATGTTGAACATAAGCCATATAGATGTATCAGATCTAAATGAGATTTCCCATAAGGCGTTTGGTGTATGTCTGGCCTTCGGGGATGACTCCTTACTCCAACTGGTGGATCTAAAGTTGCTGAGGAAAAATCTCCCTGATGTGAAATTCTTTGATCTTCTTCGGGTAGAATGTGTGACCCGAAACTTTCTTGTGGTGGAGTTCTGGTTACAACTTCACATGTCTTTAAGTCTACGAGATTTAATCTCGCAAATGAATCAACAAGGTCACGTAGATCTTCCAGGTTGATTCTTTCCATTACTTTATGGGTAGTATTGGATCTCCTCGGATGACAGCGATCAATTTTTCTGTTTCTGTCATGGGTCTTTAGACCTCATTGGCTTTCCCTTTTTGAGGTAAAATGAGTTTTGTTCTATATGATGATGGTAATCATCCACCTTTCCTTCTTCTCAAAGAACTTGACCTTGACTCCAACTCCTTAACTCGGGTTTGAACATGTCAAAGGTTTTCAAGAATTTCCTCCTGATGTTTGATCATAATCTCTATCTGGCTTTGAATCTGATGGGCCTGTGCAGGGACATGATATTGTAGGTATCCATAACGCCGCACTATCTTCTGGATCTCTCTAAGATCTTGAGATATCTTAGAAGTATCTGTCTTGATTTCTCGAAAGGTAGGTTCACCCATCCTATTCGTCTTGTCCAAATCCGGTTAAATGGTTGGGATCTGGAATCATGTGGTTATGCTCAGGATGATCTCTCTCCTGGGCCTCGGTTAAGTCGAAGTGTAGCTTGATGTTCATCCTGTAAAGATTCCTTGCCACCTTCTCCTGTTCTTGATACTGGTATATGCTAGCAGTGTTAGCACCAATTTTCAGTATAATATTTCATTTTCTGGTTGAAGTGTTTAGCTTTGGCCATATATCTTTGATTTAGTTCTTCCAATTTTTGAAAGTGCCACCCGTACGAGTTGCACATCGAACATACGTTCGGATCCATAATTTTTCTTAAATCGTCTCATCCGTATGGGTTACAAATTAATATTCAAGATATTATTATAGTATTTCCAGAATAAACATAACCTTTGATACCATTTTACGAAAACGGATAGCGAGTGAAAAGGTTATTAGAAAAATAGTAAAACTTTGGGTAAAGTTTGAAAAGTTTTAAAACTCTAATGTGTATCATGCAATTAATCCCTTTAACTTTAGAAGGGTAATTTGGTAAAGTGTTGTGGGGTAGAGAGTTATGATGAAGATGGAAATATTGTTGGGGAGTTAGAATATAGAATATGAGAGTAAATTTAAAGAAAGTTTAGGCACAATTAATACCAACTAATATAGTATTACTATAAATATAGTCACTAGGAAATAACAATATTAGTTCTGTAATTAAACTATTTAGTGATATAGATTGATATAATATCTTAAAAATTTGTAAAATTACTTTTTCATATTATGACAATATGATGATATTTGAAGACGGTTCATGATCTAAAGCTTTTCTAAATTAAAAATTAGTTTAAATAATAATTTATTATTATTATTTATTACATATGGAAGCTTTTTATCTTATAGTTATATTATATATAATTTTTATATGGAATGAAATAGAGACTTGTAAAATTTAAAAGGAATTACAAAATTAGGAAGGAACATGTAAGGACGATTATCAATTTATAAAGTAAATAGGTGAAGTGAAGTGTGATTAACATTTTTCGGGTTGTACATGACAATTACAACCAGGAACGGACACATGATTTTCGGGAAAAATGTGCAAAAAAACTATTAACATTAAAATGCAGATCATAATATTTTTTAGGTGTCAAAATATAATTTAAGGGGGTAAAAAGTAAATTTTGAGGGGTAAAATACAAATTTTAGAGGATAAACTCAAATTTTAAAAAAAATTAGGAAAAACTTTTTTTTTGACAAGGGGACTTGTCCTTGTTCAGACTTAAGTCCGCCCCTAATTACAACTATTTTAGATTGATGTCTTTGATACGGTATAAATCACCAATTAATATCTACATTATTAATGATGGTGAATGAAGCATAATTTTGAATTCCATAGCATCAAACAATGCCTAATATATGTAGTAAAAAATGTAATTGTTAGAGAGCAATTTTCACTGTGTGTCGGTTCATAATTAGCATCCAGGGTGTTGTGTCCTGTGTATACTGTAAAGACCCGGATTTTTAGAATCATTGAGGTAACTAATCCATGTTAAACTCTTTGAGTTATTTAAAATCCTTAGTGTTATAGTTTAACTAAAACACTAGTTAAGTGGAGATAAAATAGTGAGTGTTCTAGTAGGCATGAAAGTCTTGTTAAAAGAGATCACACTTTTCAAAACTCTAGCCAAGAGTTATCATAGCATCAAAGTGTCCCTACCCATCACAAACTCTTCAATTAAACCTCACGATTTGCAACAACTTGAGCAATAATAATCTGATCTTCACCTCAGCAAAATCTGCTCAACACCACCACAACAAATCTGCTCAGATTCACACCTATATTTTCGAAGAATTTCACCGCCAAACTCCTTGAGTTTTGCCCAACCGCTAGCTATAAATAGTGCAACCTTTGGTAGTATATTTACATCACAAACCATCTCCTTCAGCAGCTAAAACTCTCGAAAACTCTACCACAAAAACCGAAGCCTCTGCACCTTTATACTCAGAATTTCAGCAACTTTTTCTCTAAAAATCCAGCACCATAAATTCGAGAAACCCACATAATACACACACTAAAGTTCTTAAGCCTTCCCATCGAGAATTCCAGCAAGAAAGTTTCGAATATCTCAGTCAAAAGCTTTGAAAATCTTCAAGCAAGTAATCTGCCTCAAACTTTCAAACCTTCCAGCAAGCAACTCTCGAAACTATTCAGTCCAAAATCCTTCGAATAATTCCAGCAACCACCACCGAAGGATAAAGCCGTAGCTTCTGCTTCTGTTTTCATAAACCTTTCCACCAACATATGTTCGAAAGTTTCCATCAATCTGTGCATAAGATTTTCGATAAATCTTAACAGAAACTGTTCGAAACCACTAGTAGAGAATCTGTCGATAATTAAAGCCTCAAACGTTGCATGTTGTGGCACTAAATTATTGATCAATCAGCGTACAAGATCCCAAGTTTCAGCAACCTACTCCATCGTTAAGTTTTTGGTTCGTGTTGGATAATTACCGAAAGCTAAGGGTGGAAAGAACCCGTTCGCTTAGCACCCTCGATCACTCAAACACGTCTTCACGCTGTAAGTGGGCTTTATTCATTTCGTTTTTGAAAAACTATAGTATGTTTTGAAATCTCGATCGATATGAACTATGTTGAAACTAATAAAAGTATTAATTTGTAAGCACCTTAAACTCGAAATCTAATTGGATTGGAATTCCCCATGACCCTGATGCGGTGGGGTGTAACCGCTAAAAGAACCTTATACGGTGGTTATCCGTTGTTTCTGGAGTTTCCAGGCCCTTTATTCGTGGGTAAGCCGATGTCATGACCTCATCCTAGGAGGGATAAGTCTAGAGACTGATATCAGTACCAAGAGGAGATTAGATGCTTTACTGTGCTTAAGTATATGAAAAATTATGAACGATATGAGATGTCATGTTATGGCTCGATGGAGCAATTATGTCAAGATACATTCATATCGGTTTATGTCAAGTCATGATTCATGTTATGAAAATTATGAGTATTTATTATGATATCATATCGATTGTCCCCCACTTGCTGGGTGTTTAGCCAGGTTCCATAATCCCGCTGGGAAAAGATCGATTCACGATAAATACGATAATCGGAAGTTCAATCTGATTGATCACGTGAATAACGATTTTTCTGTTTCTAAGAATTTTTTTAAAAAATATATATATAAATAATAGAATTTTCGAAAATTCGAAACCCTAGCTGCAAACCGTCGTGGCCGCCTTCCCCCACGATAGCCGTCGACGAGTATACCAATCGAAGCGTCTCTTCCAGTCGATCCTTCTGCCAAAATTTCAGATCGATCGGATTCCGTTTGCTCTGTCAATTTCGCATTCGAAATCTAAGAACCCTAATCCCCAAATTATTTCGTTTCCCGATTTTCAGATCGTATCTTGATCGTTTTTGAAATTAAAAATTACAGTCTGATCCTCCAAGCATGTCGAACATAAGCCCTCTGTCAATTTTGGATTTCAAGCATCGATTAGGAATAATTTCAAAACCCTAATTTCGAGTTATGAACCCTAATTTCAGATTTTTTTTTAAAAAAAATAATAATAATAAATTCCCAGATTGCAAAATTCGAAGAATTATGCTCTTATTTCTGATCGTTGTCTTAAAATAATTTTGTCAAGTAATTTGTTTGACTAAATTAGTTCCGTATTTGGGTTTAGGTGATGACAACCCGAGCCCAGACCGTCAAGATCCTTAGCCTGGAGCAAGAAGTTGAAAAGCTCAAGGAAGCTAAATCTGAACTACTTGAGGTAGTAGACCACCTGCGTGGCGATGTTCAAAGACTCGGCTACTATCACCATCAAGCCGACGAACAGCATAAGGAAGCTAACAAAGAAGTTGCTCGATTGGATGAACTCCATAGGACTGCTGCCGAGAAATGCGTAGTGCAAAGGCAACAGCTGGAGCAAATGGCGGATCGAGTTCTCTCACTCCAAACTACGAACCATCGCTTGACAATAAGAAGCAATGGATACTGGAGTATCATCACCCACCTCCAGAACGTCAATAGTGACTATGGGAAGACAATGATCACATGCGAGGTCTCCTGGACGTTGTAGAGTCAGATGAAGATCCAGAGGAGGACCCAGATGAAGAACCAATGGAGGAAGAAATCGTAGAGGAGTTAGGAAGTGGAGAAGTTATAGATCCGTAGTTTCCTAGAAAGCATTGTTTAAGAGTTTTGTTTTTTAAGAAATATTTTGATGTTCAGCATTTCCTTTCCGTTTTGTTTTGATAAACATTTTCAGTTATTAATAAAATCGTCATTTCCTTTTATCATGTCTTCGTTACATTCCGTTATCATTATACTTCTGCGCAAAGATTTTAGATCTATATGTATTGTAGGAAATGGCAGGACGTCCTACTCCCAACAATCGTAATCCCAACTACGTTGTTCCTCCCAACTCTAATGAGGAGAGAACATATGGAAATCAGAATCCTCCACCTACACCGCCACAACCCCCGAGGGTGGTGCTGAGTCGTGAGGACCTGGCAGCAATAGCCACCATTGTGGCCACGACACTACAAGGTTTGACTAACCCTGCTGCTAATCTGCCACATCCGCAGCCAACGCCACATCCGCAGGGAGTGAAGTACCACTACGAATCACTGCGAAAGAATCGAGTTCCAACTTTTGATGGCAACTCAGACCCGGAGATGTCCCAAAACTGGCTTAAGCAAGTGGAAAACCACCACAGACTACTTGAAGTGCCTGAAAACATTAAGGTGGAAGTCACAACATCGTTTCTCATTGATCAAGCTGGAAAATGGTGGGAAAATGTGTCACCACTGATGTTAGAAGCGGGACCAATCACATGGCAACGGTTCCGAAGTACCTTCCTAAAGCAGTACTTCCCAACAGCAGTGCAAAATCAGAAGTTAAGGGAATTTGAACACCTGACGCAAACTCCCAATATGACAGTGGTAGAATATACCGCGAAGTTCAACTCGCTGGGAACATATGCGCCAAGCATAATGGCAGACGAGTCCCTAAAACTATATCGCTTTAGGATTGGACTGAACAGTCGTATCCAATCCGCCCTTGCGATTTTTGAGACCGCAAATTTTGGAGATCTAATGGGAGCAGCCATCAGGGCTGAAGCAGACATAAAGCGTCGCGAGGAAGAATTTAAGCGCAAGCGACCCTCCATTAGTCAGCATACCTCTAATGGTCAAAACTTCAAGAGGCCTAACCCGTCCAGTAATCAGCGAAAAGGACCAACGATAGGCCCAAACCAACAGAGGTTTCCGAAATGTTCAAGCTGTGGCTATCATCATCCCGGAGAATGCCTTAAGGGAAAGGGAGCCTGTTTCCGATGTGGAAAGTTGGGACACAGGATTGCCGAATGTCCCGAACCTGATGTAAAGGGGACAATTGCAAGGAATGTCGGCCCTCCGAACAAACCGAATGCCCGTGTCTTTGCCATATCAAAAGAGGAGGCAGAGGACACAAATGACGTCGTGGCAGGTACCATTTTATTAAACGAATTACCTGCATATGTATTGTTTGATTGTGGTACCACGCACTCATTTATATCCAAAAGGTTTGCTAAGAAACTAGCCCTTAAACCGGAATTGCTTAGTGAACCATACAATGTAGCAACACCAGCCAATAAGACCCTTATAGCACATAGTATACACCGAGATTGTAATCTCAGTATTAATGAAATAAGGTTTAATGCTGAGCTAATTCAACTCAACATGGTGGATTTCGATGTTATACTGGGAATGGATTGGCTATCTAAACACCATGGAGTAGTGGACTGCCGCAACAAGAATGTTAAACTACGAACTCCAGACGAGGGAGAGATCGTATACCACGGCAAAACTAAGGAACGAAAATTCCTTATGTCGACAGCACAAACGTGGAAAGCCGTGAAGAACGGTGAAGAAGTATACCTAGCAACAATAAGCGAGGTAAAATAGGAAGATGGACCCAGGATAGAAGACATAGCGGTAGTGCAAGAATTTCCGGATGTCTTTCCTGAAGAACTGCCCGGTTCTGTTCCAAATCGAGAATTGGAGTTTGAAATCAATCTGGTGCCAGGCGCTACACCAATTTCAAAGGCACCATACCGAATGGCTCCAGCCGAATTAAAAGAACTCAAGGAACAACTTCAGGATCTCTTAGACAAGAGACAAATCAGACCAAGTGTATCCCCATGGGGAGCTCCAGTGTTGTTTGTAAAGAAGAAAGACGGGAGCATGAGATTGTGCATCGACTACAGAGAACTGAATAAGATCACAATCAAGAACAAGTACCATCTTCCAAGGATAGATGACCTGTTCGATCAACTCAAAGGAGCTAAAGTCTTTTCTAAGCTCGATCTAAGGTCAGGCTATCACCAACTAAAGATAAAAGCTGATGACGTACCGAAAACAGCATTCAGAACGAGGTATGGGCATTACGAATTCACGGTGATGCCATTTGGCTTGTCTAATGCGCCAGCAGTATTCATGGACTTGATGAATCGAGTATTCAAGCCATTCTTGGATGACTTTGTTGTGGTGTTCATCGATGACATCCTCATTTATTCGTCGAGCAATGAGGATCATGAACAACATATTCGCCTCACTCTACAGACATTGAGAGAGAAGGAGCTCTATGCCAAATTTAATAAATGTGAATTATGGCTAGAAAGCGTATCTTTCTTAGGATACATCATATCAAAAGAAGGCGTGTCAGTGGATCCTAAAAAGGTAGAGGCAGTTTTGGATTGGCATAGGCTAACGACAGTGACCGAAATCCGAAGCTTCTTGGGACTAGCTGGTTACTACCGAAAGTTTGTCGAAGGATTTTCGTCAATAGCAGTACCTCTTACAAGGCTCACACAAAAGAACGCAAAATTTATCTGGAGTGAAGAATGTGAGAAAAGTTTTGAGACTTTGAAGAAAAAGCTCTCATCTACACCGGTACTAGTACTACCGACTGAAGGCATGGGTTTCACTATTTATAGTGATGCATCTAAGGAAGGACTGGGATGTGTACTCATGCAAGAAGGAAGAGTAATCGCGTATGCTCAAGACAGCTCAAGCCTCACGAGCAAAACTACCCTACACATGACCTCGAATTAGCCGCAGTGGTGTTCGCCTTAAAAATTTGGAGACACTATCTGTTGAGCCTTAAACACATGGTTGCGTTTAATGTGCTAAATTATCCCCGGTCAATCTTTGAGTTTTGATGATCAACAAAACTTGTGTTTGTTATACTAATGCATCTACTTAGTGTGCAGATTAAGTGATGAAAAGTGGTTTGGATTGAAGAAAATCAAGTGTGCACATTCTGGCCTGGATCGCCCCAGGCGATGGGTGCCAGGCGAGGATCGCCACGCTCATCGACCCAGGCGATGGCCAGGCGAGCATGCGAGGAAGATCGCCCCAGGCGATGGTGACCAACGCCTGAGGTGATGGCAGCCACAGGGACTTCGCCCCGCACATCGACTGAAGTAACGCCGAGGCATGGCGCGGGCATGCGCGCAGGAAGATCGCCCGAGGCGATGGACTGAACGCCCGAGGCGATGGGCTGGAACGCCTGAGGCGATGTGGACTTCGCCCGAGGCGATGCATGATTTCAGGCTGCTGAAGCTACGTCATTGGGATTTGACTTGGATCGCCTGAGGCGATCCGTGATTTTTGCTGACCGTTGGGGCGCGGCGATGGTGATCGCCTGAGGCGATGGCTGAGGCGATCGAGGAGTGATTCAAGCCTTATGAGTAGCAACGGCTAGTAGGAGCATTTGAGGCCTCCTACACTATAAATATGGATGCTTTGGAGCATTTTGAAGCTAAGAAACAAGTCTACAAACTATACCAAAGCTTTGATTATTAAATTCTTGAATAGAATTACAAACTCCATACATTGTTGTTGTATTGGAGCTAGTAATTGTTTCCATTTGTTAAGTCTTGTTGTCTTCGTGTGAGTGCACCGTGAAGGCGCTTTTTGGTTTGATTTATTGTAAAGGTCTTCCAACACCAAAGCAAGTTGGAAAATTGTAAAGTCATCAACTAGTCTAGTTGGTGCAAGTGTGTGGCTATCCTTGGAGCCCTTAAGGCCAAGAAGACTCGTGAAGAGTGTTGGTAGCTCGGGAAGAGCTTTGTATACTCGGGAAGAGTATTGTGCTCGGGAAGAGCTTGTGTACTCGGGAAGAGTAGTGTGCTCGGGAAGAGCGTTGTAACTCGGGAAGAGTTGTTGTGTGGCTAACTTGGAGCCCTCAAGGCCAAGACAAATTGTTCTAGTGGAACCTCGGTTGGAGGTTATCTAACCGGGAAGAGGAGACGTAGGCGATTCATCGCCGAACTTCTATAACAAATCCTTTTGTTATTTATTGCTTTATTTTTCATTACGCATTTATTTATTTATTCTTTTTATTTATCGATTGACTAAAGGCTTCCGCAAGCGCAAAACTCTTTTATTTTTCAAACTCATTTTAAAAAGCTAAAGTAGCCAAGGAATCTCATTCACCCCCCCCCCCCCCCCCCTCTTCGATTCCAACACTATCTGTATGGCGCCAAGTGTGAAGTGTTCACAGACCATCAAAGCCTTAAGTACTTGTTCACTCAAAAAGAACTAAACATGAGGCAGAGACGATGGATCGAACTCTTAAAGGACTACGATCTCACCAAGGCAAACAAAGTAGCAGACGCTTTGAGCCGAAAAGGCAAAGGAAAAATGATCTTAGCTTCGGTCTCAGCTCAACCTTGTCTTCGAGAGACCATCAAACTAAGCCAAGATCAAGATCTGAGCCTAACAAAGTTAAAAGAACAAGTCAAAGAGAAGAAAATTACTGACTTTGAGATCGATAGCAATGGAATTCTGTGGATGAAAGGACGATTGTGCGTGCCAAATGTGAACAACATAAGACAAGAAGTGATGTCTGAAGCGCACAAATCAAAATTTTCAGTCCACCCTGGGAGTACAAAGATGTACAAGGATTTGAAGGAAAGTTTCTGGTGGAACGCCATGAAAAAGGACGTAGCAGAATTTGTCGCCCGATGCTTGGTATGTCAACAAGTTAAAGCTGAGCATCAAAGACCCGGAGGACTTCTTCAACCTCTGGAAATCCCTGAATGGAAATGGGATCACATCTCCATGGATTTCGTCGTGGGCCTACCAAAGTCAAAACAGAGCCATGACGGAATTTGGGTAATTGTTGATAGACTAACCAAGTCAGCACACTTTCTACCTGTCTGTATGAACTACAACTTAGACAAATTGGCAACTCTATATATGGACAATATAGTGAGATTGCATGGAGTCCCAGTGAGCATTCTATCTGACAGAGATCCTAGATTCGTGTCACGTTTCTGGAAAAGTTTTCAGCAGGCTATGGGAAGTAAAGTGACTCTTAGCACGGCCTATCACCCACAAACCGATGGCCAGACAGAGAGGACTATCCAAACCCTCGAAGATATGCTAAGAGCTTGTGTATTAGACTTTACTGCAAATTGGAGTGAGCTCTTACCGCTAGTCGAGTTTGCTTATAATAACAGCTACCATAGTAGTATTGGGATGGCGCCATACGAAGCACTTTATGGGCTCAAATGCCGATCTCCATTATACTGGGATGAAGTAGGAGAAAGAGCTGTCACAGGACCAGAGTTAGTACAAGCCACTACTGACAAGATAGCCATCATCAGAGATAGGCTTAAGACAGCCCAGGGCCGACAGAAGAGTTGGGCTGATTTGAAAAGGAGACCAGTGGATATCGAGATTGGTGAAAAGGTCTACGTAAAGATTTCACCAATGAAAGGAGTAATTAGATTCGATAAAAGGGGAAAGTTGAATCCAAGATATGTGGGACCATTTGAAGTTCTAGAAAAGGTGGGAACGCTAGTCTATAAAATAGCACTACCACCAAGTCTGTCGAGGATTCACAATGTCTTCCACGTATCACAACTAAGGAAATACATTGCTGACCCAAGCCATGTACTTGAAGCAGAACCCCTAGTAACTCAAAGGAGCTTGGATGAAACTTTGAAATACGAAGAAATCCCTATCCGTATCCTGGATACCAAGAACCAAGTTCTGAGACAAAGGACCATTCCATACGTCAAAGTCCAATGGTCAAACCACACCGAAAGAGAAGCTACATGGGAAGTAGAAGAATCGATGCGGGAGAAATACCCCTACCTTTTCCAAGATCAAGTCGACTCGAGTTTCGAGGACGAAACTTCCAATAAGGAGGGAGGGATGTAAAGACCCGGATTTTTAGAATCATTGAGGTAACTAATCTATGTTAAACTCTTTGAGTTATTTAAAATCCTTAGTGTTATAGTTTAACTAAAACACTAGTTAAGTGGAGATAAAATAGTGAGTGTTCTAGTAGGCATGAAAGTCTTGTTAAAAGAGATCACACTTTTCAAAACTCTAGCCAAGAGTTACCATAGCATCAAAGTGTCCCTACCCATCACAAACTCTTCAATTAAACCTCACGATTTGCAACAACTTGAGCAATAATAATCTGATCTTCACCTCAACAAAATCTGCTCAACACCACCACAACAAATCTGCTCAGATTCACTCCTATATTTTCGAAGAATTTCACCACCAAACTCCTTGAGTTTTGCCCAACCGCTAGCTATAAATAGTGCAACCTTTGGTAGTATATTTACATCACAAACCATCTCCTTCAGCAGCTAAAACTCTCGAAAACTCTACCACAAAAACCGAAGCCTCTGCACCTTTATACTCAGAATTTCAGCAACTTTTTCTCTAAAAATCCAGCACCATAAATTCGAGAAACCCACATAATACACACAGTAAAGTTCTAAAGCCTTCTCATCGAGAATTCCAGCAAGAAAGTTTCGAATATCTCAGTCAAAAGCTTTGAAAATCTTCAAGCAAGTAATCTGCCTCAAACTTTCAAACCTTCCAGCAAGCAACTCTCGAAACTATTCAGTCCAAAATCCTTCGAATAATTCCAGCAATCACCACCGAAGGATAAAGCCGTAGCTTCTGCTTCTGTTTTCATAAACCTTTCCACCAACATATGTTCGAAAGTTTCCATCAATCTGTGCATAAGATTTTCGATAAATCTTAACAGAAACTGTTCGAAACCACTAGTAGAGAATCTGTCGATAATTAAAGCCTCAAACGTTGCATGTTGTGGCACTAAATTATCGATCAATCAGCGTACAAGATCGCAAGTTTCAGCAACCTACTCCATCGTTAAGTTTTTGGCTCGTGTTGGATAATTACCGAAAGCTAAGGGTGGAAAGAACCCGTTCGTTTAGCACCCTCGATCACTCAAACATGTCTTCACGCTGTAAGTGGGCTTTTGCTATTTATTCGTTTCGTTTTTGAAAAACTATAGTATGTTTTGAAATCTCGATCGATATGAACTATGTTGAAACTAAGAAAAGTAGTAATTTGTAAGCACCTTAAACTCGAAATCTAATTGGATTGGAATTCCCCATGACCCTGATGCGGTGGGGTGTAACCGCTAAAAGAACCTTATACGGTGGTTATCCATTATTTCTGGAGTTTCCAGACCCTTTATTCGTGGGTAAGCCGATGTCATGACCTCATCTCTAGGAGGGATAAGTCTAGAGACTGATATCAGTACCAAGAGGAGATTAGATGATTTACTGTGCTTAAGTATATGAAAAATTATGAACGATATGAGATGTCATGTTATGGCTCGATGGAGCAATTATGTCAAGATACATTCATATCGGTTTATGTCAAGTCATGATTCATGTTATGAAAATTATGAGTATTTATTATGATATCATATCGATTGTTCCCCACTTGCTGAGTGTTTTCCAAAGCACTCAACCCCTTACTCTACATCCCCAGATAAAGCTGAAGAAGATGTTGAAGCTGAAGAAGAATACCAATTCTGGGGTTGGTGATTTGTCCGCTGCGTATTTCTTAAGACTCTAAGTTTATCATTAAGTACGATTTTATTTCGTTTAAGATGTTTAAGTTTTAATTTCGCGTTTTTAATTCAATGTAAAGACAATGATTTCTTTATTTATGGAATATAGACTGGTTTTTGTTTATTACGATATTACGAGGCTTATTGATTTCAAATTGTTTATGGAAATCAATGCCGGTGTTATTGACCCCGGTCTCGTGGTGTGACATTTAAGTGGTATCAGAGCTAGCCAGGTTCCATAATCCCGCTGGGAAAAGATCGATTCACGATAATTACGATAATTTGTTATTGACCCCGGTCTCGGGGCGTGACATATACCACTCCTGAGAGGTGTTGGGTTTATGGCCCATTACCACACCACTTCCTTCATGGGCTTTGGCCCTTCTCCTTTTACCCCCCCATAACCGAGCCCCATTCCCTAACCAACCTCCTTCCCCTTTGCAGCCATCACCTTCGGTGCCCTAGCTCCAGAATCTTCCTTGCGCCTCTTCAGCTGGGTTGTCTCTTCGGCTGGACTCCTTGGTATTTGCAGCCACCCTCTTCATCTCCTTCTTGCCTTTATGTAAGGTATGGTTTATGATGAGTGAGAGAACCTGAAACCAGAATATTCTCGGTGAATTTTCGCCCACCCCTTTCCCCTTCGTTTTCTGTTCCGGCGGTGGCTTTGTGCTCCGGCCGTGAGGTGGTTTCCGTTGCTTGCCGTGAGAAAGCTTTGTGCTTTGGTGCTGTTGCAGCGGCTGTGCGTTGGCTGTGTTTGGGCAGCGCTCGGGCAGTGAGAACTTCGGGCAGTGCTCGGCCGTGTATTTCGGGCAGCGGTCACGGGCAGTGTGTCTCCATCTGTTGGATACGATACCTTGGTTCCCCGGTGACGACGTGGATTGGATACCCAGCTCGACCTGAGCCCTAATCCTTAATCTTGTTTGCATTCCAGTTTATTTTATATATCTTGGAATTGTATACTTTGATTTGGTTTTATTTCTTGATTGCAGGTTGTAGATCGAGATTGAAAGCGGGACGTAAACATTACAGTGGTATCAGAGCGTTCCGTGCCTGGTGGAGTGTTCGGGTGACCTCGGGCAGCGCTGTTTTGGTCTCGGGCAGTGCTGTTTTGACCTCGGGCAGTGTTCGGGCTGACGTCGGGCAGCTGCAGAGGACGTCGGGCAGCGGCAGAGGACTTCGGGCAGCGGCAGAGGACTTCGGGCAGTGGCAGAGGACTTCGGGCAGTGTACAGAGGACGTCGGGCAGGAGCTGTAGGCTTCGGGCAGACCTCGGGCAACGACTGGAGTGCTCGGTGGTTTCGGGCAGAGCTTGGCAGGGCCTCGGGCAGCAGCAGCAGACCTCGGGCAGCAGCTGTTGGCTTCGGGCAGCGGGCAGTAGTGCTCGGGCAGCTTCTGGAATCTCGGGCAGATTCAGGCAGGCGCTTCGGTGCTTCAGGCAGCGTGGTTTTTCGTCACCCCAGAGCTTTGTCTCTGGGTTGTAAGTGATTTTTCAACCCTTAATCATTTTACTATCGTGTTTCTAGGTGTAATTGTGTCCCTTTACCCGTAAGAAAAAATCCTATCTGAAGCCCCATGCTCGTACACCGTTGAGTGTATTGTGATCTTGTGGGTGATAGCGTTTTTTTCTTTCCCATAGCTTGTTTAATTCTTTCATTGTGTTTTGTGTGCCTTTGTGGTCCTTGCTTCTGTTGTGTGGTTATAGAAATTGTGTGTGCCTCTCTGCGTATTTGTGATGGCTTCAATTTCTGGATATAACCTTGAACCGTTTAATGGAAAATCTGATTTTTCTATATGGCAACAAAAGATGAAAGGAATTTTAATACAACAAAAGGTATTTAAAGCTATTGATGGTAACTGGGCTGAGAATATTACTACTGTTAAGAAACTTGAAGATGACGAATATGCTTATTCTTCTATTATCTTGAACTTGTCTGACTCTGTGCTCAGGAAGTGTGGTAAACTTTCATCTGCTAAGGAACTTTGGGAAAAATTAGAAGAGATGTTTACTGAGCGATCTTTGCCTAGTAAACTTTTCTTGTTGGAAAAATTTTTCAGATTCAAGCTAGACTTGAACAAAGATGTAGCTGAGAACTTAGATGTGTTTACTAAGTTAATTCAAGATATTAAGTTGACAGGAGATAAGAATATAGACGACTATTCACCTATTGTCCTTCTAAATGCTATTCCTGAAAATTATAGTGATGTAAAATCCGCCATTAAGTACGGTAGAGATTCTATTACATTGGATACTGTAATGAACGGCTTGAAAAGCAAGGAATTAGATTTAAAAGTTAACAAAGGTAATAGGCATTCCTCTGGTGAAGTTATGCATGTTCGTGGTAGATCACAACATAGGCATAATAATAATAACCAATATCAAAAGGGTGATAAAAGAGGAAAGAGTAAGGCTAGATCGAAATCTAGGTCTAGTAAGAGAAAATGCTACAATTGTGGGGATCCTAACCATTTCATAAAAGATTGCCCTAAAAAGAAGAACCAGAATAAAATTGGAAATCAGACTGGTGAACAAGCGAACATTGCTTCTACCTCTGGGGAAAACATGGGGGATATTTTTATGGTGACTGAATTATGTGATTCTGTGAACTCTGTGCTTTCATTACCTGTGTGTGAAAATGAATGGCTTGTAGATTCAGGTTGCACTTATCACATGACACCACTTAAAAAATTGTTTTCTAGCTACAGAGAAATTGAGCATGCTTCTGTTTCTATGGCCAATGAGAAATTGTGTAAAGTTTCTGGTATTGGTGATGTCTGTCTGAAATTTGAATCTGGTTATTCTGTGACTTTGAAAGATGTTAGGCATGTTCCTGCTTTGTGCAATAACTTGATGTCCTGTGCAGCTTTAGAGTCTGATGGTTATGAGGGTAAATGGGGAAATGGTTGCATGAAAATTATGCGGGGGTCTTTGGTAGCATTTAAGGCTGAGAATAGGAGGAATTTATATGTTTGCAAAACTGTCTGTGATAAAATCTGTGCTAATTCTGTGTCAGATGATTTAACTGATTTATGGCATAAAAGGTTAGGTCACATGAGTGCTAAAGGATTAGAGATTTTACACAAGGATGGTTGTTTTGGTAAGGATAAATTGTCTTGTATGACTTTTTGTGATTCCTGTGTGTTAGGCAAACAACAAAGAGTTAAATTCCCTATCTCCCCCTTCCCCTAATGTGACTAAGTGTTCTGATATACTTGAATACCTGCATGCTGATGTTTGGGGACCTTCACCTGTCCCAACTCAAGGTGGTAATAGGTATTTTTTGTCTATCATTGATGACTACTCTAGAAAAGTGTGGATTTTTCTAATGAAAAATAAATCTGATGTTTTTGATAAGTTTAAAAACTGGAAGATTTTAATTGAAAACCAAACTGGAAAAAAGATTAAACGACTTAGGACTGATAATGGAATGGAATTTTGCAATATCTTGCTTGATGACTTGTGCTGTGAATCTGGGATTCTGAGACACAAGACTGTGCCCTATACTCCCCAGCAAAATGGTGTTGCTGAGAGAATGAATAGAACTTTACTCGAGAGAGTTAGAAGTATGCTTGCATCTTCGGGACTCTCAAAGAAGTTCTGGGGCGAAGCTGTCGTTACAGCTTCTTATTTGATAAATAGATCCCCTTCCGTACCTTTGAATGGTAAGTGTCCTGAAAGTGTTTTTTCTGGTAAGCAATTAGATTTTTCAAATCTGAAAGTGTTTGGTTGTTCTGCATTTGTGCATAGGAAAGGAGACAAACTTGAACCTAGGTCAGTTAAGTGCGTCTTTCTTGGTTATCCTGAGGGTGTAAAAGGATATAGGCTGTGGTTAAGATGTGAACCTGGTTTTAAAACTATTATAAGTAGGGATGTCATTTTTAATGAGTCTGAAATGCCTTGCTTGCTTCCATCTTTGCCTGAACCTGACTGTGTGTCTGAGTCTACACCGAGCAAGGTGGAGTCTTTGCCTATTGTTACCCCTGTTATTGAAAACGATGTGCTCCCTAATATGAATCATGAGAACTTGCCTGTTAATGAACCTGATTTGCATGAAAATGTTGACGAACATGTGCATAATGAATTGGTTGCTGATGAACATGAAGATCTGCATGATTATATGTTGACTAGGGATAGAGTTAGGAGAAATGTGAAACAACCTGCTAGGTTTAATGATTTTCACCTCACATCGCATGTTTTCAATATGTTTGAGTCTATAGATAATTGTGAGCCTAAGACCTATAATGAAGCTTTGAAATCTAAAAATGCTGTGCTTGGCTTAGTGCCATGAAAGATGAAATGCATTCTTTAGTTGTGAATCATACGTGGACTCTTGTACCTAAACCTGTTAATTGCTCTTTGGTAGATTGCAAATGGTTATTTAAGGTAAAGAATGAAGTTGATTCTGTTAGATATAAAGCTAGGCTAGTTGCAAAAGGTTTTACTCAAAGAGAGGGTATTGACTATACCGAAATCTTTGCTCCTGTTGTTAAGTTTACTACTGTGAGAATTTTATTATCACTTGTTGCTCACTTTAATTGGGAACTTAAACAGATGGATGTTAAAACCGCTTTTTTGCATGGTGACTTAGATGAAAAGATTTTCATGAAACAACCTGATGGTTTTGTTGACTCAAAGAACCCTAATCATGTTTGTTTGCTTAATAAATCTTTGTATGGCCTAAAGCAGTCACCTAGGCAATGGAATAAGAAGTTCGATGAATGCATGCTTACCTTAAAATTTAAAAGAAGCTCTTTTGATCATTGCTTGTATTTTAAGGATAAAATGCCAGTGCCTGTTTTCTTGTTGATTTATGTGGATGACATGTTGATTGCTAGTCCTTGTCTGAAATCCATAGAGCATATTAAGAACTGTCTAAGTGATAAATTTGATATGAAGTTCTTAGGAGATGCTAGTAGAATCCTAGGCATGGACATTGTTAGAGATAGGAAGGTTTCTACTCTCTGGTTGAAGCAAACTTCTTATGTAGAGAAAATTTTAAAGAAATTTTCCATGTTTGATGCAAAACCTGTTAACGTGCCCTTAGCTGCCATTTTGTGCTAAGTAAAGATCAAAGTCCCAAAACTGATGCTGACTTTGATGTCATGAAAAATGTACCGTATTCAAATGCTATTGGATCTATAATGTATTTGATGGTTAGCACTAGACCTGATATTGCTTATGCTGTTAGTTGCTTAAGTAGATATATGTCTAATCCTGGTGTGGTACATTGGAATGCTGTTAAGTGGTTGTTGCGTTATTTGAAAAACTCTATGCATTATGGCTTGTGTTTTTCTAAATATGCTGATGGTGTTAAGTTGAATGGTTATGTGGATTCTAATTATGCGAATGATAAAGACAATAGAAAATCTACAACTTCTTATGTGTTTACCTTGTGTGGATCATGTATAAGTTGGAAATCGCAGCTACAGCATATCGTTGCCTTGTCGACAACGGAGTCTGAGTATGTTGCTGTGACAGAAGCTTTGAAGGAAGCTGTCTGGCTGAAAGGTTTGATTTCCGAACTTAACTTGCTTGAAGGTAAGGTAGAGGTATTTTCTGACTCTCAATCTGGTATTCAATTATGTAAGAATCCTGTTTTTCATGACCACACTAAGCATATTGATGTTAGATTTCATTACATAAGGGATGTAGTGGCTAAAGGATTAGTTAATCTTGAAAAGATTCCTTCTGAATATAATCCTGCTGATATGGGAACTAAGTGTTTACCTGTTTCTAAGTTACAATCATGTCTTAAAATTTTAAATTTTGATACAGGTGATTGATTGCTAGGTGTTAACTTTTTGTTTTTATATAACTGCTGTGTGCGTGTTATATGTTTGTTACCCTGGTTATTGACTTTAACCTCTTTGTGTTGGTTATTGTCTGTGTTCTCTGTCTGTGCTGTGTGCTATGACAAGAACTTGGTCCACACAATGCTTTGTGTGTTGTGGGGACCCTTTGGGCGATGATGAGTCATCTATTGGGTTATCCTTACGTCGAGGTGGAGCCGGTATTGTGCCAAGGTGGAGATTTGTTGGGTTTATGGCCCATTACCACACCACTTCCTTCATGGGCTTTGGCCCTTCTCCTTTTACCCCCCCATAACCGAGCCCCATTCCCTAACCAACCTCCTTCCCCTTTGCAGCCATCACCTTCGGTGCCCTAGCTCCAGAATCTTCCTTGCGCCTCTTCAGCTGGGTTGTCTCTTCGGCTGGACTCCTTGGTATTTGCAGCCACCCTCTTCATCTCCTTCTTGCCTTTATGTAAGGTATGGTTTATGATGAGTGAGAGAACCTGAAACCAGAATATTCTCGGTGAATTTTCGCCTACCCCTTTCCCCTTCGTTTTCTGTTCCGGCGGTGGCTTTGTGCTCCGGCCGTGAGGTGGTTTCCGTTGCTTGCCGTGAGAAAGCTTTGTGCTTTGGTGCTGTTGCAGCGGCTGTGCGTTGGCTGTGTTTGGGCAGCGCTCGGGCAGTGAGAACTTCGGGCAGTGCTCGGCCGTGTATTTCGGGCAGCGGTCATGGGCAGTGTGTCTCCATCTGTTGGATACGATACCTTGGTTCCCCGGTGACGACGTGGATTGGATACCCAGCTCGACCTGAGCCCTAATCCTTAATCTTGTTTGCATTCCAGTTTATTTTATATATCTTGGAATTGTATACTTTGATTTGGTTTTATTTCTTGATTGCAGGTTGTAGATCGAGATTGAAAGCGGGACGTAAACATTACAAGAGGGATATATTTAGCAACTGTTGAAACTCTTTTCAGATAATAAATAATTGATGTTCAGAATATGGTTACAATTATAAGCTTTTGTGGGGTTCAAAGTACAAGAATAAAGAAAGTTCCCAAAATTGTGTGTTGAAAATAGATAAGTTGAAGGGTGATGGATCATGTATGATGTTGGATATAAAATAAAGCAGACAATTTGGAAATGGGATTTCTTCGTATGATCAAAGCGGTGTTTTTAGCTCACATATAGACTTTTGACTGTTTGATGTAAAACCAGACAATTTGGGAATTCAATATATTATATTATCGCAGTGGTTGTAGCTCATAAATACATATAAAGTTCGATTATTTTTTCTTAAATAATGATAATTTCAAAAGCAGAGAAATGAATAATTACGAAGCAAGAATGCCAGAGAAATGTGTGCGGGAATTGTATATCATTTCTTTGATACTGTACTATATATATATATATACAAATAAAAATACAATCTATATGTCAGACAAAGTCCAAGGCTTAAAGCCGTGGGACTGGGATTACACTAGTCTAGGAAGATAAATAAAGAATGTAAATATACAGCTTTGGCTCTCGTCAAGTGAAACCCACGTCAATTGGATTTCAATCTACGATGTATAGATATTCCTAAACATCACTTGATGTAGTATTAGATATTTTTTGGGACATCGACACTTCTCGGACACATGTGGCGTGCCCTTAATTTTTTTTAAAAATTTAAATCGAACACCTATGTCGGACACTCCCTTGAAAAGCGGACACACATATCGGACAAGGTCGATGAGCGTGTCCAAAACAGAATGTACACTTTTTGAGGGTAATTGTTCAAATTTAAAAAGTTTTTGGTTAAAACGAAATTTGAACTTGTTAGTTAAACATTATATTAATTGAAGTAATATGCATTTGATGTTAGTATGTGTGATACTATGATGATTTCAGTGACATACATTTATTTATATGCTTGTTAAATTTGGTAAGAATATTTTTGGTGTTATCTTTTATTTAGACATGTTTGTTAAACTTTATGTTAGTTGATGTAATATGTATTTGGTGTAGTATGGGTGATACTATGATGATTTCACTGACATGTATTTATTTATAAAACACACCAAAGATTAAACCCGTAAATGGTAAATAAATCCCACCAAAGATTAAACCGTAAATTAAATATATGATACGTTTTCAGATAAAAATATGCAAAGTCAATTTTTTTTTCAAAATGAAGGTAAGGTTGTGCATGCCTCGTGTACTAGTTGAATTAATGTTGTAAAGTTTTCAAAGTATTATCTTCAAAATTATTACTCGAACTTCCAAACATGAATTTTGTATGCATGGAACAGTAGAAATAATGAGATGTATGCAAGAATTGAATGTGTGTGCAAGGATGCAGAGAGGTTAACACATGTCAAAAATCACAACTGTTAAATGGCCGTTCAAGCTGGGTAAGTGGGTATCCAAGTTATATTGTGTTACTGTGTAGCATGGCTGGGGTTTGTCGAATTAGGAAGGGTTAAAGTGTTACAATGATTTAGACGATTGGACTAAGACATAAAATTTCTGAAAATTTATGTTTTAAAATGTGAAATGGGCACAAAAACTCATGTGTTAAATAAATTAGCATTTTAATCCCTGTGTTTTTAAAGAATAAACATGTAAACCCATGTGTAATACTAATAGGCGTTTAAACCCCATTGTATTATTAATAGGCGTTTAAACCCGTGTTTTTTGAAAAAATAAGCAAAAAACCATTGTGTTTTTAAAAATAAATATTAAACCCCTATCTATTTAAAAATAAGCATACAATTAAATAATTAACATATTAAAAAATTAAAAATTATTTTTAAAATAAACCATATTGGACGTTTTAAATTTTTTTAACAATTGGTTGAAATATCTTGTTTAAAAAATAAAAATAAATTGGTTGAAACATATAAAAAACATATTTCAACAATTAATCTTTCATGCCTGCCTAATTTTATAATTATAGTGTTCTACTATATTTTTTAAGGCATTTAATGTTCTTTTCATAATAATTAATTATTCAATTTTTGAAGAAATTTGTTTATGTTGTTACGTTTATAGAACTAAAATATATCATATTTATTCTATATGCACATCATTTAATTGTGTTTTAGATAATAAGACTCATGATTTTTGCTTGTCCAATTTTTTTGGTAAAAATCATCTAAACTTCCAAACTCGCCCGAAAGCGCATATTGATTTTTATTTAAAATTCATAATTTTATTTTTAAAATAAATTTGTTTGAAAATTTAACATATGGTTATTATACGAAAATATTATATGCCTTAAAATTATAGTAGAACGTTATAATTATAAACTTAGGCAAGAAAGAAAAGATTAATTTTTGAAGTAAGTTTTGGATATATTTCAATTATAACTTAGGCAAGAAAGAAAAAAAAATTTTAACCTTTGAATTACCTGTGTCATACCATGACTAGACAGAGAAATCCAGAAATTTAATATGATGGCGCGTACGTTTTAAAAAAAATATTTAGATAGAATGTGTAAAATTACAATTTTCTTTAAAAAGATTACACGGAGAACAATTGTTTTTTTAAAAAAATGTTAGTGACTACCAGATAAATCCACCATGTTACTCGACACACACACTGTTACCCTGGTAAAAGTATGGACCCTGCAATACTTGACTTGGACAAGACCTCTACCTTGACCACCCCCAGGTCGGCCTCGAGGATGACCTCCACTTTGACCACCCCCAGGTCGGTCTCAGGAAGATCTCCACCTCGGCCACCCTAGCTCGGCCGCGTGGATGACCTCCACCTTGGCCACCCCAGGTCGGCCTCGAGGATGACCTCCACCTCGGCCACCCCCAGGTCCGGCCTCCAGGAAGATCTACGCCTGATGAGTGATCTCATAAATCAGAGGCACAAAACATATCTCCGTACACGAATAATATCTTTAAAGCTGCAAAAATCGTACAAAGAGTGCAATAGTTGTCTGTGGTCCCCATCACTGGGACTCTGACCCCTACCTTCAGCATCAGACAATGTCCCCTAGACCTTGGGTAGGGTAGTTACAAGGTTGTCTCCTCCATTCTCATATATATACCAGATAACTCTCACCAAGCAGAGGGATTTTTCCATGAGAGAGCAGGCAGGAGGGTTGAGAGGCATGGGGAAGGCCAACCCCTCTTTCTTGGGGGGAAAAGAGAGCATGTCTCCTTCATCCTCAAGAACAAGCAGCGGCCGAGGTCTTCCCCCCTTCACCATTTTCATTTCTTGTAAAGAAGACACTGTAAATCACACACTTGTTTATAGTGAAATTTATATCGGACTAGGTCCCGTGGTTTTTCCCCATCTTTTGGGGTTTTCCACGTAAAAAATCTGGTCTCATTTACTTTTTGTATATTGTTTGGTGCTCAGATGAAATACATGTCTACCCTACCAAAATTCGAGGCAACACATATATATATATATATATATATATATATATATACTATATATTTGTTTGTTTATTACGAAGAAAGAGCTAGTGATATATGGTGGGATTGTGGGTAGTGGCATGGAGACGTCATGATTGAAGGATTCCTTCATTCCGGAGTCAAAAAAGAGAAATCCACTAAGAATGTACATTCACAATTGCACTCGCGGGTGAATTAAATAGTGAAAAAGAAGGACGAGGGTGAAATAAAAGCAGACAAAAGTTGACACCATAGATTGAAGCTTTGCATCATATTATACGTAGGATAATAAGTGCAGTCAAAACAAACAATCCCTTTCCTTCTTCCTTCCATCACCATAAAAGTAAAGCCAACTCAAAAAAATCCATCCAAGAACGACTCAATAACATTCACTTTCTTGGATTAGAGACGTACAGCTGAAGACAATTAAAGGAGGAGAATTTTCTCATTGCTTTTCCTTTTTGTTAGCCCTTTTCTGTTCGTTTGGATTCATGGATAGTGCTCAATGGAGTCAGGTGAGAAGGGCTTTTCTTAATCATTATAGTTTATTGGTTTCGTTTTTTGGGATCCGACTTCCTTGAAGAATTTGAATGGATTTATGCCCTTGGAGAAAATATACCTAGTTCTGTTGTCTTTGTGGATCACAATCTGTCTCCTTAATCCGACTGTTTGTCCTCCTTTCTTTTAAAAGTTGCCTAGCTAGCTAGTTTTTGTCTGTTTAGCTACTTTGGTATCGTCTTTCTAAGTTTCATCAATCCAAATACTATATTAATTATATAACATCTTGTCTGTTATTGATTTCAGGAAGTTGATGCGACAAAATCTACGGCAACAACTCCAAATGAATGCACAAGGGCAGTGATGGAGAGAAAGGAGAGGCCTCAAAATGACCAAGCCCTAAATTGTCCAAGGTGCCATTCAACTAACACAAAGTTCTGTTATTACAACAACTATAGCCTCACTCAACCAAGATACTTCTGCAAGAGTTGTAGAAGGTATTGGACAGAAGGTGGAACCCTAAGAAAGGTCCGGTCGGAGGCGGTTCGAGAAAGAACAAGAATCCAATTCCATTATTAATTCACCTTCATTGTCAATGGGAATTGCACCATCAGTTTCATCCCAAAAGCAGCTTCCTGATCTGAAACCCTCCAAGCTTCGCTTCTCAGAACCCTCAAGGTCATGATCAAGGGCAAGATCTTAATCTTGGCTTCCCAGCTTCACAAGATTACTATCATGTGATCCCTCAGTTTCTAGAGTTTCCCAAGATTGAAAACCAAAATGTCATCATTCATTTCTTCTACTTCTACACCATCCTTTAATCCTACTCAACTTTCCAGCTCTAAATTTTTTAAGGAATGGTATTGCAGTAAGGGGGTTGAATCCCTCTTTCCCTATGGCAAACGCGGAAAATAATGCCGCTTCTTTTGCTCCTGGTTTCCAATTTCAAGAAATTAAGCCACCTCCTTTCTCCTTTGACGGATTTCATGGGAATTCTGCTAGATTATCCCAAGAAAATAATATTAATCAAAGCTTAGTGTTTCCTTTTGGAGCAATGAAATGACATTCGAGCACGGAGCACAAGTACTCTAATGGATCAAAGAATGGAACAAGAGAATTCAAATTCAAATGGATGCTGGAATGGATTTTAAGTTGACTGGTGAATTAATATCTTGAAGAAAAGGAGAGGAGGGAAGTTGCTAAGTCTTAGGTTCCTTTCACTATTTCTTTCTGATATTTTCTTCTTGGATTTGCATGTTCCTATACATATATATTTTTCTGATTTCACGAAAATGGTCGACTGTTTGGTGTCATTTGGAACTAACACAAGTATATTATGATTGTTATGTATTTACTGTTTTTAGTTTGTCGTTCAATTTAGTTTTTGAGTGTTGTGATGTAAAGCTATAGATAGCTTCCCAACATTGAGCTGCTGATATTTGTCATACTTCTTCCCGAAAGTTATTACTTTTAGGAATAGTTCTATCTTTGTAAAAGATGCCAAATAAATTATTATCATCTTTTACTAGCCTACGATATCTCTTTAATTCATTTCCATGGCTGATAAACATTGGCGGAGTCAAAGCGGATGGCGGGACATGCTCAAACCGAAAAGTGTTGGCGAGGTGTATCGAACTCATATGTCATGACCTTATGGTCCAAGCTCATCCTGCTCCACCAACTTGAAACCCTTCGGGGCATCAATGCGTATACTTTTACATCTTACTTACATAAAATATATACCGCGTCTTGGCATAACCAAGACACGGTGCCATGTACCAGCATGTTGGTGGATTTTTTCCTACTTTGATCAAAAATAACATTTTAAATAACATTTTAAATGACTGACTTTAAACATTTTTAAAAGCACGGCTGCTACTGTAATTGAATGAGAAAAAATAACCAAATGACTGTCTCTAATTTTTTTATAAAAAAATGATGTACATCTCACTATAAACTGAAACAAATAATATTTGAAGTTGCGCGCATCAACAATCGATTAAGATATATTTTTCCCTAATTGGCAGGCCAAACCCGAGCATCAACAAAAAAAATTAAAACAAACATACTACTGTAAAAAAAATAATCAAATGACTGACTCTAACTTTTTAAAAAAAACATGACGTCCCTCTTACTATAGACTGAAAAATTAATATTTGAAGTTGCGCACATCACAATCATTAAGATATATTTTTTCTAGTCGGTTCAGAACCAAATTCGGCGCATTAACAAAAATTCTTTTTTGAAAAAAAATATTAAAAAGGCAAAAATTGTATTGATAGTGATTTACTATTCATTAAAATAGTAC